>CM077078.1:218765032-219965032 GCA_039513925.1 Platanthera zijinensis
TATTAATGGTGTTAAACATTTCTTGGATATTGCGATTAGTAAAGGGTTGTTCGAAGGAGAAGAGATTTTATGTCCATGTGTTGTTTGTTGCAATGGTATTTGGGGGAAAAGAGATATGGTGTTTGACCATTTGGTAAGTAAGAGATTTGTAAAAAGATACACCGATCTGATTTATCATGGAGAGGATTTTAAACGTATGGATCTTGATCAAGAAACTAATAATGATGTCTCATCTAATAATATCAATGGATTATTATTTGACACATTTAAAGATGTGTTTCAAGAAAATGGTTTATATGAAGGACTAAATGTTGATGCAACGAAGTTTATTAAGCTTGTTGAGGAAGCAAATAATGAAATATATCCTGCTTGTAAAAAAATTGTCTACATTATCTTTTACTATTCGTATGTATTTACTGAAATGCCTACATGGATGGAGCAATGCATCATTCACATCTCTCTTATGCTCCTTTCGTTTCGTAGGAATTTAAATGCAAGAATTGGAATTGACTTCAATTCCAATTCCCGCAGAAATTGGAATTGAAGTCAATTCCAATTCTGTCGTTCGGCTAAATGCAAGAATTCTGTCATGGGAATTGGAATTATTAATTACACTATTCCGCTCAATATTATAATTTTTTTGTTGGAGTGCTCATTTTTCGCACGGACACAAATTTTTTCACCTAATCGCGCATTTTTTGCTCACCCGGGAGAAAAATGCGCGCCCGGGAAAAAAAATTTGGAACAGGTGAAAAAATCGCGTCCGGTCGAAAAATGCGCTGTCGGCCGGAAAATGTGTGCCTTGACGAAAATTCGCGCCCATTAATATTCACGCTCCGGCGAAAAAATTACTCCCAGGCAAAAAATTCACCCCCGGGCGAAAAATTACAGCCCGGGCGAAAAATTCGCGCCTGGGCAAAAATTGCGTGCCCAGGCGAAAATGCGCGCCCCGACCAAAAATGCAAGCACAGGAGAAAAATGTGTGCCAGGGAGAAAAATGGGAGCCTGCGAGGAAAAATGTGGGTCAGGCCGAAAATTATACCCCCGGTCGAAAAATTTGCGCCCAGGCAAAAAAAGCGCGCCCCGGCGAAAAATGCTCGCCCGACCGAAAAATGTGCGCTTGACCGAAAAATGTGCTCTCGGGCGAAAAATTCGCGCCCGGGAAAAAAATTGGCACCCGGGCTAATAAATTTGCATCTGGACAAAAAATTCGCGTCTGGGCGAAAAATTCGCGGCCGGGCAAAAAAAATACATGTGTTGGAACACCCTAATTTGGATTTGGGTCAAGCTCACTATGTCTTTAGGACTATTAGATTGACCCATCCATGTATAGCTAAGGGTCTTAGGATGTGCTAAGTCAAAGGCTATCAGAGTTTGAAGAAATCAGCCAAGAGAAATCAGTTAGAGAAGAATTCAGAATTCAACCTTGTCGTCGAGCTCAGATCGACGTTTTGAATTTCAGGCATCGAGCTGAGATCGATGAACTCTGAGCTCAGGTCCACGAGGCGTCGAACTCCGTTCGACGATCTCCGAGCTCAGATCGATGTTTTCTGTCCCAGACCAGCTCCAATATCTCTGAGCTCAGATCAACGATAGTTGAGCTCAGATCGACGATCATCTTGTTGAGATCGACGATTTCTGCCATCTCACTGAACACAAGTTCCCAGGCAGATTTTCAGGATATTCTTGGTCGAGTCAATGTGAGCCGTTCATATTCCAACACAGCTTTATTACAGGACAGTTACAAGATAGTATTTTTGGAGATTATAGCCATTGGAGTAACTAAGAGGCAGCAGTAATAAATATAAGAATTCAAATGACCATTGGCCTCCTATAAGAATATATATCATAAAGTGACAGAGAAAAAGAAGCAGATATATACAGATCATCTTCATCTTCTTCATTTTCTCCAGGGCTTTCAAGATACACAAAATCAACATCAGTCTAAAAGCTTGTTGGAGAGCAACATCAACTTGAAGCCCTATACCCTAAAGCAAAGCTTCCACTCCTGAACTATTCTACATCTCAGGGGGAGCTTTGACAACAACAATCCACTTATTCTTCTCTCAGACTGTTGACAGAGAAGACAACACCTACTCTCCCTTCCCTCCTGTAAAAGGGTTATCAAAACTCCCTTCAAAAGTTCTGAATCTGGTTCTGAGAGCCTTGTCAAAACTCAGTGGTGGCAAGATGATGCAAAAAAGATCACGGCAGTGAACCGGTCGCACAAGTAATATAAAATGGGCGAGTTTTCCCAAGTATCGATCTCACAAGGAACACAGTAAGGTGGAGTTAATTTCGAGGAGGACTTGAGATTGAAGTCCTCGGGTCGGAGGTAATGAAATGGGGGTTTTGATGGTTGCGGAAAATAAAGTAAAAATCTATCAACTACTCCTATGCAATGCCGCTATGCAAAGCTTCGCTTGGCGGGATGAAGACTAGTCGGGCCGCTATGCACCGAATCGCTAGGCGGATGGGCGAGTAGGCTAGCGGATGAGGTGGAGAGAACGGCGGAATGAGGGTCGTAAGCACCTCTTTGCTACGCATGCCACTAGCAATTGCTAGTGCGGCAAGGATGGATGGTGGTGGACGGAATATGGCGCACCTCAAGCAATAAATAACGAAAATACAAATCACATAGACATGATTTAGCACAATCGTTTTACAAATAAACACACATCATCAATAAATGAAGTTTACAACAACACATAAACAACAATAAAGGAAGAACAAGGCAAGAGATCGACCGAATCCGAAGCCTTATTGAGGATTCATGGTTGGAGTCGTCGGGTTGTCAATCCGCGCCCAAGCTCGGTCCTCAACTGCGTCTGGGGTAGAGAAGGGCTGTCACCACCTTCCAATGGTCCGTCTTCTTCGTCTCACGATAGCGGAAGAAAGTTGCAAGCTTCCATTTGCTTGATGGCCATGGCGTTGAAGCTTGAAATATGCCCAAGAGATGATGGAGGAGGCCGAGGGGGTGCTCCGGCTTTGATTTGGCGGAGAAAGCTTGCCCGAAACTCCTCCCTAAGGTGGACGATGAAGGGAAATGGTGGAACCCTTCGTTAGGGACGTAAAACGGTGGAAAAATCGGGCTCTCCTCAATTAGGGCGAGACCTGCGCTATTTATAGAAAACATAATTAAATACTTCGCACGATCACAGTCGCACGACCAGTGGTTGTGCGTGCTATGGCCTGTGACAGTGCGATATGGTGGCAGAACTTGCACAAAAGAGGTCATGACTGTGCACGATCGGCAATGCACGAGCAGTGATCGTGCGCGGTATAGCAGGTGATCGTGCGATATGGCAGGACAGAACTTTCGAAAAGAGGGCAAGACTGCGCACGACCGATGATCGTGCGCCAAAGAGGTCGATGGTCGTGCGTGGGTAAAAACGCACGACCATTGACTCCTTTGCCAAAAATGGTGAAAGTCCTACCCCGGATGCCCACACGATCCCCGAACCTGCAGGAAAACTGGACGGGTTGTCGAACATGGCAGTCACGGATATCAATAAAATGCACACCAAGAGGGAAATACACACACGCACAAAAATAGGCTAATAAAGTGCACAAGACGTGGAATGTCGCAGCGAACCAAAAGGAGTGCTAATGACGCTGAATGGTAGTGCAAAGACATGCAAATGAGCCCAGATGAGTCCGAAATTTAGTATAAAATATGGACTCATCACACCCCCAGACTTAACTGTTTGCGCGTCCTGAGCAAACACAACCTAAGCAGATAAGGAAAAAGAACTAGCTAACAAAGAAATTGCAGAACAGAGTACCATGCAAAGTCGCATGCCCACGTGCATAAAAATACAATAGAAGAAATTTCTAAGTATGCAAAATAGTTTATATTTTCCACAATGTGTATCAACAAGTTATTACTACTCAAAAATAGAATCACGGTGAATCATCCGGTCACGCAAAGGAAGAAAGTAGACTGGCACTAAGGTGTGCTTTGCCAAAGATCGGGGCTCAGGATCACCTCCAAAGGAATCCACCAATGTCGGGGACCATACGCTTGCCCGTTCACACTCTCTCCACGGCACTAGTTCGACTCAAGCGTGAATCCCTAGGACTTTAGGATAATCACAGGGCTTGGGTTACGGTGAGGTAAACAAAGATAAACAGAAAGGATATGCACCTAACCCAAATGAGCTATCCAAAAATAAAAGAATCCAACCGCTAACCCCAAAATATAAACGAGTACACCACACCCCCAGACTTAATTTTTACAACATGGGTGTGTGCACCGCCTACTCCAAATCAAAATCATCTCCAAACAGATTTTCAATTAAACTCGTACTTTTCACTTTTCTTTTTCACACACACATATATATATATATATATATTTACAAACAATTTTCTTTTCTTTAACAATTTTTCTTTTCTTTATCAATATCAGCAAATATTACTTTGGAGCACAACCACATATTCACCTGAAAAATCACCACATCAACACCCCAATCATGAAAATATAAAATACTAAAGCTCGACTTGGGTGTGCGACTAGGATCGGCTATGAGGCTTTGGTGAAATACTGGTGGAGCTAAATCAAAAGAAGGGTAGGCACAACGGGGTTTAGCGATGATATGACGTTAGGAACGGTACAAAGCTCAACCGGGCCAAAATGATGGCCTACATCACACTCACGCTAGACTAACCATGCACTAATGCTTCGAGAGTCGCTTGGGGCAAGTTCTTAGCCACCGAAAAAGATAATCCTTCCTCCCGACTCGAGCAAAACGAGTCTAGTAGCGGCTACACACATTCCTACGCTACCGTTTGATTCACACCGGATTCACCAACTTTTGAGTAGAATAAGAAATATTTACGCAAATAGAAAAATATAAAACTATAAGCATACAAAAAAATAAATTCTACACAAATTCCTACACAAAACGAGAGCAATTGACTAGGAACACAGCAAGGCCAACATTTTACTCTATCGTGCAATCCTAAACTAGCACAATAATTTTTCCAAATCAAACAAAAGAAATGAGTTTAACTCGCGGCAAACTAACAGCTAAGCACGCACTCAAGTGGGTGCAGTGGAGTGCAATGAAATGAACTAAACAAAATAATAACTATAAAAGCTTCTAGTATGCACATGAAATGTGTGCGTGCAAAAGGTAAACTGACTCTCCCCCATACTTAAACTAAACAGCACATCAAATGATATAGAAATTTAAATCAAAAAGAGCTAAGGGAAGAGGTTACCTAATGCTCAGCTAGTGAGCATACCAGAATACGCATGAGAAGTAGAAGAAGGCCCGCAAAACGAAGAATCACAACCCCGCCAATGCGTATTTTCCATGAATACCTGCAGGGGTGAGCTCCGCAAAAACAAAAGAAAAATATACAAAAAGAAATACTAAAACTAAAACGAGACAAGAAAAATAAAATGCAGGAAATATAAGATAACTACTAGGGTTACTGTCATCCCAGCACGACTTATTAAATTCTATACAGTTCTAGCTAATGGGCCTATGAAAAGAAAAATGAACAGATAACTGTTCCATTATCCGTGTCAGTAACGGGTACCGATACGGTGATAGAACAGTAACCCCTCTACCTGAATAATAATACTTGCAAACTGCAAGTAGAGGAAACAGAATATAAGATGAGGAGGAGGCCTGGTCCTCACTCAACTCACACAAAAAATCCTTGCCCTGCAAGGTAGCATCCACTACAGGGAGACGGCAGGAGGAGAAAGCAATGAATGGAGCTTCCTTAACAGAGGAGGAATCACCCTCCTCATGAAAGAGGATGCTATCATCCACGACTCGAGCAAAAATCTCCAAGTCCTCCTGAGGCACCTGCGAAGACTCAACTCGCACGGGCTCAGATATAGAAAGGGGATCAAGAAATAAAGGAGACGAAGAACATAAGGAACTAATCGGGGGAGTGGTCCCGGTCTCACTCCCAGCAGGCTCCGAACAATGATCATCGTTGGCGTCATATGAGTCATGACGATGGGGATCTGGGAATAGGAGGTCCTCGGAGGTGGTTTGGATCCCCTCATCCAATAAGGAAGTGGAAACTTCCTCATCAGCAAGGATCTCCTCATGAACACACCTCGGTGCGTCACCGTGTTCCAAGACATAATACTCTCCATTGATGAGAATAATGTCCTCGTCACACCATGGCGCATCCTCATATTCCCAATCTCAAAAGGGCACAACATCATCAACCAACTCACTAAAAAGAGTAGTAGATGATTCTTGCAAAAAAAGCGGAGGAACAATAACATCAGAGAAAGTAGGTGCAGGTTCCTCCGGGGGTGAATCAAGAAGAGAGGAAGAAGGTATAGAGGGCGACGGTACCGCAATGTCGTCACATCGATCAGTAGAAAGTCTGATGGGTGTATCCATAACAGTCCCCCATAGACAAGGTGGTACTGCGGATACATCATCAGAATCTGAAGGAACAGCCCTTTGAGAGGTGGATGAGACAATCCGGATATCTTGTTCATCATCTGCCTACAACTGGCGCTGAAATTCTGCGCAATCTTTCATCACATGGTCGGTGCTACGACAACACAAACACCGTTTTCCATTACTCCTTGGTCCAGGTGGGACCGGAGGGGAATATGAAAAAGGTGAAGGCGGAGAAGAGTAGTGACCATAAGACTGGGGTACGGTGTATGAAGTACCATAAGACAACGGTGCTCCATACACTAAACCACGAGAATTATGCTCCCATTCTTCAGAGGGGCACTCATCACTGCTATGCCTATAATCCCCGCACCAACGGCAACGAATATTCATATAAGAATACATGGTGCAGCAAGAAAGAATTCACCACGAGAATTTTCTAAGCAAAAATTAACTACACACAAGCAGATAAATAAAAAGGAATACCTGCTACTGAAATATCAAAATTAGAAAAGGAATAAAGAAAAATAAGCAACAAATTATAAAAACTAAAGCAAAGAGAAATAAAACATGGAATGAACAGATGGAAAAGGGATTCAATCTATAATCACCCTCTCCAAAAACTCGCACGACTGTGTTCCCCGGCAACGGCGCCAAAAACTTGATGCAAAAAAGATCATGACAGTGAACCGGTCGTACAAGTAATATAAAATGGGCGAGTTTTCCCAAGTATCTCACAAGGAACACAGTAAGGTGGAGTTAATTTCGAGGAGGACTTGAGATTGAAGTCCTCGGGTCGGAGGTAATGAAATGGGGGTTTTGATGGTTGCGGAAAATAAAGTAAAAATCTATCAACTACTCCTATGCAATGCCGCTATGCAAAGCTTCGCTTGGCGGGATGAAGACTAGTCGGGCCGCTATGCACCAAATCGCTAGGCGGATGGGCGAGTAAGCTAGTGGATGAGGTGGAGAGAACGGCGGAATGAGGGTCATAAGCACCTCTTTGCTACGCACGCCACTAGCAATTGCTAGTGCGGCAAGGATGGATGGTGGTGGACGGAATATGGCGCACCTCAAGCAATAAATAACGAAAATACAAATCACATAGACATGATTTAGCATAAGCATTTTATAAATAAACACACATCATCAATAAATGAAGTTTACAACAACACATAAACAATAATAAAGGAAGAACAAGGCAAGAGATCGACCGAATCCGAAGCCTTATTGAGGATTCACGGTTGGAGTCGTCGGGTTGTCAATCCGCGCCCAAGCTCGGTCCTCAACTGCGTCCGGGGTAGAGAAGGGCTGTCACCACCTTCCAATGGCCCGTCTTCTTCGTCTCACGATAGCGGAAGAAAGTTGCAAGCTTCCCTTTGCTTGATGGCCATTGCGTTGAAGCCTGAAATAAGCCCAAGAGATGATGGAGGAGTTCGAGGGGGTGCTCCGGCTTTGATTTGGCGGAGAAAGCTTGCCCGGAACCCCTCCCTAAGGTGGAGGATGAAGGGAAATGGCGGAACCCTTCGTCGAGGACGAAAAACGGCGGAAAAATCGGGCTCTCCTCAATTAGGGCGAGACCTGCGCTATTTATAGAAAACAGAATTAAATACTCCGCACGATCACAGGCGCACGACCAGTGGTCGTGCGCGCTAAGGCCTGTGACCGTGCGATATGGCGGCAGAACTTGCACAAAAGAGGTCATGACTGCGCACGATCGACAACGCACGAGCAGTGATCGTGCGCGGTATAGCAGGTGATCGTGCGATATGGCAGGACAGAACTTTCGAAAAGAGGGCAAGACTGTGCACGACCGATGATCGTGCGCCAAAGAGGTCGATGGTCGTGTGTGGGTAAAAACGCACGACCATTGACTCCTTTGCCAAAAATGGTGAAAGTTGATAATACGTTTTATAGCCTAAACTATTATCGTATTTTTTATTTTATATTATGCAAATTATGTCTATTATTAGTCTATTTTTATCATTTTTTTGTAAATATTATTGCCACTGACTTTTTCTTGTCTTTTTGCAGGTTTCCAGAAAATTGGCCAAAATGACCTGTCACGCCCCCTGTCACGCCCTCCCTGGGCGTGACCTAGGGCATGTCACCCGATCCCGAGGACTCCTGCTGGAAGGGACAGAAAACGGTCAAAAACCGCTATCACGCCCCCTGACACGCCCTCCCTGGGCGTGTCACCAGGCGTGACCAGGGGCGTGTCGCCCTCTGCAGCAAAGCCTGCCGCCGCATTAAATGTCGTTCCGCCTCAGCACGCAAACAGTACTGTCACGCCCCATATCACGCCCGTGACATGGGCGTGACACCCTCCTTTTTCGGTGACTGATGGATTTCCGACCAATGATTTGGACATGACGTGCCTGTCACGCCCCCCTGTCACGGGCGTGACCTAGGGCGTGACCACCGACGTACCGAAGCAATCATCCCTCCCGCCAGAATCCAGAGCCCGAGGTCAACATAGTACTGTCACGCCCCCTGACACGCCCCCCTAGGGCGTGTTGGAGTGCGTGACCAACCCGAGAAAAATTTCTATAAATTGAGCCCCCCCTCTCCATTTCAGGAAGCTTTGGTTGAGAGGGGGAGGTGCTGCCCCTTTGGTTCTTTAGTTTTTTATGCTTTCTCTCTCTCTCTCTCTCTTCCTTTGTAATTTTTTCTTAATCATGGTTTAATATTTAGTTGCCCTAGCTTTCTTTGTAATCTTTAGTGTTTCTTAGTGCTTAATATAGGGCTAGAATAGGATTTCAATTTCATACATTTGTAATTTTATTTTCAATAGTGTAGCATGCCCCTTTGAATTAATAAAAGTGTTTTTTTTTGTTTAGCTTGTGTTCCTCTTATGCTTTACTACTCATCCCCCTTCCTCCATTCCATAATGATTAACTAATCCTCCTTGTACTCGATCTTGATGATCCGAGGTTAGAGCGATTATGTTATGATGTTTTAATTAATCTTTTCTTTTTAGGTTAGGGCCTTGAATTACTCTTGATTAATCACGGGTTGGAGGTATATTTTCGATATATACTCTCCCCCTTTGCTTTCATTCTGGGCTAGCCGAGAGGCCGAAAGAATGAAGTGAGCATTCAAGAGTAAAGGGAGTTGTACGCACCCCTCGAGAGAGGCAGACGTCCAAATCTCCCGGATTGGAGTAAAATCCAATAGTGGGGTTCACCGCGTAAAGCGAGTTTTAGGCCTCCGATTTAGACGAGAGTCGGTCGGACCTTCCTAAACTCAGTTGGGCACGACTTCGAGAGAAGCGTGTTCAAGCTTTAGGAACCTCCACAGTCAAGGACCTTTATCCTATTAAGTTTAGATTTTTATCGCATTTTCTTAATCGTCTTTAGCCGAGGTGAATCTTGATCGAGTGCATTTCCATTTCATATTTTCTACCTTTCGTAGTAATCTCCTATCTTGTGCTCTTTAATTAACTGCAGTAGTTTCCTTTCTAGCATAGTTCTTTACTTTACAGCTTTACTTAATTGCGGTGTTTCTCTTTCTAATATAGCTTTACTTTCTCCCTTGCACTTAGATTTTCTAAAACCCTAGTTTTTCCGTCGATAAGATAATAGCATTCGTGTGAGTAAGCTTAGCCAACAGTTCCCGGATTTCAATACGACACTTATGTCCCCTTGCTACAATTCGATAGGTATACTTGCCTCATCGGGTTGCTAGTTCGGTTGCGTTTATTTTCTTCGAACCCTAGCGCGCAACAAGTTTTAGGCTCCGTTGCCGGGGAACCAACTTCCGTTGATATTTTGAAAACACGAACCTATTACTTTTATCTCTTCTCTTTCTCATCCTCTTTCTTAAAAATTTTAAAAAATCAAAAAAATTTTATCACCGCTCTTAATAGAAACCAACCTCACAATTTTTCTACGCCACCTAATTCTCTCGAAAAGGGCAAAGGGCTTTAAGCGCCACTGTCTTGTCTAGTACCTTGCGAACCCTTCACAGGGTAGTCCTTGGGAAGTTCGGGAGTTAATCTATAAAAAAAATCTATTTCAAAAAGAAAAAAATTTCTAATCTTTTTTCTAGTTTATCCTTTTTCTCTTCCTCTTCTTCTTTTCTGTTCTTTTAGTGCATGACCTGCGGGAGTCCATCGGTTATTTTGGACTTGGACCACGAAATTGAGCGTACTCTTCAGAGAAGATCGCGATTTCAAGGTCCTACTATCCAAGTGCCGGTTGAGGACTCCGAGTCATTTGCTACTTTAAGAATGGAAGAACCCAACGTAGATGAGGCCATGCAAAGGACTATGTCCTATTATGCACGACCGAACCTCGAGGGAACAGAATCAAGCATAGTCCGCACTGCTATAGCAAATAATAACTTCGAACTAAAGCCTAGCATAATTCAAATGGTGCAGCAATATGTGCAATTTGAAGGACTTCAAGATGAAGATCCGAACGCACATATAGCTAGCTTTCTTGAAATTTAAGACACCTTCAAGATAAATTGTGTCACAAATGATGCGATCAGGCTGAGACTCTTCCCCTTCTCTCTAAGAACTAAAGCTAAGCAGTGGCTGAACACACTTCCGAAAAATAGCATAACCACTTGGAATGAATTAACTGAAAAAATTTTGGCGAAGTATTTTCCGCCAGCTAAAACTGCAAAACTTAGGAATGACATCTCTGCCTTCGGAAAAATAGACTCTGAAACCCTATACGAAACCTGGGAGAGATTTAAAGAATTATTAAGACGATGCCCACATCATGCGCTGCATGTATGGTTACAAGTGCAGACGTTTTATAACGGGCTAAATCAAAGCACGAAGCAAATGATAGACGCAGCTTCTGGCGGTACTTTAAATCATAAGACCCCGGAAGCCGCTCTTGAGCTTTTTGAGGACATGGCCATGAACACTTATCAGTGGAATGTGCCTAGGTCCCGCCCGAACAAGCCTCCAGGTATCTATGAAGTGGACAACGTCTCCCAGCTCGCTCTGCAAGTAGAAATCCTAAGCAAAAAAATCACGGAGATGACTGCTGCCTCCGCCCCTCAGGTATGGGAATCTGCAACCCCCTACTCCAGAACATTTAGATTATGTTAATAATATGCCTAGAACTGCTTTTAATAATTTTTCTGCTGCGAATTTTCATCCGCCTGGTTTTAATTTTCTGAATAGTTATAACCCTGCTTTAAGAAATCACCCGAACTTTTCATGGAGTAATCCATCGAATGCGATGCGCCCACCCCCGCAAAATGATTTTTCTGCACCACCACCACCACCACTTCTTCAAAATTACCCAAAACCACCAAGCTTGGAGGAATTACTTTCTAAATACATCACCACAAATGACGCCACCATAAGAACTTTAACCGGAAGCGTAAAAAGTTTAGAAAATCAGGTAGGACAGCTTGCGAAAATAATTTCTGAGCGACCCGCAGGGTCTCTTCCTTCCAATACCGAACCCAACCCGAGAGATCAAGCGAAAGCTATAACTCTTCGGAGTGGGAAGCAAGTCTCCGGTATGGTAAGTGAAGAGCCCGAGGCAAGCTCCGCTCCCGCCTCTAAAAATCAAAGCTCCGCTCCGCTTCCACCCTCTGCTGAAGAAGTAATCACCCCTATTTTATAAAATAATCTCACTCCACCACCCATCTTCAAAAATAATTCAACTCCTCCATACCCCTCTGAACTTAATAGACAACGTCAAGATGATCAGTACTCCCGCTTCTTAGAAATCTTCAAACAAATCCACATTAATCTTCCCTTCCACGAGGCTATTTCGCAGATGCCGAAATACGCCAAATATCTTAAAGACCTCCTCACAAACAAGAAGAAGTTAGAGAATCTTTCGCACGTCACGCTAAACGCCGAGTGCTCTGCCGTTTTAACAAACAGTTTGCCGAAGAAAATCAGTGACCCGGGTAGTTTCTCTATCCCGTGTGTCTTCGGTGATCTTTTTGTTAAACACGCGTTAGCCGACTTAGGCGCGAGTATAAACCTGATGCCCTTTTCGTTGTTCAAAAAGTTAGGGATTGGTAGCCTTAACCCCACGCGTATGAGTATCCAGCTAGCCGATAGATCCGTCAAGTACCCGTTAGGAATAGTGGAGGACGTTCTAGTGAAAGTCGACAAGTTCATCTTCCCGGTGGACTTTGTCATTTTGGACATCGAAGAAGACGTCGAGGTTCCCCTGATCCTTGGCCGACCCTTCCTTGCCACCTCCCGAGCCATCATTGACGTAAGCAATGGTAAGCTCTTTCTTCGAGTAGGCGACGATGAAGTCACATTTTCTATCACCCCTTCGATGAAGAACACCTTAGCGAACGATGACTCATGTTTTTTCGTAGACGCCGTGAGTGATGATTCTTCCTACTGCCTCTCCGACTTTGAAAAAGAATTTTCTACTTTTTGCTCCTCTTCTCTTACAACGGAATCACTACAAGGAAGTGATGAATCTTCTTATTGTCTTTCTGAGTTTGAAAAAGAATTTTCTGATTTTTGTTCTTCCTCTTTTCTTCCCACTGAATCTCTACAAGAAGCTGTTTTGGCTGCTAGCCCCACCCCTTATTACGTTCCTATAAAAAGTTTATGAAGATATTATTTTTGAAAAAGAAAGAATCTCAAAATCCTCTTATGAAGAACCCCCTACCCTAGAACTTAAAGAACTTCCTGAACACCTTAAGTATGCTTTCTTAGAAAAAGACTCCAAGTTACCAGTTATCGTTTCGGCCTACCTCACGGATACGCAGAACGATAAACTTCTTCTAGTTCTACGTAAGCATCGCCGGGCTATTGCTTGACAAATTTCTGATATCAAGGGCATAAGCCCATCTTTCTGTACCCATAAAATTTTAATGGAAGATAATTCGCGTAACTCTATCCATCCTCAGCGTCGTATAAACCCAAACATGAAAGAAGTAGTTAAGGGCGAGGTTATGAAACTATTAGACGCAGGAATTATCTACCCTATATCGGACAGTAAGTGGGTTAGCCCCGTTCAGGTAGTTCCAAAGAAGGGAGGGATAACCGTAGTTAGTAATGAGAATAATGAATTAATCCCGATGCGGACGGTGACGGGTTGGCGTATGTGCATAGATTACCGTAAGTTAAATGACGCCACCCGCAAGGACCACTTTCCTTTACCGTTTATCGGCCAGATTTTAGAACGTCTCTCCGACCATAGCTTTTATTGTTTTCTCGATGGCCTCTCGGGGTACTTTCAAATACCCATCTCTCCCGAGGACCAAGAGAAAACTACGTTTACTTGTCCCTTCGGCACCATCGCGTACCGAAGAATGCCGTTTGGATTATGCAATGCGCCAGCTACATTCCAGCGATGTATGCTCGCAATATTTGACAAGTACGTAGAAAGCATTATGGAGGTATTCATGGACGATTTCTCCGTGTTCGGCGATTCCTTCGATAGATGTTTAGAAAACCTCGAAAAAGTCTTAGAACGATGCGAAGAAACTAACCTTGCCCTAAATTGGGAAAAATGCCATTTTATGGTGAGGGAAGGGTTAGTTTTGGGTCATAAAATTTCTGCTAAAGGTATTGAGGTAGACATTGCCAATATAGAAGTTATTGAGAAGTTGCCGCCGCCTACAAACATAAAAGCTATAAGAAGTTTCCTAGGGCACGCTGGTTTTTATCGTCGTTTTATAAAGGACTTCTCCAAGATCACTAAGCCCCTCACCCATCTCTTAGAAAAAGACGCTCCATTCATTTTTGATGACTCTTGTATTTCTGCCTTTGAATTAATTAAAGAAAAGTTAATTAACGCACCGATTATGATAGCTCCGGTGTGGGACCTTCCTTTCGAGATTATGTGCGATGCGAGTAGTTTTGCGGTGGGAGCCGTATTAGGTCAACGCATATCTAAAAACTTCCACCCCATCTATTACGCTAGTAAAACCCTCACATCTGCACAAGAAAATTACACCACAACCGAGAAGGAGCTCTTAGCTGTAGTATTTGCGTTTGATAAATTCCGCCCTTACATTACTCTTTCAAAAATCATTGTTTTTACGGACCACTCAGCCCTCAAGTACCTTCTTGCCAAAACGGATGCCAAGCCTCGCTTGATTCGCTGGGTCTTACTCCTCCAGGAGTTTGACTTAGAGATCCGTGATAAGCGAGGAGCCGAGAACTTGGCCGCCGACCATTTATCAAGATTAGATAACCCCTTTATAGAAAAATTAAAAGAAAAATCTTTTAATGACTATTTTCCTGATGAGAAGCTGCTTTTAGTTAATACATCTACTTCTCCTTGGTTCGCGCACATCGCCAACTATCTAGTGGCCCGAGTGCTCCCAAAAGAGTTCTCCTCTCAGCAAAAGAAGAAATTCTTTTCTGAGCTGAAGAACTACTTTTGGGAAGACCCGCATCTTTTCAAAATTTGTGCGGATCAAGTGATAAGGAGATGTGTTTCTTTTGATGAAGGAATTGATATTCTAAAACATTTGCATGAAGGTCCGACAGGTGGGCACTATCAAGCTGCTTGCACCGCTCATAAGGTGCTTTACGCGGGTTTTTACTGGCCTAGCCTGTTTAAAGACGTGCAAGCCTTTGTGAGCAGGTGTGATAGTTGCCAACGGTCGGGCAACATCTCTAATAAAAATGAAATGCCGCAAAATTATTTCTTAGAGTGCGAAATTTTCGACCTCTGGGGAATTGATTTTGTTGGCCCCCTTCCTTCTAGCTTCGGAAACAAATATATTTTGGTTGCTGTTGATTATGTTTCACGATGGGCTGAGGCCCAAGCTCTTCCTTCGAACGACTCCCGAGTTGTAGTCACGTTTTTAAAAAAATTATTTTCTAGATTCGGTACACCTCGCGCAATCGTTAGCGATAGGGGTTCCCATTTCTGTAACGCACAATTTTCAAAAATCCTTACTAAATACAGCGTTACGCATAAACTGTCCACTGCCTACCACCCCCAAACTAACGGTCAAGTCGAAGTACTTAATAGAGAAATAAAAAGAATATTAGAAAAGACTGTTTCAACTTCTAGAAAAGACTGGTCAACCAAACTTGACGATGCTCTATGGGCCTACCGAACAGCGTACAAAACCGCCCTCGGATGTACGCCGTATCGGCTGGTCTATGGAAAATCGTGCCATCTGCCCATAGAGTTAGAACACCGCGCCTTTTGGGCCTTAAAATTTCTAAACTTCGATCCCCACTCAGTCGGTGACCTTCGAAAATTTCAACTAAATGAACTCGACGAGTGGCGCTCTTATGCTTATGAAAATAATAAACTTTATAAAGAGCGGACGAAGCGTTTACACGATAAACACTTAAGGCACCCTAAAAACTTTAAGCCGGGCGACCAAGTCCTTTTATATAATTCTCGTTTACGTTTATTTCCGGGCAAATTAAAATCTCGCTGGTCTGGCCCGTTTTCTGTTTTAGAAGTATTTCCTTATGGAACTGTTTTAATTTCTCACCCTGATAAGGGTAATTTCAAAGTGAATGGTCAGCGTCTTAAACTCTACTTTTCTGGTGATGATGATGTCAGTCCAAACATTATTAAGTTTCTGCTTCACGAACTTTAATCTTGAACTTTTAATTTTTTTTTGCTAACGACAATTTTATTTCGGGACAACAATATTTTTGGACAATATTATTTTTTTGATGCGTCGAGCTCAACGACGCTTTAACCAAAGGCCGCTCTTGGGAGGCAACCCAAGTTATCTTTTTCTGTTTTCTTTATTTTACAATTTTTGCCTCGGACGGCTCCGACAAGATGAAGCTTCTGTGATCTCCTGCTCCAACATTGCTGAATCTATCATGAAGTCCAAAGAAGACATTCGGAGGAGCGGCATCACTCAGCTTTCGCAGCAAATAAATCCGGGGAAGTACCTGTATTTCAATTCTGTCTTTCAATTCTGTACTTTATTTTTCTCTCCTTCTCCAATCCCCTTCTTTAGCCATTGAGGACAATGTCTGTTTTAAGCTTGGGGGAGGATTTCCTCCTTCATTTTTGCGTAGTGTAAATAATCTTCTTTTTGTATATATTGTAAATATTTCCAAAAAAAATATGAATATCTTAAAATTCCAAAAAAAAAAGAGAAAAAAATCCAAAATCCAAAAAAAAGAGAATATTTCACAAAATTAAATTAAAAAAAATATATATGTGTTTTTGAATAGTTTAGACATTTTGGTATTTCAATAGTACCCCTAGTTTTTAGTTTTGTTTTACTCAAAATCTCCTATAAACAACTTAGTTAATTATAATATTTCTAATCGTTCTTTTTAATTATGTTTCACAAGTAAAATGTTGGCCATGCTGTGTTTCTAATTCACGGTAGCATGTTAAGGTGAAATATTTTTTTAAAACTTGCATTTCTATTATGGTTTTTTGTTGTTTATTTCCTTTACTTTCTTAAAAATTCATCATCCACTATTTTCTTTTTCGTTTTTGAATAATTTTTGTAAAGTAAACTTTTGAATAACGTAGTAGATGTGAACGATCCAAATCACCTATTATTTCTATTTTCAAGTTAATTTCATCAATCTTCTTTTATTATCTAGGACTCGCTTTTTGAAATTTTTCAAACCTTTGTTTTAAATAAATTCAAAAGCGTGAAAATGATTTAGGCCGTTTTTGTTTTCGTTTGAGCTTTCCTGCCAACCTAAAAACTTTTACCACTAGTTAGCTGTTTTTGAGCCTTTTTCCGATTTCATTTGATAGCCCCTCCCTTCATTTCAGTTTCACCAAAGCCAAAATTTCCAACCTATCGAATCACACTAGCCTTTTTGAGTTTCATAAATTATTTTGACGATTTTGATAGGGTATTTTGTGATTTTTGTGGGAGAAAGGTTTTCGAAAAAAAAAGAAGTATGCTCAAAAGTGATGTTCATTTCTGTTTGGCCAATTCAAAGGGAAAATAAAAATATTTATGGCCTTTGTTTTGAAAAAAGAAAAAAAAAATGAAAAAAAAAGAAGAAGAAAAAGAAAAAAAAATGTGTATATATTTTTATGAAAGTTTTTGAAACTCTTTGCTTTGGTTTAGTGTGATTTTAAAACCTTCACGTTTATCTTTGTATTCCACTCCTGATCATTTTCCTAAACCAAACGTTTCTGTCCTATTTAAGTCCTTTTGATTCACGCTTTTTGATTTTTATTTAACAACTAAGAAAAGAAAAACAGTAAATCAGTTTTAGTTTTGGATTTAAACCTAGATTTTTGTTAATTAAATTGATATAATTATAATGCGTTGCTTGGATCTAGTAACAACTCAATGCGTGTTTTTCATTTTCGTTGCTTTGCTTAAGTCCATTTAAAAAAATCTCGTTAAAATTTTGGATGATTTGTTTTTATTAAGTAAAGTTTATAAAAGTTTTACCATACCTAAATAATTGTTTTAGACTTACATTTCACCTTTTCCCTACTTAGAATTTCTCATAGTACTTGTGTAGGCATAATTAGAACTTTTTGATTAGTCCTTTTTATAAATTTCTAGTTTTTATATTTTTGCTTGGGGACAAGCAAAGCTTAAGCTTGGGGGAATTTGATAATACGTTTTGTAGCCTAAACTATTATCGTATTTTCTATTTTATATTGTGCAAATTATGTCTATTATTAGTTTATTTTTATCATTTTTTTGTAAATATTATTGTCACTGACTTTTTCTTGTCTTTTTGCAGGTTTCCAGAAAATTGGCCAAAATGACCTGTCACGCCCCCTGTCACGCCCTCCCTGGGCGTGACCTAGGGCGTGTCACCCGATCCCGAGGACTCCTACTGGAAGGGACAGAAAACGGTCAAAAACCGTTGTCACGCCCCCTAACACGCCCTCCCTGGGCGTGTCACCAGGCGTGACCAGGGGCGTGTCGCCCTCTACCGCAAAGCCTACCGCCGCATTAAATATCGTTCTGCCTCAGCACGCAAACAGTACTGTCACGCCCCATGTCACGCCCGTGACATGGGCGTGACACCCTCCTTTTTCGGTGACTGACGGATTTCCAACCAATGATTTGGACATGACGTGCCTGTCACGCCCCCTGTCACGGGCGTGACCTAGGGCATGACCACCGACGTACCGAAGCAATCATCCCTCCCGCCAGAATCCAGAGCCCGAGGTCAACATAGTACTATCACGCCCACTGACACGCCCCCCCTAGGGCATGTCGGAGGGCGTGACCAACCCAAGAAAAATTTCTATAAATTGAGCCCCCCCTCTCCATTTCAGGAAGCTTTGGTTGAGAGGGGGAGGTGCTGTCCCTTTGATTCTTGAGTTTTTTATGCTTTCTCTCTCTCTCTCTCTTCCTTTGTAATTTTTGCTTATTCATGGTTTAATATTTATTTGCCCTAGCTTTCTTTGTAATCTTTAGTGTTGCTTAGTGCTTAATATAGGGCTAGAATAGGATTTCAATTTCATGCATTTGTAATTTTATTTTCAATAGTGTAGCTTGCCCCTTTGAATTAATAAAAGTGTTTTTTTGTTTAGCTTGTGTTCCTCTTATGCTTTACTACTCATCCCCCTTCCTCCATTCCATAATGATTAACTAATCCTCCTTGTACTCGATCTTGATGATCCGAGGTTAGAGCGATTATGTTATGATGTTTTAATTAATCTTTTCTTTTTAGGTTAGGGCCTTGAATTACTCTTGATTAATCATGGGTTGGAGGTATATTTTCGATATATACTCTCCGCCTTTGCTTTCATTCTGGGCTAGCCGAGAGGCCGAAAGAATGAAGTGAGCATTCAAGAGTAAAGGGAGTTGTACGCACCCCTCGAGAGAGGCAGACGTCCAAATCTCCCGGATTGGAGTAAAATCCAATAGTGGGGTTCACCGCGTAAAGCGAGTTTTAGGCCTCCGATTTAGACGAGAGTCGGTCGGACCTTCCTAAACTCAGTTGGGCACGACTTCGAGAGAAGCGTGTTCAAGCTTTAGGAACCTCCACGGTCAAGGACCTTTATCTTATTAAGTTTAGATTTTTATCGCATTTTCTTAATCGTCTTTAGCCGAGGTGAATCTTGATCGAGTGCATTTCCATTTCATATTTTCTACCTTTCGTAGTAATCTCCTATCTTGTGCTCTTTAATTAACTGCAGTAGTTTCCTTTCTTGCATAGTTCTTTACTTTACAACTTTACTTAATTATGGTGTTTCTCTTTCTAGTATAGCTTTACTTTCTCCCTTGCACTTAGATTTTCTAAAACCCTAGTTTTTCCGTCGATAAGATAATAGCGTTCGTGTGAGTAAGCTTAGCCAACAGTTCCCGGATTTCAATACGACACTTGTGTCCCCCTGCTACAATTTGATAGGTATACTTGCCTCATCGAGTTGCTAGTTCGGTTGTGTTTATTTTCTTCGAACCCTAGCGCGCAACAAAAGTCCTACCCCAGACGCCCACACGATCCCCGAACCTGCAGGAAAACTGGACGGGTTGTCGAACATGGTTGTCACGGATATCAATAAAATGCACAGCAAGAGGGAAATACACACACGCACAGAAATAGGCTAATAAAGTGCACAAGACGTGGAATGTCGCAGCGAACGAAAAGGAGTGCTAATGGCGCTGAATGGTAGTGTAAAGACATGCAAATGAGACCAGATGAGTTCGAAATTAAGTATAAAATATGGACTCATCACAAGACACTTTATCAAAAAATCTAGATCTGGTTTTTGAGCACCTTATCAAAAGCTCATTGGTGCCCAGGACACCTGATCAACTCATCCTGCAATGGATACCTACCTAGGGTGGTAGATGAGTGGACTACCCAAGTTTAGGGGAACCACTATTAATTTCTTGTGTTGTCTGGTTTGCCTTTATTTCTTTTCTTTATTATTCTTGCTGTGTGTTTGGTCAAATCTTTAGGATAGATCTCCCTTTCAATTGGTATCAGAGGGAGGTTGGTTATTCAATAACTAAACCATCACTAGTTTGGTTGTTTATACAGGCTAACACCTGAACCAAAAGATCTCTCTTTTGATCCATCCTAGTTAGATTAATCATTTTGTTTTTCACATATCAAGAATATGGAATATTCTAGCACCAGAACTCCTAAGTGCAACATAAACAAATTTGCAATTTGGAAGACAAGAATTAAGTCATTTATGGACAATATTGATGAAGAAATATTTTATGCCATCATGACAGGTCTCCCAACCTCAGCAACAACAAAAAGGGCCAGGCTAGCTGATGCCAGAGCCATGAATATCCTAGCACAGTCATTATCTGATGACTTGTTCCAGGAAGTTGTTGAATGCTCAACAGCTAAGGAGATATGGGATTCTCTTCATCAAATGGCTTCTAAACCAGTGGATGGAACAACAGAAAGAAGCTACAACATCTTATTTGAAGAAGGAGAATCCGTATCCCTAGATGTTATTTGGGATGTATCAGATGATGAATCCTCACTTGAAGATGAAGAGGAGGAAGCAAGGGCCAAAAAATTCTGCTTAATGGCAATCAATACTTCCTGCAGCAGTTTAGAGGCTGAACAAATAGAAGGAAAATCAAAACCTGAAGAGGATCAGGTATTATCTAACTTTGTTTTTAGTACAGTTAACTTAGAACTTCAATTTTGCTGCCAAGATTCAATAAAACCTGAGGAGGAAACAAAACTTCTCAGAGGAATGTTTTCAGAATATATTCAAAGGAAGAAGAAACATTTTAATCGACGAAATGAGTTCAGATCGTCGAACTCAGATCGATGATCCTATATAAAATCGTCGAACTCAGATCGATGATCCTATATAAAATCGTCGAACTCAGATCGACGATCCTATATAAAATCGTCGAACTCAGATCGACGATCCTATATAAAATCGTCGAACTTAGATCGACGATCTTATATAAAATCGTCGAACTCAGTCTGCTTTTTCATAAATTTGCTTTATAATTATAAGGATAAACTATTTAAGACATTTTCAAATCCTTTTCTTATTTGGAACAAATTTATTAGGAAACATCTTTTCTTAGGGTTGCTTCCATCCTTTTGATATCTTGTTCAAAATTTTGTTAGGACTTCTGTATGAGAATTCTCTGTCAGATAACTTTATATTTCTTATAGATCTTTTTCCAAATTCATCTAGATTGAGTCCTTTACTCTAGTTGCATTGGTCAGCAGTGATCATGGCACTGAGTTTGAATCTTTTCTAATGAAAAGAAATTCTATAGGAAGAAAGATATCAGACTTTGTTTTTCAGATTAAGAATCCGAGTAAAATTTGATGGACAAATATCATTTTATGGTAACATATCCTTTTCAAGGAGAGAGCAATCTCTACCATAGCCTTCTTCAGGTACCATCTACAAAAGTTAGATGGATGACTCAATCAAAATCCTAATTTTCAAAGTCATCCCAGCCTCCTCCAATCACAGTTACTGCATCAACATAGGGGGAGTTTTGTAAAGCCAGTAGCAGTCAGTTTTAACAGCAATAGAAGTCAGCGATACAAAGCTTGTCTTTTTATATCTTATGGTTTGTAATGTTTATTGTAACATTTTCATTTTCATGTAAATAGTAATCCTAACCCAAAAAGGGGGAGATTGTTGGAACACCCTAATTTAGATTTGGGTCAGGATCACTATGTCTTTAGGACTATTAGATTGACCCATCCATGTATAGCTAAGGGTCATAGGATGTGCTAAGTCAAAGGCTCTCAAAGTTTGAAGAAATCAACCAAGAGAAATCAGTCAGAGAAGAATTCAGAATTCAACCTTGGCGTCGAGCTCAGATCGATGTTTTGAAGTTCAGGCGTCGAGCTAAGATCGACGATCTCTGAGCTCAGGTACGCGAGTCGTCGAACTCCGTTCGACGATCTCCGAGCTCAGATCGACGTTTTCTGTCCCAGACCAGCTCCAATATCTCTGAGCTCAGATCGATGATAGTTGATCTCAGATCGACGATCATCTTGTTGAGATCGACGATTTCTGCCATCTCACTAAACAAAAGTTCCCAGGCAGATTTTCTGGATATTCTTTGTCCAATCAATGTGAGCCGTTCATATTCCAACACAGCTTTATTAAAGGACAGTTACAAGAATGTATTTATGGAGATTATAGCCGTTGGAGTAACTAAGAGGCAGTAGTAATAAATACAAGAATTCAAATGACCATTGGTGTCCTATCAGAATATATATCATAAAGTTACAGAGAAAAAGAAGCAGATATATACAGATCATCTTCATCTTCTTCATTTACTCCAGGGTTTTCAAGAGACACAAAATCAACATCAGTCTAAAAGCTTGCTGGAGAGCAACATAAACTTAAAGGCCTACACCCTGAAGCAAAGCTTCCACTCCTGAACAATTATACATCTCATGGGGAGCTTTGACAACAACAATCCACTTATGCTTCTCTCAGACTGTTGACAGAGAAGACAACATCTACTCTCCCTTCCCTCCTGTAAAAGGGTTATCAAAACTCCCTTCAAATGTTCTGAATCTTATTCTGAGAGCCTTGTCAAAACTCAGTGGTGGCACGACACCTTATCAAAAAATCTAGATCTAGTTTTTGAGAACCTTATCAAAAGCTCATTGGTGCCCAGGACACCTGATCAACTCATCCTGCAGTGGATTCCTACCTAGGGTGGTAGAAGAGTGGACTACCCATGTTTAGGGGAACCATTATAAATTTCTTGTGTTGTCTTGTTTGCCTTTACTACTTTTCTTTATTATTCTTGTTGTGTGTTTGCTCTAATCTCTAGGATAGATCTCCCTTTCAACGTGCACGGACCGAAAATTATGTTCCCGGTCGAACAATTCACACCCTGTCGAAAAATACCGACTTGGGCGAAAAATGGGCGCTCGGGCAAAAAATGCGGGCTCAGGCGAAAAATTGCCGGTCGGGCGAAAAATGCGATCCCAGGCATAAAAATGTGTGCCCTGTCAAATAAATCGCTCTTCGGCAAATAATGTGGTCCAGGGTGTTACGACCCGCATTTTCTCAACAATTAAATCGTATCAGAGCAAGATAAAATACGTATCATGATGCCACGTCATGTAGGGGATAACTGCATACGTTTAGGCTGAACTCCCGGACTCTAAATTTAAAGGAAAATCATAGCTTAATATGAAATGAAACCGGTTATATTTAATGGTCGTATCCCTCGGCATTGTGGATCAGTTAGTCCAGAAATAAAAAAAATATTTATACGTAGCAGAAAATACTTTGGTTAAGTTGATTTGACACCCTAAATGAGCATAAGTGTCCCCGAGGGACGACTCATTGTATGCACGACTCTAAGAGTAATATAGTATATGTGAACAGAGAATCTTTACGCTATAAGGAAAAGAAGTGTCTTAGTGTTAATAAATATGAAGTGCATGAGATACATATATGTTTGCGAGGATGCCCAGCCATTTGCTCGTGCCGACATGGACCTCTCTTTTGATCGTCGCCGCTACATGTTCATGGAAATTGATGGTCATTGCCGCAACCGTCATCGCCTTCGCCACATGGATCTCTCTTTTGATCGTCGCCGCTACTTGTTCGTGGAAATTGATGGTCGTTGCCGAAACCGTCGTCGCCCCCGCCACCGCCGCCGCCGGCATTTCGTCACTTCATTATGATTAATGGTCTTTTATTATTATTTTTATTATTATTATTTAGTTATATAAAAAATCAAAAAAAATTATTTTACATGTTTACTTAGTTTGAGTTTTCCGTTGGTCTGTTATGGCGCACATTGGGAGTTCTGAACACTCACCTTCATTCATTGAGCGTAATGTTATGTTGGCACAATATTTGATTCCTCCACCGCACACCTCTAGGCCTGTTAGAGCTTCTGCTCAAAGATATGATGGGTTAGGTGATCCGTGAGTATTTTTATGTTGGGTGAAGTATATGGATCATTATTTTGAGCGATATCATATTGAGGACCCCCACAGGATTCCCGTTGTGAAACTACAATTATTTGGTCGAGCCTTGACCTTCTAGCTCAATGAGGAGAGGCGTTTTGGGACGTCCCTCGACGACTCACGTGTAGGTTGGCAGATTATGAAGAATTATTTAACGGATGAGTATTACCCTCCATACTACCGTTCTCAGTATTCAGATTATCTTAGTGATTCGCCGCCTAAGATTTTGCCTACATCGAACCAGTACGTCCCTTCGTACTCCCATTCCCAGATGTCTCAAGATTTTAATTCTTCCCGCCAGGGCACTAGACCCGTTTCTTATCATAGAAGTGACTATAAGCCTCATGCTAGATCCTTGCTCCGCCAAGATATGACTATTTCGAGCACACGTACACCTACTGATAGGGAGAAGGAAAAGGTTAGGTCCTCTGTCCCGCCACTTGTCGTTGTCACTACTAGGGATACTATAAAACCGCGAGTTAAGCATAGGCAGACAATTAAGATTTGCAAGGAGAACGCTACATGTTACGCTTGTGGAGTGATTGGCCACTATGCCGTGGAGTTCCCAACAAAGCCTAAGGATTTGGCTCTTTTAGCTTCGACGTCTGAGCCCGCCTCTGACGGCGATGCCAATTTTTCTGATGACTTTAGTGATAATGAAGAGATTGGCTATCCTAGTGACCTGGATGATGATGTCTCCTCTAAGGTTTCACACCCTGGGATTAACCCTCTACCCATCAGCCATATTTCAGGTCCGTCTCCTATGATAGTGGAGGAACCGTATGATGGGCCAGAGTTAGCATATATACCTACTGAGTTGTAAGATTACCTTGCGAGGGAGCTGTACTTTTGGGTGATTTGTGTAGTGCTAACCCGAATGATTTCTCTTTGTCGTTAGCACCAATGCAAGATGTTCACCATGATTTTGATTTCCTTTCGGGTTCTATCTCACTGACCCTCCCTCTGGTTTCGTTGGATCGATTAGCGGACTTGTTAGGACACAAATTGATTTTACCTTGTCCGATCCACTTAGTTAAACCGTTGTTACTAGCTCCTCCATTTGATATGTCTAGAGGTCTATGTATTTGAAAGACTTTGTTTCAAGAGCCTAGACACCTAGAGGGGGGGGGGGTGAATAGGTTCTAATCTTTTTGAGTCTTTTTGATTTTAAGTCAAAGAGATGGCACAGATTAATTCTATCTACAGAAATTAAATACAACACAGCAAACACCTGATCTATAGTGGTTCCCCAAGATTTGGGTACATCCACTTTCCCCCTTTGCCTATCCAGCAGATAACTGGATTCAGCCTAACTTCCTTCCACTGGCTCGGATCTGCAGATCTTACAAACTCATAACCCAAAATGGTTCCTACACCTCAGACTTTACACAAGTCCTACCTCAGATTCTTCCCTGAATCCTACCTCAGGCCTCAGCCCTACCTCAGCCTTTATAATTAGGCTTACAACTCAGACTTTCCACAAGTCCTACCTCAGGCACACTGCCCTATCTCAGCCTTTATATTTTTAGGCTTACAATCTCAGATCTAACAATAAGTCCTATAAGAATTTGTGAGTAATAAGTATTTGAAAACCTCACCAGCTAGATATCTCTATTGATGTTGTCTTCTTGATCAGTTCTTGTATAGACTGATCCTTCTAATCCAACCGAACTTAGCTTTTAAAAGCTTCTTAATTAGAATAAATAAGGTGGATCTTCTCTTGAAGTTGAAGTTGATCTTAAGTCAGCTTCTTCCTTAGATTCAGATTGAACTCTGAATCTTTCTTGCAGACAGCCCTTGATCTGTCAGAATTCTTCTTATTGATACCTCACTTTGTAGTTCATTACTCCTGTCATTTCCGATCTTGCTCTTATATAAAGCTTTCTTCATGGTTACCGGCTGATCCGGTTCATAACAAACTTCTGATAGTTCTGACAGTTCTGACAGTGGTGTCAGACTGGTTAATTATGACAGCTGTCAAGTCACACGTCACGTCACCAGGTTCTTCAATGTCTTTCAAACTCATCACAAAACACTCAGCAGACTGCTTTACATGTGTCGACACATATAGGCTAAGTGTCGACACAAGTTTTCAAGGTGTCGACAAAATTACTCCAAGTGTCGACACAGTCATACTTCTGCTTCTTGACACTGCTTATGTTGTATGTGTCGACACAAGTCCTGTGTGTCGACACAACAGCTTATTGTCTCGACATTTTTGTTGCATACATTTGGTGTTGAGTGTTTGTCAAATGGCATTGAGTGTGTGTCGACACATGTCCTGTGTGTCAACACAATTACTTATGAACTCGACACAACCTTTTGAGAGTTGGTGTATCGACAGAAGTCCTGTGTGTCGACACAATTGCTTAAGGTGTCGACATAGCTCCTGAGTGTCGACATAATTTCTGTTTTAAGTGTCGACACAATTCTGTTTTAAGTTGTCGACACAATTCTGGATGTCGACACAATTGCTTCTTTAGGTGTTGACACAGCTTTGAGTGTCTACACAACTTCTTTATAAGTGTCGACACATTTTGCTAGTGTGTCGACACAACTGCTGGGTGTCGACATAGCTTCTTGATAAGTGTCCACACATTTTGCCAGTGTGTCGAAACAACTTGCCTAAGTGTCGACACAGTCTCCTTGAGTGTCGACACAGTTTCTTCACAAGTGTCGACACTTGTACTCAGAAAATTTTCCTTCAAATTTTTGAACCTGCACAATGAAACTCAAACTTCTATCAAATACACATTGATGCATATCATTGACTAAGCTGTGGCTTCTCCAAATCTAGTACACATTTTCCAATGTACCCAACAATCTTCCCCTATTTGGAGAAGTCATAGACGTTAGTCAAAGATATAAATCTCTTAAGATAAAACAAAATTGTAATAGAAGTAAAAACATTTCAGAGCAGGCTATTACATAATTATTGTAAACAACAAACACTTAATACTGAATCAGATTTCATTAATCAGAAAAACTTTGATTTACATGAATTTCTTAAAGAACAAAAGAAACAAAATAGTGCATTGTTCTATTACATAAACCTAGCAGACCTATTACTTATTAGGCTCCTTAATAACTATTCCTTTGCCAGACTTGATTTTAGCCTGCATAGAAGGTTCAGTATCTTCAGCTGTGTTTTTCCCTTTGAGAGCTTTCTTCTTTATTGCTTCAGCCTTGATCTTCTATCTTTTAAAATAGTGGAAAGGTTTGGGGAAGTACTTGCTTGGCTCTTGAGTATTAGCAGGTAGCTTCCCAGCCTTAGCACTTCTTCTATGCTGTAGAATTGCTTCTTGTCCAGCTTGATATTTATTCCACTCTTGCTCAGAATACCCCTTACCCCTGTCATGAGTTTTATCCTTTACAACATTCCAGGCAATAAGTATGATATTTCTAGAAGTTGGGCTCCACTGCTCAAAATCTGGCTTCAGCTCAGCCTGCTCTCTGAATCTCTTCTTAGAAAGTTGAGCTTCCTTCTGAGCTTCTAATGCAGCTTTTGACATTTCAACCTTTTCAAGAATTACATTTTGTACCTCTGGTGGAGGACTATACATTTTCATCACTTCTTCTTGAACCATCTCAAAATCAGCTGGGGGTAGATCACCTGACCAACTTCAAGCTGATCTCCTTCAAAATATTCAGGTTGTATCCCAAACTCAGCGGAGGATATCCAAGAGTTGCTCTGATTCTACTGGTAGTCCTTTTAGCATGGTCAAAGCTTGCTTTGACTAGTAATCTCTCCCCCTTTATGACTTCTCGTGCAATATGATCTCTTATATCTTCTTTCTGGAATCTGACTTGATCAGCTATATATTCAATTCCTTCTTTAAAATATGCTCTGAATTTTGTCAGGAAAGTTTTAATTTTCTCCTGAGATTCTTGAAATGTGGCTTTGATAGCAGATATATCTTCCTGGTTTTGCTTGGCGATTTTAGCCTTCAGAGTAGTGCTAGAATCAAAGAGCTTTATCAATATTTCATGATATGAATCCTTGAGATTGTCATTCATCCTTATCTGATTCTCCAGTACATATCCCTGCTTCACTTCAATTTCATCCACTTTTGCTTGGATATCTTGCTATTGCTTGGCCAGGAACACCACAGCATTACCTCCTTTATGGAAGCAATC
Source organism: Platanthera zijinensis (assembly GCA_039513925.1). Taxonomy (NCBI): domain Eukaryota; kingdom Viridiplantae; phylum Streptophyta; class Magnoliopsida; order Asparagales; family Orchidaceae; genus Platanthera; species Platanthera zijinensis. The sequence continues at coordinate 218,793,332 of CM077078.1, forward strand.
TGTCATCTCCTTCTTATGTTGATTCACTTCAAATCTAATGGATTTGATGTCCTGGGCCAACTGAAACTGTAACTCCTTATGAGTTTTATCCACATATTTTCTATAGTCTGCCTTTGATTATCTAATTTTATTTGCATCCGGACTAGTAAAAAATGAAGTCCATGCTTGATATAGTGGTGCAGTTCCAATTGTAAAGCTTTCTTATATTCAGAACTCTTCTTCTTAAACACAGACAACTTTCTTTTCTTAGCCAATGTGGCTTCTTCATCTTCAAAAGATTAAGATGTACTTTTAATATCAACAGTGTCCTTTTTAGCTGGGATATCCTTGGATAATTCCCCCTCAGTCCTTGGAATTTCCTATTCTTTTTCAATTTCATCCCCATCAGTACTATCAGTAAGAGGATCAGGAAACAATTCGTCCATTGTAAATTCCTGCTGTATCTGTTCAGAAGGAATAAGATTAGGTTTTTTTAAAAAAAAAACATAAAAGACTAATATCACTTGAAAGACCTCTTTTGTTGTGTAAACAAAAGTGTTCCTATGAATAATTTTTTAGGAGAATACTATAATACATCACTAGTATGTGGAGAAGATACTTACTGTCTCATTTTGAGCATCATTCTTATCAGTTACTCCAGCTGTAGTGTTGATTTCAGATACAGTATCCATTATTATGTCTGCAGCTAAGTCACTATCCAGGGCAGCAACATCAATACCTCCCCCTTGGGCAGGCTACTCAGTTTCTTTTTGTAGGTTTTCTCCCCTTAGGGTAGAGTAAATTTGTTGCTCTTGGGGCTCACATTCCTTTGCTTGAGCATGAACATCTTGTTGTTGCTGGTCTTCATCAAAACTGAAGAACACTTCCTTCTCAGAATCAGTGGAGGAGTCAGCCTGTACAACCACCTTCTTTTTCTTCTTGACTTTGTCATTTTGCTCCTTAGGAGCAGGGACTTCCTTGGTTAGAACTCTGTCCCACATTGACAGTATACTTACATCCATTTTTCTCATATGATTTATCTTTGAGCCATTTGCTTGTTTTAGAACATCTGGAATTACTGATGTTAAGCATAGGCTGAGAATCTTTCCTAGGTTAGGTTTCTTTATTCCTTCTTGTAGTTTATCAAACACTACTGCTGCCCAGTCAGTGTTTATCTTGAATATGATTCTCACCATCTGATTGAACATGTGGGACGAAATCTGATCTTGTCCACCTGTCTTGCAGAGAATCACTTTGCTAACAACTTCATATAGAAATTTTCCTTGGGAATTCATCCCTTTTCTGGTGATAGAGGATCCAATCTTGATATTGGGACTCCTCCCACTCCAGCTTAAAGCTTCTGTAATCTGGGAAGGGGTTATTTCTTCTGTATCCTTGATCAATGGAAGATGTAGTGATTTCCTGATAGTTTTCAATGTGAGTTTAACTCGGGTATCTTGAGCAGTCTCCTTGATTTTCTTGCCTTCTGAATCCACTATAGCAGTTGAATAAAACTCCATGACTTCCTTCTTCAAAATTTTGGTCGGTTCTGAGACCAAAAATTCGAGTCAATTTGCAGAAATTAGGGCAATAACTCCCTGAATTTCGTCAGAAGAAGTTGTGAAACCTTCGCGAACCAGTTCGTAACCTTCATTAACCTTGTATTCTTGCTATTACGCCATTGATGTAAGTACTAGAGGAGAAGAGAAGAGAAGGTCTATGTCGACAGAAGGTGTAGAGACAAAAATTCTGATAGCGTAGTCGACCAGATTTTGGATTCACCTTTTTATAGTACTTGAGTCAAGGGCAGATCAAAAATCGGGCTTAAGTCGACAAATCAGTTTTTTTGTGTGTCGACAAAAATGACCTAGGTCTTGACAGAACTTAAGTTAAGTCGACACAACTATGTGTCGACATACTAATGTCTTAGTCGACAAAACGTATTTTTAGTCGACATATCTATGTGTCGACATACTTGAGTCTGTGTCGATATACTTGCGTCTATGTCGACACTAACAACTTAAGTCTCGACAAAGTGGTGTCGACACCAACTTTTTGTGTCGACACAAATATCCTCTCGACATATAGTCTCGATAAGGTTGTGTCGACACCTATTCTCCTGTCGTCATAGATACTATTTCTGTGTCGACACATTCTTTTCCTGTGTCAAAACAACATACTATGTATGTCGACACATCTTGCTTCTGTCGACACAAACTTTGTACTTAGACAAATTTCAATAGAAATTTGGTGCTTACTTATTCTACTCATGGAAACTTATGTTAACCTATTCTAGGTTCAATATACCTAATTAAATTTTCAAATTATTGAATTTAGTTTAATCTAGTGGTTTTGTGAAAATATCGGCTATTTGATTATCTGTTTTTACAAACTCTAGACTAATATTTTCCTTTTCAACATGTTCTCTAATAAAATGAAGCTATATTTCTATATGCTTGGTCCTACTATTTGATACATGATTCTTAGCAATAGAAATAGCACTTGTAGAATCACAAAATAGTGGAATTCTACTTACCTAAATGTCATAATCTTTTAGTTGATGCTTTATCTACATTAATTGTGCACATCAGCTACCTGCAGCTATATATTCTGATTTAGCTGTTGATATAGCTACACTGGTTTGCTTCTTGCTGCTCCATGACACCAGCCTCCCACTAAGGAACTGACAGGTTCCTGTTGTACTTTTTCGATCTTCTTTGCATCCAGCAAAATCTGCATCTGAGAAACTTGTTAATAGAAAATCTCTATTCTTAGGGTACCAATGGCCTAGATTAGGTGTGCCCTTAAGATATGTCAAAATTCTTTTAGCTGCAGTATAATGAGATTCCTTAGGGAATGCTTGATACCTAGCACAAACACATGTTGCAAACATGATGTAAGGTCTACTAGCAATTAAATATAGTGGGGAGCCAATTATCCCTCTATACAAAGACTTATCAACAGATTTCCCTGCTTTATCTTTGCCTATTGGCATACTTGTTCCCATTGGAGTTTTCATTGTAGAAGCTGATTCCAAACTATACTTCTTAATCAACTTCTTAGTGAACTTAGACTTGGATAAGGACAACCCACTCTCAGTCTGTCTATCTTGAAGTCCCAAGAAGAACTTCAGCTCATCCATACTACTCATCTAAAACTTCCCTTGCATAAGTTTGGCAAACTTCCTACAAAGGCTTTTTTCAGTAGAACTAAAGATAATGTCATCCACATATATCTAGACTAGTATTATCTTGCCTTTTGATTACCTATAGAATAGAGTTTTGTCTATCTTTCCTCTAGAGAATTTATTCTCAATGAGGAAGGCAGACAAGGTTTCATACCAAGCCCTTGGAGCTTATTTCAAACAATATAGAACTTTCCTAAGCCTATATACATAATCAGGAAAATGAGAGTCTACAAAACCTGAGGATTGTTCTACATAGACTTCTTCTTTTAAATCACCATTCAAAAATGTTGATTTCACATCCATTTGATATACTTTATACCCTTGATAGGCAGCATAGGCTAAGAACAGCCTTATTGCCTCCAGCCTTGCCACTAGAGCAAAGGTTTGATCAAAATCAATACCTTCCTCTTGCCTGTAGCCTTTTGCTACCAGTCTAGCCATGTTCTTGACTATAGTGCGATTCTCATCAAGCTTGTTCCTGTAGATCCACTTGGTTCATATTATGTTGTGATCCTAAGGTTTTGGCACCAGTTTCCATACCTTACACCTTTTGAACTGACTGAGCTCTTCCTGCATTGCATCAATCAAATTGGTGTCTTGCATGGCCTCTTTAATCTTTCTGGGTCTTATTTGACACAGGATGCTAGAACTCAAAACTGTGTTCATGCTCCTGCTCCTTGTTAGTACACCCAGACTTGCATCACCAATGATCTAGTGAGCTGGATGATCCTTCAGGTGTCTCCTTGCTGGAGGAATTCTGTCAGCATTATGGCTATCTCCAGTTTCCTCATCTTGATGCTCCACATTTTATTCTTCACCCAGAGGGACTTGATCTCCCCCTTGATAGCTGGCATCTTTATCCTCATCTAGTTTAGCAGGAACATCTTCATTGATGGTCAGCTTGCCCAGGTTATCTGTTCGACTTGTACAACTAACTGAAGACCTAGGCAATTCACTGTTAATAAACATTGATTCATCAAATACAACATGCACAGATTCTTCTACAACTTGAGTAGTCAAGTTGTAGATCCTGTATGCTCTACTATGGTTGTTGTACCCAATAAATATCCCTTCTAGGGATTTGGCAGCAAACTTAGTTTGGTAGTGTTAACCATTGACTAGCACAAAACAGTTACTACCAAAGATTCTGAAATAAGATATGTTAGGTTTTTTGCCTTTTAAAATCTGGTAGGGAGTCATCTTGTATTTCTTGTTGATGGGGGACCTATTGAGCACATGACATGCAGTATTTACTGCCTTAGCCAAGAAGTATTCAGGGAGAGTAGTGTCATTCAGTAGAGTTCTACTGGCTTCAATTAGAGTCCTATTCTTTATTTTAGCAACACCATTTTGCTGAGGAGTTCCAGGTGAAGAGAATTCCTGATGAATCCCAAGTTCTTTACAGAATTGTGTCATACATTCAGACTGAAATTAAGTTCCATTGTCACTTCTGATTTTGACCACTGAGCTGTTGTATTTATTCTCTATTTATTTGACAAATGTCTTGAAAATAGTTGGGGTTTCAGATTTCTGCCTCAAGAAAAAAACCCATGTAAATCTAGAATAGTCATCCACAACAACAAGTGTGTATGCTTTCCTACAAAGACTATGGACTGGCATAGGACCAAACAAATCCATATGCATGAGATACAAACATCTCTTTGAATCTTTGATGTCAAGTGACTGAAAAGAGGACTTAGTCTGATTCCCTTTTTGGCAAGCTGAGCACACACCCTCTTTTATGCACTGAACTTGAGGACCATTCCTCACTAATCCCATGCTAAATAGCAGTCCAATTGACTTATAGTTCAGATGAGCTAGCCTCTTATGCCATTTGACACATAGAGAAGCTTTCACTCTAATAACCAAACAAATAGGTGAGTTGTTAGACTCACACTCTAGGTTAAGGCAATACACATTTCCTTTCCTAGTGCCAGTCAAAATGATCTCTTGATTACTAAACATTTTTTCTAGGCACTCCCCTTTATGGAAAGAAATATCATAACATAGATCACTAAGTTGACTTATGCTAATCAGGTTTTGTTTTAAACCCTTTACATAAGCCACTTTAGTGATAGTAATTGAATCACACGATATATTACCAAATCCTTTGATGATTCCCTTTTCTGATCCACGAAAGATAACTTTTGATCCATTCATTATGGGCACATAGTCCCTCAACAATCTCCTTGTTCCAGTCATATGTTTGGAACAGCCACTACCCAAGTACCATATAGGGGTATGGTCACTTGAATTTACCTGCAACAAATAATGAATCACATACCCTTAGAACCAAACTTGCTAGTGGGTCCTAGGTCCTTGTTAGTTTGAAACCCTGTGACAAATCTAACAGGAATCCTACTTTTTCTTTTAACACTTAAGTTAAACCAGCAATCCAAGGCAAAGTGGCCCACCATTCCACAACACCAACACTCAAAACTATTATACCTCTTCTTAGGTACATGCCTTCTTACTTTATTGTCAGTAGACTTATTAAGTGTTGGTGCTGGAACAGAATTCTTCAAGAACTCCTATTGAATATGATGGGCTTGCCTATAGATTGGTCTATTGACATTTGCACCCTTGCACATGAGATTTTCATGCTCACAGTGACCATGTGTAATGTCATGATCATACCTGTTAGTAGGATTCACTACCTTCTTAAAGAAAATAGGGGAATTAACAGCTTGAGGCTGAACTAGGACTTTACCTTTTCTTTTAGAATTGGTAGCCCTAGTTCTTCCCTTAAAGCATAAACCAATCTTTCCTTTTTGTGAAACAAAATTATCTATCAATGGTAAGACTGATTTCAGCTTGGAGAATTTTGCCACTAGCTCTCTCTCTTTCTGAAGTTTTCCCTCCAGTTTTTTGATATGATTCTCCTTGAATGAGATTATACCCATCTGAATAACTGTAATTTTTTTCAATTTGGAAACCTCATTCAGTTTTTGATCCCGCAGTTTTGCTGAATCTGCTACAGCCAGTTTGAGAGACTCAATCTCCTCTACCTGCTCTTTAATAAGAAACTTGCTCTTCTTTAGAGCATGCAACAACTCACCATACTCATCAATGAGTTTGTGAACATCCCCCTAAGACTCAGATCCATCCACTTATTTTGAAGAAGATGCTTCTAATTCTGATCCTGTAAAGTAATCTGAGACTGAGGAAGAATTGTTTATCTTACTTGGTCCAGGATGATCCCGGCACTTATATTCTTCAGATTGAGCCATCAGCCCTTTACAGCAATACTCTTCCACTCCATTTATGGAGTCCAGCATCTGTAGGAATTCTAGTTCCCTAGAATCCTCTTCTATTGAGAAGAGTCCAACATATGCTTCTGCCTCTTCTTCTTCAGATTTTGAAGATGAAGAGTCTGTCCAACTCTTCTCCTTCCTAGCCACTAGAGACTTCTCCTTCTTGTCTTTGATTTGCTGCTTCTTCTTGTCGTTTGATTCCTTTCTTTTGTCAGGACAGTCAGCTATGACATGCCCAGAACTGTTGCAACAATTACACACGATCTTAGAATTAAATTGTTTACCAGGTTTAGAAGCATACCTGTCCTCCTTAGGTGTTTTCTTCTTCCTGTAGTATTCATCCTTGGAATAGGATATTGATGAAGGCCTGGTTCTCCATTTCTTTTTCTTCATGAACCTTTGAAATTGTCTAGTGAAGGCAGCAAAGTCGTAATTAGATGTGTGACTATCTGATGTACTTGTTTCAAGAACACCTTCTTCTGCTTCAGTACTCCTTCTAGGTGGAGAAGGAGATTTTCTCCTACCATTCCTTGAGCCCTCAGCCTTGAAGGCTACTGACTTTTCTTTATGTTCAGATCTGCTGCCCTTCTCTTCCTCTTTCCTAGTAGTAAGCTTCATTTCATATGAAAGTAGCTTTCAAAAAGTGTAGGTGGAGGTGTGTCAGCCAGTCTCACCACTTCCCTGATTGCACATATCTTAGTGTCTCAATCCTTTGTTAGGGACCTAAGAAACTTGTCATTCAGTTCATAAGTACTGAAGACTCTTCCATATGTCATCAGTTCATTCACTATTCTAAAAAACTTTTTATAGCATTCAACTATGCTGTCAGTTTTAGTTTGCCTAAAGCTCTCATACTCCTGATTTAGCATAGACTTTTTGTCCTCTCTAACTTCATCTGTGCCTTCCATATAGACAATCAGTGTATCCTGCATTTCTTTGGATGTTTTACAGTGCACAAGATTTTGGAATTTTGCATCATCTATAACACTTACAATTATATTCCGAGCTCTTTTATCTAATGTAGCCAAGATGATTTCATCCTTAGTCATCTCTAAATAACTATTTGGAGATTGAATGTTTGCATTAAGAACTGAAACCTTCATTGGGATGAAGGGGCCTTCCTGTACTGTGATATAAATTCTTGGATCAGATGCTTCCATAAATAGCTTGACCCTTTCTTTCCAAATGCCAAAAGATTCTTTCCTATATATGGGCAATTTCATAGATTCACTCCTTTTGATTTTCACTTGAACCCATTCTTATTGTCTTTTATTAGCCTTGGAGAAATCCTCTGACTGTTAGGTCAAATTTTAAGAAACCTCCCTCTGATACCACTTGAAAGACTTTGTTTCAAGAGCCTAAACACCTAGAGGGGGGGGGGGTGAATAGGTTCTAATCTTTTTGAGTCTTTTTGATTTTAAGGCAAACAGATGGCACAGATTAATTCAATCTATATAAATTAAATACAACACAGCAAACACCAGATATATAGTGGTTCCCCAAGATTTGGGTACATCCACTTTCCCCCTTCGCCTATCCAGCAGATAACTGGATTCAGCCTAACTTCCTTCCACTGGCTCGGATCCGCAGATCTTACAAACTCAGAACCCAAAATGGTTCCTACACCTAAGACTTTTCACAAGTCCTACCTAAGATTCGTCCTTGAATCCTACCTTAGGCCTCAGCCCTACCTCAGCCTTTATAATTAGGCTTACAACTCAGACTTTCCACAAGTCCTACCTCAGGCACACTGCCCTACCTCAACCTTTATAATTTTAGGCATGCAATCTCAGATCTAACAATAGATCCTACAAGAATTTGTGAGTAATAAGTATTTTAAAACATCACCAACTAGATATCTCTGTTGATGTTGTCTTCTTGATCAGTTCTTGTATAGACTGATCCTTTTGTTCTAACCGAACTTAGCTTTTCAAAGCTTCTTGATTAGAACAAATAAGGTGGATCTTCTCTTGAAGTTTAAGTTGATCTTCAGTCATCTTCTTCCTTAGATTCAGATTGAACTCTGAATCTTTCTTGCAGACAGCCCTTGATCTGTCAGAATTCTTCTTATTGATACCTCACGTTGTTGTTCATTACTCCTGTCGTTTTCGATCTGGCTCTAATATATAGCTTGCTTCATGGTTACCGGCTGATCTGGTTCATAAACAAACTTCTGATAGTTCTGACAGTTCTGACAGTGGTGTCAGACTGGTTAGTTATGAAAGCTGTCAAGTCACCAGTCACGTCACCAGGTTCTTCAATGTCTTTCAAACTCAGCAAACAACACTCAGCAGACTGCTTTACATGTGTCGAAACATATAGGCTAAGTGTCGACACAAGTCTTAAAGGTGTCGAAAAAATTACTCCAAGTGTCGAAACAGTCATACTTCTGCTTCTCGACACTGCTTATGTTGTATGTGTCGGCACAAGTCCCTTGTATCGACACAGTAACTTATTGTCTCGACATTTCTGTGTCAGATAGTTGGTGTTGAGTGTTTGTCAAATGGCATTTAGTGTATGTCGACACAAGTACTGTGTGTCGACACAATTACTTCTGAACTCGACACAGCCTTTTGAGAGTTGGTGTGTCGACACAAGTCCTGTGTGTCGACACAATTGCTTCAGGTGTCGACATAGCTCCTGAGTGTCGACACAATTTCTGTTTTATGTGTTGACACAATTCTGTTTTAAGTTGTCGACACAATTTTGGATGTCGACACAGCTGCTTCTTTAGGTGTCGACACAGCTTTGAGTGTCGACACAACTTCTTTATAAGTGTCGACACATTTTGCTAGTGTGTCGACACAGCTGCTGGGTGTCGACATAGCTTCTTGATAAGTGTCGACACATTTTGCCTGTGTGTCGATGCAGCTTGCCTGAGTGTCGACACAGTCTCCTTAAGTGTCGACACAGTTTCTTCACAAGTGTCGACACTTGTACTTAGAAAATTTTCCATCAAATTTTTAAACCTTCACAATGAAACTCAAACTTCTATTAAATACACATTGGTGCATATCATTGACTTAGTTGTGGCTTCTCCAAATCTAGTACACATTTTCCAATGTACCCAACAGTATTGGTGGGTATCCACCGACGAACATGTTTTTGTTTGTGAATGCGTATGATTTCACGGCGACTGTGCCTTTTGATTTGGTGTCCTCACGACTTTGTTACCCTTCAAATCAAATTGAACATATTTTTCGTCCATCCTGGTACGATCTGCATGTACACATGTCATTTCCTTATGCCAGTGTCTATAGGTTACATCACTTTCACGACCGTTCACCTCTGAGAGCTTCTGACTGCAGAGTTGTTGATTCGATTTTAGTCTTGTTAGCCCCCAAGTGGATACCTTCGGGTTCCGTAACAAAATTATTACATTGGAGCGCCGATCCCTTCATGATTTTCAAGAATTTTGGGTTTAATGCAATTTTTTTTTGTTTTTTCGATGCAATCGGTTTTTCACCGTGTTTCAATTTTCAGATTTAATTTTGCATATCTGGTTTCCACCTGAGTGGTTTTCTCCGACGTTTCTCTCTTCCACTTAAGATTCTCTTGGGTTGAGAGGTGAGATTCTTTCCGTGTCGCTCTTCCATTGGGGTTTCCTAGTTCTCACATTGGATGGTAAGATTCATACTGCTTTTCTTTATGCTTACACATCTACGAGGTTTTCTGCGGTTATTGTTCATGACAGGTTCTGTTCAATTGTGGATGGCCGCACTGCTTGTGTTTCCCCATGGATGTCCGATCTAGCTATGCTACCTGCGGACGTTGTTGTCTCCTGCTATTCTCTCCCTGGCCACTCATAAGGGATGAGTGATTTTGAGTGGGGGAGGGTTGATGGCGAGGATGCCCCGACATTTGCTCATGCTGACATGGACCTCACTTTTGATCGCCGCCGCTACATGTTCATGGACATTGATGGTTGTTGTCGCAACCGTCGTTGCCTCTGCCAAATGGATCTCTCTTTTGATCGCCGCCGCTACATGTAAGTGGACAATGATGGTCGTTGCCGCAACCGTCGTCTCCCCCGTCACCGCCGCCGCCTGCATTTCGTCACATCATTATGATTATAATGTTATTTCATTTTTGAAATAATATTATAATCCTACTACTTTAGTTAACATTTTATTAATATTATATTTAAAATTTATAGGTTTTAATATTATGTTATTTTAATTTTTGTTAAACTTTAGTGGCTAGGATTTGTTTTGTTTTGGATGAAGGGTGGAGGAGTGATGTTTCATATATATATATATATATATATATATATATATATATATATATATATATATATATATATATATATATATATATATATATATATATATGTATGAGGGGTGGAAACAGGCAATGAAGAGAAGATAAAAAAAAGAAACCCTATAGAAATTTTTGGATTTGGTCCCTGCCCCCCCTTTTCTGTCGGCCTGGCCGAAACCCGCCCGACCTCCAGGAAACTGTCGATCGACCAGCTGCTGCCTCCCCTCTTGGTGGTGTTCTTTTGCTGTTCCTACGAACTCCTACCTCCTCCGGTGTGACTCCGAAGAAGGCGTCTCGGTTCTTCCTCATTCGGTGTGACTCCGGTGAACCCGTGGAAGTGTGACTCTTCCATAGTTGTCTTTCTCCTCCTCCTTCTCCCTCTTGAGTTTAGATTTTGGGTAACGATTTCCTTTCCCTAAACATGTGTAATTCCTCTTATTAGATTGTGAAAATGGTGGAAATTATGATTGCATATTTTATCCTAAAACTTTGATTCAAGCTTGCATTCTAAAATCTAATTTTACATTGCATAATATCTGATTTTCACGAAGATTTTTGTAAGAGTTGGTCCCCTTGGACGTTTGCAAACCGGGGTTTGTTTAACCTTTGGTTTCGAATGGATCAAGAGGATTTGGTATATCCTCGTTTGGTTTTTTTTGAGGGTTGATTTGGACTACCTTCAGAATTTAATCCTTAGTCCGGATTGCTCTCCATGTGGATGGAAAATATTGTGATGTGAAGCTAGATGTATGGCTAGGTTATGAAAATTGTATTTGCGAGTGTTCGTGCAGGCTTGGAGGGGAATTTCCCTCTTGTGAGATCGCGCATTTACAAACGAAGCTCTGCCAAAATTTTGAGTTTTGCACGCACACCACGTGTTTGCTTAAATTCCCCTTAGGAATCCCTAAGCCTTTTCGTGCCTTAATTCAAATTTTGGGGGTGGCCTGCATAAATATAGTAATGCTTTAGGGTTTAAAATACCTAAACATGCAACCTAGCATAAATCCTTCCCAGAAGACAAGTAAACAACCCTAAAAAGGTAACAATAACATTTTTAGTTCATACCCAGCATCGCAAGTAAGCACCCAGTGGGCGTCAACAACCTGACACGAACCCAATGCTGAGTATGAATGTCCGTACAGAAAAAAAAATAACTACCTCACTAGGATGAAGATCGACAACCTAAACTACCCAGGAGGCTGTCAGCAAAGCCCACCAAAAGAACTAGCCGCTAAACCGGCTACAACCTGGACCTGAGGCATTCAAGGAAGAACACCTCAGAAAAATAATCAAAATAAATAGAGCATTAGACTTATGAACAAGTAAAGAAGGGTTTACCAACCCGACAATAATAAATGTGATCAGTAAGAGAAAAAATATGACAGTAAGAAAGAACACTTTCAAAAGGGAAGGAAAGGAAAACACACAAAGTGTGAGTACAATAGCAACCTGCTCTGCAAAAAGAACCTGCAGCAGCTACAAGGCATATAAATACATGAACCAAAGAAATAGCCATAAGCCAGGAAAGGAGCTAACAGTCTGTAACGACCCCGATTTTTTCTGCGATTATTTAATTCTCATTTTGCGTTACGTCGACGCGTTTTCATGGCTTGTTCCATCTGTGGAGTGTGTTCTTAACTCCTTAGAATGAAGTGGCCTATTTTATACCCTATTGGCAAGATCTTTCTAGCAAGCCGAGTCGTTTTGGGTGACCCGGTGTGTCCTCTCGGGGGATGCTTGTGTTTTGGCTTCGGTTGGGTATAACTCGAGTTATGTTTGTCGAAAGTTTATTTTGACTTCGCCGTTGTGTTCGTAGCATGGGTATTTAGCTACGGTGCGAATTACGTCGAATTCCGAGGTAGTTCAGTTTTCGAGTCGTTTTGGGTGTGCTATTAGTAAAAACAAATTGGAAACTTGTTTGCTTAAGTGAACCGGCGGCTTAGGAGGCGGTTAAGGCTGATTAGGCATGATTAGAGTTATTTAAAAGCCTTAATCAGTAGATGGAAGACCCACTCTTCTTCTTCTTCCCGAGACTGAACCCGCCTCTCCTGTACGCGGAAAAACAGCGGAGAAATTGCCGACCTGCTACCCTTCGGACTGCGATTCCGGGAGCGTTTGTGGACAAAATTCAATTCTGAAAGCGGATTTGGGTTGCTCTCTCTTAGACCTATATTTCTACGGTAAGAGATTTGATTTTCGTGGAGTTTTTAGTAGGCCCGAAATTCTGGATTTTGCCCTTTTCCGCCATTAAAGTTCGAGATTTTTGCTGTTAGGGTATTGCTGCTGCTGGTGCCGTGTAAAGATAAGGGAAAACCGACCAAGTTTCGTCGGAAATCGAGGCAAGTTGATGGAGACTACGGCCCACAACTTGCGGAGGCAAACGACAACACGGACGCGGAAGACCCCCCTTCATCTCCACCAAGTGATTTGAGACGCTACAACCTACGCCCGCGGCGCAACACTGCCGATAAATAATTTAGAAGTCGTATTTATTTTGCTCATTGTTTGGGAGCACTTTATTTTCGAACATTTAAATTTCTGCTTTGGGCTGCAAATAGCCGGATTTTAACTTAAGCCTATATATAGGCTTGATTGGGTGTTTTATTTCGGTGGAATGAAAAGAAAAGAAATACTAACCCTAAATCCTCTTGCAAACTCATTCTCTCCCCCCCCCCTCTCAAAGCCGTCGGCCTCACTCTCCACCCTCCTCTTCGTTCTCGGCCGCCCTAGCCCCATCCCGCTACCGCCGCCGCCGCCCCCTTACCCGATTACTCTCCTCTCCTCACTATCTCGCCGCCTCCTCCCCACTCCTCCAAGCCGCCGCCCCATCCTATTCCCTCCCCGTCTCGGCCCCCTACCCAACCGCCGCTCACTCCACTTCCCGCAAGAAAACCGAGAGCCCTCCTGGGGTTGGCTTCCCTCTCACCTTGAGGGTTCGTGTGGCCGGAGAAATCTTCGCAACGGCTTTGGTTCGGCGTGGAGCTTCTACGGCGGGGATCTTCACCTCCTCCTCCACGCTTCCGAAGGAACCGTAAACGGGAGATCGAGATTAGGTAGTTAGAATCACCTATTCTAGCTTGGGTAACGAAACTCCTACCTCTTGGGATTTCCCTCTTGATATTCTTGTGGTGGCTAAACGTTGGTGTCATTTCCGTAGCATTGAATGCGTCGTGATAGCCTCTAAATGATTATCATTTATTTTCTTGCTGATTTAAGTTTGTTTAAGGTTTGGCGAACCTCGCTATTTTTGTTGGGGAAGATCTTCCTTTACTTGATCGTTATTTTGGATTGATCTCCTTTGGTACAACTCGCTCGTCCGGACACAATAATCGTCCCTTTAGCGTGATCGGATCTTGGCTTATCGCCCTGGTCCTTTCACACCACGGGTGGCTAACCGTATTTTAGTTGTTGCTTGGTTTCACGTTGTGGAAAGTGCGGACGTAGTGTCGGGAGCGGATATAAGTCAGCGTTTTGAGAGGTTATTTTTCGCGGCTCCATTGATCGCCGAATATCTACTGATATCCCTACGTCAATTTGGTATCAGAGGGAGGTTAAAGTCGATTTCTTAATCGACTCCCGCCTTCCGCGTCGTTGCTTGCTTGTTAAGTAGTCAAAAATTTTTTTTTTCTTCTAGTAATTAGGTGGGTTTTTAATTCAATTAGGTTTGTCTCAAACTTGTGTCTCCGTTTTGCATGCGCACTAGATCAGGGGCGGAGTATTCTCCCACATCATCCACCTTGGCGGATGAACGGGATGATATTCGTGATCTCACGGAAATTGAGGTGCTCCGACAAGACCTCACAGAGCAAATGATGGCCCTTAGGGAAGCGATTCACGGGATGGGTCTCGCGCAGGGGGGACCACGTACTCCTCCAGCTAACCCTCGGATGGGAGGAAACCACATTCCTTACCCCAACCCTAATCCCAACCCTCCAAATGAGTATATTCAGCGAGCACCGTATGAGTTTGATCTCACTCGAGCCGTTCGAGTCAAACCACCTTCCTATGATGGCTTGGGGGACCCCCAAGTCTTCCAGGACTGGATCATGGAGATGGAATGTTATTTTGAGTGGTATACGCTGAATGATGCGGATAAGGTGAGGGTAACACGAATGAAGTTGTTTGGGCGCGCCAAAATATTCTGGCTAAATGAGGAGCGTCGTCTGAGGATAGAGAATGGGGCTTTGCCCATAGGCTGGGACGAAATGAAAGCCAAACTTACCGAGCAGTATGTCCCCATGTACCATCGAATCCAAATGTTCGATGATTTAGCAACCCTCACTCAGGGGAATAGATCGGTCTCAGAGTATATGAGCCTGCTCAAGGACATGATGGGTAGGTGTGACGTTAAAGAGATGCCCGAGGTGACCCTCTCTAGGTTCCGAAAGGGGCTAAACTCCGACATCCAAGGAAAATTACTGTGTTATGGTCACACCGACCTGCACGTCACCTTTAATGCGGCCTTAGATATCGAGAAACATAATATGCTTAAGGGTAAGACGCGTCCGTTTCAGAAGGGAAAGTCCATCTTAGGACCACCTCCCGCGACCACCACGAAAGATAAAGGAAGATACCGATCCCCCGATTCGGCCTCTATTGTGGTAACGGCTAGAAATAATAGAAACCCCTCAGGTGAGAGAGTCCCCGTGGGTCGGGTCACCCGGACGAACGTCACTTGTTTCGCGTGCGGTATTCAGGGGCACTACGATAGCGACTGTCCTACTAAGCCCAAACCGTTAGCCTTACTAGATTCCACTGGCGGATCGGACGACCTCACATTCGAGGCGGGGGAAGAGAGTGATTCAGACGGAATACCTTGTGATATGGAGGATGACTCCCATATGATGGTGATGAGGTGTATCCTGGCGACCCCCAGAGCGTTGGACGATTGGAACTGAACGAATATTTTTACCTTGAACTTCAAGTGTGGTGAGAAGTGGTGTCGGTTGATTATCGACAGTGGTAGTTGTATGAACGTCATATGTGAGGCTGCCGTGAAGCGTATGTCTCTATCGGCAGAACCCCACCCACACCCATATAAGGTGGCTTGGGTGAACATGTCGACCCTCCCGGTGTCGAAACGATGCTTGGTGCCCCTTACCATCAAGGCATATTCGGAGAAGATTTGGTATGTTGTCATCCCTATGGATGCCTGTCATGTGTTGTTGGGTCGCCCCTGATTATATGACCACGACGTCACCCATTTTGGTAGGGCAAACACCTATGAGTTCAAGTTCAATGACCGCACCGTCATCTTGAAGCCCGCCCCGCCAAAGGACCCATCAGTCCCCTCCAAGGGTACGGTCATCCCGGTTGAGAAGAAAGCCTTAAGCTTAATAGGCCAGAAGGAGTTTAAGAGAACCACGTTCATGGACGGGGTCCTATATGCGCTAGTTTGCCTACAAGTTAAGGAAGAGGTGATCTCTTTTGAGGGTTTACCCCCGGCGTTAAGAGAACTTTTGGGAGAGTTTGTGGATGTGTATCCGGACGAGCTTCCGTCCGAGCTACCACCCATGAGAGACATCCAGCATGCGATAGACTTTATCCCAGGTTCCTCTTTGCCCAACCTTCCCCATTACCGACTAAATCCTTCCGCGCACCTAGAGTTGCAAGCCCAGATCTCGGATTTATTGCAGAAGGGTTTTATCCGCCACAGCATGAGCTCGTGTGCCGTGCCCTCCTTACTTGCCCCCAAGAAGGACGGTTCGTGGAGGATGTGCGTGGACAGTAGAGCGATTAATAAAATCTCAGTCAAGTATCGCTTTCCCATTCCCCGTTTAGACGATTTGTTAGATATGTTGGCCGGAGCCTCGATCTTCTCCAAGTTGGATCTTCGGAGTGGCTACCACCAGATCCGCATTAGGGAAGGTGACGAGTGGAAGACCGCCTTTAAGTCTAAGGAAGGGCTCTACGAGTGGCTTGTCATGCCGTTTGGGCTTTCTAATGCCCCAAGCACTTTCTCAAGGATGATGACCAATGTCTTCCAACCCTTTATGGGAAAGTTTGTCGTGATATATTTTGATGACATTCTGGTCTTTAGCACGTCCATGATCGACCATGAAAAGCATTTGAAGATCATCCTTACTACATTGAGAACGGAGAAGTTATTTGTGAACATTAAGAAGTGTCCGTTCCACGTGTCTTCGGTTGAGTTTCTCGGCTTCATAGTGAGCTCGAAAGGAATCCACGTGGATCCTAGGAAGGTGCAAGCCATTAGAGATTGGCCCGAGCCCGCCAACATTAGGGACGTTCGTAGTTTCCATGGGCTCGCCACATTCTATCGGCGATTTATTAAGGATTTTAGCAGCATTATGGCCCCCATAACCGAGTGCATGAAAAAGGGTGACTTTATTTGGTCAAGCTCGGCCACTAAGGCGTTTCAATTAATTAAGACGCGTATGTCGGAGGCCCCCCTTCTCCGACTACTTGATTTTTCCAAGGTTTTTGTGTTGTCATGTGATGCGTCAGGGGTGGGAATTGGTGGTGTGCTGAGCCAGGAAGGCCACCCCGTGGGGTATTTTAGCGAGAAATTGGCAGGCCCGCGACTCAATTATTCTAATTACGATCGGGAGTTTTACGCAGTCATCCGTTGCCTCCAGCATTGGCGACATTATTTATTGCCTAAAGAATTTGTCATTTTATCCGACCATGAGGCGCTAAGGTTCATTAACTCCCAGTCCAAGGTCAGTCCTAGGCACGTCAAGTGGGTCTCCTTCCTTCAGGAGTATACCTTCGTCTT
Source organism: Platanthera zijinensis (assembly GCA_039513925.1). Classification (NCBI taxonomy): domain Eukaryota; kingdom Viridiplantae; phylum Streptophyta; class Magnoliopsida; order Asparagales; family Orchidaceae; genus Platanthera; species Platanthera zijinensis. The sequence continues at coordinate 218,810,751 of CM077078.1, forward strand.
AAAACACCTTAAGGGTACCCTAAACCGCGTGGCCGACGCCCTGAGTCGTGTATCGTTATTACTAGCCACGTTAGAGGTTAAGGTGATTGGCTTTGACTGAATTAAGGATGAGTACGTCAACTGCCCGGATTTCAAGGATATCTACTTCTCCACCCAAGACAACGAACCGTCCACCATTACTTCGTTTTATATTCGTGACGGTTATTTGTTCAACCATGCGAGGCTATGCATTCCCCGCTCCTCCCTACGCCACTTTATTGTGTGGGAATCGCATAGTGGAGGGTTAGGGGGACATTTTGGTCGTGACAAGACGATCACGTTAGTGGAGGATAAGTTCTATTGGCCCGGTCTTAAGGCCATGGTTAATAAAGTTGTAGGAAGTTACCGTGTGTGCCAATTGGCTAAGGGGAACAAGACAAACGCGGGGCTTTACACTCCCCTTCCGATTCCTTTTATTCCGTGGTCGAACGTTAGTATGGACATCGTTCTTGGCCTTCCGGTCACTTTTAGACGTCACGATTCGATATTAGTTGTGGTAGATCATTTCTCCAAGATGGCCTATTTTATCGCTTGCAATAAAACCAACGACGCATCACACATTGCACAACTATATTTTAAGGAAGTAGTGGGCCACCGCGGCGTTCCGAAATCTATCGTTACGGATAGGGATGTAAAATTTACGAGTTATTTTTGGAAGACCCTTTGGCGACTTATGGGCACCAAACTCCTGTTTACTTCAGCTTACCATCCGCAAACGGATGGGCAAACGGAAGTTGTGAATAGAAGTTTGGGAAGTTTACTACGTTGTCTTGTGGGAGACCACAAAGGTACTTGGGACCTAGTCCTTCCCCACGCCCAGTTAGCTTACAACAATTCCAGAAATAGGTCCACGGGAATGTCCCCTAACGAGATCGTGCACGGATACAAGGCACCTGTGCCTCTTGACTTAGTCCCTTTACCACCGTCATATAAATCAAGTCAATTCGCACAGGAGTTTGCGTCTCACATTCATGACTTACACACGCTCATCCGGGAAACGTTGGTCACTCAATACGCGTCTTATCAAGCTTCAGCTAACATACATAAGCGAGCATCTGTTTTAAAGGTTGACGATCTGGTCATGGTACGTCAAATCCCTGAACGGTTGCCTTCGGGCACCATAAAAAAATTGGCGAACCGGCGAGCGGGACCTTTCCGAATTTTAAAGAAGCTAGGGGAAAATGCTTTTCTGTTAGAGTTACCACACGATTGGGGAATCTCCCCTATTTTTAATGTTTCTGACTTAACACCATATGTTGCTCCGCCACATGATTTATCTCTCTTTCCGTTTAGTTCCACTGAAAAATCTATTGGGACGGTGGGTGAGTGTAATTCTCGATCGCCCTCTTCATTGGTCTCCAACGGAGGTACGTGGTTGGATGATGAAAAAGATTTTCCGCAGTTTTTGCCTAACGCTTTTCCAAGTTTTGCCAGGACACATTACATGTCGGACAGGATTCTTCAAGATGATGTACTATGTTCTCCAGATGGTGATGTGCGCCGCTTCTTGATCTGATGGCGCAATCGGCCGGCCTCCGATGATTCTTGGGTTCTTGAGTCGGAGTTGGCCCGGTTGGATGATGCTCTCCTACACCAGTACCTTCGAGACAACTCATCAGTGATGAGTTCTTTCGGGCGGGGGAGGGTTGATGGAGACTACGGCCCACAACTTGCGGAGGCAAATGACAACACGGACGCGGAAGACCCCCCTTCATCTCCACCAAGGGATTTGAGATGCTACAACCTAAGCCCGCGGCGCAACACTGCCGATAAATAATTTAGAAGTCGTATTTATTTTGCTCATTGTTTGGGAGCACTTTATTTTCGAACATTTAAATTTCTGCTTTGGGCTGCAAATAGCCGGATTTTAACTTAACCCTATATATAGGCTTGAGTGGGTGTTTTATTTCGTTGGAATGAAAAGAAAAGAAAAACTAACCCTAAATCCTCTTGCAAACTCATTCTCTCCCCCCCCTCTCAAAGCCGTCGGCCTCACTCTCCCCCCTCCTCTTCGTTCTCGGCCGCCCTAGCCCCATCCCGCTACAGCCGCCGCCGCCCCCTTACCCGATTACTCTCCTCTCCTCACTATCTCGTCGCCTCCTCCCCACTCCTCTAAGCCGCCGCCCCTCCTATTCCCTCCCTGTCCCGGCCCCCTACCCGACCGCCGCTCACTCCACTTCCCGGAAGAAAACCGAGAGCCCTCCTGGGGTTGGCTTCCCTCTCACCTTGAGGGTTCGTGTGGCCAGAGAAATCTTTGCAACGACTTTGGTTCGGTGTGGCGCTTCTACAGCGGGGATCTTCACTTCCTCCTCCATGCTTCCGAAGGAACCGTGAACGGGAGATCGAGATTAGGTAGTTAGAATCACCTATTCTAGCTTGGGTAATGAAACTCCTACCTCTTGTGATTTCCCTCTTGATATTCTTGTGGTGAATAAACGCTGGTGTCATTTCGGTAGCATTGAATGCGTCCTGATAGCCTCTAAATGATTATCGTTTATTTTCTTGCTGATTTAAGTTTGTTTAAGGTTTGGCGAACCTCGCTATTTTTGTTGGGGGAGATCTTCCTTGTCTTGATTGTTATTTTGGATTGATCTCCTTTGGTACAACTCGCTCGTCCAGACGCAATATTCTTCCCTTTAGCGTGATCGGATCTTGGCTTATCGCCCTGGTCCTTTCACACCACGTGTGGCTAACCGTATTTTAGTTGTTGCTTGGTTTCACGTTGTGGAAAGTGCGGACGTAGAGTCGGGAGCGGATATAAGTCAGCGTTTCGAGAGGTTATTTTTTGCGGCTCCATTGATCACCGGATATCTACTGATATCCCTACGTCACAAGTTGTCCTTGCACTTGCAGTTTTGATTTTTCCCCATCTTAACTACCCGGTTAGCCCTAGGATAGAAGCCAAGCTTTTCTCTTTTTGCTTGTTAAACTTTGTGCTTCTGTTTCCCTTTATGAGCCCCCCTCTTTGTGCTGTTTTTGCTCAACCCGTTGGTTGTTTTCACCATTTAGACTCCAAATTTTTAGTTCTGGTTTTGTGCTTTTGCGGGTGGAGCCGAGAGAGAGAGAGAGGGAAGTTTCTGTGGTAGTTCTCTGGTTAGAACAAGTCTGGGTAGGCTCTCGGGATTTGGTGTTGAGTGTGGTGCACACACTCAAAGCCAAAAGTCGCCCGGGATTGGCGTTGTGTGTGGTGCACACACTCAAAGCCATAGTTTGGTCTGTTCTTCTGCTGCTAAGTAGTGAGGCGATTGAGTGAGAAGATTCGTCTAAGTCAAAATCGACGGGAATCACTAAGTGATTCTCGCTGATTTCGACGAGTATCGTCAGTGATTCCCGCCGATTAAGCGAGAATCAATCTAGATTCCCGCCGATTCGGCGAGAATCAATCTGGATTCCCTTCGATTCGGCGAGAATCAATCTGGATTCCCGCCGATTCGGCGAGAATCAATCTGGATTCCCGCCGATTCGGCGAGAATCAGTCGGCATTCCCGCCGACCTCTTCCGGTTGGTGTTGGTTTAGGGTTTTCCTGTGGTAAAGTTCTAAGGCGTTGAGTGAGTAGACCTCACTCAACGCCATAGCAATTTTGGCGTTGAGTGAGGTTAGCTCACTCAACGCCACTGCCGGTTTTGCTGAAGGCATTGAGGGAGTGGACCTCACTCAACGCCATAGCTGTTTTGGCGTTGAGTGAGGTTAGCTCACTCAACGCAGGAGTTTCCTTGCGGGAGGCGTTGAGTGAGTGAACCTCTCTAAACGCCATGGCTATTTTGGCGTTGAGTGAAGTTTGCTCACTCAATGCCAGAGCTGTTCTTGTGGAGGGCGTTGAGGGAGTGAACCTCACTCAACGCCATGGTGGTTTCCTGCGCTGAGTGAGGCTAACTCACTCAACGCCAAGGTCTGGTTAGGCATTGAGTGAGTGGGGCTCACTCAACGCCAGGCCATGTTGAGTCATCTCAACGCTTCTCCCATACCTTGATTTTCTTCCCCGAGTGAATTTCTTGATTTTGAGGTTCCTTGTCGGATCTTTTCTTGTTTTTCCAAAAAGGCCGAATAGTGGGTCGTGGTTTGTAGTGGTGGTTTGAAGCTCTTAATTGGGGAGGTGTTGTGTAATTTATCCATGGCCACCCTTGTTCTTTTATCATTCTCCAGGTACGGGCTTGGCAAGGGGGTGGGAGGTCCCTAGTGCTTTCACATGTAGACCCCTGAGCTTTGTTTCTTGGAAATAGTGGTGGGGGACTGAGTTTGCCTCAAAACCGGATCCACCTTGTTTTTGCTACTACCATCTCTTACAGCATTGGGTGTTAGACGTTTCTTCCTTGGTAGATTACATCATTTGGGCTCATGGTAGACTTGTAGACTATGCAGCATTTGGGCAGAGTTACTGTTGTGTCCCCGCACCTAGTGCACTTTATTTTTGCCTTGCCTTGGGAAGTTGTGATTGTTACTGCTTGGTTTTCCTCTTTTACTTATCTTCTGATTGACACTTTCGAGCAGTTTTCTAGTTTTGCTTGCTGAGGTATTCTTTCTTCTTTGAATTGCCTCAGGTTCTGTATAGTAGCTGCTCTGACGGCTAGTGGTGTTGTGCTGTTGCTGATGGTCTCTGGTGCTTTAGAGATCAGTTCCTTGTTTTTACGAGGTAGTTTTGGTGTTGTTTTTATTACAGACATACATACTTGTCAGTGGGTTCGTGTCAATTTGTTTTCGCCCACTGGTAGTTTTTACATTGATACTAGATATATTACTTTTTGCTGCTACCTTTATTGGAGATAGTCTACTTGCTCTTGGGTTTATTTATGCTTGGTTGCTAGTTACTTTTAAACCTAAAAACACTATTATAAGTATTACTCATGATCAGCATGTTTATAAAACTCGTCACTATTTTTCAAACAACGTAAAAAGATCATTTTCTTATACATAGTATAAATTAAAAGTAGGGTCCTGCATAGTATAAGTTGTCCTCTGGGGACACTCATGCACTCTTTTAGGATGTCAAACCTGAATAAAGTATTTTTCTGCAGCGTATAAGTATAGATTTTAAACTATAGACTAGATGATCCACCGAGCCAAGGGATACATCCTTTAAAAATATAACTGATTTTCTAATCATTTAACTCATTAATTTTCATAAAGTATAGTTGATAACGGTTTGCCTGAGCGTCGGCAGTTATCCCCTGCTCGACGTGGCATCATGATGTGGGTTTTCTCCTACTCTGATAATTCGTTTTTATCGGAGAAAATGCGGGTTGTGACAGTTGGTATCAGAGGGAGGTTGCTTGACAGGCTAGTCGGGCAACCTTCCCGTTTGATTGCATTAGTAGTTCAGCATCATGTCATTCACACACTGATATATCATCAGCACGTCTTAGCAAAAGCACGAACACTACACTCATAGCATAACATGAAGTATACGGGGCATATTATGTAGTATGGGATGCATAATATGTGTTCGTATATGGATCCACCATAGGGGCAACATGTGAGGGTTATGTAGTATGGGATGCATAACCTCATCACATGGTTGCGACTATCTCATTTTCTTATCGTTGCATAAGGTTGTTATGTAGTATGGGATGCATAACATTTTCATGTATACGCCGCTCATAACATGCATTAGGGACTTTTTAGAATGCATAGCATAAACATGCATAGCATGACATTGCATAAGCATAATGTGCCAAGCTAAAGACTGACAGGATGACATATGTACACACATAAGTTTTCGAGTCAAAAATAATATAAAGTCATGCATTCCCGATCTAGGCAAAAGAGTTAGTGTGGTGGTGGTTAACAATCCTAGGGTAAGGCATAACATCAATTCTTGAAAAAAATAAACTCCGAGAGCAAGTTTAGTAGCTTTAAGTTCATATTTATGTATGTATTGTCTGTACTTGTAGTTAGTTGCAGCTGTCATACTAGGATCTGTCTAATGTTGTTATGACTTTAGGATGGCGAGACGCCCTTCAAATAGATCGACCCCCCTATCTGAGGGTGAGACATCTGGAGCGCAGAATGATGCGGTTATCGAGAGCTTTTGGCAGAGTAGCGATTCCTTGAGCAGGCAGTTGGTGGAGGTGCGAGCCCAAATTCAGTCTTTGGTGGCAGTTGTGGAAGGACAGACTCAAGGAGGGCAAGGCCTTGCAGGGGGGATTGCTGTTCCACCTCCTCCTACACCCCTGAGACCTCCAGTGGTGGTGCCAGCGGAGATGGAATTCATCTCACAGTTTCAGAGACTTAGCCCTCCTACGTATGATGGGAAGGCAGATTTCATGGTCATAGACGATTGGCTGATCTTTATGGAGGAGATGTCTCGTACTCCGGTATTGCAGACGATCAGAGAGTGATGATAGCCACATATCAGCTCAAGGGTTTGGCTAAGAGTTGGTGGATTAGAGAAAAGGAGAGCTTGATAGCTGGATGCTCTTGGGAAGTATTCAAGGAAATGCTGCTGAGGAAGTTCTTGCCTTCGGTCGAGCGTGACCGTCTTATGAACGACTTCCTCCACCTGAAGAAAAGGCAACTCACGGTTGGTGAGTATGAGATAGAGTTCAGCAAGTTGAGCCAGTTTTCTCCTGGGTTGGTGAGTGTTGAGGATGATCGAGTCAAGCGGTTTCTTGGTGGCTTAAGGAGCGAGGTGCAGCAGTTGACCAGTGCTTATGGATCGGAGACTTATGCAGGGGTAGTGGAGGCTACTCTGAAGGTGGAGGCTATCGAGACCGCAAGGAGCAGAGACCAGCAAATGAGGAAGGACAAGAGGAAGTCTGTCGAGGAGAAGAAACCCTAGGTACCCGATGTTGCTTCGGGAAAGAAGAGCAAGGTGGTGTGTAGTTTCTGTGGCCGGTCGGGCCACCCTGTTGAGAGGTGTTTCAAGAAGGCAGCAACTCAGAAAAAGGAGCAGGTTCATGCGATTCAGGGTGCTCCTAGGAGGGATATCTCTTGTTCTGTCTGCAAGCGACCCGGGCATGATGCTGCCCAGTTCTGGTCCAAGGATAAAGTATGCTATCAGTGTGGGCAGAAGGGTCACATCAAGTCTAGGTGTCCTCAGGTCCAGCCTGCTCTTCATGCAGTTCCACTTCAGGCACTGCCCCCGCCTCAGCATTTTGACAAGGGTAAAGGAAAGCTGAACGTGATCTCTTCTTAGGAGGTCCAAGATTCGACTCAGGTCATCTCAGGTTAGTTGTTTGTTTTTCCAGCTGGAAAGTTTTATTTGCTAGAATGGTTACAGTTTGGTTTTGGTAGATCCTTAATTGTTTATAATCCTATAGGGAAATTTAAGGTGAAGAACTGCTGGGCGCGCGTTCTGTTCGACTCCAGAGCTACCCACTCATTTGTGGATAGAGCCTTTGTGGAGCGACATCGGTTAACTCTAGATCGAGTTCGTGGTACCTTCCGCGTCAAGTTCCCTTCTGGTGAATCTGTGTTATCAGATTTGGGCATTCTAGATTGCCCTGTTTTGTTAGGGGATTTTCTTGCGAGGGCAGACTTTAAGATGATTTATCTGGAGGACTTCGATTATTCCGGGCATGGACTGGCTGTCTAAGTATGATGCGGTCATTTAGTGCAAAGGGAAGTGCTTGGACTTCATCAAGGTCAATGGTCAGCCGGGAAGCGTGTATGCTGATCCGTGCCAAGATTCTCCTATCATTTCTGCGGTATGTGCTCAGAAGTTGTTTCCTTCTGGTTGTTTTGCTTGTTTAGTCTCGGTGGTTGGGACCGCTGTTAGTATACTTCGCTTAGAGGAGATTCCTATTGTTCGTGGTTTCGCTGATGTGTTTCCTGATGACCTTCCTGGTCTTCCTCCCGATCGGGATGTCGAATTTGTTATTGATTTGGAACCAGGTACGCGTCCTATTGTAAAGGCATCGTACCGTATGGCCCCATGTGAGCTAGAGGAGTTGCGAGTCCAGTTAGATGAGTTGTTGGCAAAAGGGTTTATCAGGCAGAGTTCGTCGCCTTGGGGTGCTCCTGTTCTATTTGTGAAGAAGAAGGATGGGTCGATGGGGCTTTGCATCGACTACAGGGTGTTGAACAAAGTCACTATTAAGAACAGGTACCCTCTGCCGAGGATCGATGACTTCTTTGACCAATTGCGCGGTAGCACGGTGTTCTCTAAGATTGATCTTCGTTCTGGCTATCATCAGCTTAGGATCCGTGAGGCATATATTCCACGGACTGCGTTTAGATAGAGGCATGTTCATTTCGAGTTCTTGGTGATGTCGTTTTGTTTGACCAATAAGCCATCAGCTTTTATAGATACGATGAACCGGGTGTTCAAGGATTTCCTAGACAAGTTGGTTGGGGTTTTCATCGATGACGTGCTGGTCTATTCTCACAATGCTGAGGAGCATGAGCAACATCTGTGCTTGGTTCTATCGGAGTTGAGGAATCACAAGTTAATCGCCAAGTTGAGCAAGTGCGAATTTTGGTTGCCTCATGTCTCGTTTCTGGGCCACGTGATTAATAAGGATGGGATCTCGGTTGACCCTGAAAAGATCACAACAGTGATGGATTGGAGTAGGCCGGGCATGCCCTAGGAGATCAGGAGCTTTCTAGGGTTGGCCGGCTACTACAGGAGGTTCGTGGTGGGTTTCTCTACCCTAGCTGCACCTTTGACAAGGTTGACTCAGAAGAATGCAGCCTTTGTTTGGAGCGAGAAGTGCGAAGAAGCCTTCCTGGAGCTAAAGAACAGATTGTGCACTGCTCCCATTCTGACCCTACCTACTGAGAGTGTGGAGTATGACGTTTACGTGGATGCTTCATATGTTGGTTTAGGTTGCGTTTTGATGGAAGTAGGAAAAGTGATTGCATATGGGTCAAGGCAATTAAAGACTCACGAGAGAAATTACCATACACAGTATCTTGAGTTTGCAGCGGTGATTTATGCGTTGAAGTTGTGGAGGCACCTACTTAATGGGGCTCAGTGCAAGATCTTCACTAATCACAAGAGCCTGAAGAACGTGTTCACGCAGAAGGAGTTAAATCTACGCCAACGTCGGTGGCTAGAGTATGTGGCTGATTATGATGTAGAGATCCATTATCATCCAGGCAAGGCCAATATGGTGGTCGACGCCCTAAGTCGGAATACAGGGAAGATCTTTAATCTATCCGCCGATCGTTTAGTGGAAGAGTTCCTCCTTATGGATATCTCAGCGGGATGTTGCGTCATGCAGAGTAATTTGGCTGTGGCAGAGCCGTATTGGATTACTCTTACTAGATTGCACAAGAAGGATGATCCGGACCTTTGGACTTATACTCCAGGACTAAGAGAGGAGAGTTGCCTGATTTTTCTATCAATTATGCGGGTACTTTGAAGTACCGCGGCAGATTTTGCATCCCAGTTGTTGGGGACATCAGGGGTATGATATGCAAAGAGGCTCATGGATCCAGTGTTACCTACCATCTAGGATCTACGAAGATGTATCATGATTTGAAGCAAATTGTCTGGTGGTATGGCATGAAAAGTGATATAGCCCGATTTGTTGCTGAGTTCCACACTTGCAAGCATGTGAAGGATAATCACGGAAGGACTGGTGGCAAGTTGACTCCACTAGAGATCCCGACTTGGAAGTGGGAAAGTATTTCTATGGACTTCATCACGGGCTTATAGAAATCTCCAAGGGGATTTGATTCTGTTTGGGTTATAGTGGATAGACTGACGAAGAGTGCTCACTTCATGCCGTATAAGTTTGACTACCCGATGAAGAAGATAGCAGAGTTGTACTTGAATGAGGTCATCAGATTGCACGGTGTGCCTGTTAGAATTATTTCCGATCGAGATTCCCGGTTTACTTCTCGCTTTTGGCAGAGTCTGCAGGATGGTTTGGGTATCGATCTAAGGTATTCGACTACTTGCCACCCTTATACCAATGGGCAGACGGAGCGAGTGAACAAGATAGTTGAGGATATGATCAGATGCTACATTCTAGACCATGGTGGAGCGTGGGATGAGCGATTGCGGCTTATGGAGTTTGCATACAATTACAATTATCAAGAAACTTTGCAAATGGCTCTGTTTGAAGCGTTGTATGGGAGGCGCTGCAGAACTCCCCTGTTTTGGGCTGAGGTAGGTGAAAGACCCTTGTTGGGTCCGGATGCGCTCGAGGAGATGGAAGTCGCGGTGAAGCTTATTCGAGAAAAGCTTCGTATAGCTCAGGAGAGATATGAAAAGAACGCCAATCGGCGTAGGTCGGACTTGGAGTTTTCTGTAGGGGACCTTGTGTTTCTTAAGGTTTCCCCGATTGTTCGTGTTAAGAGGTTCGGTAAGAACTGGAAATTGGACCCGAGGTATGTGGGCCCGTTTAAGATTATGGAGCGGATTTGTGTGTCAACTTATAGGTTTGATTTGCCAGCAAACTTCCCAGGTGTTCATAATGTATTTCATGTAAGCCAATTACGGAAGTGTGTGCGCAGTAGTGGGCAAGTCTTGGATGTTTTGCCCTAGTTGGATCCAAATCTCTCTTTTGTTGAAGTGTCGGTCTGCATTTTGGATACTCAAGATCAGGTGCTGCGAAGGAAGTCCTTCCCGATGGTCAAAGTTCTATGGAAGAATCAGGGTTTGGAAAGCGCGACTTGGGAGTTAGAGGCGGCTATGAGGGAGGCTCACCCTCAACTGTTTCCCTGATTAGTTTGGTTTGTTTTCTTCTCGTACTGTTTGGCTTGTTACCTTTCCCTTCTATAGTTGAAGTGTTGTGCGTAAAGTTCCGGGATAAAACTTTCTTTTAGGGGGAGTGACTGTAACACCCCCGTTTTTTTCTACGATTATTTAATTTTCATTTGGCGTTACGTCGACGCGTTATCATGACTTGTGCCATCTGTTGAGTGTGGTATTAACTCCTTAGAACTGAGTGGACTATTTTATAGACTATTGGCAAGATCTCCCTAGCAAGCCGAGTCGTTTTGGGTGACCCGGTGTGGCCTCTCGGGGGATGCTTGTGTTTTGGCTTCAGTTGGGTATAACTCGAGTTCTGTTCGTCGAAAGTTAATTTCAACTTCGCCGTTGTATTCGTAGCATGGGTATTTAGCTACGGTGTGAATTTCGTCGAACTCCGAGGTAGTTCGGTTTTCGAGTCGTTTTGGGTGTGTATTAGTAAAAACAAATTGGAAATTTGTTTGCTTAAGTGAACCGGTGGCTTAGGAGGCGATTAAGGCTGATTAGGCATGATTAGAGTTATTTAAAAGCCTTAATCAGTAGATGGCGGTCCAACTCTTCTTCTTCTTCCCGAGACCGAACCCCCCTCTCCTGTACGCGGAAAAACAGCGGAGAAACCGCTGACCTGCTACCCTTCGGACGGCGATTCCGGGACCGTTTGTGGACGGAATTAAATTCCAAAAGCGGATTTGGGTTGCTCTCTTAGAACTACGTTTCTACGGTAAGAGATTTGATTTTCGTGGAGTTTTTAGGAGGCCTGAAATTCTGGTTTTGGCCCTTTTCCGCCATTAAAGTTCGAGATTTTTGCTGTTAGGGTGTTGCTGCTGCTGGTGCCGTGTGAAGATAAGGGAAAACCGACCAAGCTTCGTCGGAAATCGAGGCAAGTGGTCCTTGCACTTGCAGTTTTGATTTTTCCCCCTCTTAACTACCCGGTTAGCCCTAGGATAGAAGCCAAGCTTTTCTTTTTTTGCTTGATAAACTTTGTGCTTCAGTTTTCCTTTATGAGCCCCCCTCTTTGTGCTATTTTTGCTCAACCCGTTGGTTTTTTTCACCATTAAGACTCCAGATTTTTAGTTCTGGTTTGGTGCTTTTGCGGGTGGAGCCGAGAGAGAGAGAGGGAGGTTTCTGTGGTAGTGCTCTGGTTAGAACCAGTCTGGGTAGTCTCTCGGGATTTGGTGTTGAGAATGGTGCACACACTCAAAGCCAAAAGCCGCCCGGGATTGGTGTTGAGTGTGGTGCACACACTTAAATCCATAGTTTGGTCTGTTCTTTTGTGGCTAAGTAGTGAGGCGATTGAGTGAGAAGATTCGTCTAGGTCAAAATCGACGGGAATCACTTAGTGGTTCTCGCCGGTTTCGACGAGTATCGTCAGTGATTCCTGCCGATTCGGAGAGAATCAATCTGGATTCCCGCCGATTCGGCGAGAATCAATCTGGATTCCCGCCGATTCGATGAGAATCAGTCGTCATTCCTGCCGACCTCTTCCTATTGGTGTTGGTTTAGTGTTTTCCTGCGGTAAAGTGCTAAGGCGTTGAGTGAGTAGACCTCACTCAACGTCGTAGCTGTTTTGGCGTTGAGTGAGGTTAGCTCACTCAACGCCACTGCCGGTTTTGCTGAAGGCGTTGAGGGAGTGGACCTCATTCAACGCCATAGCTGTTTTGGCGTTGAGTGAGGTTAGCTCACTCAACGCCAGAGTTTCCTTGCGGGAGGCGTTGAGTGAGTGAACCTCTCTCAACGCCATGGTTGTTTTGGCGTTGAGTGAAGTTAGCTCACTCAACACCAGAGCTGTTCTTGCGGAGGGCGTTGAGGGAGTGAACCTCACTCAACGCCATGGTGGTTTCCGGCGCTGAGTGATGCTAACTCACTCAACGCCAAGGTATGGTTAGACGTTGAGTGAGTGGGTCTCACTCAACGCCAGGCCGTGTTGAGTTATCTCAACGCTTTTCCCTTACCTTTATTTTCTTCCCCGAGTGAATTTCTTGATTTTGAGGTTCCTTGTCGGCTATTTACTTGTTTTTCCAAAAAGTCCGAATCGTGGGTCGTGGTTAGTAGTTGTGGTTTGAAGCTCTTAATTGGGGAGGTGTTGTGTAATTTAGCCAAGCCCACCCCTGTTCTTTTATCTTGCTCCAGGTACGGGCTGAGCAAGGGGGTGGGAGGTCCCTAAGGCTTTCACATGTAGACCCCTGAGCTTGGTTTCTTGGAAATAGTGGTTGGGGGACTGAGTTTGCCTCCAACCCGGATTCGCGTTGTTTTTGCTACTACTATCTCTCATAGCTTAGGGTGTTAGACGTTTCTTCCTTGGTAGATTACAGCATTTGAGCTCATGGTAGCCTTGTAGACTCTGCAACATTTGGGCAGAGTTACTGTTGTGTCCCCGCACCTATTGAACTTTATTTTTTGCCTTGTCTTGGGCAATTGTGATTGTTACTGCTTGGTTTTCCTCTTTTACTTATCTTCTGATTGACACTTTCGAGAAGTTTTCTAGTTTTGCTTGCTGAGGTATTCTTTCTTCTTTGAATTCCTCAAGTTCTGGATGGTAGCCGCTCTGACAGCTAGTGGTGCTGGGCTTTTGTTGGTGGTCACTGGTGCTTTAGAGATCAGTTCCTTGTTTTTGCGAGGTAGTTTTGGTGTTGTTTTTCTTACAGACATACATGTCAGTGGGTTCGTGTCAGTTTATTGGCGCCCACTGGTAGTTTTTACCTTGATACTAGATATGTTACTTTTTGCTGCTACCTTTATTGGAGATAGTCTACTTGCTCTTGGGAAGATTTATGCTAGGTTGCTAGTTACTTTTTAACCTAAAAAAACTATTATAAGTATTACTCATGATCAGCATGTTTTATAAAATTCGTCATTTTTTTTCAAACAACGTAAAAAGATCATTTTCATATACATAGTATAAATTAAAAGTACGGTCTTGCATAGTATAAGTTGTCCTCTGGGGACACTTATGCACTCTTTTTGGATGTCAAACCTAAATAAAGTATTTTTCCGCAGCGTATAAGTATAGTTTTTAAACTGTGGACTAGATGATCCACCGAGCCGAGGGATACGTCCTTTAAAAATATAACTTATTTTCTAATCATTTAACTCATAAATTTTCATAAAGTATAGTTGATAGCGGTTTGCCTGAGCGTCGACAGTTATCCCCTGCTCGACGTGGCATCATGACGCGTGTTTTCTCCTACTCTGATAATTCATTTTCCTCAGAGAAAATGCGGGTTGTGACACAGTCCTAATCTTGTGGGTTAATGGCCGGGGTGTAAATAACCTTGGGTAGAGGTTGGTGGCACAACAGTCACCAACAACCAGACCCCAAAAGAAATATGCTCAAGGGTGAAAATAATTGGTGGCAGTTACAGGGTCCACTCACCTAACCATGCTTGCCCCGTACGACCGGACTGGTGGTGTCCACAACTCAGCACACACAATTCACCCCTCACAGAGCCCACAACAACACCACACCTGCCTTAACCCAAGAGTCGGCAAGCAAAAACAAACCAAACACACAACACCCCCCCCCCCTTAGGTAAAAGCAATCCTAATAGCCCTAAAGAAATACACAACCCCAGACATAAAAACGTCGTGTTCACACGATGCGGCTATGAGTGGGTGACACTCACTCGACGCCAACACAGTCCACGGAATTGAGTGAGGTCCTCCCACTCAATGCACAATACTTAGCCGCAAACGCTAACTATGGCATTGAATGGGTTCACCACACTCAATGCTAAATAGCCACGACGTTGAGGGAGGTCCATCCACTCGACGCCAAGTCACTTAACCGTAAGAGAAAACTTTGATGTTGAGTGAGTCCCTCTCACTCAATGCCAAACGGCCATGACATTGAGTGAGTTTGACTCACTCAATGCCAAACATCCACGGCATTGAGTGAGGTTGACTCACTCAACGCCAAACAGCCACGTCGTTGAGTGAGGTTGATTAACTCAACGCCAAATGACTTAGTCACAAAAACGACCATGGCGTTGAGTGAGTGAACCACACTCAATGCTAGAAGCCAAACAATCTAGGTGTTGAGTGAGGTACACTCACTCAACGCTTTTGACTTAGCCTAATCCTCAGCTATCCCAACCCCAGCCCACTCAACGCCACTCAACCAGAGACTTGGAAATTTATTCCAACTCTCTCTCTCCTACCCCTCCTACCCGACCAAAACAACCATAAACTTAAGCTTACTGCTAAATTAAGCCTAACCCTGACACCAGTTATTAACTGGACACATGCCAAGACAAATAAGAGAGAAAGCTTGATTTAAATCTAGAAAATAATGAAGCAGCACATGACTGGAATGAAGGAAAATGTCAACCTGCTTCTCTAACTTCTAGGGAGGAAATAAAGAGAACAGAGCTATTGCACAGGAAATGAAAATAGAGTAAGAGTTAGAAATAATTTGGCAAGGGCAAGGGAGCCACTTGCCTCACCACCAAGATGCAGCAACAACAACAAAAACTGGCTCTGGCGGCAAGATCGACCTCCTACGAGTCAAAAACTAAACTTTAGAGGAAGAAGAGGAAGCCAAAACCCTAGCTCCTAATGACAGCCCTATATTAAGCAAAACTTACCTAGGAAGGAAGATCTGGACGAGAGCAAGCCAGATCCACCTTCAACTGAGAAAACCGAGCACTAAAGCCACCGAAAACTTCCGGCCAAAGCTTCAGCTCCACCGCTTCCTTTGTTCCGCTGGAAGCCAGTAAGCTCGGGAAATGGGGAGTGATGGTGAGGAGGAGAACAACTGGAGCTTTTAATAAATCCTCCACTCACTTACTCTATAAATAATCAAAGATAACATAGCCTAAGCACTAGCTGACTACATATATAAAACTTATATATAGCCATCAGCCACTAGCTGACACTTAAAATAAATACAGCAATTCATCAAACAGCCAACTCATACTCTTATGTACATATATATATATATATAATATACATATATATAAAAACAACCACATACTTATATATATATATATATATATATATATCATGCACATATATATATACTTATAAAAATAAAGCTATCAGCACCCAAGCTTACACACAAACATATATATATATATATATATATATATATATATATATATATATATATATATATATATATATATATATATATATATATATAGAAATAATTGTTTAAACAAACTTAGCGTAAAACAAGCACCAGCCTTACCAAGCTCGATCGCACAAGGTCATGCACAACAAACAGGTAGCCACTACCGGCTAACAAAACAAACGTCGAACGACGTGAAAAACAAATGATCTAGGATTTCGACAAAACTCGCATCGTAGCTAAACACCCATGCTACGAAAACAACGTTGAAGTCGAAAATAACATCCGACGATCATAACTCGAGTTATCACTACCCGAAGCCCAGGCACAAGCATTCCCCGAGAGCCTCACCGGGTCACAAAACCAGACCTGGCTTGCGATGGAATCTTGCCAGCAGGCTACAAACAGGCCACTATAGGAAACTAGAGAGCTAAGACCACGCCCTAATAAAGGCAAATGGCCGGAAAAATAAGGGGCATTACAGCCACACCCCCTAAAAGAAAGTTTCACCTCAAAACATTACACATAACACTTCTATCAGGAACGAAAAAGAAATAGCTAAGCCAGAGCTATAAAAGAGAGCACAAAACATACAAGGCATAAGGTCAGGGAAACAGATGAGGGTAAGCCTTCCTCATCGCCGACTCTAGCTCCCAAGTCGCGCTTTCCACATCCATGTTCCTCCACAAAATCTTAACCATAGGAATGGTTTTACTCCACAACGATCCTGAGCGTCCAAAATGTGGACAGGCACCTCCACATAAGAAAGATTCGGCTCCAACTTAGGCACAGAATCCATAACCTGCCTGCCACTCTGCACACATTTCCGCAGCTAACTAACGTGAAAGAGATCATGTACGCCATGAAAATTTGGGGGCAACTCCAACCTGTAAGCTGATACACCAACCCGCTAAACAATCATAAACGGCCCCAAGTACCTCGGGTCCAACTTCTAGATCTTTCCAAACATCTTGACTCAAATCATCGGGGAAACCTTTAAGAACACCAAGTCCCACACAACAATTTCCAAGCTAGATCTACGCCAGTTGGCATTCTTCTCATATCTCTCATGGGCTACCCGAAGCTTCTCCCGAACAAGCTTCACAGCAATTTCCATCTCTTCGAGCACCTCTAGACCCAACAGCGGTCCCTCACCAACCTCAGCCAAAAACAAGGGAGTCTTGCAGCGCCTCCAATACAATGCTTCAAAAGAAGCCATTTACAAGCTTTCTTAGTAACTGTTGTTATACATAAACTCCATAAGACACAAATGCTCATCGCACGGTCCTCCGTGGTCCAGAATATAGCATCGGATCATGTCTTCCACTATATGATTGACTCGCTCTGTCTGGTCATTAGTCTGCGGGTGGTAAGCAGAATAATATCTCAAATCCGTACACAAACCCTCCTGCAGGCTCTTCCAGAAGCGAGATGTAAACCGGGAGTCTCGGTCTGAAATAATGCTTACTAGCACACCGTGCAACCAGATGACATCATTCAAATATATCTCAGCTATCTTCCTCATCGGGTATTCGATCTTAAAAGGTACAAAGTGAGCACACTTCGTCAATCTGTCCATGATCACCCAAACTGAATCATGCCCACTAGGAGATCTCGGTAAACCTGTAATGAAATCCATCGAGATGCTCACCCACTTCCAAGTCAGAATCTCCAAGGGAGTCAGCTTGCCACCAGGCCTTCCATGATCGGTTTTCACACGCATGCAAGTGTGGCAATCAGAAACAAATCTGGCTATGTCTCCCTTTATCCCATACCACCAGGCACTCTGCTTTAAATCATGATACATCTTAGTTGATCCTGGATGGTAGGTAACACTAGATCCATGGGCTTCCCTGCACACCATCACCCAGATATCTCCAATGGCAGGGTTGCAAAACCTGCCGCGGTACCTCAAGGTACCCGCATCATCAATAGAAAAATATTGCAATTCACTTTTCTCAGCTCGAAGATTCAAATACAGAAGATGTGGATCATCCTTCTGATGCAGTCACGTAAGCGCAATCCATGAAGGTTCTGCCACTGCCTAACTACTCTGCAAATCGCAGCTTCACACAGAAATGCCCATCAAAAGAAACTCCTCTACTAAAAGCTCGGTAGAGATACCAAAAATCTTCCCTGAATTCCGACTCAGTGCGTCGGCCATCACATTGGCCTTTCTCGGATGATACTGGATCTCAACATCATAGTCGACCACATACTCCAACCATTGCCGTTGGCGCAGATTCAATTCCTTCTGGGTGAAGACGTACTTTAAGCTCTTGTGATCAGTAAAAATCTTGAACTACGCGCCATAAAGCAGATGTCTCCACAACTTCAGCGCATAAATCACGCCCGCAAACTCTAGGTCATGCGTAGTGTAGTTCCTCTCATAAGCCTTCAGTTGCCTCGACCTATACGCAATCACTTTGCCAAATTGCATCAACACGCAACGAAGACCAACATGCGATGCATCCACATAAACATCATAATCCACACCCTCAGTAGGCAGTGTCAAAACAGGGGCACTACATAATCTTTCCTTGAGCTCCAGGAAGGCTTCCTCGCACTTCTCGCTCCAGACAAAAGCTGTGTTCTTCTGGGTCAATTTAGTCAAAGGTGTAGCCAGGGTGGAAAAACCCTCCACGAATCTCCTGTAATAGCCGACTAATCCATGAAAGCTCCTAATCTCCTTGGGTGTGCCCGACATACTCCAATCCATCACAACAACGATCTTTTCCGGGTCAACTGAAATCCCACTTTTATTCACCACGTGGCCCAAAAATGCAACCTGAGGCAACCAAAACTCGCACTTGCTAAACTTGGTGAATAACTTGTGGTCCCTTAAGGCAGATAAAACCAAACGCAGATGCTGGTCATGCTCCTCAGCATTGCGGGAATAAATCAGGACATCATCGATAAACACAACCACAAACTTATCCAGGAAGTCCTTGAACACACGGTTCATCAAATCCAGAAAGGCTGAGGGAGCATTTGTCAAACCAAATAAAATAACAAAAAACTCAAAATGCCCATGCTTGGATTGGAAAGAAGCCCGCGGAATGTCGGACTCACGGATCCTTAGCTGATGGTAGCCAGATCGAAGATCAATCTTGGAGAATACTGTGCTACCGTGCAACTGATCAAACAAATCGTCAATCTGTGGCAGAGGGTACCTGTTCTTGAGAGTAATCTTGTTCAGCTCTCTATAGTCGATGCAAAGTCTCATCGACCCGTCTTTATTCATTACAAACAGAACAGGCGCACCCCAAGGCGACGAACTCGGCCTGATAAAACCCTTTGCCAACATCTCATCCAGCTAGATACGCAACTCCTCTAGCTCTCACGGGGCCATCCGGTACGGTGCCTTCACAATAGGACGCGTACCTGGCTCCAAATATATAACAAATTCGACATCTCTATAGGGTGGAAGACCGGTAAGATCATCAAGATACACATTAGAGAAGTCACACACCATAGGAATCTCCTCCAAATGCGGCACACTAACAACTGTCCGTACTAGAGAGACCAAACAGGAAAAGCAGCCAGAATCAAGCAACTTACGAGCACGTACCGTAGAAATGACTGGAGACTCCTAGCGCGGATCCGCATTAAATCTCCCAGGCTGACCGTTGTCCTTAACGAAGTACAAGCGCTTACCCTTGCACTAGATAACCGCATCATTCCTGGATAACCTGTCCATGCCTAAGATAACATCGAAGTCCTCCAAGTCGATCACCTTCAGATAAGCCTTCGCTAGAAAAGTTCCCAACAAAATTGTACAATCTTGAATACCCAGGTCTGAAACCACAGAATCACCGTAAGGGAACTAAATGCAGAAGGCACCACAAACACGATCTAGGCCCAAACAGAACCTCTCCACGAAGGATCTAGCCATAAATGAGTGGGTAGCTCCGGAATCGAAGAGAACGCGCGCCCAACCATTCTTTACCTTAAATCTCCCTCAAATGACCTGAGTCGAGGTCAGCGCTTCCTCTGAGGAAATAACATTCAGCTTCCCCTATCATTTATCAACATGCTGAGGTGGGGGAAATGCTTGAAGCGGAACTACTTGGAGAACGGGCTGGACCTGTAGGCACCTTATCTTGAGATGACCCTTCTGCACACCCAGAAAACAAACTTTATCTTTTAACCGGTAATGGGCAACATCATGCCCCTTCTTCCCACACAAGGTCCACACTAAATCCCCCCTGGGAGCTCCCTGAATCGCGTGAACCTGCTCCTTTTGTGCTGCCAACCTCTTGAAACATTTCTCCACGGGTTGTCCCGGCCGACCACAGAAGCTGCAAACCTCCTTACTCTTCTTTCTAGAAGAAGCACCGGGTACCTGGGAGCTCTTTCCTTCAACAACTTTCCTTTTATCTTTTCTCACCTGCTGCCCTTTTTGCTTAGCATTATCAATGGCCACCACCTTCAAAGCAGCTTCTATCGCACCAACATAACTCACTTCTCTATGATCAACAGCTAATTGCTGAACATCACTTCTCAGGCCACCAAGAAATCGCTTAACTCTATCCGCTTTGGAACTCACCAAGTTGGGAGCAAACTGGCTCATTTTGCTAAAATATATCTCGTACTCTGCAACTGTAAGCTGCATCTTCTTCAAATATAAGAAATCATTCATTAGGCGGTCGCGCTCGACCGAAGGCAAAAACTTCCTTAGCAACAGTTCCTTGAAGGTCTCCCAAGAGCATCCCACTCTCAAGCTCTCCATCTCTCTCAGCCACCAACTCTTTTCTAATCCCATACGATGAAAGGCGGCGATCATCACCATCTGATCGGGGGTAATTCCAGAATAGGAAAACATCTCCTCGATGTCTATAAGCCAATCATCCAAAACCATTAAGTCTGCTTTCCCATCATAAGTAGGTTGTCCAAGTCGCTGGAAGTGTGATATAAATGTCATCTCTTAGGGCAACACAGTAGGAGGTACTAGGGGAGTAGGAGGAATAGGAACAGCTACGCCTATAACAGGGTCTGGCACTCTCGGAGGAAGCCCTGCCACAATTGCTAACAGAGACTTGATCTGAGTCTGCATACCCACCAACTGCCTGGATAAGGCTTCATTACTCTGCCGCAGACTTTCAATCAACACCTCGCTTTGCGCTCCCGAAGACTCACCCTCAGATTGGGGAGTCGATCTCGTCGAGGTACGCCTCGCCATCCTATAATCGTATCAGCATGACTTAGAACCTAGCCCAACTGCTAGAACAAAACTACCCGGTACAGACAAACATATTTAAATATGAACTTCAACTTCTAAACTTGCTCTGGGATTTGTTTTTACAATGATGATGTTATGCTTAACCTAAGATGGTTCACCACCATCATACTAAATCATGTGCCTAGACCATGAATGCATGTATTTGTATTCTTTTTGACTTAAAACCATGTGTGTACATATGTCATCATGAAAATCTTCAGCTTGGCACGTTGTGCTGATGATATGTTATGCTATGCATGTTGTGCTATGAATTCTAAAAAAAGCCTTAATACATGCCATGGGCGGCGTACACATGAAAATGTTATGCATCTCATACTACAAAACATTTCCATTAAACGAAAAAAAAGAAAACGTGCTAGCCACATTCATGTGGTGAGGTTATGCATCCCATACTGCATAACCTTCACATGTTGCCTCGTATGGTGGATCCATGTACAAACACATATTATGCATCCCATACTACATAATATGCTCGGTATACTTCTTCATTCTTACGAGTGTAGTGTTCGTGCTTTACCCAAGACGTGCCGATGACATATCGGTGTGTGTATGGTATGACGCTAAACTATCAATGCAATCAAGGGAAAGTTTGCCCGACCAATTGTCAAGCAACCTCCTCTGATGCCAACTGTCACGACCCGCATTTTCTCAATGATTAAATCATATCGGAGCAAGAGAAAATACGTCTCATGATGCCAGGTCGTGCACGGGATAATTGCACACATTCAGGCAGAACTCCCAGACTCTAAATTTAAAGGAAAATCATAGCTTAATATGAAATGAAACCGGTTATATTTAATGGTTGTATCCCTCGACATTATGGATCAGCTAGTCCACAAATAAAAAAAAATATTTATACGCAGCAGAAAATACTTTGGTTAAGTTGATTTGACACCCTAAATTAGCATAAGTGTCCCCGAAGGACGACTCATGGTATACACGACTCTAAGTCTAATATAGTATATGCGAAAAGAGAATCTTTATGCTATAAGGAAAAGTAGTGTCTTAGTGTTTATAAATATGAAGTGCATGAGATACATATAGTAATGCTTTAGGGTTTAAATACCTAAACATGCAACCTAGCATAAATCCTTCCTGGAAGATAAGTAAACAACCCTAAAAAGGTAAAAATAGCAATTTTAGTTCATACCCAGCATCACAATTAAGCCACCAGTGGGCGTCAAAAACCTGTCACGAACCCACTGGTGAGTATACAGGTCCGTACAGAAAGGAAAATAACTACCTCACTAGGATGAAGATCGGCAACCTCAACTACCCAGGAGGTTGTCAACAAAGCCCACCAAAAGAACTAGCCGCTCAACCGGCTATAACCTGGACCTGAGGCATTCAAGGAAGACCACCTCGGAAAAATAATCAAAATAAAAAGAGCATTAGGCTTATGATCAAGTAAAGAAGGGTTTACCAACCCGGCAACAATAAATGCTATCAGTAAGAGGAAAAACAGGACAGTAAGAAAGAACACTGTCAAAAGGGCAAGAAAAGAAAACACACCAAGTGTGAGTACAATAGCAACCTGCAGCAGCTACAAGGCATATAAATACATGAACCAAAGAAATAGCCATAAGCCAGGAAAGGAGCTAACAGTCCTTATCTTGTGGGTTAATGGTCGAGGGGTAAATAACCTTGGGTCGAGGTGGGCAGCACAGCCATCACCAATAGCTAGACCCCCCAAAATAATATGCTCAAGGGTGAAAATAATCAGTTGCAATTACAGGGTCCACTTACCTAACCATACCGGCCCCGTACGACAGGACTGGTGGTGTCCACAACTCAACACACACAATTAACCCCTCACAGAGGTCACAACAACACCCCACCATCCATAACCCAAGAGTCGGCATGCAAAAATAGACCAAACACACAACACCCCCCGCTTAGGGAAAAGCCATCCTAACATCCCTAAAGGAATACACAACCCCAGACAAAAAAACATCTTGTTCACACGACACGACGTTGAGTGGGTGACACTTACTCAAAGCCAACATAGTCCACGACGTTAAGTGAGGTCCTCCCACTCAACGCAAAATACTTAGCCGCAAACGCTAGCTGTGGAGTTAAGTGGGTTCACCATACTCAATGCCAAACAGCCACCGTGTTGAGTGAGGTCAACCCACTCGATGCTAAGTCACTTAACCGCAAGAGAAAACTTTGGCTTTGAGTGAGTCCCCCTCACTCAATGCCAAATGGCCACAACATTGAGTGAGGTCGACTCACTAAATGCCAAACATCCACGGAATTTAGTGAGGTTGACTCACTGAATGCCAAATAGCCATAGCGTTGAGTGAGGTTGACTAACTCAACGCCAAACAGCCACAGTGTTGAGTGAGGTCGACTCACTCAATGCCAAATGACTTATTCGCAAAAACAACCATGGCATTGAGTGAGTGCACCACACTCAATGCCAGAAGCCTAATAGCCTAGGCGTTGAGTGAGGTTCACTCACTCAATGCTTTTGACTTAGCCTAATCCTCAGCTATCCCAACCCTAACACACTCAACGCCACTCAACCAGTGAGTTGGAAATTTATTCCAACTCCCTCTCCTACCCCTCCTACCCGACCACAACAGCCTTAAACTTAAGCTTACAACTAAATTAAGCCTAACCCTGACACCAGCTATTAACTGGACACGGGCCGAGACAAATAAGAGAGAAAGCTTGATTTAAATCTAGAAAATAATGAAGAAACACATGGCTGGAATGAAGGAAAATGTCAACCTACTGCTCTAACTTTTAAGGAGGAAATAAATAGAACAGAGCTATTGCACAGGAAATGAAAACAGAGTAAGAGTTAGAAATAATTTGGAAAGGGCAAGGGAGCCACTTGCCTCACCACCAAGATGCAGCAAGAACAACAAAAATTGGCTTTTGCGATAAGATCGGCCTCCTACGAGTCAAAAACTGAACTTTTGAAGAAGAAGAGGAAGCCAAAACCCTAGCTCCTAATTACAACCCTGTATCAAGAAAACTTACCTAGGAAGGAAAATCTAGACGAGAGCAAGCCATATCCGCCTTCACCCGAGAAATCCGAGCACTAGCTGACTACATATATAAACTTATATATAGCCACCGGCCACTAGCTGATACTTAAATAAAAACAGCGATTCATCAACCAACCAACTCATACTCTTATGTACATATAAATATATATATAATATGCATATATATAAACTTATATATAAAAACAGCCAAATACTTATATATATATATATCATGCACATATATATATACTTATAAAAATAAAGCTATCAACACCCAAGCTTACACAAAAACATATATATATATATACATATATATATATAAATAATTGGCTAAACAAACTTAGCCTAAAACAAGCACCAGCCTTACCAAGCTCGATCACACAAGGCCATACACAGCAAATAGGTAGCCACTATCAGCTAACAAAACAAACGTCGAAACGATGCGAAAAACAAATGATCTCGGATTTCGACAAAACTCGCACCATAGCTAAACACCCAAGATATAAAAACAACGACAAAGTCGAAAACAACATCTGACCATTATAACTCGGGCTATCACTACCCGAAGCCCAGGCACAAGCTTTCCCCGAGCGCCTCACCGAGTCAAAAAACCAGACCTGGCTTGCTAGGGAATCTTGCCAGCAGGCTACAAATAGGCAACTATAGGAAACTAGAGATCTAAGACCACGCTCTAACAACGGCAGAAGGCCAGAAACGTGTCTTTGTAACGACAAATAATGATCAAACAAAACCAAGAAAAATAGGGGGCATTACATCCACCCCCCCTAAAAGAAAGTTTAACCTCGAAACTTTGCACAAAACACTTCTATCAAGAAGGAAAAAAGAAATAGCTAAGCCGGAGCTATAAAAGAGAGCACAAAACTTACCAGGCATAAGGTCTGGGAAACAGATGAGGGTAGGATTTCCTTATCGCCGACTCTAGCTCCCAAGTCGTGCTTTCCACATCCTAGTTCCTCCACAAAATCTGAACCATAGGAATGGTTTTCCTCCGCAACACGCGATCCTGAGAGTCCAAAATGCGGACATGCACCTCCACATAAGAAAGATTTTGCTCCAACAGAGGCACAGAATCCAAAACCTGCCTTCCACTCTACACACATTTCCGCAGCTGACCGACGTGAAAGATATCATTCGCGCCAAGAAAATTTGCGGGCAACTCCAACCTGTAAGCTGATACACTAACCCGCTCAACAATAATAAACGGCCCCACGTACCTCGGGTCCAACTTACTGTTCTTGACAAACCTCTTGACTCCAATCATTGGGGAATCCTTTAAGAACACCAAGTCCCCCAGAACAAATTTCAAGCTAGATCTACTCCGGTTGGCGTTCTTCCCATATCTCTCCTGGGCTATCCGAAGCTTCTCCCGAACAAGCTTCACTGCAATTTCCATCTCTTCGAGCGCCTCTGGACCCAACAGCGGGCCCTCGCGAAACTCAGCCCAAAATAAGGGAGTCCTGAAGCGCCTCCCATACAATGCTTCAAAAGGAGCCATTTTCAAGATTTCTTGGTAACTGTTGTTATACGCAAACTCCATAAGCCGCAAAAGCTCATCCCACGCTCCTCCGTTGTCCAGAATATAGCATCGGATCATGTCCTCCACTATCTGATTTACTCGCTCTGTATGGCCATTAGTCTGCATGTTGTAAGCAGTAGAATATCTCAAATCCGGACCAAAACCCTCTTGCAGGCTCTTCCTGAAGCGAGATGTAAACCGGGAGTATCGGTCTGAAATAATGTTGACTGGCACACTGTGCAACCGGATGACCTCATTCAAATACAGCTCAGCTATCTTCCTCATCAGATAGTCGATATTTAACGGTACAAAGTGAGCACACTTCATCAATCTGTCCACGATCACCCAAACTGAATCAAGCCCCCTAGGAGATCTCGGTAATCCTGTAATGAAATCCATCGAGATGCTCTCCCACTTCCAAGTCGGAATCTCCAAGGGACTCAACTTGCCACCAGGCCTTCCATGATCGGCTTTCACATGCTTGCAAGTGTGGCACTCAGAAACAAATTTGGCTATGTCTCCCTTCATCCCATACCACCAGGCACTCTGCTTTAAATCATGATACCTCTTAGTAGATCCTGGATGTACCATCAACACTAGATCCATGGGCTTCTCTGCACACCATCACCCAGATATCTGATGACTAGTTTTAGTCATCCCTTTTGGGAAAGTTTAGTATTCATAATTCTTAGGTTTTATCATAGTTTTGTTTATTTTCATGTTTATTATGTTGTTATTTTATTTTTATGTTTTGTTATGTTATGATATAAAAATTCATAGTTTTATTTATATGTTTTTATGTATTCTCACTTTTATTATTTTATGTTCTATGTTTTATGTTTATCCATGTTATGTTATATTGACTAATGTTATTATGTTTTATTTTATTTGCTTGTAGGTGCAACCCAAGCACAACTCCTCCTCTTGGCCAACTCAACCCGAGCACATGTAGCCCGGACCTTCCAATTGGTGCTACCCGAACCAATGATGCAGCCCTCCATGTAGCACGGCCTATCCAAAAGATGTAAGCAGCTCTCCTAGCCTACCCGAGCCCACCAAGCAGCCCACCAAGCAGCCCATTATTCATCCCATGCTTGGCCGACCCTCTCTCTCTCGTCTCCTCATTAATTTCTCCATGCATGCACCTTGCCACCTTTTCATGGCCGGCCCTCCTCATTACTTCCCACCTTATTCTCCCCTTTCTCCTCTTTTTTTCTTTCTCCCCTCTTTATTTCTTATTCATTCCCCCTCTCTATTTTATATTTTCTATTTTCATTCACTTAAACACCAGACATTGCATTTTGCCTATTCCCTCTCCCTCTTTTAATATCATGTATGAACCCTCTCCAACATACATGGTCGGGCACCCCCCTTGCTCCCTTCATATCCATTTCATTCTAGAACCTTCTCCCTCACCTATAAAAGGAAACCTTAGCCTCAAGCATTAGGAGAAGGGATTGCGGAGAGCAAGTTAGATAGCTATTATTAGTTTATGTTTCTTTCCTTGTTGCTATGTAGATTTCCTTTTCATTATTGTAAAAGTCATTTTATTAGTGTAATCTTATCTTTTTATTATTGCGTACTCTTCTTTTCTATCATCAATGAAAATGAATTTCTTTTTTCTTATTGTTGTTATTTCTTTCTCAAACATTCTTAGCTAATTTTGTTTTGTGCCCGATCGCGATGAACTTTGCGATGAAATAACGTATCTTTTATTTTATGTTTGCATTTCTATTTTTCTATTTTTGATCCGACCTTGAATTATTTCGTATCTACTCCGTATTTTGAGTATACGGTAGTACATTCTGATCTCATATTTGAGTAGCCGAGAGGCGCGTGAATGTGAAAGATCACTCAAGGAAGGAAGGAGTTGTACGCAACCCTAGAGATAGGATAACGTAAATCCTCTAGATTGGAATCAAATCCAATAGTGCTGGTAACTATGGTAATGCGACTTTAGGCCATTTAGACTTGTAAAGAGATTTCAGTCAAAACGTCTATAAGTTAGGGGATTTAATGCTCTAGCCAGATTACTTCCTAATATTGGATCCATCATGGTCTTAATAGAACTGCAAATGTTAAACTAATTTATTCCGTTATTTTATTTCAAATTGAATCGTCGATCAAGCACTATTTTGCAATAGTTTATTTCTCTTTTAACTAAGTTTAGTTTATTTTTATTTTCAAAACCCAATCAATCATTCGATAGGATAATAGAGTCGTTGTGAGTAATAGTACTTGCCTGCCCCAAGTTTTTATACGACCTTGATTTATTTATATCACTATACTATAAAACGATAGGTACACTTGCCCTTTCGGATTGTAGTCCGTTAGATGATTTTTACGCATAATGTTTTTGGCGTGGTTGCCAGGGAAAGTTTTTGCCAATATTACGAAAGCACCGAGTTCATTATTTCTACTAAAATTCAATAAAAAAATAAAAAAAAGAAAAATTAAATTTTCTTTCTTTTTGGAAACAGTTTTTTTTTATGGAATCATCATCTTTTTGCGCTTTTTGCGGGTCGCTCGACCATTTTAATTTTGCATGTCTTTCGGGAACCCTACCCTCTTTTGATTTCAATTTTTTTGGAGCAGGTCAAAGTGGCCAATTTTACTCTAACTCTAATTTTTATCCTACTTGGGAGATGGGGAACCCGTCTTATTTTTTTTTATGATTTTTCCTTGCAAAGCGCCGCGCCTCTAAATTATTATTCAATCGATAATGGGTATTTTGAATTGCAAACTTCTCTTGATAAAATTAATTCGCATTTCAAAACCATTATGGATTATTTTCTCGTGAGGCCACATCTTTTGCTTCGTCTTCTTCTCCGTCTCCTCCATTTTCATTATGTAATGAGTCAACGGATATCCCGGCTTGTCTTTTTCCTCTCGAAGAGGATAACTATTCAGATATTCTGGATTGTTTCCTTCCACCTTTGGATGACACCTTTATGGATATTCCGGCGTGCTTCTTACCCTTTGAGGATGACGAGACGTCTCATCATTCTCTTTCTTTTTCTGAAGACGTTGGTGATTCCATTTCGTTTCAAACTTTAAATGTTCCAACTTTTTCTAGTTTTAGCGAGTCTTTTTCTTCTTCTTATTTTATTTTAGATATTTCTTCTTTAGTCCTCTCTACCCCTTCTTCTCCTGAAATTTCAAAAGTCTCTCCTTCTCCTTGTGAAATTTTCGTTGATGAAATTTCTTCTTCTACTTCTTTTATTCCTCTTTCTATTTCTTCTTCTTTTTTTCTTCTTCTTTTGACGACCCCTTCTTTCCTATTTTACATACGGAGGAGTTATTTTATAACTCAGTCCGTTTATTTTCGGGCGTCATTCCCTTGAAGATTCCACCGCATGTCGGTGCAATTCTTCACTTCTTTTTTTTGATTTACTCTCCTAAGCGCATACTTAGGGAGTTACCTCTTCACTTTAGTTTTTATTTTCCATTTAGCTAACGAATAACATCGGACTCAGACGATGTTTAACAAAGAGCTCTCTTAGGAGGCACCCCTTGCTTATCCTTTTTTTTATTTTTTTTCTTTTTGTTTGCTTATAGTGTTTTGCAGGAATAAAGCCTCCGGCGGTTCGTTTGGCTCCATCATTTTTTTTCTCTTCCTTAGGCCTGAGCCGGTGTCCAGCTTAAGCATGGGGGAGCAAAATCAGCATTCAGCCTTATGAATCCGGGGAAGTCATTTTCTTTTTAAGTATTTACTTTCTTCCATCCCCCCTCCCATTTCTTCTTCCTTTTCTTTCTTATTTTTATTTTTCATTGAGGACAATGCAAAATTAAAGCTTGGGGGAGGGTTTAGTTATTTTATTTCTTCTTTCTTTTCAAAAAAAAATGTGTTTTAAATTTCTCAAAAACAAATAAAAATTAGTATAGTTTTATTAAGTTTCTTTAGTACTGCTTTTATTTAAAAAAAGCAAAACCCAAAAAATTATAAAATCAAAAATTCCAAATAAAAAATCATATTTAAAAACCAAAAAAAAAAATTAAGAAATGTCAGAAAAAAATCCAAAAATATAATAAACCTCATGCTTAGCTTTTTGTTATTTTCAGAAATATAGGTTGAGTTTGTTTATAAGCATTTTATTATTATTATTTTTTGCTAATCTTTTATTTCATCATATTTAGTGATTTAGTTTTGAGGATAATCTTATGATTTTAATTTTCTTAGAGTAATTTATTTAGCACTTTTCTCTTTTATTTTAAATAGTTTCAATTTTGTATTAATTTTGCTAAACAATTTTGGATTCTAATGATTTTTACCTCATGCTTTTAGATTCTTAGGAAATCTCAATCTACTAGTAGTTTCTCTCTAGTGTTTTAGTTTATTTTCTAAAATTTTGTTTAAACCCCTTCCCTTTTATTTTTTTTTGTTAGATAATATGTCATGGGAATAAGGAGATGTTAGTTCCTTATTCTCTGGTACACATATGCAACCCTAATGAAGAGAGTAATTAAAAGTTCATATATGTTGTGAGAAGTGATAGGATGTTAGTCTATCATTTTTTGGTATTATATATATATATATATTATTTAAAAAAAATTGTGTGGGGTGTGAAAAAAATAATGATTATCACCTCCAATCAAAGACCTCTTCTTGATGATTTCCTCCCTAAACCCCTTAGCCAATATTACTGTCTTAGTTTTTAAATTAAAACATTGGGAGAGCATAAGTAGTAGGTTGCATTTTTTTCCTTAAGTTTCTTTTAAGTTATGGTTTTTATTATTTCAATCTAACCATGGTTGCAATTTACTCAATTTTGAGTGCTAGTTAATTTATTAGAGAATTTTTGGCTAAATATTTCTCTCTTTTCACTTTAATTCCATAATTTTGAACTTAATTCATAAATCCCTAAATTTTATTTTTGGCTTGATTTTGGTGTAAATAATTTTTTTAGTTTAATTGAAAATTTTATTAATGTCTTATAAATATTTCTCATACTATTGCTCTGGAATAGCAAAAGGTCAAGCATGGGGGAATTTGATGACTAGTTTTTGTCATCCCTTTTGGGGTAGTTTAGTAATCATAATTATTAGGTTTTATCATAGTTTTGTGTATTTTCATGCTTATTATGTTGTTATTTTATTCTTATGTTTTGTTATGTTATGATATAAAAATTCATAGGTTATTTATATGTTTTTATGTATTCTCACTTTTATTATTTTATGTTATATGTTTTATGTTTATCCATGTTATGTTATATTGACAAATGTTATTATGTTTTGTTTTATTTGCTTGTAGGTGCAACCAAAGTACAACTCCTCCTCTTGGCCAACTTAACCCGAGCACATGCTGCCCGACCCTTCCAATTTGTGCTACCCGAGCCTATGATGCAGCCCACCATGTAGCCCGGCCTATCCACAAGATGCAAGCAGCTCTCCTAGCCTACCCGAGCCCACCAAGCATCCCATTTTGAATCCCATACTTGGTCGTCCCTCTCTCTCCTCTCCTCATTAATTTCTCCATGCATGCACCTTGCCACCTTTGCATGGCCGACCCTACACATTTATCCCACCTCCTTCTCCCCTCTCACCTCTTTTTTTCTTTCTCCCCTCTTAATTTCTTATTCATTCCCCCTCTCTATTTTATATTTTCTATTTTCATTCCCTTAAACACCATACATTGCATTGAGCCTTTTCTCTCTCCATCATTTAATGTCATGCATGAACCCTCTCCAACATACAGGGACAGCCACCCCCCTCCCTTCATATCCATTTCATTCTAGAACCTTCTCCCTACCCTATAAAAGGGACCCTTAGACTCAAGCATTGGGAGGAGGGACTGTGGAGAGCAAGTTAGATAGCTATTATTAGTTTATGTTTCTTTCCTTACTACTAAGTAGATTTCCTTTTCATTATTGTAATAGTCTTTTTATTAGTGTAATCTTATCTTTTTATTATTGCGTACTCTTCTTTACTATCATCAATGAAAATGAATTTCTTTTTTCTTATTGTTGTTATTTCTTTCTCAAACATGCTTAGCTAATTTTTTTTGTTCCCGATCGCGATGAACATTGCGATGAAATAACGCATATTTCTTTTTACGTTTGCATTTGTATTTTTCTATTTTTGATCCAACCTTGAATTATTTCGTATCGACTCCGTATTTCTAGTATACGGTAGTAGATTCCGATCTCATATTTGAGTAGCCGAGTGGCTCATGAATGTAAAAGATCACTCAAGGAAGGAAGGAGTTGCACGCAACCCTAGAGATAGGATCACGTAAATCCTCCGGATTGGAGTCAAATCCAATAGTGCGGGTCACTTCGGTAATGCGACTTTAGGCCATTTTGACTTGTAAAGAGATTTTGGTCAAAACGTCTATAAGTTAGGGGATTTAATGCTCCAGCGAAATTACTTCCTAATATTGGATCTGTCACGGTCTTAATTGAACTGCAAATGTAAAACTAATTTATTCTGTTATTTTATTTCAAAGTGAATCGTCGATCAAGCACTCTTTTGCAATAGTTTATTTCTTTTTTAACCAAGTTTAGTTTATTTTTATTTTCAAAACCCAATCAATCATTTGGTAGGATAATATAGTCGTTGTGAGTAAAAGTACTTGCCTGCCCCGAGTTTTTATATGACCTTGATTTTTTATATCGCTATACTATAAAACGATAGGTACACTTGCCTATTCAGATTGTAGTCCGTGAGACGATTTTTACGCATCAATATCTCCAACGACGGGGATGCAAAACCTGCCGCAGTACCTCAAGGTTCCTAAATCATCAATAGAAAAATCTGGCAATTCACCTTTCTAAGCTCGAAGATATAAATGCAGAAGATCGGGATCATCATTCTGATGCAGTCTTGTAAGCGCAATCCATGAAGGATCTTCCACTGCCAAACTACTCTGCAAATCGAAACTTCCCACAGAAATGCCCATCAAAAGAAACTCCTCTACTAAAAGCTCGGCGGAGAGACAAAAAATCTTCCCTGACTTCCCACTCAGGGCGTCGGCCACCACATTGGGCTTGCCCGGATGATACTGGAACTCAACATCGTAGTCGGCCACATACTCCAACCATCGCTTCTGGCACAGATTCAATTCCTTCTTGGTGAAGACGTTCTTTAAGCTCTTAAGATCAGTAAAAATCTTGCACTGCGCGCCATAAAGCAGATGTCTCCACAACTTCAGCGTATAGATCACGGCCGCAAACTCCAGGTCATGCGTAGGGTAGTTCCTCTCATGAGCCTTCAGTTGCCTCGACCCGTACGCAATCACTTTCCCGAATTGCATCAACACGCAACCAAGACCAACATGCGATGCGTCCACATAAACATCATAATCCACACCCTCGGTAGGCAGGGTCAAAATAGGGGCACTGCACAATCTGTCCTTGAGCTCCAGGAAGGCTTCCTCGTAGTTCTCGCTCCAGACAAAAGTTGCGTTCTTCTCGGTCAATCTAGTCAATGGTGCAGCCAGGGTGGAAAAACCCTCTACGAATCTCCTGTAATAGTTGGCTAATCCCAGAAAGCTCCTAATCTCCTTGGGGTGTGCCCGGCCTACTCCAATCCATCAAAGCAGCGATCTTTTTTGGGTCAACTGAAATCCCATTCTTATTCACCACGTGGCCCAGAAATGCAACCTGAGGACACCAAAACTCACACTTGCTCAACTTGGCAAATAACTTGTGGTCCCTTAAGGAAGATTAAACAAAAAGTAGATACTGGTCATGCTCCTCAGCATTGCGAGAATAAATCAGGACGTCATCGATAAATACGACCACAAACATATCCAGGAAGTCCTTGAACATGCGGTTCATCAAATTCATAAAGGCTGAGGGCGCATTTGTCAAACAAAATGACATAACAAAAAACTCAAAATGCCCATGCTTGGATCGAAAAGCAGTCCGTGGAATGTCGAACTCACGGATCCTGAGCTGATGGTAGCAAGATTGAAGATCAATCTTGTAGAATACTGTGCTACCGCGCAACTGATCAAACAAATTGTCAATCTGTGGTAGAGGGTACCTGTTCTTGATAGTGACCTTGTTCAGCTCTCTATAGTCGATGTAAAGCCTCAAAGACCCGTCTTTCTTCTTTACAAACAGAACAGGCGCACCCCAAGGTGATAAACTCGGCCTGATAAAACCCTTTGCCAACATCTCATCCAGCTGGATAAGCAACTTCTCCAGCTCTCGTGGGGCCATCCGGTACGGTGCCTTCACAATAGGATGCATACCTTGCTCCAAATCTATAACAATTCTGACATCTCCATCGGGTGGAAGATCGGGAAGATCATCAGGAAACACATTAGAGAAGTCAAATACCACAAGAATTTCCTCCAAACACGACACACTAACAAGTGTCCCTACTAGAGAGACCAAACAGGCAAATGAGCCAGAATCAAGCAACTTCCGAGCACGTACCGCAGAAATGACTGGAGACTCCTGGCACGGATCAGCATAAACGCTCCAAGGCTGACCGTTGTCCTTAACGAAGTCCAAGCGCTTACCCTTGCACTGGATAATCGCATCATACCTGGAAAACCAGTCCATGCCTAAGATAACATCAAAGTCCTATAGGTCGATCACCTTCAGATCAGTCTTCGCTAGAAAAGTTCCCAACAAATTGGACAATCCTGAATACCAATGTCTGAAACCATAGAATCACCGCAAGGGAACTTGACGCATAAGGCACCACCAACACGATCTCGGCCCAAACGGAACTGCTCCCCGAAGGCTCTAGCCACAAATGAGTGGGTAGCGCCGGAATCGAAGAGAACGCGTGCCAAACAGTTCTTTACATTAAATCTCCCTGAAATGACCTGAGTCGAGGTCAGCGCTTCCTCTGAGGAAATAACATTCAGTTTCCCCTTACCTTTATCCATATACTGAGGCAGGGGCAATGCCTGAAGCGGAACTGCTTGGAGAACAGGCTGGACCTGTGGGCACCTTGTCTTGAGATGACCCTTCTGCCAACACTGAAAACAGACTTTATCTTTTAACCAACCACGGGCAATATCATGCTCCTTCTTCCCACACAAGGTACACACCAAATCCCCCCTGGGAGCTCCGTTAATTGCATGAACCTGCTCCTTTTTCGATGTGAACCTCTTGAAACATTTCTCCACGGGATGGCCCGACCGGCCACAGAAGCTACAAACCTCCTTGCTCTTCTTTTTTGAAGAAGCACCGGGTACCTGGGGGCTCTTTCCTTCAACAACTTTCATTTTATCTTTTCTCACCTTCTACCCTCTTTGCTTAGCATTATCAATGGCCTCCACCTTCAAAGCAGCTTCTACCTCACCAGCATAACTCACTGCTCCATGAGCAACAACTAACAACTGAACATCACTTCTCAGGCCACCAAGAAATCTCTTAACTCTATCTGCTTCGGAACTCACCAAGATGGGATCAAACTGGCTCAATTTGCTGAATTCAATCTCGTACTACGCAACTGTAAGCTTCCTCTACTTCAAATGTAGGAAATCATTCATCAGGCGGTCACGCTCGACCGAAAGCAGAAGCTTCCTTAGCAATAGTTCCTTGAAGGTCTCCCAAGAGCATCCCTCTCTCAAGCTCTCCTTTTCTCTCAACCACCAAATCTTATCTAATCCCTTAAGCTGAAAGGCGGCGATAATCACCCCCTGATCGGGGGGTAACTCCAGAATAGGAGAACATCTCCTCGATGGCTATAAGCCAATCATCCAAAACCATGAAGTCTTCTTTCCCATCATAAGTAGGTGTTCCAAGTCGCTTGAAGTGTGATATGACTGTCATCTTTGGGGGCAATACAGCAGGAGGTACTAGGGGAGCAAGAGGAATGGGAATAGTTATGCCTATAGCAGGGTCCGGCACTCTCGGAGGCTGCCCTACCACAACTGCTAACAGAGACTGGATCTGAGTCTTCATACCCACCAACTTCCTGGATAATGCTTCATTACTCTGCCCCAGACTTTCAATCAACGCCTTTCTTTGCGCTCCTGAAGACTCACCCTCAGATTGGGGAGTCGATCTCGTCGAGGGACGACTCGCCATCCTATAATCGTATCAGCATGACTTAGAACCTATCCCAACTGCTAGAAAAAAACTACCTGGTACAGACAAACATACTTAAATATGAACTTCAACTGCTAAACTTGCTCTGGGATTTGTTTTTAAAATGATGATGTTATGCTTAGCCTAAGATAGTTCACCATCATCATACTAAATCATGTGCCTAGACCATGAATGCATGTATTTGTATTTTTTTGACTCAAAACCATGTGTGTACATATGTCATCATGCAAATTTTTAGCTTGGCATATTGTGCTGATGATATATTATGTTATGCATGTTATGTTATGCATTCTAAAAAAAAGCCTTAATGCATGCCTTTGGCGGCGTACACATGAAAATGTTATGCATCCGATACTACATAACATTTCCATGCAATGAAAAAAAAGTAAACGTGCTAGCCGCATTCATGTGGTGAGGTTATGCAACCCATACTACATAACCCTCACATGTTGCCTCCTATGGTGGATCTATATACAAACACATATTATGCATACCATACTATATAATATGCCCCGTATACTTCTTCATGCTTATTAGTGTAGTGTTCGTGCTTTAGCCAAGGCGTGCCGATGACATATCGGTGTGTGTATGGTATGACGCTAAACTAACAACGCAATCAAAGGATAGGTTGCCCGACCAATTGTCAAGCAACCTCCCTCTGATACCAACTATCATGACCTGTATTTTCTTAACGATTAAATTATATCAGAGCAAGAGAAAATATGTGCCATGATGCCATATCGTGCAGGGGATAACTACAATCGTTCAGGAAGAACTCCAGGAATCTAAATTTAAAGGAAAATCATAGCTTAATATGAAATAAACCGGTTATATTTAATGGTCATATCCCTCGGCTCTGTGGATCAATTAGTCCATAAATAAATAAAAATATTTATACGCTGCAGAAAATACTTTGGTTAAGTTTATTTGACACCCTAAATGAGCATAAGCGTCCGCGAGGGACGACTCATGGTATGCACGACAGTAAGGGTAATATAGTATATGTGAAAAGAGAATCTTTACGCTATAAAGAAAAGTAGTGTCTTAGTGTTTATAAATATGAAGTGCATGAGATACATATAGTAATGCTTTAGGGTTTAAAATACCTAAACATGCAACCTAGCATAAATCCTTCCTAGAAGACAAGTAAACAACCCTAAAAAGGTAAAAATAGCAGTTTTAGTTCATACCCAGCATCGCAAGTAAGCCACCATTGGGCGTCAACAACCTGACACGAACCCACTGGTGAGTATGCATGTCCGTATAGAAAGGAAAATAAATACCTCCCTAGGATGAATATAAGCAACCTCAACTACCCAGGAGGCTGTCAGCAAAGCCCACCAAAAGAACTAACCGCTCAACCGGCTACAACCTGTACCTAAGGCATTCAAGGAAGAAAACCTAAGAAAAATAATCAAAATAAATAGAGCATTAGGCTAATGAACAAGTAAAGAAGGGTTTACCAATCCGTCAACAATAAATGTTATCAGTATGAGGAAAAACATGACAGTAAGAAAGAACACTGTCAAAAGGGCAGGAAAAGAAAACACACCAAGTGTGAGTACAATAACAACCTGCTCTGCATAAAGAACCTGCAGCAGCTACAAGGCATATAAATACATGAACCAAAGAAATAGCCATAAGCCTGGAAAGGAGCTAACAGTCCTAATCTTGTGGGTTAATAGCCGGGGTGTAAATAACCTTGGGTCGAGGTGGGCGGCACAACCATCACCAACAGCCAGACCCCAAAAAAAATATGCTCAAGGGTGAAAATAATCGGTCAAAGTTACAGGGTCCCTCACCTAACCATGCCAGCCCCGTACGACCGGACTGGTGGTATCCACAACTCAGCACACACAATTCACCCCTCACAGAGCCAACAACAACACCCCACCTGCCATAACCCCAGAGTCAGCATGAAAAAACAAACCGAACACACAACACCCCCCCCCCCCTTTGGGAAAAGCCATCCTAACAGCCCTAAAGGAATACACAACCCCAGACAAAAAAAAGTTAACGTTGTGTTCACACGACGCGGCGTTGAGTGGGTAACACTCAGTCAATGCCAACACAGTCAACGATGTTGATTGAGGTTCTCACACTCAACACAAAAGACTTAGCCGCAAACGCTAGCTATAGCGTTGAGTGGGTTCACCACACTCATTGCCATACAGCCACGACGTTGAGTTAAGTCCACCCACTCGATGCCAAGTCACTTAACCGCAAGAGAAAACTTTGGTATTGAGTGAGTCCCCCTCACTCAACACCAAATGGCCATGGCGTTGAGTGAGGTCGACTCACTCAACGCCAAATTGCCACAACATCTAGTGAGGTCGACTCACTCAATGCCAAATAGCCACGGCGTTGAGTGAGGTCGACTCACTCAACGCCAAACAGCCACTGCGTTGAGTGACGTCGACTCACTCAATGCCAAATGACTTAGTCGGAAAAATTACCGTGGCATTGAGTGAGTGCACCACACTCAATGCCAGAAGCCTAGCAGTCTAGGCATTGAGTGAGGTACACTCACTCAACACTTTTGACTTAGCCAAATCCTCAGTTATCCCAACCCCAGCCCACTCAATGCCACTCAACAAGAGAGTTGGAAATTTATTCCAACTCTCTCTCCTACCCCTCCTACCCGACCACAGCAGCCCTAAACTTAAGCTTACAACTAAATTAAGCCTAAACCTGACACCAGCTATTAACTGGACATAGGATGAGACAAATAAGAGAGAAAGCTTGATTTAAATCTAGAAAATAATGAAGCAGCACATGGCTAGAATTATGGAAAATGTCAACCTGCTGCTCTAACTTATAGGGAGGAAATAAAGAGAAAAGAGCTATTACACAGGAAATGAAAACAGAGTAAGAGTTAGAAATAATTTGGCAAGGGCAAGGGAGCCACATGCCTTACCACCAAGATGCAACAATAATAAAAAAAACTGGCTCTGGTGGCAAGATCGGTTTCCTACGAGTAAAAAACTGAACTTTAGAGGAAGAAGAGGAAGCCAACACCCTAGCTCCTAATGACAGTCCTATATCAAGCAAAACTTACCTAGGAAGGAATATTTGGACGAAAGCAAGCCAGATCCGCCTTCACCCGAGAAAACCGAGCACTAAAGCAACAGGAAACCGCCGGCCAATGCTTCAGCTCCACCGCCTCCTTTCTTCCGCTGGAAGCCAGTAAGCACGGGAAATGGCGAGAGATGGGGAGGAGGAGAACAGCTGGAGCTTTTAATAAATCTTCCACTCACTTACTCTATAGCTAATTAAAGACAACCTAGCCTAAGCACTAGCTGACTACATATATAAACTTATATATAGCCATCGTCCACTAGCTGACACTTAAATAAAAAAAAGCGATTCATCAACCAACCAACTCATAATCTTTTGTACATATATATATATATATATATATAATATGCATATATATAAACTTATATTTAAAAACAGCCACATACTTATATATATATATATATCATACACATATATATATACTTATAAAAATAAAGCTATCAGCACCCAAGCTTACACACAAACATATATATATATATACATACATATATATATACGAGTGCCCGACATGGGGCTCCACCCATATGGTTATGTGCCACAGTACTCGGCCCACATCGGGCGGGCTGCACCTGCCCACGACGCCCTTCGACCGCATCGAGGAGGTCACCGCCCGCCGGCGGGTCGTGCCTACACCTTGACGGGCCTAGACTTGGGCGAGATTTAATCCCGCCTAAATAAGGGGGATTAAATCCCGCACTTAGGCGGGATTAAATCCCGCCTAAGTAGGCGGGATTAACCCCTGCCTAACTTATGCGGGATTAAATCCTGCCTAATTAATCCCACCCGGGATTGTAATAATTCCAGGCGGGATTTAGTCCCACCCCCCCTAATTCATCCCGCCTGGCCATACATATATTGGTTTGTTTCATGTAGCAAAGTATTATGTTGCCTAGCGAGCTGACGGGATAAATTTAGTAGGATTTTGGGCTTAATTATGTAGCCCGCAAATTGGACTGGGCTAGCAGGTTGTAGGGTACCCTACAAAAAATGTAAATTTGACATGCTCTATCATAGGTTTATGAGATCTAAGAAAAAGTTTGGATGGCCATGAATCGTTATTGAGTGGTTTCTATTCAACGGTCATGATCTGATTCTGATTCTTTTTTATAATAGACGAGTGACAGGCACGGGCCTCCGGCTTGATGGCCACGCGCCACAGTACTCGCTTAAACCCCCCGGCGGGCTTCGCTCGCCCCCCGGCGGGCTTCACCCGCCCCCAGCAATTAATTAAAAATTAGATCAAAAACATAAAAAATTAAATTTAAAACAAATAATAATAAAATAATTCGCGGGTGAATAGTGTCGTGACACTGTTCACCCGCGAATTATTTATATACTATATATTATATGATATAATATGATATATTAATTAATATAATAGGTTAATA
This sequence comes from Platanthera zijinensis, assembly GCA_039513925.1. NCBI lineage: Eukaryota > Viridiplantae > Streptophyta > Magnoliopsida > Asparagales > Orchidaceae > Platanthera > Platanthera zijinensis. The sequence continues at coordinate 218,850,758 of CM077078.1, forward strand.
ATTTGCGGGTGAACAGTAACGCCAAGCCTTTTGTTTAGTCCCACACTGCCAGTTCTAAAATGTTTTTTGAGTTTATATTAAAAATTCCGCTTTAGAGTTTGAAATAATGTGGGCTTGCATGCTTGCGGGCTGGCTGATTTCCGGCTTGGCGGCCTTAATGCTTGGGCTTGTCGACGTGCGGGCCTCTTTGCGTTGGTTTTAGCGGGCGGGGCTTTTAATGCGCTTTTAACCCGATATTTAACATAGGTTTAGGACTACCCTAGAGTAGGTTTTGGACCCCTACGAAAAAGTGGAGAGAATGGGTGTGTTTGATCCGATGGTTGATGAAATATCATACAAGATCGGATGGTCCAAATCACTCCAATGGATTTAAAATTCATGGCTTTGATATTTCTATTATAGTGGTAGAGATATAAATAATTGGCTAAACAAACTTAGCCTAAAACAAGCACCAGCTTTACCAAGCTCGATCACACAAGGCCATGCACATCAAACATGTAGCCACTACCGGCTAACAAAACAAACATCGAACGACGCGAAAAACAAATGATCTCGGGTTTCGACAAAACTCGTACCGTAGCTAAACACCCAAGCTACAAAAACAACGGCGAAGTCAAAAACAACATCCGATGATCACAACTCGGGCTATCACTACCCGAAGCCCAGACACAAGCATTCCCCAAGAGCCTCACCGAGTCACAAAACCAGACCCGCCTTGCTAGGGAATCTTGCCTACAGGCTACAAATAGGACACTATAGGAACCTAGAGAGCTAAGACCACACTCTAACAATGGCAAAAGGGCGGAAACACGTCATCGTAATGCCAAACAATGATCAAACAAAACACAGAAAAACCGGGGGCGTTACACTGGGTGAACAACAGAATTTGTGTTTATATTTTTTTGAGAGAGTCGAGGACGCGTTAGTAGGGGTGGAAATTACGAATGAAGACCTCGTGTGGTAAGAATTAGCAATTGAATGTCAATTCTAAGGCCCCAATTCCATCAAAACAAACAGACCCTTAAATATATTGAAAGATGCTATACCTGATTTGAACATCCCTATCTCTTTTTATAAAACAATGTCTATGATTAGAGACCTGGGATTAGATTATAAAAAGATTTATGCATGTCCTAATAATTGCATGTAATTTTTGAATGAACATGAGAAAGATGACAAATGCCATACTAGTGGCGAATTTCATTGGATTCTGCATCCTGAAGTGAATTGTGAGTCCGAGAAATCCCAGAAAGCTCACAAAATTTCTGCAAAAGTGTTGAGACATTTTCCTTTAATTCCAAGACTAAAATGACTTTAGATATGTTCAAAAACTACTGATTCAATGAGGTGGCATGCAGAAGAGCGTTCAAAAGATGGTATGTTAAGGCATCCTGCTGATGGACAGTCATGGAAAGACTTTGATTTGAATCACCTAGGTTTTGTAAATGAAACTCGTAATATTATACTGGGATTGGCCAGTGATGGGTTTAATCCATTTGGTAATATGAGTCTGTCAAATAGCACATGGCTTGTGGTATTAATAGTATATTACTATCCTCAAAATTTATGCTTGAAGCAAGAGAATCTTATGATGTCTTTGCTTATTCCTGGACCACAATCACCTGGAAATGCTTTTTATGTGTTCCTACAACCATTAATTGAGGAGCTAAAGATATTGTGGGATGTTAGAGTAGAAACATATGATGTTTCCAAAAATCAAACATTTCGGATGCGTGCTGTACTTTTGTGGACAGTTAGTGACTACCTTGCATATATTATGTTATCTGGTTGGAGCAATAAAGGAAGGTTGGCATGCCTTGCTTGTCATTTTCAAACATCTTCTCATTTTTTAAACATAGTCGAAAGATGTGCTATATGGGTAATCGAGTATTTTTGGATGTGAATCATAAGTGGCGTTCTGATAAAGTTTCTTTTAATGGGATGACGGAATATAGGTCTGCACCTTCCTTGTTAGATTCAAAAAAAATTTAAGAAGATTTACAAGACTTTTCTGACATATTCAAGGAAAATGATAAGAAGAAAAAGTTTGGTCCGTGGAAGAAAAAATCTATCTTTTGGCAGTTGCCAAATTGGAACAGTATTACTTTACGCCACAATTTTGATGTAAAGCACATTGAGAAAAACATATTTGATAATATAATTGGGACACTTTTAGAGATTGAAGGAAAGAGAAAAGATCATGCAAAGGCTCGTTTAGACCTACAAGATATGGAGATAAGAATGAAGCTTCTTTTGAAAGCAACAAGTGATGGCAAGAAAACTCAACTCCCAAAAGCTTGTTTCTCCCTATCAAAAAATGAGAAATCTATCTTTTGTGGTGTTCTAAAGAATGTAAAATATCCTGATGGGATAGCCTCTAATATTTCTCGATGTGTTCATGTTGATGAAGGAAAAATATCTGGGTATAAGAGTCATGATGCTATTTTAACTTTGCATTACTTGCTACAAATAACAATAAGAGGTATATTTGGGTTGAGAAGTTTGGATCATTTAGAAATGGAGATGACTGAAATAGTTTGCCAGTTTTAGAGAATCTTTCCTCTTAGTTTTTTTGACATAATTGTCCATTTACCTATTCACCTAGCAAATGAGGTTAGATTAGGCGGGCCAGTTCAATTTCGATAGATGTATTATATGGAAAGATATTTGGTTGAATTAAAATCATTTGTTCGTAATAAAAGTTGCCCAGAAGGCTCAATTGCAGAAGCATATTTGGCGAAGGAGTCTTTGACATTTTTTCCTCGATATTTATCTAGTGATGTTGATACATGCATCAATCAAGTGGCAAGAAATAATGAATTTTCTATTAACGGACATCATATTGGGGGGATAACTCTCATTTCTGTTTATCATAAGTTACTAAATAAAGCTCATGGTTATATTTTGTTCAATTTTGATGAAGTTCAAGATTACATCAGGTACTATCACCATTTACTTATTTCAATATTCTAGCGTGATGCAGGTGTAACACATATTGAAATTCAGCGTGCAGCATGCCTTACAGGTGCAGCATGCCCTAAATTATGCAGCACGCTGAATTTAGCCGTGCTGCGGGCGCATCACGCTGAATTTCAGCGTGATGCGCCCGTAGCTCGCTGAATTTCAGCATGCTGCACCCGCAGCTCCTTGAAATTCAGCGTGTTGCGCCCACAGCTCGCTGAATTTAAGTGTGTTGCGCTCGCAGCACGCTGAATTTTAGTGTCGCAGCACGCTGAATTTCTGCGTGCTGCGCCCGCAGCACGCTGAATTTCAATGTCGCAGCACGCTGAATTTTAGCGTGCTGAATTCAGCATGTTTCACCCGCAACACGCTGAATTTCAACGTGCTTTGATCTGATTGTACGAGTTTTTAATCCCTTTTTTTGTTCGCATGAGTTCTAATAAAAATTATTCTTTTGAAATCCAACCTCAAGGTCCTCCTTATCATTCTTCATTTGATTACGCGCAGTTCAGTAATTATGTGCAGTTCACTGATTTTGTTTAATTTTCAATAATGTTTTTTATGCATCTGTAGCATTCGAAAGAGAAAAGAGACCCCACTCAAGCTGAAGTTTTTATTGAAACTCGAAAGTAGCAGTAGTGGGAAAGGAGCTGGATTTAGAAACCCAATAGCAATGCAATTGTGAGTTATTTTTTTATTAAGATCATATGTAATTTGCTAATTTTTTTGTAAATCAACTATTCAATTTGTTATTGATAATACGTTTTGTAGTCTTATCTATTATCATATTTTTCTAGTTTATAATGTACAAATCTTGTAATTTAAGCTTTATTTTTATCTTTCTTATATTAATTTTATTGCCCATAACTTTTTCCTCTCTTTGTGCAGCTTTCCTGAAAATTGGTCAAAATTGACCTGACATGCCCCCAGTCACTCCCTCCCCGGGAGTGACCTAGGGCATGTCACCTGTTTCAGAGGAATCAAGAAGCCAAAGGAAAATACTAGGAAAAACGGCTGTCACGCCACCTGACACGCCCTCCTCGGGCGTGTCCCAATGCGTGACACGGGCGTGTTGCCCTCTGCCCGAAGCCTGCCACAACATTAAATGCCATTTCAACTTAGCACGCCAATAGTACTGTCACTCCCCCCATCACGGGCGTGACATAGGGCGTGACCCTGTCTTTTCCGATGATTGACGGATTTCTGACCAATGATTTCGACGCGATGTGCGTCACGCCCCCCGTCACGGGCGTGACATAGGGCGTGACCCCGCCTTTTCCGATGATTGACGGATTTCATACCAATGATTTCGACGCGACGTGCGCGTCACGCCCCCAAATACGGGCATGACACAGGGCGTGTCCAGCTACGTACAGAAGCAATCATCTTTCTCGCTAGAATCCAGAGTTCGAGGTTAACCCCGTACATGTCACGCCACCTGACACGCCGCCCTTAGGGCATGTCGAAGGGCGTGACCAAACCGTGAGCTTTTCCTATAAATTCAGAACCCCTTCCATTTCAGCAAGCTCTGGTTGAGAGGGGAGGTGATGCTGTGGCCTCGCCACCACCACTTGAAGATGACGCCGAAATACTAAAACATAAAGACTTTAGGCAACATGACGACTCTTGGGCCGCTAATGGAAGGCAATGCTACAATCTCCGCCCACGGCACGCGAAGCATACAGAAAGGCTTACTTGAACACAATTTTATTTAGTTTAAATGCTATTTTATTATAGATGCAATTTTATTTGGAACTTGTAATCTTTTATTTTTTTCATGCATTTAAAACATTTTGGTGTGCTGATAACCATCCGGATTGATGAGGTTTCATCTCAATATTAGATGGTTGGATCTATTTTGTAACTCCTATATATAAGAGCCTTATTAAGAGAATGATAGAAAGATTGAACCCTAATTCCCCCTTCAAAGAATTCGGCCAAGCTTGAGAAAAGCCGCCCCCCTTGCTCCCCTCTTCTCCTATTAAGCCGCCCCCTTTGTGGAGCTCTCCAGCGAGGTTTCTTTGTGTGAATCCGAGTAAGAAGGATTGCAGCCACTCGGTGCGATGCCGGTGGATCAATTCGGTGCGACACCGGTGGAATCGTGGAGAGAGTGATTCTCCCGCAAGTTATCTAGAGTACTTGACGCCAACGGGTTTGGTAAACTCTCCCATCTTCCTTCAAGTGCTTCTTCTAAGTAGATTTGTGGAAGGTGAACCATGATGTTCTCCGCGGCTTTAATTTAAATCGCCTTTCAAATCTTTGTATAAAATCATTATCTTTCTTGTTTCTTGTTTCCGGATCGGGTGGTTCCATTTTGCTTGAGTGGATCTTGGCTTTGTAGCCTTGGTCTTCCTCTCAAAAAGGTTGGCAACCTTTGTGTTGATTTTGGGAACGAGTCGTCTCGATTTTTACCGCTGTGATTTAGAGTCGACCACTCTCCTATTGTGTTTATGTTTTGTACGCGAGACGGTTCGTCGTTGAGAACGATAGATGCTTGTGTAGGTGCGATCGTACAAGAGTGTGTTGAAGGGTGAATTAGAGCCTCATCCCGAGTAGATCTCCGTTAAGAGCGTACGCTACATCAATTTGGTATCATAGGAGGTCATGTCAATTTTCTAATTGAACGTCCTCGCTTTAGTCTTGTCGGCACGCACAAAAAAAAAAATTTTATGGTCTGCCAATAGCGCTCCAAACTCTGCAATTTTCAGCGAAAAGTTAAAAACAAAATTTTTTATCGTTCTATATTTTTGACACATTGGGAAACTATAAAAATATTCTATTTTTCAGGTAGGGTCAGCCCTAGAAAAATTCATCTTTCCAAATATATTACACCTACATGCACACGAGACGAGGAACGGAATACTCTACACCTTCTACGTCTAGGATGGCTGTGAACGAGCATGGGGATCCAAACACCGAGACCATAGCAGGGTTACGTAACGAAATGACGGAGCATAGGAACATGTTAGTACAGATCCTACAAAATCAAGCTAGGTCTCCCCCACCACCCATTAATGTTGAGCAGCCCAACCGGCGCCAACAAACTCCTGATTCGGATTTCGATGAGGACTCCCCCCGAGCACCCTATCGAGAACACCGCCACAAGAGAGGTTTTGATCTCACAAGGGACATTCAGATTAATGCCCCCACTTATGATGGCATGGGAGATCCCCAGATCTTCCTTAACTAGACGGTGGACATGGATAATTACTTCGAGTGGCACAACCTGACGGATCCCCAAAAGGTCCAAGTTGCCCGGATGAAGTTAACAGGTACTGTAAAGATGTTTTGGCTGAATGAGGAGCGGAGGTTAGGAACCGGACACCGAGCCCCCCTTATAGGTTGGTCGGTGATGAAGAAAATGTTTACCGATTAGTACGATCCCGCGTACCATCGAACACAGATGTTTGACGAGCTTGCCACTCTACGACAGGGCTCAAATTCAGTAGCTGAGTATATGGGAGAACTAAAAGAACGTATGGTGCGTTGTGATCTGAGGGAGATCCCCGAGGTCACCCTATCCAGATTTCATAAGGGGCTTCACCCCGATATTCAGCGGAAGCTCTTACGATATGGTCATACGGATCTGAACACTACCTTCAATGCCGCCCTCGACATCGAAAAGCACTTAGCCTCTAAGGCTCACTCCGGTTATTCCCATGCGAAGGGAAAGTCCACAGCTGGAGCATCTTCCTCCACATATCAGGACAAAGGGAAGTTTCGGTCCACCGAGTCAAAGTCTATTGTGATCACTGCTAGGAACGCAAAGAACCTCGCTAGTGAGCGTATCCCCATCGAGAAAGTAAGCAAGTATAATGCTACATGTTACTCTTGCAGCATTCAAGGTCACTACGCCTTTGAATGCCCGACGAAGACTAAAGCCATCGCCCTATTAGAGTCGACTACCGACCTTGCTGATTATGTATATGAGGCTGCTGAGGAGAGTGACCCAGATGGGTTCCCAAGTGATTTAGAGGACGATCACCCGCTTATGGTGATGCGTTGTATCTTGACCACTCCTTGTCCATTAGATCACTGGAAGAGGACGAGTATATTTTCCTTGATCTTTAAGAGTGGCGAGAAGTTGTGCAAGTTGATCATTGATTGTGGCAGTTGTGTAAACGTCATCTCTGAGAATGTCGTTACATGTATGTACTTGACTACGCAACCCCACACGACTCCCTATCAGGTACCTTGGATTAATAAGGTTACCGTCCCGGTCACCAAGCGATGCCTTGAACCCCTCTCGATCAAATCCTATAATAGCGAGGTGTAGTGTGATGTCCATCCTATGGATGCTTGTCACGTGTTGTTGGGCCGCCCTTGGCTTTACGACCGCGACGTGACAAACATTGGGAGAGCCAACACGTATGAATTTAAATTTAATGGCAAGGTCATTACGTTGAAGCCGACCATCCCGAAGGAGCCAGTAGCTTTGGCTAAGGACACAACTGTTCCAGTCGAGAGGAAGACATTGAGTCTAGTGGGTAGAAAAGAATTTGTGAAGGATCCCTTTCTTGATGGGATGATGTACGCACTAGTTCTTATGAGTGCGAAGGAGGATTCGAGAGCATTAGACGACTTGCCTAAAGAGTTACGGGTATTGTTGGACGAATATAAGGACGTGTACTTGGATGAGCTGGCTTCGGTGTTACCACCGCTGAGGAATATATATCATGCGATAGACCTTATCCCTGGTTACTCCTTACCAAACCAGCCCCACTATAGGCTTCATCCCACCGCCCATAAAGAGTTACAGACCCAGATTGAGGATTTGATGAAAAAAAGGATTCATTAGGACTAGTATGAGAGTCCATGTGTGGTACCTTCTGTCACAACCCGCATTATTCTCCAATTAATAAGAATTATCAGAGTATGAGAAAATAACACGCGTCATGATGCCACGTCAAGCAGAGGATAACCGCTGACGCTTAGGCAAAACCAACTACAAAACTTTATGTCAAGAAAATCCTGTGTTTTATGAATAGAAAATCAGTTATATTTTAGAGACCGTATCCCTCGGCTCAGTGGATATCACCTAGTACACACAAAAGAAAAACTATATTTATACGCTGCAGAAAGAAAATTACTTTAATTAAGTTTTACACCCTAAAAGAGCGCATAAGGTCCCCAAGAGAACCACTCATGCTATGCAAGACACTACATTTAATTTTATATAATATATAAGAAAAACGGTTTTCATACGTGATTTGGAAAATAGTGATTAAGCTTATAAAACATGCTGATTAGGAGCTTCATTTATAATAATATTTATAGTTTAAAAGTAACTAGCAACCTAGCATAAATATTTCTCAAAGCAAGTAGACTATCTCCAGAAAATGGTAGCAGCATAAGTAATATATCTAGTACAAGGGTAAGAGAAACTACCAGTGGGCGCCAACAACCTGACACGAACCCACTGGCACATATGTAAGTCTGCAAGAAGGTACAGAGAAACTATCTCACTAACAAGGTAAACCGAACTCCAAAGTCCGGGAGTCCACCGACAGCACCACTGCCTCAACTAGACACCAGACCGGCTACAACTCAGAACCTGAGGCATTCCAAAAGAAAACAGAATACCTCAGCAAGCAACAAGGTAAAAACATCTGCATGCAGGAGTCAACAAAAAGGAAGAAGTAAATGAAAAACATGCAGTAGAAAGAGTCACAACTACCCAAAATAGGACAACAATAAAAGCACAACGAGCAAAGAAAACAGCAACAACCCAACTCCGGAACAACATCCTGCCGGGCCTAATAGGCTACCAAGAGCCTAAAGTGCTGCAAGCTACTAAGGAAGAAACTTCTAACACCCAAACTGTGGAAAGTGGTAGTAGCAAAAACAACAACGAGGAACCAGATCGGAGGCAACCGCAGTCCCCCAATCCACCATGTCCAAGTCAATATAAACTCGAGGGTCAACACGTGAAAGCACAAGGGACCTTCCACCCACACATGCCCAGCCCGTACCTGGAGCAAGAAAAAAACAAGAGTGGCCTTGGCTATATCACACAACTCCACCCTCCTGAAGAGCTACAAACCACCACTATTAACCACGACCCACGATTCGACCTTTAAGAAGGTAAAGAAAACGGCCGACAAGGAAATACCAGAAATAAAACAAGAAAACCACTCGGGAACGAAAAACAAGGTAAAGGAAGAGTGTTGAAAAGAATCAACCCGACAAGGCGCTAAGTGAGACCTACTCAGTGCCTACCTAAACCTTGGCGTTGAGTGAGCTAGCCTCACTTAAAGCCAAAACCAAACTCTAACCACAATCCCACTAAGGTAAAACGGAGCTCGACGATAGTCGAACGGCCTAAGGCAGAAACCAAGATCGACGATCTCCATTCAGAGATCGACGATAGCCGAACGACTCTAAGACAAAAAAGAGGTAGGGAACTTCCAGTACGCGAGTCGTTGCCTATTACTCGTGTACCTCATCCATCTACTCGAGTAGTCGCCTACTACTCGAGTACCTCAACCCTCTACTCGAGTAGTTGCCTACTACTCGAGTACCTCAACCCTCTACTCGAGTAGTTGCCTACTACTCGAGTATCTACAAACCTGCACTCGAGTAGATGCCTACTACTCGAGTAAACCAAACCACCTACTCGAGTATCTCGAGTCCACTACTCGAGTAACTCAAATCCTCTACTCCAGTAGTTACCTACTACTCGAGTAACTCCAATCCCCTACTCGAGTAGTTACATACTACTCGAGTAAACCAAACCCCCTACTCGAGTAGTTACCTTCTACTCGAGTAAGCCAAAGCACCTACTCGAGTATCTCGAAACCACTACTCGAGTAACTCAGATCCCCTACTCGAGTAGTTACCTACTACTCGAGTATACCAAAACCCCTACTCGAGTAGTTACCTACTACTCGGGTACTCCAAGGCTAATACTCGAGTATCTTAACGCACTACTCGAGTATCTCAAAGCCACCACTCGAGTATCTACCACCTACTCGAGTACTCCAGAACTAATACCCGAGTAATCCACTTCTACCTCACGAGTAACATACTCCTATACTCGAGTAATACACTTACTAACTTCTGGAAAAAAAATCACTCCCCTCCCCTCCTAACACTCCCTCTCGGCTATACCCAAACCAGAGCAAATCTGAACAAAGATAAATGACATTACGCCGGCAAAGTTGGGTTCCATCAGCACAAGTAGGGGGGGTCAATAGGAAGAACTAATTCCTATAGATAGCAATAAATATGAGAACAACAAGGCCTCTAATCTGGGCTAACAGGGATTTCAATTTCAGCAAAAATAATCAAAAAGAAACTTGGCAAGGGCAAGAATACCACTTGCCTCAACTTTCAGCGAAGCTTGGATGGCTCTCCTCCTCTTCACACGGAACAAACAGCCGCAGCACCTAGAATAAATCTCACGGCCATTAATGGCTGAAAACTCCAAAACCGAAACCCAAATCTCATCAAAACTCCACGAAAATCAAATATCTTACCGTCTAAACGAATATCTCGGAGAGAGCAAGCCAACGCTTTTTTCGGAATCAAATTTCGTTCACGAACAAGCCCGGAATCGCTGACCGAAGGAGGTACAGGACGGGCAGTTTTCTCCTCTGCTCTTCCGAGAACAAGCCGACGGTTTCTCTCTCAGGAAAAGAAGAAGAAGTGGGCCGTGACTTCTTAAACAGAGCTTTTATACGAAAAGCTAAACACAGGTTCATCCATAACCGAACCCTAAAACGCCTAATTACTTAATTTCAATAAGTAAATACCAAAATAGGTATAAGCCAAAAATATGGCTGCCACCAAGGCGAGGCAATAACTACCTTAATAAATTCTCCCACAGAATTTAATAAACGGTCAAAACCAAAAGGCTACAGGACAGCCAAATCAATCTAATTAATTGATCACAATACTATTAACACACCAAATGACACGAAAACCGAATCACCTCGGAATCCGACGAAATTCGCACCGTAGCTAAATATCCACGCTATGAACTCAACGACGAAGTCGAAATTAACTTTTGACGAACAGAACTCGAGTTGTACCCAAACAAAGCCAAACACAAACATCCCCCCGAGAGGCCACATCGGGGCACCCAAAACGAATCGGCTTGCTAGGGAGACCTTGCCAACAGGCTACAAAATGGGGCACTGAGTTTTAAGGACCTAAACCATACTCCACACATGGCACAAGCCACAGAAACGCGTCATCGTAATGCCAACGAGATTAAAAATAAACGCAGGAAAATCGGGGGCGTTACAGTCACTCCCCCTAAAAGAAAGTTTCGTCCCGAAACTTTACGCACAACACTCCTAATAAAGAAGGAGAAACAAATAATAGGAGTTACAAGAAGGATAACATACAGATTAAATCAACGAAACAGGTGAGGGTAAGCCCTCCTCATAGCCGACTCTAACTCCCAAGTCGCGCTTTCCAAATCCTGATTCTTCCATAGAACCTTAACCATCGGTATGGACTTCTTTCGCAGCACACGCTCCTGAGTATCCAAAATACGAACCGACACCTCAATAAAAGAGAGGTTGGGCTCCAACTGGGGCACAACATCCAAGAGCTGCCCACTGCTGCGCACACACTTCCGCAATTGGCTAACATGAAAAACATTATGCACACCTGGGAAGTTCGCTCGTAAATCCAATCTACATGCTGACACGCCAACCCGTTCCAAAATCTCAAACGGGCCCACATACCTTGGGTCTAACTTCCGATTCTTACCAAATCTCTTAACACCTACCATCGGGGAAACTTTGAGGAATACAAGGTCCCCGACGGAAAACTCCAAAGCAGATCTACGCCTGTTGGCGTTCTTTTCATATCTTTCCTGGGTTATACGAAGCTTCTCCCGAATAAGCTTCACTGCGACTTCCATTTCCTCAAGCGCATCGGGACCCAATAAAGGCCTCTCACCAGCCTCAGCCAAAAACAATGGAGTCCTACAGCGCCTCCCATACAAGGCTTCGAATGGAGCCATCTGCAAACTTTCCTGATAACTGTTGTTGTAGGCAAATTCCATGATTCACAACCGCTCATCCCACGCTCCACCGTGGTCTAAAATATAGCACCAGATCATATCCTCAACAATTTGGTTCACCCTCTCCGTCTGCCCATTGGTCTACGGGTGGTAGGCAGTAGAATACCTCAGATCCGTACCCAAACCCTCCTGCAGACTCTGCCAAAAACGAGAAGTGAACCGGGAGTCTCGATCAGAAATGATGCTAACCGGCACACCGTGGAGTCGGATGACTTCATTCATGTATAACTCCGCTATCTTCTTCATCGGGTAATCAATCTTATAAGGTACGAAGTGAGCGCACTTCGTCAATCTATCTACTATAACCCAAACAGAATCAAATCCCCTCGGGGATTTCGGTAATCCCGTAATGAAATCCATAGATATACTTTCCCACTTCCAAGTCGGGAATTCTAGCGGAGTCAACTTACCACCAGGCCTTCCATGATCGGCCTTCACACGCTTGCAAGTGTGACACTCCGCAACAAATCGGGCTATATCTCCTTTCATGCCATACCACCAGGCAATTTGTCTTAAGTCACGGTACATCTTCGTAGATCCTGGATAGTAGGAAACGCTGGAACCATGAGCCTCACTGCAAATCATCCTCCTAATATCCCCAACCACGGGAACGCAAAACCTGCCGCGGTACTTCAAAGTAACCGCATCATCGATAGCAAAATCGGGCAACTCTCCCTTCTCAGTCCTGGTGAAAAGGTGCATGAGATCAGGATCGTCCTTCTGGTGTAGCCTAGTCAAAGAAATCCAGGACGGCTCTGCCACTGACAAACTACTCTGCAAACTACAGCATCCCACTGATATATCCATAAGGGGGAACTCCTCCACTAAACGATCGGTGGAGAGGTTAAACATCCTTCCCGTCTTTCGGCTCAGGGCGTCAGCCACCACATTGGCCTTGCCCGGATGATACTGGATCTCCACATCATAATCAACCACATATTCCAACCACCGCCGTTGACGCAGATTCAACTCCTTCTGCGTGAACATGTACTTTAGGCTCTTATGGTCAGTAAAGATCTTACACTAAGCCCCATAAAGTAGGCGCCTCCACAACTTCAAAGCATAAATAACTGCTGCAAACTCGAGGTCATGCGTAGGATAATTCTTTTCATGAGTCTTCAGTTGCCTTGACCCATAGTCAATTACCTTTCCATCTTGCATTAATACGCACCCCAAACCTACATGCGAAGCATTCACGTAGACATCATAATCTACTCCCTCAGTAGGCAGGGTCAGAACGGGAGCAGTGTACAATCTCTCCTTTAGCTCAAGAAAATCTTCCTCGCACTTTTCGCTCCAAACAAACGCCACATTCTTCTGAGTCAACTTGGTCAAAGGTGCGGCTAGGGAAGAGAAACCCTCCACAAATCTCCTGTAATAACCAGCCAACCCTAAGAAACTCCTGATCTCTTTAGGCAAACTCGGTCTACTCCAATCCATCACTGCTGCAATCTTTTCTCGATCGACCGAGATCCCCTCCTTGGTCACCACGTGGCCTAGAAAAGAAACTTGAGGCAACCAAAATTCGCACTTGCTCAACTTGGCGAATAACTTGTGATTCCTCAACTCCGATAGGACCAAACGCAAAAGCTGCTCATGCTCCTCAGCACTGCGTGAATAAACTAACACGTCATCAATGAAGACCACAACGAACTTATCGAGAAAATCCTTGAACACCCGGTTCATCATATCCTTGAATGCTGAAGGTGCGTTGGTCAGACCAATCGACATTTCCAGAAACTCATAGTGTCCATGTCTCGACCTAAACGCAGTCCGCAGAATATCCGCCTCACGGATCCTAAGATGATGATAACCAGAACAAAGATCGATCTTGGAGAACACCGTGCTACCACGCAACTGGTCAAACAAATCATCGATCCTCGTCAGAGGGTACCTGTTCTTGATAGTGACCTTGTTCAACTCTCTATAGTCGATGCATAGCCGCATCGACCCATCTTTCTTCTTCACAAACAAAACAGGAGCACCCCAAGGCGACGAACTCTGCCTAATAAACCCCTTAGCTAACAGCTCATCCAACTGAACTCGCAACTCCTCTAACTCACGAGGGGCCATCCGGTACGGCACCTTAGCAGTAGAACGTGTACCCGGCTCTAAATCGATCACAAACTCAACATCCCGATCAGGAGGAAGACCAGGAAGATCATCAGGAAAAACATCGGCGAAACCGCGAACAATAGGAATCTCTTCCAAGCATGGCACGCTAACAGTGGCACCAACCGCCGAGACTAAACAAACACAACAATTAGAATGAAACAATCTCTGAGCACATACCGCAGAGATGACAGGAAAAATCCAATTATAAGAATTATCAGAGTATGAGAAACAACCTCCCTCTGATACCAACTGTCACAACCCGCATTTTCTCTAATTATAAGAATTATCAGAGTATGAGAAAACACGCGTCATGATGACACGTCAAGCAGGGGATAACCGCTGACGCTCAGGCAAAACCAACTACAAACTTTATGCAAGAAAATCCTGACACAGAGCAGCATACACGCTGCCGGGCTGACCGTCGTCCCTGATGAAGTCCAAGCGCTTTCCTTTGCACTGAATGACCGCATCATACCGAGAGAGCCAGTCCATGCCCAAAATGACATCGAAGTCCTCCAGATCAATCATTTTCAGGTCCGCCTTCGCAAGAAAGTCCCCCAACAAAACCGGGCAATCCAAAATGCCCAAATCTGACAACACAGATTCACCAGAAGGAAACTTGACACAGAAGGAATCCCGAACACGATATAGAGTCAATCGATGACGCTCTACAAAGGCTCTAGCCACGAACGAGTGGGTAGTGCCAGAGTCAAACAGAACACGCGCCCAGCGGTTCTTCACCTTAAACTTCCCTATAGGAACACACAAACTAAGGAACTACCATAGCAATACCGCAACACTCTAGCAAATAAAACTACCAGGCTACAAAAACATCAATCAACTAACCTGAAATAACCTGGGTCGAAGTCTGAGCCTCCTCTGAAGAAATCACGTTCAGCTTCCCGTTTCCCTTGTCCACACGCGGAGGTGGTGGTAAAGCCTGTAACGGAACTGCAGGAAGAACTGACTGAACCTGAGGACACCGCGACTTGATGTGACCCTTCTGCCCATACTGAAAGCAGACTCTGTCCTTGGTCCAACACTGGGCCACATCATGCCCGGATCGCTTGCAAACTGAACAGGAGACATCTCTCCTAGGAGCACCCTGGATCGCATGAACCTGCTCCTTCTTCTGAGCTGCTGACCTCTTAAAACATTTCTCGACATGATGGCCTGCCCGGCCACAGAAACTGCACACTACTCGGCTCCTCTTTCCTGGGACAGCATCGGGTACCAGGGGCTTCTTCCCCTCCACAGACTTTCTCTTGTCCTTTCTCATCTGCTGGCCTCTGCTCTTTGCCGTTTCAATAGCCTCAACCTTAAGAGCCTCTATGACTCCAGCATAAGTCACTGACCCATAAGCACTGGTCAACTGCTGCACTTCGCTCCTCAAACCACCAAGAAATCTCTTAACTCGATCCGCCTCAACGCTGACCAAGGCAGGGGCAAAACGGCTCAACTTGCTAAATTGTATTTCATACTCACCCACCGTGAGTTGCCTTTGCTTCAGATAGAGAAAGTCATTCATGAGGCGGTCACGCTCGACCAAAGGCAAGAACTTCCTTAACAACATCTCCTTAAACATTTCCCAAGAGCATCCAGCTACTAAGCTCTCCTTCTCTCTCAGCCACCAACTCTTAGCCAATCCTTTTAAGCTGATAGGTGGCTAGCATCACCCTCTGGTCACCAGCAATCCCTGAATACGAAAACATCTCCTCCATGGAGATCATCCAATCATCTATAACCATGAAATCTGCCTTCCCGTCATAAGTGGGAGGGCTCATCTCTGAAATTGCGAGATGAAGGCCATCTCCGCTGGCACCACCACTGGAGGTCTCACGAGCGCAGGGGGAGGAGGAACAGCTAACCCCCCAGCAGGAACTTGCACACCCTGAGCCTGTCCTGCCACAACTGCCAGCAAAGACTGAATCTGGGCTTGCACCTCCTCCAACTGTCTGCCCATAGCTTCGCTACTCTAACGCAGACTCTCGATTACTGCATCACGCTGAGCCCCAGACGACTCACCTTCAGACAGGGGAGTCAATCGAGTCGCAGGTCGCCTAGCCATCCTATAATCATAGCCACCCCAAATCAGATCCCCTAACAACAACTAGAACCCAAACACAAGCACAGACCATACATATATAGATATAGACTTAAAGCTGCTAAACTTGCTTTGAGAGTTTATCTTTTTAACAAAAATTTGATGACATGCCCTAACCTAGGATGGTTAACCACCACCCTACTAACTCCTGTTCCTAGATCGGGAATGCATGACTTTAAATTAATTTGAAAACTTATGTGTGTACATATGTCATCCTGCAAATCTTTAGCTTGGCACATTGTGCTTATGCCATGATATGCTATGCCTGTTTGTGCTATGCATTCTAAAAAAAGGCCCTAATGCATGTTATGAGCGGCGTACACATGAAAATGTTATGCATCCCATACTACAAAACATTCCCATGCAACGAAAAAAAACGTGCTAGTCGCAGTCATGTGGTGAGGTTATGCATCCCATACTACATAACCCTCACATGTAGCCCTATGGTGGATCCATATACGAACACATATTATGCATCCCATACTACATAATATGCCCCGTATACTTCATGTTATGCCATGAGTGAAGTGTTCGTGCTTTCGCCAAGACGTGCTGATGACATATCGGTGTGTGAATGACATGATGCAGAACTACCAATAGCAAGCAAAGGAAGGTTGCTCAACTAACTTGTTAAGCAACCTCCCTCTGATACCAACTGTCACAACCCGCATTTTCTCTAATTATAAGAATTATCAGGGTATGAGAAAACACGCGTCATGATGCCACGTCAAGAAGGGGATAACCGCTGACGCTCAGGCAAAACCAACTACAAACTTTATGCAAGAAAATCCTGTGTTTTATGAATAGAAAATCAGTTATATTTTAGAGACTGTATCCCTCGGCTCAGTGGATCACCTAGTCCACAAAAGAAAAACTATATTTATACGCTGCAGAAAGAAAATTACTTTAATTAGGTTTTACACCCTAAAGAGCGCATAAGGGTCCCAAGAGAACCACTCATGTTATGCAAGACACTACATTTAATTTATATAATATATAAGAAAACGGTTTTCATACGTGATTTGGAAAATAGTGATTAAGCTTATAAAACATGCTGATCAAGAGCTTTATTTATAATAATATTTATAGTTTAAAAGTAACTAGCAACCTAGCATAAATCCATCTCAAAGCAAGTAGACTATCTCCAGAAAATGGTAGCAGCATAAGTAATATATCTAGTACAAGGGTACGAGAAACTACCAGTGGGCGCCAACAACCTGACACGAACCCACTGGCACATATGTAAGTCTGTAAGAAGGTACAGAGAAACTATCTCACTAACAAGGTAACGGAACTCCAAAGTCCGGGAGTCCACCGGCAGCACCACTGCCTCAACTAGCCACCAGACCGGCTATAACTCAGAACCTGAGGCATTCCAAAAGAAAACAGAATACCTCAGCAAGCAACAAGGTAAAAACATCTGCATGCAGGAGTCAACCAAAAGGAAGAACTAACTGAAAAACATGCAGTAGAAAGAGTCACAACTGCCCAAAATAGGACAACAAGAAAAGAACAACGAGCAAAGAAAACAGCAACAACCCAACTCCGGAACAACATCCTGTCGGGCCTAATAGGCTACCAAGAGCCAAAAGTGCTGCAAGCTACTAAGGAAGAAACTTCTAACACCCAAAACTGTGGAAAGTGGTAGTAGCAAAAACAACAACGAGGAACACGATCGGAGGCAACCGCAGTCCCCCAATCCACCATGTCCAAGTCAAATAAACTCGAGGGTCAACACGTGAAAGCACAAGGGACCTTCTACCCACACATGCCCAGCCCGTACCTAGAGCAATAAAAAACAAGAGTGGCCTTGGCTATATCACACAACTCCACCCTCCTGAAGAGCTACAAACCACCACTACTACCCACGACCCACGATTCGGCCTTTAAGAAGGTAAAGAAAATGGCCGACAAGGAAATACCAGAAATAAAACAAGAAAACCACTCGGGAACGAAAAATAAGGTAAAGGAAGAGTGTTGAAAAGAATCAACACGACAAGGCTCTGAGTGAGACCAACTCAGTGCCTACCTAAACCTTGGCGTTGAGTGAGCTAGCCTCACTTAAAGCCAAAACCAAACTCTAACCACAATCCCACTAAGGTAAAACGGAGCTCGACGATAGTCGAACGGCCTAAGGCAGAAACCGAGATCGACGATCTCCATTCAGAGATCGACGATAGCCGAACTATTCTAAGACAAAAAGAGGCAGGGAACTTCCAGTACGCAAGTAGTTGCCTATTACTCGTGTACCTCATCCCTCTACTCGAGTAGTCGCCTACTACTCGAGTACCTCAACCCTCTACTCGAGTAGTTACCTACTACTCGAGTACCTCAACCCTCTACTCGAGTAGTTTCCTACTACTCGAGTATCTACAAACCTGCACTCGAGTAGATGCCTACTACTCGAGTAAACCAAACCACCTACTCGAGTATCTCGAGTCCACTACTCGAGTAACTCAAATCCTCTACTCGAGTAGTTACCTACTACTCGAGTAACTCCAATCCCCTACTCGAGTAGTTACCTACTACTCGAGTAAACCAAACCCCCTACTTGAGTAGTTACCTTCTAGTCGAGTAAGCCAAAACACCTACTCGAGTATCTCGAAATTACTACTCGAGTAACTCAGATCCCCTACTCGAGTAGTTACCTACTACTCGAGTATACCAAAACCCCTACTCGAGTAGTTACCTACTACTCGGGTACTCCAAGGCTAATACTCGAGTATCTTAACCCACTACTCGAGTATCTCAAAGCCACCACTCGAGTATCTACCACCTACTCGAGTACTCCAGAACTAATACCCGAGTAATCCACTTCTACCTCATGAGTAACATACTCCTATACTCGAGTAATACACTTACTAACTTCTGGAAAAAAAATCACTCCCCTCCCCTCCTAACACTCCCTCTCAGCTACACCCAAACCAGAGAAAATCTGAACAAAGATAAACGGCATTACTCCGACAAAGTTGGGTTCCATCAGCACAAGTAGGGGGGGTCAATAGGAAGAACTAATTCCTATAGATAGCAATAAATATGAGAACAACAAGGCCTCTAACCTGTGCTAACAGGGATTTCAATTTCATCAAAAATAATCAAAAAGAAACTTGGCAAGGGCAAGAATACCACTTGCCTCAACTTTCAACGATGCTTTGATGGCTCTCCTCCTCTTTACACGGAACAAACAGCCGCAGCACCTAGAATAAATCTCACGGCCATTAATGGCTGAAAACTCAAAAACCGAAACCCAAATCTCATCAAAACTCCACGAAAATCAAATATCTTACTGTCGAAACGAAGATCTCGGAGAGAGCAAGCCAACGCCGTTTTCGGAATCGAATTTCGTTCACGAACAAGCCCGGAATCGCTGACCGAAGGAGGTACAGGACGGGCGGTTTTCTCCTCTACTCTTCCGAGAACAAGCCGACGGTTTCTCTCTCAGGAAAAGAAGAAGAAGTGGGTCGTCACTTTTTAAACAGAGCTTTTATACGAAAAGCTAAACACCGGTTCATCCATAACTGAACCCTAAAACGCCTAATTACTTAATTTCATTAAGTAAATACCAAAATAGGTATAAGCCAAATATATGGCTGCCACCAAGGCGAGGCAATAACTGCCTTAATAAATTCTCCCGCAAAATTTAATAAACGGTCAAAACCAAAAGGCTACAGGACAGCCAAATCAATCTAATTAATTGATCACAATACTATTAACACACCAAACGACACGAAAACCGAATCACCTCGGAATCCGACGAAATTCGCACCGTAGCTAAATATCCACGCTACGAACTCAACGACGAAGTCGAAATTAACTTTCGATGAACAGAACTCGAGTTGTACCCAAACAAAGCCAAACACAAACATCCCCCCGAGAGGCCACACCGGGTCACCCAAAATGACTCGTCTTGCTAGGGAGACCTTGCCAACAGCTACAAAACGGGGCACTGAGTTCTAAGGAGCTAAACCATACTCCACACATGGCACAAGCCACAGAAACGTGACATCGTAACGCCAACGAGATTAAAAATAAACGCAGGAAAATCAGGGGTGTTACACCTTCCCTTCTTGCTCCCAAGAAGGATGGTACGTGGCGAATGTGTGTTGATAGCCATGCTATCAACAAGATTACCATCAAATATAGATTTCCTATTCAGCGATTAGATGACCTCCAAGATGTGTTATCTGGCGCTGCCATTTTTTCAAAGTTAGATTTGCGGAGTGGCTATCACCAGATCTGGATCCGTGAGGGGGACGAATGGAAGACTGCGTTTAAGTCTAAGGATGGGTTATACGTGTGGCTTGTGACGCCCTTTGGGCTTTCCAATGCCCCCAGTACCTTCTCCTGGATGATGACACATGTCTTTAAGCCTTACATGGGGAAGTTTGTGGTCGTCTATTTCGATGACATTCTAGTCTTTAGTACAAACACTACTGAGCATGTCTCCCACATGAGGTCGGTTCTTTCCACCTTGTGGAAGGAAACCTTATTCCTTAATCTCAAGAAGTGCACCTTCTATTTCACTAAAGTGGTGTTCTTAGGCTATATAGTCGGTTCGGAAGGCATTAGAGTTGACCCTAACAAGGTTAAGGTCATTAAGGATTAGCCCGAACCGACCACGTTATGAGAGGTGAGAAGTTTCCATGGGTTAGGTACTTTTTACCGCAGATTCATTCGAGACTTTAGTAGCTTTATGGCCCCCATTAGTGATTGCATGAAGAAAGGTGAGTTCACTTGGACGAAGTCCGCCACTATTTATTTCAAAGGCATTGAGGAACTTATGACTGAGACACCTGTCTTACATCTACTTGACTTCGCAAAGGTCTTTGAGCTTACATGTGACGCTTCTGGCGTGGGAATCGGGGGTGTCTTGAATAAGGAAGGTCACCCTGTGACTTATTTTAGTGAGAAACAGCGGGCGCCAAATTGAATTACTCAAATTACGATAGGGAGTTTTATGTCGTCGTTAGATGTTTGCACCATTGGAGGCACTATCTCCTCTCTAAGGAGTTTGTGATCCTCTCCGATCATGAAGCATTGCGGTTCAACAATTGCCAGCATAAAATCAGCCCGCGTCACGCTAAGTGGGTATCTTTCCTACAGGGTTACACTTTTAATCTCAAATACCTTAAGGGAGCTGATAATCGACTCGCGAATGCTCTTAGTCGCCTAACCCTGTTAATCACCACTATGGAGGTTAACGTGGTAGGATTCGAGCGAATCAAGGATGAGTACGCCACATGCCCAGATTTTCAGGACGCATATTTGTCTGCCCAAGATAGCTCCCCCCACGGTTATTTCTTCATTCGTCATTAAGGATGGCTATATATTTAGACATGGGAAGTTGTGTATTCCGCGGTCAACGTTACGCCTCCATATCATCTGGGAACTGCATAGCGGAGGGTTGAGTGGCCACTTCGGTAGGGACAAGACAATTACTCTAGCCAAGGAAAAATTTTATTGGCCAAAACTTAAGGCAATGGTGGGATGGGTGGTGAGTAGTTATCGTACTTGTCAGGTATCCAAGGGCACCAAAACAAATTTAGGATTATATACACCCTTTCCTATCCCTTCCACACCATGGGAAGACGTGAGCATGGATTTTGTTCTAGGCCTACCCATCACTTTACGCCATCACGATTCAATATTTCTAGTTGTGGAAAGATTTTCTAAAATGGCGTATTTCATTCTGTGTAGTAGGACCAATGACGCGTCTTACATTGCGAAATTGTATTTTTAAGACATCGTTAGTCACCGTGGAGTACCAAAGACAATAGTATCAGATAGAGTTGTCAAGTTTACGAGTAATTTTTGGAAGACACTTTGGATTTTAATGGGTAACAAATTATTGTTTTTCGCCGCCTACCATCCAAAAACTAATCGGTAGACGGAAGTGTTTAATCAGAGCTTAGGGAATCTTCTTAAATCCCTTGTGAGCGATCACAAGGGTACTTGGGACCTACTTCTACACCATGCCCAATTGGCGTACAATAATTCCAAAAATCGGTCCACGAGTATGTCTCCCAATGAGATTGTCCACGGGTACAAGGCCCCTGTGCCGCTTGACTTGGTTCTGTTGCCCCCAACGTACAAAGCAAGTCAATTCACACACTCCTTCGCCCAACACATTCATGACCTCCACGCACGTATGCGGGCTACCTTTACCTCTCAATACGAATCCTATCAAGCACATGCTAATCAACATAGGAGAGTGTCATACTTTGAAGTCGGAGATCAAGTTCTAGTCCGCTTAGTTCCAGAGCGACTGCCTACTGGCACATTTAAAAAGTTAGCTCCAAAGCGCTCTGTCCCATTCCAGATAATAAAGAAACTCGGTGATAATGCTTTTGTCTTAAATTTGCCTGTTGATTGGGGTGTTTCACCCATTTTTAACGTCTCGGATTTAACGATGTTTATTTCGCCTCCACAAGAGTTGACTTCTTTGTCATCTTCTCCCTCCACTACAATTTCTAATGGGTTGGGACGTGGTATTCCGGATGATCTCTCTCCTATGATTTCCACAGGTTTAACATCGGATGGTATGTTGTTTTCTTCTCCTTCTACTGACATGTTTCCAAGGTTTACCAAAACCTTTCTTATACTAGACAGGATATTTGCTGCTGAACCACTTACTACTACTGATGGTGCCACCAAACACTTTCTCATCTGTTGGCACGATCGCCCTCCTTCTGACGACTCATGGGTACTCGAGAAGGATCTTCAACGATTGGATACCGCTCTTCTAAATCGCTATCTCCTGGACAATGCATTAGAGATCCGTGATTTTGAGCGGGGGAGGATTGATGTTGCGGCCTCACCACCACCACTTGAAGATGATGCCAAAATACTAAAACATAAAGACTTCAAGCGACATAACGACTCTTGGGCCGCTAACAGAAGGCAATGCTACAATCTCTGCCTGAGGCCCGCGAAGCCTACTTAAAGGCTTACTTGAAGACAATTTTATTTAGTTTAAATGATATTTTATTTTATATGAAATTTTATTTGGAACTTGTAATCTTTTATTTTTTTCATGCATTTAAAACATTTTGGTGTGCTAATAACTATCCGGATTGATGAGGTTTCATCTCAATCTTGGATGGTTGGATCTATTTTGTAACTCCTATATATAGGAGCCTTATTAAGAGAATGATAGAAATATTGAACCCTAATTCCCCCTTCAAAGAATTCGGCCAAGCTTGAGACACGCTGCCCCCCTTGCTCCCCTCTTCTCCTATTCGGCCACCCCATTTGTGGAGCTCTCCGACAAGGTTTCTTGGTGTGACTCTGTGGAAGAAGGACTGCAGCCACTCAGTGCGACGCCGGTGGATCCATTCGGTGCGATGATGGTGGAATCGTGGAGAGAGTTATTCTCCCACAAGTTATCTAGAGTACTTGGCACCAACGGGTTGGGTAAACTCTCCCCTCTTCCTCCAAGTGCTTCTTCAAAGTAGATTTGTGGAAGGTGAACCATCGTGTTCTCCACGGCTTTAATTTCAATCGCCTTTCAAATCTTTGCATAAAATCGTTATCTTTCTTGTTTCTTTTTTTCGGATCGGGTGGATCCATTTTGCTTGAGTGGATCTTGGCTCTCTAGCCTTGGTCTTCCTCTAAAAAAGGTTGGCAACCTTTGCGTTGATTTTGGGAACGAGTCGACTCAATTTTTACCGCTGATTTAGAGTCGACCACTCTTTGAATGTGTTTATGTTTTGTGCGCGAGACGGTTCGTCGTTGAGAATGATAGATGCTTGTGTAGGTGCGATCGTACAAGAGTGTGTTGAAGGGTGAATTTGAGCCTCATCCCAAGTAGATCTCCGTTAAGAGCATACGATACATCAAGAGGTGCTGCCCCTTTGTTTCTTAGACTTTTTCATGTTCTTACCTCTCTCTCTTCCTTATTTTTGTAATTTTTCTAATCCTAGATTAGTTCTTCTTTTGTTTTAGCTTTTGTAATAGCTCTTGTAATAGCTTTTAGCTTAATGTTATGCTGGCCTAGTTTTCATTTCCATGCAAGTATAGCTCTTTCATTTTCATGTAAGTGTAGCTCTCTTTCATTATTAATAAAAGTGCTCTTTTCTTACTTATGTTTTTATTATGCTTTACTACTCATCCTTGTACTCGATCTTGATGATCTGACGTTCGAACGATTAAGTTATGATGTTTTAATTTACCTTTTCTTTTTAGGTTTTAGGTCTTGAATTACTCTTGATTTTTCATGGGCTAGAGGTATATTATCGATATACACTCTCCACCTTTGCTTTCATTTTGGGCTAGCTGAGAGGCCGATAGAATGAAGTGAGCATTCAAGAGTAAAGGGATTTGTACACACCCCTCGATAGTGGCAGACGTCCAAATCTCCTGGATTGGAGTAAAATAAAATAGTGGGGTTCACCACATAAAGCGAGCTTTAGGCCTCCGATTTAGACGAGAGTTAGTCGGACCTTGCTAAATTCAGTTGGGCACGACTTCGAGAGAAGCGTGTTCAAGCTATAGCAACCTCCACGGTCAAAGACCTTTACCCTATTAAGTTTAGGTTTTTATCGCATTTCTTATTCGACTTTAGCCGAGGTGATTATTGATCGAGTGCGTTTCCATTTTATATTTTCATCCCTTCGTTGTAATCTCTTCTTATAGTCCTTTAATTAACTGCAGTAGTTCTCTTTCAAGCATAGTTTTATTTCCTTAATTGCAATTAGTTCCTCAAACCCTAGTTTTTCCGTCGATAAAATAATAGCCTTCGTGTGAGTAAGTGTACTCAATAGTTCCATGATTTCAATACGACACTTGTGTCCACTAGCTATAGTTCCATAGGCATACTTGCCTCATTGGATTGCTAGTTCGGTTGCTTTTATTTTCTTCAAACCTTAGCGACCACCAAGTTTTTGGCGCCGTTGCCGGGGAGTAACTTTCGTTGATATATTGAAAACGTGAACCGATTTATTTTATCTCTTCTCTTTCTCATCTTCTTTCTTAAAAATTAAAAAAAAAAATAAAAATTTACCGCTCTTAATAGTAACCAACTTCACATTTTTTCTACGCCACCTAATTCTCTCGAAAAAGGCAAAGCGGCTTTAAGTGCCGCTATCTTGTCTATTACCTTGCGAACCCTTCACCGGGTAGTCCTTGGTAAGTTCGAGAGTTAATCTATTAAAAAAATCTAGCCTTTCTTTCTAGTTTATTTTATTTCTCTTTCTTCTCTTCTCTTCTTTTAGTGCATGACCTGCGGGAGTCCGAGTCATTCTCTACTCGAAGAATGGAAGAACCCAACGTGGAGGAAGCCGTGCAAAGACCTATATCTTATTATGCACGACCGAATCTATAGGGAATAGAATCTAGCATAGTTTGCCCTATGAAAGTGAGGATAGATACAACTCTAGAGGGGGGGGGGTGAATAGAGTATTCAAAAATTATGACACCCTACTCAACTCTCTTAGAGTTAATTTGCGAAATGAGTTTATAGATATTTGAAACACTTGAGCCTAACACAAAGTGAAGTGCACTAGAGAAAGCTAACTGTAATTACAGTTGAGCTTTGATCTTATCACAACAACTAGCAATCCTAGTTATTTCTACTCACAGCCACATTGCAATAATTAAATGAAGCAACACAGACGACACAAGAAGTTTATAGTGGTTCCCTCTAAATAGGTACGTCCACTCTTCCACCACCCTGGTAGGAATCCACTACAGGTTTTTTTTCAGGTGCCCTGCCACCAACTTATCTGCTTCAGGTAGATCAAGTAGACCCTTTGAGCTTTTGATCAGGAGCTCAAAATCCAACACAGGTTTTTGATCAGGTTCCCTGCCACCAAGGTTCACTTTTTAAGGGAGTAATAACCCTTTATACAGGAGGTTGAGAGAGTTAACGTTTCTTCTCTATTGTTAAAACAGATTAGAGAAGCTAGTGGATTGCATAGAGCTAGAAAGCTCTAAATAATCAAGGCTCCCCCTGGCATAGAGAATATCCAGGAAGAAGTCTTGCTTCAGGGTGCAGGAACTCTTCTGAATTCTTGACAGAGAACTGTCTTGAAATTCTGAAGGAGAAGCTTGAAGAAGACTCTTGATTGTAGAATGTTTGTTCTTCTTCTATAGCTTCCTTTCTTCTTCTTCTTCTTGAGACTCTGAGTGAATGTTCCTGGCAGCAATATGAACTCAGGATTGAAGAAGAGAGAGTTGAAGAAAGATGATCTTCTTAGTTGAATGTATCAATGACTGTGAGCTGTATATTTCTTGCTTTCAATCTCTATGCCAACTTGTTATCTCTCTGTATGTTGCTGTGTGTTGTTGTCTTTTGAAAGCACTTTATATATTGGCCTTTGCAACGACTCTAATCTTTGTTTGAATTTTGTCTTCTTCTGAAATCTGCAATCTGGGCTGCAAATAACACAAAACAAAACATATCCTGCAGGCAGACATGCTATAAAGGGATAACACTTTCTAAGAAGCTGCAAATCCAATCTGATAAAAAGGAGTACTAAAGAAAGTCACATCAGACTAAACTCTTTACGGTCAAAGAAGACTTTTTAAGTCTAACGGCTATAAAGGATAGCATGGCAGATAAAGCAAAAAGATATTTCAACTAATAAGACAAAGAACTTTGTCAGATAAAGCATGACTTATGCACAGAGGATGGGGCAAAGATTGGCTTGAGATGTATGCACAAAATCAATGAAATAATCTATAATAAAATATGCTAAATAAACAGGAATTAAATCAAAGAACAGAAGGAGTACAAAATTACTAAAGGCAGACAAAAGATCGTCGAACAATCCTTGGAGATCGTCGAACGAAGTACAGAGATCGTCGACCTATCAGAACAGATAGTCGAACGACACAGATAGTTGAATTATCAAAGCAGATAGTCGAACCACCGCAACAGATAGTCAAACTATCAGGACAGATAGTCGAGCTATCAGATAGTTGACCTATCAAGACAGATAGTCAAACTATCAAGCAAAACAGATAGTCGACCTATCAAATAGATAGTCAAGCTATCAGATAGTTGAACTATCCAAGCAGATAGTCGAACTATCAAACAGAACAGATAGTCGACCTATCAAGATAGATAGTCGAACTATCAAGCAGAACAGATAGTCGACCTATCAAATAGATAGTTGAGCTATCAGATAGTTGAACTATCCAAGCAGATAGTCGAACTATCAAACAAAATAGATAGTCGACCTATCAAGACAGATAGTCGAGCTATAAGATAGTTGAACTATCTAAGGAAGATAGTCGAACTATCAAGAAATCTGTCTGGTCAAAAGAAGTCGAGCGGGGTTCGACGATCGACGAGGCAGATACCACAGATCGTCGAGCTAACAAGAGTTGAACTTACTCAGAGTTAGACGATCTACTGACAGACAAACATCGACCAACTGATAGACGATCGTCGACCAGTCGATAGATGATAGTCGAGCGGCGTTCGACTATATTCGAACGAAAAACAACTTAATAAAATTTTCATCTGGATAACTGACAACTCTACAACTAGAGCAATCTAACTAAACAACTAACCTTTGACCATAGATAAATCTTGGTTCAAGAGACTAAATGAGAATACTAAACTCCAATCCAAACTAGGGTACCAACAATCTCCCCCTATTTGGGTTAAGTCTCTCAATAACAAAACAAACAAAAAATTCAGGAAAAAAATATCTAAGCAGCAAATAGCATCAATCAAACAGGCAAATAAACAACTGTCAATCAATGAAACTTAAGAAGCATCAGAATCTGGTTTAGATACAGAGGAACCAGGAAGAAAAGAAATTTTTCTGAATGGGTCTAAAGCTTCTTTCTTTGATATCTTTAAATCTTGTTCTCCAATAATTCTAGATTCTCCTATTCTTGGTACTATTGCTTCAGGGTGCTTTTCCATATATTTTGAAGGATCAAAAACCTCAGGTCTAACCTGGAATTTGTCTAGCTCCTTCTTTCTAAATTTATACATAGTAGTTAAGCCTGTAATATCTTTTCCTTCGGCTTTGGCTTTTCTGATTTGAGCTGATCCAACTAGTTCAAGAAATCTAGCCATCCTGAAATAAGGATTTAGCTCTTGACTTTCATACTCATTTTCACCAGTTGAATCTAAAGGTTTTACAGCTTTAAATTTTGTAGATAGTTCTAACATGCTTTCAGCTGGTTCTCTATTTTCTTGAATAACTAAGGAAGATGGAGGAGCAAACTCAGCATATTTCTTACTTGATTTTTCTGAGAAAATAATCCTTTTATCTTTTGAATCAGTTTTCTTTGTTTGAGCTGGCTTTGAGGAAGATATGCTTTTGGTTTCTTTGGAAGGTGATGCTCTTCTCTTGGGAGAAGGAGGAGGATAAAAAGTTGGCTTCTGATATACTACTTCCTTTACTTGTTCTCTTGTATCAGCTTCTTGCCTTTGATATCCAGATTGGGATCTGCTTTGATATCCTGGATTGGCTTTTCTTTGATGAGATTGAGATGGAGTGAATCTAGCATACGGGGTTGAAGGATTTTCAGACATATTTCCAGATGCTCCTTCACTAGTAGGTGGAGGGACCTCTAGGGGTCCACTTAGGTGCTGGACTATCATATCTTTTGGATTTCTTTCTTTGCTTTTGCTGATTCTTGGAAAATCCCATCCAGTGCTGATATTCTTTGGACTTGTGATCTATTCCTTTCAAGATATAATAAGGAATATCATGGTTAGGGTTAGGAGGAGGAGGAACAGCTTTCCTTTTCCTTTTAGCAGATTTCTTTTTCTTGGACTCTTCTGAATCATCGGTGTCATCTTCATCATCAGATTGAGATGATTGAGGTAGATCATAAGGATCAAAAGCCTCTTGCACAGCTTTTTCTTTATCTTTTAAAGCAGCTTTTTCTCTCTCTTCTTCTAAGGCTTCCTGTGCCAGAAGAGTATCCAGATCCAGTCCTGGGGTGTCATCCTAGACTATAGACTTTTCTTCTTGAACATCTGAAACTATTTCTTTCTCAACTACAACTGTCATGAGGACCAGTTCAACATTCACAGCTATCTGAGCTGGAGGAGAAGATACAAGATATTGAATAGCAGGTTCTTGCACTGGTTGTTGAGCAGGTTCTTGAACTTCTTGAGCTTCTTCCACTAGATCTGTAGTATCAGGAACACAGATTTGCTAAATGAAATTGAAACATCCCTTCTAGGTATTCACAGACTAACATGTCAGTTAACATGTCAAGGAAATGAGTAAATGAATTACCTTCAAGATTCTCTTCAGAAATTCCTAACTCCCACAAGTCATCTAGAAAGGAGGTAATGACTCCTTCTAGGAAAAGAGCAACTAAGGGAGTAGAAGCTTCTTCAAGGCATACTTTGAATGCAAATTCTACTTCCATTATGATATCGGAAGGCTTCTGAACTGGTGCTGGAACTACAGATGGTGTTGCAATGTCAACTGGTGATGAGTCCCCATTTCATATCTATTTCCGGACTCATCTGGGCTCGTTTTCTTGTCTTTGCACTATCATTTTGCGCCATTAGAACTCCTTTTGGTTCGCTTCAACATTACTCATCTTGTGCACTCTTTTAGCCTATTTCTGTGCGTGTGTGTATTCCCCTCGTGTGATGCATTTTATATATATTTGTGACTTCCACGATCGACAGCGCATGCAGTTTTCCTGCATGTTTGGGGATCGTGTGGGCGTCCGGCGTTGGACTTTCTCAAATTTTGGCAAAGGAGTCAATGGTCGTGCGTTTTTACCCAGGCACGACCATCAACCTCTTTGGCGCACGACCGCTAGTCGTGCGTTGTCTGGGATCTCATTTTATTGTCCTATCCCGCCATATCGCACGATCACCAGCTATACCGCACACGATCATTGCTCGTGCGCTGCCTGTCGTGCGCAGTCATGCCATCTTTTTTCCACTTTTCTGTCCCATATCGCACGATCACCACCCTTGCCGCGCACGATCACTGATCGTGCGCTGCTGATCGTGCGCATGCTTAAATTTCCTGGTGCAGGTTCTGCAGGTTATTGCCGTACGGGCGCTGACATTGTTCGCGCATGACCACTTGTCGTGCGCCTGTGGTCGTGCACGCTATTTAATCCCGCTTCTATAAATTGGGCTGCTCCGCGAATTAGGTCAACGAACCTTGATCGAATTTGGCCGCCACTTCGCCCTTCCGCATTTCAGACGCTCCATCCATCTCCACCTTCATCCCTACCATCGGGAGGTGATTTCCGGCGATTCTAAAACACTCCGCATCCTCCGGTGACCCTTCCGTCCAATAATGACCTCTTCTCCGAGCTTTCTACCAAAGAAGAAGATGATGGAGATGACCTAGAGAACGGACGCAAAGGCCCTCGAGGTGACAGCTCGTCGGTACCGGAAGCCTCCTCGGACTGCGCGTGGAAGCGGATTGACAACCCGTACCTCCGGCAAACAACCGCGGTGGATCTTCACTCTCTTGGTTTACTCTTCCTCTATCTTTCTTGTAATGTATGAATGACTCATGCTTGTTGTGAACTGTAATGTCTAGTTATTTGTAATTGGATTTTTGTTGTTTGAACTTGTTTATGAGATATGTGTTGTGATGCGCCTCGCCCCATCTCACTTCCATCGTTCTACTTGATTGCACTCCGCACTAAACACCTCACCCACTGGCTCACCGTCCATTCGCCCTACCGAAGTACGGCATAGCGGCCGATACACCCATCTCGCCTTGCGAAGCGGTGAGTGCGACCCGCATTTTTCCTTTTAGTTTAATTAGTTGTAAGAACACAAATCTCAAAGCCCCTTTGTTTTTTTCTTTTACTTCACAAACTCTAATAACAATAATTTCGGATTATTCGTCATTCCACGCCAACTGCATTCCTCAAGAGACCGACACTCGGGGATTTATTCTAAAACTTTATTACTTGTGCGACCGGTGCGCTTGCCATATTTACACGCATCAAGTTTTTGGCGCTGTTGCTGGGGAGTGCCACTGTTTAACGATCCTTGACCCTGAAAATTTTGTTATTAGAGTTATTTCGTTTTGTTTTATTTTTATCCCTTTTCCCCTATGTTGTCATTTCATTGTTGGAGTTGTTAGCTTTACTCGAAGAATTTACGCAAAGTAGTTTTACCCGCTATTTTTGATATTTCTACAATGTGGGCCAATTTCAATATTCGTTGCCCTCATTGTGGAGACATCTCTCATGCTAGCGATAGATGTCCTCAGAAATATAGTGCCCAGGAAATTCATGACTCTACATTACGCAGATATAAGCCTGTTATCCACCGACCCGCGGAGCCATTACCGCACTACTTCTTTTCGGCTTCAGCTGTTGCTGCACCGCCGAAGCCGGCCAAGCAGTGCATTTTTTGTCGAAGCTGGGATCATGCATTGAAGGATTGCACTACTTATTTAGCTGAATTGGGAGTGGATGATGAGCCGGATTTTCGGATTATTCCCACTTCAACCTTGTACAGCACCCCTTCATCCTCGGTTTATGCACCATTGCTATCCCCGAAACAAGCATTTCTGGTACACGCACCGATGCTTGTGTTGATCCCCATTCTTGCGTGGATATCTATACTTCTGATGAACATTCATTACCTAATATTGAGTCTGGGTGCGAAGAGCCAGTTCTTGACTTTCTATCGAGTTCTGTACCTTCACCTTCGTCTTTGCATAATATTCTGTCTTTTTCTGATATTTCTGTTGAGGTTGATTCGCAGGTGGAAACTAGCATTTCCAGCTTTCTGTTAGATCCTGTTGTGGAGTAAAATTTCGTGGTCGAGGCTGTTACTTTTACCCCATGTGAGGATGTTCAATGCACGGACGAGGTGGAGGCTGCGCTAGGAACTTATTGTGCCATCCTGGACAGTGGTGTTCAGTTTTCTGCAATTTCACCAATAGGGGATGATTCCGGAATCATCTCCAAGATGAAGGATCCTTTATGTTGTTCTTCTGATTTATTTCTTGACCCTGTTCCTGTTTTCACATCCCTGTTGGACCCCATCATGGAACCGGTTCGATCAGTACAAGGGCCGGTAATGCGGCCTACGAGTGCTAGAGACCATTTGCAGGTGGTGTTGGAAACGACGAGCTTCACAAGTTATTTATTTCCCATGCCTGACATTTATGACAGGTATACTTATACAGGTATTGGGGCATTTGTTCTGTCTCCATACCGGTACCCGCTACCAAAATGCGTGCATGAACAATTGTCTGAGAATTTCTATTTTCATACGCCAATCAGCTAATACTTGTTTAGAAGTTGAATAAGTCCTGTTGGTAGACAGAAAACCCAATAGTTATCTAGATAGCTTGTTCTTTTCTTTCATTGTAGAATTTTAGCAAAAGTTAATCTTTTTTAATCTCTATTTTTATTTTCATGCTCCTTTAGTCTCTAAATGTTTGTGGTAGCTCCGCCTTATTTCCTTATCTCCCGTGCGCACCCGCAGCGTTATCCGATCAATCTTGGTATAAAACTAGGTTGCCTGTAATTTTGATATATCACGCACGACCACTGATCGTGCGAGCTATTTATTTTTGCATGATCACTGGTCGTGCGGTCGGCCCAGTTTTTATATAAAGATCCCTCGGGCTACGCTGAGCGTGCGCCCTAATCTCTCGCTCCCGATTTACTGTGCGTGCGCCGTTCTCCCGATCTCCCGCCCCCCTCTTCTGCTCCGACAAATCTCCGGGGGATTTCTTCTCTCCTCGCTGCTCCGGATCTCCCTCTTGCGATGGCTTCTACCTCAAATCGCAGGGCTGTCAACGCTTACCAGCGTTCCACTCCGGCTCAAGTGCTATCGAGGATGGTGACGTTTCAGAAGGACACCCACCAACGCCGGTATGATGAACTGAAGAACAAACCCTTCCTACCTTAGCATCTTGTGGATTGGGAGGACTTGAGGTCCATTGGCGACGGCGGCGTCCTTGCGGATTCGGTCCTCCACCTCTACTCGTTTGATAAGTGGCGCCATGTTTTTGAATGCCCGAACCTGGATACAAAGAACTTACTTTGGAGTTCCTCTCCACGTTCGAGTGGGAGTCTGACACGATCGGCTACCGTCTTGTTGACTGCTCCTTCTGGATTAGGGGACGGGTCATTTCTATTACCATCCATGAGCTGGGCGTCCGAGCCGGATTCCACTCGGATATCTCAGAGCCACAGGGTTTAGGCTCTGGATTCCCTGAAGGAACCTCCCATGGTTCTGCTTGGCGTGAAATCATGGGTACAGACGAGGAGTATGTGGCTCGGAAGGCCAAGTCGATAAAAATTGTCTCCCCTGCCTTATGGTACCTTCAGCATCTGCTTAGTCACTCTCTCACTGCGTGGTCGCTTAACCAAAATGTGGTCGGGTGGTAGGATTTAGTTTCTCTATATAGCATGCTCAGTCGGGAACCCATTCACCTTGGTTATTTGTTGGCGACATTCTTCCACCACGAGGCTACATATCGCCTCGCCGGTGCGATAGGTGGTGCTTACTACATCACTCGCATCGCAAAGGATTTGGGAGTTTGGGACAGTTTGCCGCCGATGGAGCAGGTTACCACCCCCTCTGTTATCACCCGTGCCAACATGGTTAGTTTTCATTTGCTGCGTGTTATTGGGCGGCGAGCCGATTGCCGATTTGAAATTGTTATGCCGGGTGACGCCCGAGGAGCTCGACAGGAGGATGAGGATGGAGTTGCGCTGGAATCATCTGCCATGGGTGAGCGGAGAGCTGCAGGAGGCACTCGACCCCGTCATTCGCAGTCACCACAGCCACCACCATCCGAGCCGGAGAGACAAGCCGGCCCTCACTCTAGTGCTGCACAGGGTCATAGCATTCCATTCTTGCATGAGCGGCTCGCGGATATTGAGGCCTCCCAGTAGTGGATGCAGGACCTGATATATCAGCAGGCTTTGTGCGGTGGCATGTACATCCCTCCACCGCCAGCTCGTTTCGCTCCCACTCCACGCCCGTCACCCGTTGAGATCCACAGCAGCGACGAAGAATGAGGGCAATTCCTCCGCCCCGCAGCTACCTCTGCATTTTTAGCTTCAGATTCTGTTATGTCCTGGCATTTTGTTATTTCTATTTTTTTCTGCAACTTTTTATTTACTGTGCGAACAATTTATAAACTGCTAATACAGGTATTTGGTCCACCTTAAGGACGGTAAACAAAAGGGCTATTCGGGAGACAACCCAAGCTTGGACCTCTTTGGTCCTTCTTCTTTTTGTGCTTTTTATTTCACTTGTCTATTTTATTTGATGTTATTTGTCTTTTTTTTGTCTGTTCCACCTAATTCGCAGGTACAACATATTTTTGTGTGATCCAGCAACCTCTGCCTTCTGGTATGCTCATTATTTGGAGCATGGGTGCCCTATCTCCTCAGCCTTCTTTTTACTTTAGATGCCAATTTTCATTTCTGCCCGTGTTTTCATTCAAGTCTGGGGGGAAGAGCCGCTTATGCACTCCACGAGCACACTGAGAGCATGCCAGTAGTTTTATTTTATATTTCATTATTGTAGAATCCTGTTGCACACACCTTGCCACCCACACGAGCGCGCACTTGACCACGCGTACGGCTCGAGTCAATGTTATCGTTTTGTGTCAATTTTAAAATGGCGGTGCTGACTCAGGATTTTAATTTATAGTAGTTTGAAACTCATGCAGTGCTCCTAATCGAGTACTCTCGTGGTGTAGAAATTGTATAGATTTAATTTTTCTTTATACTTGCAAATTTTTTTTTTTTTCTGCATTCGTAAATGATGTTTGTCCTTCTCAAAATTGTGAATCCGGAGCAATCTGTCGGTAGCGTAGGAATGTGTGTAGGCGTCTCTAGCTTCGTATTGCTCGAGTCGGGAGGAAGGATCATTTTTCTTGGTGGCTAAGAACTTGCCACAAGCTACTTTCAAAGCATTGGTGCATGGTTAGTCTAGGGTGAGATTGATGTAGGCCATCATGTTGGCCCGGTTGACCTTTGTACCCTTCCTAACATCGCCCTCGCTAGCCCCTTTGTGCCTACCCTTCCTTTTGATTCAGCTCCACCGTTATTTCACCAAAGCCTCATAGCCTATCCTAGTCGCACACCCAAATCGAGCTTTAGTATTTCATATTTTCATTTTAGGTTGTGATGTGGTGTATTCATTGTGAAAAAGTGGAAGTGCGCACAAGTTAAATCGGCTGAATTGTTGAAAATAAAGAGATGTAAAAGAAAAAAAAAGGAAAATGAAAAGTGAAAAGAAAAATTAAAATTGTTTGAAGTTCTTGTTGAACATGATTTTGATTTGGAGTAGGAGGTGCAAACACCCATGTTGCAAAAGTTAAGTCTGGGGGTGTGGTGCACTCGCGCATTTTGTGGTTTGCCGAGGGATTATATTAGGCGAGCTCATTTGTGTTAGGTGCTTAGCCTTTCTTTTTATCATTGTTTACCTCACCGTAACCCAAGCCTCATCATTACCCGAAGTCCTACGGACTCACGCTAGAGTCAAACTAGTGTCGTGGTGAGAGTGTGAACGGGCAAGCATATGGTCCCCGACATTTATGGATTCCTTTGGAGGTGATCACGAGCCCTGATCTTTGGCAATGCTTAGCCGAGCGACTTGCCTACTTTCTTCCTACACATGACCGAGCGATTCTCCGGCATTCAATTTTTGAGTATTGACAATATTTATTTCCTTTTGTCGAAAATTATAAATTTGATAGTATAATTAAAAATTTCTTCTATTATATTTTCTATACGCTTGAGTCTTCGATTTCTCGTTCTACTTTAGATCGAAGTTTCTTCGTCAGCTTCCTGTTTTAGAGTTCACGGGATGATTATTTGCCCGGGACGTGCAAATGGTTAAGTCTGGGGGTGTGATGAGTCCCCATTTCATATCTATTTTCGGACTCATCTGGGCTCGTTTTCTTGTCTTTGCACTATCATTTTGCGTCATTAGCACTCCTTTTGGTTCGCTTCGACATTACTCGTCTTGTGTACTCTTTTAGCCTATTTTTGTGCGTGTGTATACTCCCCTCGTGTAATGCATTTTATATATATCTGTGACTGCATGATCGACAGCGCGTGCAGTTTTCCTGCAGGTTCGGGGATCGTGTGGACGTCCGGCGTAGGACTTTCTCCATTTTTGGCAAAGGAGTCAATGGTCGTGCGTTTTTACCCACGCACGACCATCGACCTCTTTGGCGCACGACCGCCGGTCGTGCACAGTCTGGGCTCTCATTTTATTTTCCTGTCCCGCCATATCGCATGATCACTAGCTATACCGCGCACGATCACTGCTCGTGCGCTGTCGGTCATGCGCAATCATGCCATCTTTTTTCCACTTTTCTGTCCCATATCGCAAGATCACCACCCTTGTCGCGCACGATCACTGATCGTGCGCTGCTGATCGTGCGCATGCTTAAATTTCCTGGTGCAGGTTCTGCAGGTTGTTGCCGCACAGGCGCTGACATTGTTCGCGCATGACCACTGGTCGTGCGCCTGTGGTCGTGCGCGCTATTTAATCCCGCTTCTATAAATTGGCCTGCTCCGCAAATTAGGTCAACAGACCTTGATCCAATTTGTCCGCCACTTCGCCCTTCCGCATTTCAGACGCTCCATCCATCTCCACCTTCATCCCTACCATCGGGAGGTGATTTCCGGCGATTCTAAAGCACTCCGCATCCTCCGGTGACCCATCCATGACCTATTCTCTGAGCTTTCTACAGAAGAAGAAGATGATGGAGACGACCTAGAGAACGGACTCAAAGGCCCTCGAGGTGACAGCTCGTCGGTAACGGAAGCCTCCTCGGACTACGCGTGGAAGGGGATTGACAACCCGCACCTCCGGCCAACAATCGCGGTGAATCTTCACTCTCTTAGTTTACTCTTCCTCTATCTTTCTTTTAATGTATGAATGACTCATGCTTGTTGTGAACTGCAATGTCTAGTTATTTGTAATTGGATTTTTGTTGTTTGAACTTGTTTATGAGATTTGTGTTGTGATGCGCCTCGCCCCATCTCACTTCCATCGTTGCACTTGATTGCACTCCGGACTAAACACCTCAGCCACTGGCTCACCGTCCATTCGCCCTACCGAAGTACGGCATAGCGGCCGATACACCCATCTCGCCTTGCGAAGCGGTGAGTGCGACCCGCATTTTTTCTTTTAGTTTAATTGGTTGTAAGAACACAAATCTCAAAGCCCATTTTGTTTTTTCTTTTATTTCACAAACTCTAATAACAATAATTTCGGATTATTCGTCGTTCCACGCCAACTGCATTCCTCAAGAGACCGACACTCGGGGATTTATTCCCAAACTTTATTACTTGTGCGACCGGTGCGCTTGCCGTATTTACACGCATCAACTGCAACTGCTGTTACTTCTTGAATCTCAACTTGGGGCTCTGCTGGACGAGAAACAAGGGGTAGTCCTGAGGCATCTTCCTCGAACATCTCCCCCTGCCTGATTTAAGTAGAAATTGAAGTCAGGCCCCTACCTGAAGATGGCTCAGCAGACTTAGAGAGTGCTAAGATGGAGGATGTCAAAGAAGAGATGGAAGAAATGAGAGGGGCAATTGCTTCTTCAATCATGATTTTGATTGAAGGAGTAATTTGCTCCAAGATGTTTGAAATGAAGGTTGGTGTGATTTCAAATGATGGTGGGGGAATCACAGTAGATGGATGATCATCAGGGATGGTGTTCTCCTGATGAGATGGAGTGTGAATTGGTGATTGATGAATGGATGCATGAAGATCAATATGATCTGAATGAGGAATTGGTGACTGAGGAGGAGTGGATAGCTCAGAAACCAATAAATCAAAACTAGGATAAGAAATCCTAGCAAGATGAGAAGGAAGTGGAGATGCTGGTGATGCATGGAGAATTGTGGAGGAATCAAGAAGAAGAGAGGCAGTAGATGGTACTTCAATTGAAGTAGATGGAACTTCAATTGAAGTAGATTGTAAAGCAGATGTGGATGGCACTTCAGTAGAAGTGGATGGTAATGCAGAAGAAGTGGATGGAATGGAGAGAATGGATGAGCCTGCTTCATGTAGGTGGGGAGTGACTGAAACAGTCCTTGTGCTCTCAGACACAACTGGAGCTACCCCTGCTGGAGAAGGCTTCTGAAAGCTCCTTTTCCACTTCACAAACAATGTTGGATCCATCTTCTTACTGGCATTGATGGATGTTGAGACTGTAACCAACAGTTGGGGATATTTCTCTCTTAAAAATATCCCAAGTACCCAACCCAGGGTTACTTCCTTCTTGTTATTCTTCTTTCTTATCAAATAAAACATAATTCATGCCCAATTTTCATGTTTCTTATTTACTATTGCACACATCAAGGCAAACTGTTGCCTAGTGATGTTATCATGAGCAGAGTGCTTGCCCAGAAGCACTTTTCCAACTAGTTCAGCTAAGAACTTTATCCTTAACAAAAAATTAACCTTTAGCAATTTAGAAGGAATGCCTTCTGCATGTCCTAATTCGGTCAATATCCTCTCAAACTCTGGAGTATCTTGTTCATATTCCTCTTCACCATTCAGTAATCTGAAAATATCAGTTAATGCGGCCGGAGTCAAGCTTACCTCTTCGCTGCCAATCGTTCCAATCATTGATTCGTCACTAGAAGACGAAGTGAAGGCCCACTCTTTAATCTCTGGGATGTTTATCTTGATCCTTGTGGACATTAGCCGTTCCAGTCCTTGTTCCTTGCAGAGCTGGAGGATTTCTACTATCTCAGAATCACAGGCGCTGAAGGAGTCAAAATCTACGCTGAAGCCGGCGTCGAACTTCATCACTGTCAGAAGAGCTGGAGCAATCGCCATTGATTGGGTTGGAGAAGACGAGAGAGACGACAAAAGCGAAACGGTAGAGAGCGCGAGGCAGAGCTCAAATAGAAAGACGGAATACGAAAAGATGAGCTCCGTCGACGACAAAAAGAACGATCTATTAACCTAGGTCGACCATCGGTTTTATATTAAAACAACAATCGTCGATCTATTTTAACAGATACTGGAGACGATGGCCGAACGGTCGTTCGACGATCGTTTCCTGAAGAAGAGTAGTCGATCAATCGTTCGACTATTTCTGTCTTAACAAAAAAGTAAGCTGTCGTCGCCCGTAGGTCGATGATAGGCTCAACCTGTTCGACTATCGTCGAACGTCGTTCGACGATCTTCAAACAGATTTCAACAATGGCAGAAGTCACACTTAGTCTTTTCCATTAATCATGCCTAGTTGAACCAAAAAGAATAGATGCTTCTAATCATCTAAGGGTTTGGTGAAGATATCACCTCTCTGAAGGTCAGTGGATATGAACTCAAGGCTGATCTTGTTCTTTTCCACACAATCTCTCAGGAAATGGTGTCTAATCTCAATGTTCTTGGTTCTAGAGTGGTGCACAGGATTTTGGGCAATGGAGATAGCACTGGTACTGTCATACATGATTTGTGATCTTGTGTGTGGACCCATAATCCAAAAGCTGGTTTTGAATCCACAGGATCTGTGAACAACAACTAGCAGCTGTTATATATTCAGCCTCTGCAGTTGAAGTTGAGACAGATGCCTTCTTCTTAAAGAACCAAGAGACCAATCTCTCTCCCAGGAACTGACAAGTTCCTGAGGTACTTTTCGTGTCAACTCTACAACCAGCATAGTAAGAATCAGAGTATCCAATTAACTCAAATTCTGATTCAGCTGGGTACCATAGTCCTAAATTTAGACAACCCTTCAGGTATCTCAAAATTCTCTTGAGAAGAATCAAATGAGATTCCTTGGGGTTGACCTGGAATCTAGCACATAGGCATGTGGCAAACATTATATCTGGTCTACTTGTAGTTAAATACAACAGGGAACCAACAATGGCCCTATAGTTTTTCTGATCAACTGGCTTTCCCTGATCATCAAAATCTATAACTACATTAGTAGCCATAGGTGTATGCATTACTGAAGCATCAGCCATACCAAACTTCTTTACCAATTCCTTGGCATATTTGGATTGGGAGATGAAGATGCCATCAGCATCTTGTTTTACTTGGAGACCAAGAAAGTAAGACAGCTCACCCATACTACTCATCTCAAACTTAGTGCATCAGGTCAGAGAACTTTTTGCACAGTTGGATCAATGTAGCCAAAAATAATATCATCCACATACACTTGAACTAACAAGATTGTGTCCTTGTGGTGCTTAACGAAGAGGGTTCTATCAACTACTCCCCTAACAAAGTTGTGCTCTAACAGGAAACTAGCTAGAGTCTCATACCAGGCTCTGGGTGCTTGTTTAAGTCCATAAAGAGCTTATTGCAACTTGTATACAAATGAGGGCTGAGTTGAAGAGACAAACCCAGGAGGTTGTTCAACAAATACCTCTTCCTTTAGCTCACCATTTAGGAAGGCACTCTTGACATCCATCTGAAAGACCTTAAACTTCATATAGGCTGCATAGGCTAGAAAGATCCTTATTGCCTCTAGCTTTGCAATAAGAGCAAAGGTTTGGTCATAATCTATACCTTCCTCCTGTTTGTAGCCCTGAGCTACAAGCCTAGATTTGTTCCTTATTATAATTCCTTTTGCGTCCAACTTGTTTCTTAACACCCACTTGGTGCCTATGATCAGTTGGCCTTTTGGTCTTGGAACCAAAGTCCATACCTTACATCTTTCAAACTGATTGAGTTCCTCTTCTATAGCAATGATCCAGTGGGGATCTAGCTCAGCATCTTTTATGGTGAGGGGCTCAATCTGTGAAAGGAAACAAGCATGCATCACATTCTATCTTAATTGATGTCTTGATTGTACACCAGCTAATATGTATCCAATCACTTGAGATGTAGGATGATCTCTAAGTGTGACAAGATCAGCAGGTGGGATGTGATCTTCAGCAACAGTTGGGATTAATTCCTCCTGAGGAATTGGACCAACTATTGGTGGTACAGTAACTGCTTCCACAGTGTCTTCATCTGTAAGATCCTCCCCCTTACCAAGGGAGCCCTGATCTTATGCCCAGAACCGCCGCCTTACGGTGACACTAACTCACGGGTTAGTCGACACCGCAAGACGCCGATCCTGCCGGCTAGTACGATCATAACCTGTTCGGCCAATATGAGAAACAGAAGTAAAGTGTATAGTAAACAAAACTACATAAGTCCACAGCCACGAGTACATATCATATAAAAGAAATGATGAGTACATAAATATAGTCCACAATGAGTACAACAAAAGAGAGAAATAAGGGTCTACGCCCAATACATTATATCAATGAATCTCTCATCATAAAGCAAAGAGCGGAAGTCTAAACTATCACGGACATCTCGTCCCTCCTGAGGACACGCTGTAGTAGTAGTAGTAGTCGGTACCTGCTCCTCAAGTCCTGCCTCCTCGTCCCGCTGGACGTGCTGGTCTATCTCCTTGAACTCCTAAAAAGGGGGAGTCAACGTATGTTAGTCAAAAGACTAAGTTGTATATTCAACATCTCCTCCTGCAACTCCTAGGCACCGCGCGGGAGGACGAAGCGGAGGACAAACAAGGGGTGACAAAGGCGGAGCAAGTGACAGGAAACTAAGTAGAATATGTAACCAAGTAAGTAATGAAAGGTAACCTTCACTTATGCGGGTACGCATAAGCAAGGGGTCTTCTGCAGGGCTCCCATTGTATAAAATGTCCCATACCATTTTATACAATGGGGTGTCAGGTGTCACAAGCAAATATATATATAAAAGGAAAGTAACCTCAACCTATAAACTTGCCCACTCAAGCTTATAGGCTAAGGGATCAAATAGCAGGTCCTAATGTATAAGCGTCCCATACCACTTATACATTAGGTGTCATAGGTTGTTATGAAGGTTAATGATATGCATCTATATGGTGGGTATGATATGAACATGCAGTGCAACACACACACACACGAATCCATGATCACAGACCTTTAGTTCCCACTTTTCGAGAGCTAGCATCACTCTCAGGTACTACCATTGTGGCTACGGCAGCAGCGGAGAGGGCCTCTCCGCCTTCTAGGCGGGTATACACACTACCAGGCCTAAACCTCTCTTGTACGCCTCTGTACACCGACAGTGCACTCTAGAGTCTCTGCGTACCACTTTGCTGACGACCCGTCAGTCTTGTTGGGCCGGGTGCGCGTTATTAGGAAATGTCCTCCAGACTCAAGTATAAATACCCTACTGGTCCTTCTAACCCTCGCACCCGCCTGGTCCACCGTACTGCCGTCGGTGTGACGACAGGCCAGTACGGCATGGCCCGCCACTAGTATATGCACATGCAAGTATAGTATATTGAGCCTCCAGCTCGAAGGACTAACCAGTCCCAACTCTCTCCAACCCGCCACGGGTGAGTATGTGCTACAGAACCTCCAACCCTGCCCGGGTGAGTGTATATAAGCCAATCTCTTTCGTCCAACTCTGCACGGGTGAGCAAGTAGTCAAAAGACTCCAAGTCCCTCCAACCCGGCACGAGTGAGCACATGTCCAGTTCACTTAACCTATTAGACTACTCTTGCCTACAGATTATC
This sequence comes from Platanthera zijinensis, assembly GCA_039513925.1. Lineage (NCBI taxonomy): Eukaryota > Viridiplantae > Streptophyta > Magnoliopsida > Asparagales > Orchidaceae > Platanthera > Platanthera zijinensis. The sequence continues at coordinate 218,893,423 of CM077078.1, forward strand.
ATACTTAGAGTCTTAAGGTTAATCCCAGGACTGCCCAAGGTATTCCCGGTGAAGGGCTCTCAGGGGCACTAGAAGCTACGATGGGTTGAATCCCAAAGCTCCCTTTCTCAAGGATATTTACTTTAGTTGATGACTACCCAGAACCCCTTTTACTCTCTCCTGTTACGTGGAGTGACCTAGTGACTTAAAGTAAGGGTTAAGGAATGGCGGTCTTCTGTCATCCCCCTCTTGGGTAGGCTAAGGTTGCACTTTTACACTCGTCTCTAGAAAACATCTGCCACCCAGGGTCATATTTCCGATCTTAGACTCTAACTCAATTGTTGATTCATTTCCTGGTGGCCTATTGTACAGCCTACTTTTACTATGCGCACCCCATGGCCTAGTACCACCCCGAAATCGAACTTCCAAATCCTTGGGCCACCAGACCCCAAATATTTATCCTAAGGTGGTATGGCCTACTAGAATGTGTATGGTAATTTTCATAATTTCTCTATTATTTTTATAATTATTTTATTTTCTCCAAATATTTCCCCAAGGTCATTTAACACATGAAGTATGTCCTTGCATAGTCCTAATGATGCAAAATAATTTTCTTATCATTATCATGATGAATCATCATTATTTTCCAAAATTCATAATTTCTCCCAAATTTATGTATTTAAATATTAATTTTCATAAGCCATCATAATTACTACTTTTCAAATGAAGTATATGGAATTTAATCACAAAAATTCCAATAACTTTACAGGGAATCTAATTCATCAAAATAATGCTACTGACCAAGTTTCATCAACTTTAACAAAGTTATAGACTTGCAAATCATTACATTGGATAATTACCAAAATGCCATTATGATGGTTTAAAATTTATAGGTACATTCAAAAATTCTGAAATAAATAATTCAGTGGTCTCATACCTATATACACCTCTAGAACTATTCCCAAATTTTTCTGACCCATATTTGTATTGATTTATGAAACAAAAAGGATAGGGGTAAAATGGTCAATTCATGCTACGTTACTTCAAAAGACTTCAAACAGAGAAATTAAAATTACCCCTAATCAATTATGATCCACTATACAACAGGGCCAAATTTGAAGATTTTTACCTAATTAATTCCAATTTTTCATTTTAATTTACAAATAAGGCTATAATTTCCAAAAAAATCCAAATAATGAGATTTTTGATCCCAAAAATCCCATAAAAATTTTGAGGGACTACATTTGACCTAAATGCTCTCTAGAATTAATTTCATGGTCTGCAAAAGCTCCATAATGAATAAATTCACATTATAGTAAAACTTGCTATTGGCACACCAAGGCTAATACTAGCCTACACTTGCAAGTGGGTTAACCCATCATGCAGAGGTCCAAATGGGCTGAAATGTTTGTCAGACCCTAACAATGTCACAGAGGACTTGCCACCAAAATTTGGGCCATTTGGAGGCCTAACACTCCATTTATTCCATTTATTTAATTTATGACATTTTGATTAAAACTATAGGAAAATGTTTTCCAAAAATTCCAAATTTTTGGCAGGGCTAGATATGCCCTAAACATGCACATGACCAAAATTTCAGGTCATGAGGACACCTGGTTTGGCATGGGCTTCATTTTTAATTTCTGTCCTAGCCTAGGAGCAGTCCTAGCAAAACAGCCCTACAGGACAGAATACTTAACCAAATTTAATGAGTAACATGTCAAAACAAAGCTAACACAGAGGTCTACAATATTTATGTTGGGCAAAAGTTCATCAGGTGGCTGTAAGAGCCTTATTATCATCATGCAAGGTGACTGCTAAAAGGTTACAAAATTTAATCACTATTCATACATTTAATAGTAACAGAATTAATAATAATAACTAAAAAGGATCAATCAAGCCTGCACGAATCTTAAAGTTAATCGGACGGCGTCTGGACTTCTTCTCCATGCAAGCATGCATGGCCAACCCGACGCAGGGTGGTTTTGCGGGGCGGTTCCCGGCCATCGCTGGCGGCGGAACCCCCGGCTAAACCCTTCCCGGGCTCAGGGTGGTCGGGGCTTGAGCTGGCCGGCGGCTGGGCGGCAGAGAGCGGCGGACGGCGGCGGCGCAACCGAGCCGAAATGCTCCAGGACGCCATTTTTCTACAGAAAATCCGAGCTTTTTGATTCCTAATGTCGAGCTCATTTGAGCTCGACCTCTAGCCTAGTGGATCTGGGATACTAGTACATTTGGAGGAGAAGGGATACGAACCATCGGTGGCGGTTGTGGTTGAGGGTGGCGGCGGGTTCCCATGGAATGAAGATTCCGGCGAGCTCCTCCTCGGTTAGCCATGGCTGCAGCTGGTTCTCTCTTTCTCTCTCTCTCTCTGGGGTAGGGACGAAGTGGGAATGAGGGGATGGGCTCGGTTTGAGCTGAGATAAGAGTGGAGGGGGGGGACCTCACCAAGGTATGGGCGACTCCACCAAGGTAGGGCTCGAGTTGGTTGTTTGGGCCGGCTGGGTGTTTGGGAGTGGGCCCCACTACTCAAGCTGGGTTAAATAGTCCCTAATGGGTCGGGTTCCATGGGTAGGAGCTGAATTGGGTGAGTGGAGAGAAGGGGTTGGCTCACATAAATGAGATAGGTTAGAGGGGTTCGGTTTTGGGCTTGGGCTTGACCCAATGCTGCATGGTGGGTCCCCACACCTTCTAATACACCTATATGGTCAGCCAACCAATTATGACTTGATGGGATGAGCCCAAGTGGCCCAAACCAATTTCTTAACACTTTCTCTCTCCTATTTATCACCTTTTCTCTCTCCTAGGTAATTTCCAAAGTTACTATTGCATGCCCCTATTTTTCTCTTCCATAGGGGGTATAGGGTTACTTTAGACCCACCTAGTGATTTTGGGTTGGTTTGGGTGGACCCAACCCAGTGAATTGGGCTTGGGCACCATTTTCACTAATTAGGTCAAATTGTTGACTTGACTCATCATAGGTCAACTAGTTGACCCCATGGCCTACCTTAGGGTCCACTTAGATTGTATTTAGGGTTAGGGCAATATGATGGGGTCATGGTGTGGCTAGGGTTTGTATTTAGCCCAGTTTGACCTAGGTTGACTTGGGGCCCATAGTGGGCCCCACATGGTCTAAATCCTCCTCCTAGGGTCAAACCTAGCTAAACCCTAGCATCCACCACATGCCTAACCCAAATCTAAGTTATTTGAAATTTGGGATGTTACAAACCCTATAAACAAAATTAATAATTTCGTCCCCGAAATTTAAGTTCGGGCTACGGGGTTTCTACGACAAGCTTATAAAAGATTCGAAACGTAACTAAAAAGGAAACTATAAAACTAAGTTGTACCTGAGGAGAATAGCTCCGAGTGTCGCTCCATCATGAGATCCCTCGGCTCCCAGGTGTGCTCCTCCTGTCCGTGGTTGGACCACAACACCTTCACGAGAGGGACCTTCTTCTTCCGCAACACTCGGACGGCGGTATCGTCGATCCGGACCGGCTCTAAACAAACTGATCGATCTGATGCTACTGGCCCGTCGGTAGTAGAAATATGCTGCTCAAGTCGAAGGAGTGCTCGTCGCAGGGAGGAGACGTGAAAGACGTCGTGTAGAGTTCCCAACTCTATCGGTAGCTGTAGTCGGTAAGCCAAGGGGCTGATCCGCTCTAGGATTAAGTAAGGCCCCATATATCTCGGACTGAGCTTCTTGTGCCTCCGCACCCAGGAAACACCGTGCACCGGACGTATCTTCAAGAAAATTCTGTCCCCCCACCTGGAACTCCACCTTACGATGCCGCGCATCGTAATACTTCGCCTGCCTGCTCTGGGCCTCCAACATCCGATCTCTGACCAGACGTATCTGAGCATCCGTGTCCTCGACATACTCTGAACGTGAGCTCGTGCATCCTCATATTTTGGGCTACTCATATTCGTGAGGACACGTTTCCAAGTCCTTCGATATTTTATAATCAAAATAATCTTTAACACTCATTGGATTGTAGTCTTACGACCTATAATCATCAAGTAAATTAACAATTTCATAAGTAAGAATCTTTTTCGATTCTGATCCACCTAGGTTTTTACTTATAATTCAACGTGAACTTACAGTCACCCCAAGATATCATATACATTAGATCAACATTATTATTGTATAGCAGTAAATCAACTTCCGAGATCCTGATGTGACGAAAAGATCATCATTTTATTTCTCCCAACTTCAAGACTCATCACATCTCTATCCAAGAAATTATATATGGTTCGTAGTGTGTTCACATTCCGAGCATACATCAAGTGATCATTATGGATATTGATGTTCGTACCAGCGACTCTCGATCACTTTTCACATATAGTCTAATCCATGAATTTATGAGCGTAACTTTTCAGGTATGGTGAGATCTGATACACCTTTCGTTTAGCAAAAAGGAAATCTTATTGAGCACCGATTACCTTTGTATATGCCTTTGATAGTCAAGATCTATATATCATTGTCATGAAACTCTCTATTGACGATTATAATGTTACCACGTGTGTATCCTGGTTCTTAATGCTATCATGCTCAAGGGTCATATATATGTGTACAACCTTGACTCGTTCTATAACTGAAACATTTACTATTAATATGAACGTTGGTAACGAGTTTTTGACCCTCAGTCGTTTTTAATGTTCAGTCTAAACCCATAAATTATAAGTGCACATTTTCCAAAATTGAAGTACTTTGATTTCTTCATCGATCGAATCTTAATAAATGTCCATTTGTTCTCGAGTATTTCACCGTATCCGTAATAACAATCTAACATTGATTACTTTGTTGTCATGAATTTCCCTATGGTGATCATGATGTTATCAACATTCGTGTCTTGGTTCTTGATGTAACCGCAACCAAGAGATCATTCCTATGCATATGCTACAACTTATCATCGACCATATTCCAATTTGTTGAGTCGTTACCTTTGTAAATGTCATGCCTTGACAATTTTAACCCATTACGTGCTTGAAGTTTCAACTCAGTACGCTCTTAGTAATTCTCTTATACATGTTCATACGACCATCTTAATTGACAAGCATGGGTGAATATTCATCTAGAGTTATTATACTAATGAGGTTTGCTCAAGCATGTGTAAACTTAATCCTCAAAATTATTATGTCATGGTAGAGACTATCATATCTCTAAGTTCATGAGTTTTCATCACTCATATATTCCCAAAAGTACACAACTCGCATTATCTAACATAGGTAATGTTGAACTTATTCGTTTCTTCATGCGTAGGATATGCCGGTATTGTCTACTCACGTTCAAGTCTTCTGAGTTGTTATAACACTCGGTTCTAAAGATAATAATATATCCATAATCATGGGTTGATGTCGAAATCCCGAACATTTTGAGGGCGATTATTAATTCATTGAACATTTTCATTCATATTTCTGAGAATAACGACATGTTCCTAATCATGAGTTGTTTTTGATAACCTGAATCTTTCCAAAGGTAGATGTCATATCATCGAACGCATTGTTTTGGTCCCTCGTGATCGTCGAAACACATCCAAAGGATCATTCCTATAATTTACCCTTTCTAAATCGGTAAGGCTTTTCACTTGCTTTTAAATTTCTGGGGTCATCAAAACCTCAAAGTTCTAAACAAAATTCAAACATTTTTGAGCTTTCCCTTTATGGCTCTTCTCATATAACAGTTAAGATTTACAATCACTCCTTCATATTACCTTGACGTTACTTTATCACAGTATGTTTCCAATTGATGACCTGGGTATGTTACGTAGGTACGTGTAGTAGTGATCTGTCATCGTGTTTATACTTCTTCCAAATTTAGATGATTCTTCCTTGATTTAAATTTTCCTAGGGTTATGGTGCACCCATTGTTGTAGACGTAATTATTCAGATATTTCGGATTCTCATTTCACATTGGTTTCCCTTGCAGTACATCTGAGTCCCTTAACCATACGTAAATGATGTATACCGTGTCTGTATTAAGGAAATCACGAGTGTTCATTAGACTACGATCTAAGTGGGTACTTACTTCCTTAAAAATCAAAATTGGGGAAACTTCTTGAAGTCTTAACGGTCTTCCCTAGTTTCAAGGTCATATAGACGCATCACTAAGCCATTCTTTATATGTCCTTCAAGAAATTTAAACTTATTGTTCCCCTTATTCATTTACTCATATGGTCTTGGAGTAATTATGAGAGTGAAAAGCCATTCTCGAAACATTCTACTTTCCTCTTTCACTCGTAAAATTATTGTGTTCACAGCTTGTCGTTAGTAGTCTATGCTGCTTAAGATTAATAATTAGGGTGAAGATCTTTGAGAGTCCTAACCTTCCGGGGAGGATTGATCATCATACTGGTCATGTACATACAATTCTCTCTTTACTTGAGCGATGTTTAAATATCCAAGTTTTTAAGATCACTATGCTTGCGACACATTCTTAATGAGGAGGCTTAGGAAAAAAACGAGTTGTTATCAATAAGCCCTATAAACAAAAGGTTAAGCCCCATATATTTTGGTTAAATTTTCCTTTGACTTTCACAATGCAGTCATCCTGTACATGCCATAATCCTTAGAGCTAACAATCCTTGGCATGGTTTTCTACTTCAATTGATATGTTATCTATCTTAGGCCTTCAAGGTTTTCGTATGAAAATCTGCTCAAGGTCAACATGTGACCAAACCAGAAGTGTCTCTTCTAACATCTGAACTCTTATTCGACCTTTGATATTTATCATCATGGTTGTCTTGACGTATCAAGTCATCGGAACTAGGATTAAGCTTACGAGTACCCTACTCATCCACTATAAAAACTTATGCATCAAATTCTTCTCGAGGCGGTCCTTATCAGTTTGAGTAAGAATTGGTAATATCATTCGATGAGCAAAGTAGGGACATCGAGGTTAAGCTTAAGTAGGGACTCTGGAATTAAGATCTTTCTTTAATCGATTTGGTTATCCTCGTACCATAACTAATCTACATCTGAAGTCGATCTTTGGCCTAAGGTACGACGCAAAATCCTCTTAGTAATTCAAACTAGGGTGGTGTCCTAGTTGGATTGGCCTAACTCATGGCTTAATGGACTTGTTTATGTGACTTTTTTACACATGGGCACACCATTGCTTCCGCTGCATAGTTTGTCCGCAAACTAATGCTCGGGCGGGCTGACCCAGTGTTGTGGACTTCTTTCTCAATATGATCGTTTGTTCAAGTGATACCAGTTTTGTAAGATCCTCCCCCCTTACCAAGGGAGCCCTGATCTTATGCCAGAACCGCCGTCTTACGGTGACACTAACTCACGGGTTAGTCGACACCGCAAGACGCCGATCCTGCCGGCAAGTACGATCATAACCTGTTCGGCCAATATGAGAAACAGAAGTAAAGTGTTATAGTAAACCAAAACTACATAAGTCCACAGCCACAGAGTACATATCATATAAAAGAAATGATGAGTACATAAATATAGTCCACAATGAGTACAACAAAAGAGAGAAATAAGGGTACTACGCCCAATACATTATATCAATGAATCTCTCATCATAAAGCAAAGAGCGGAAGTCTAAACTATCACGGACATCTCGTCCTCTTGAGGACGCGCTGTAGTAGTATTAGTCGGTACCTGCCCCTCTCTCAAGTCCTGCCTCCGTCGTCCCGCTGGACGTGCTGGTCTATCTCCTCGAACTCCTAAAAAGGGGGAGTCAACGTATGTTAGTCAAAAGTCTAAGTCGTATCCTCAACACCTCCTCCTGCAACTCCTAGGCACCGCGCGGGAGGATGAAGCGGAGGACAAAGAAGGGGTGACAAAGGCGGAGCAGGTGACAGGAAACTAAGTAGAATATGTAACCAAGTAAGTAATGAAAGGTAACCTTCACTTATGCGGGTACGCATAAGCAAGGGGTCTTCTGCAGGGCTCCCATTGTATAAAATGTCCCATACCAATTTATACAATAGGGTGTCAGGTGTCACAAGCAAATATATATATAAAAGGAAAGTAACCTCAACCTATAAACTTGCCCACTCAAGCTTATAGGCTAAGGGATCGTATAGCAGGTCCTAATGTATAAGCGTCCCATACCACTTATACATTAGGTGTCATAGGTTGTTATGAAGGTTAATGATATGCATCTATATGGTGGGTATGATATGAACATGCAGTGCAACACACACACACGACTTCGTGATTACAGACCTTTAGTTCCGACTTTTCGAGAGCAAGCATCACTCTCAGGTACTACCGTTGTGGCTACGGCAGCAGCGGAGCGGGCGTCTCCGCCTTCTAGGCGGGTATACACGCTACCAGGCCTAGACCTCTCTTGTATGCCTCTGTACACAGACAGTGCACTCTAGAGTCTCTGTGTACCACTTTGCTGATGACCCGTCAGTCTTGTGGGCCGGGTGCGCGTTATTAGGAAATGTCCTCCAGACTCCAGTATAAACACCCTACTGGTCCTTCTAACCCTCGCACCCGCCTGGTCCACTGTACTGCCGTCGGTGTGATGACAGGCCAGTACCGCATGGCCCGCCACTAGTATGCACATGCAAGTATAGTATATTGAGCCTCCAGCTCGAAGGACTAACAAGTCCCAACTTTCTCCAACCCGTCACGGGTGAGTATGTGCTACAGAACCTCCAACCCTGCCCGGGTGAGTGTATATAAGCCAATCTCTTTCCTCCAACTCTGCACGGGTGAGCAAGTAGTAAAAAGACTCCATGTCCCTCCAACCCGGCACGAGTGAGCACATGTCCAGTTCACTTAACCTATTAGACTACTCTTGCCTACAGATTATCATACTTATAGTATTAAGGTTAATCCCAGGACTGCCCAAGGTATTCCCGGTGAAGGGCTCTCAGGGGCACTAGAAGCTACGATGGGCTAAATCCCAAAGCTCCCTTTCTCAAGGATATTTACTTTAGTTGATGTCTACCCAGAATCCCTTTTACTCTCTCCTGTTACGTGGAGTGACCTAGTGACTTAAAGTAAGGGTTAAGGAATGGCGGTCTTTTGTCATCCCCCTCTTGGGTAGGCTAAGGTTGCACTTTTACTCTCGTCTCTAGAAAACATCTGCCACCCAGGGTCATATTTCCGATCTTAGACTCTAACTCAATTGTTGATTCATTTCCTGGTGGCCTATTGTACAGCCTACTTTTACTATGCGCACCCCATGGCCTAGTACTACCCCGAAATCGAACTTCCAAATCCTTGGGCCACCAGACCCCAAATATTTATCCTAAGGTGGTATGACCTACTAGAATGTGTATGGTAATTTTCATAATTTCTCTATTATTTTTATAATTATTTTATTTTCTCCAAATATTTTCCCAAGGTCATTTAACACATGAAGTATGTCCTTGCATAGTCCTAATGATGAAAAATAATTTTCTTATCATTATCATGATGAATCATCATTATTTTCCAAAATTCATAATTTCTCCCCAAATTTATGTATTTAAATATTAATTTTCATAAGCCATCATAATTACTATTTTTCAAATGAAGTATATGGAATTTAATCACAAAAATTCCAATAAATTTAAAGGGAATCTAATTCATCAAAATAATGCTACTGACCAAGTTTCATCAACATTAACAAAGTTATAGACTTGCAAATCATTACATTGGATAATTACCAAAATGCCATTATGATGGTTTAAAATTTATAGGTACATTCAAAAATTCTGAAATAAATAATTCAGTGGTCTCATACCTACATACACCTCTAGAACTATTCCCAAATTTTTCTGACCCATATTTGTATTGATTTATGAAACAAAAAGGATAGGGGTAAAATGGTCAATTCATGCTACGTTACTTCAAAAGACTTCAAACAGAGAAATTAAAATTACCCCTAATCAATTATGATCCACTATACAACAGGGCCAAATTTGAAGATTTTTACCTAATTAATTCTAATTTTTCATTTTAATTTACAAATAAGGCTATAATTTCCAAAAAATCCAAATAATGGGATTTTTGATCCCAAAAATCCCATAAAAATTTTGAGGGACTACATTTGACCTAAATGCTCTCTAGAATAAATTTAATGGTCTGCAAAAGCTCCATAATGAATAAATTCACATTATAGTAAAACTTGCTATTGGCACACCAAGGCTAATACTAGCCTACACTTGCAAGTGGGTTAACCCATCTTGCAGAGGTCCAAATGGGCTGAAATTTTTGTCAGACCCTAACAATGTCCCAGAGGACTTTCCACCAAAATTTAAGGCCATTTGGAGGCCTAACACTCCATTTATTCCATTTATTTAATTTATGACATTTTGATTAAAACTATAGGAAACTGTTTTCCAAAAATTCCAAATTTTTGGCAGGGACTAGATATTCCCTAAACATGCACATGACCAAAATTTCAGGTCATGAGGACACTTGGTTTGGTATGGGCTTCATTTTTAATTTCTGTCCTAGCCTAGGAGCAGTCCTAGCAAAACAGCCCTACAGGACAGAATAATTAACCAAATTTAATGAGTAACATGTCAAATCAAAGCTAACACAGAGGTCTACAATATTTATGTTGGGCAAAAGTTCATTAGGTGGCTGTAAGAGCCTTATTATCATCATGCAAGGTGACTGCTAAAAGGTTACAAAATTTAATCACTATTCATACATTTAATAGTAACAGAATTAATAATAATAACTAAAAAGGATCAATCAAGCCTGCACGAATCTTAAAGTTAATCGGACGGCGTCTGGACTTCTTCTCCATGCAAGCATACATGGCCAACCCGACGCAGGGTGGTTTTGCGGGAGGGTTCGCGGCCATCGCCGGCGGCGGAACCCCCGGCTAAACCCTTCCCCGGCCTCAGGGTGGTCGGGGCTTGAGCTGGCCGGCGGCTGGGCGGCGGAGAGCGGCGGACGGCGGCGGCGCAACCGAGCCGAAATGCTCCAGGACACCATTTTTCTACAGAAAATCCGAGCTTTTTGATTCCTAATGTCGAGCTCATTTGAGCTCGACCTCTAGCCTAGTGGATCTGGGATACTAGTACATTTGGAGGAGAAGGGATACGGACCATCGGTGGCGGTTGTGGTTGAGGGTGGCGGCGGGTTCCAATGGAATGAAGATTCCGGCGAGCTCCTCCTCGGTTAGCCATGGCTGCAGCTGGTTCTCTCTTTCTCTCTCTCTCTGGGGTAGGGACGAAGTGGGAATGAGGGGATGGGCTCGGTTTGAGCTGAGATAAGAGTGGGGGGGGCGACCTCACCAAGGTATGGACGACTCCACCAAGGTAGCGCTCGGGTTGGTTGTTTGGGCCGGCTGGGTGTTTGGGAGTGGGCCCCACTGCTCCAGCTGGGTTAAATAGTCCCTAATGGGTTGGGTTCCATGGGTAGGAGCTGAATTGGGTGAGTGGAGAGAAGGGGTTGGCTCACATAAATGAGATAGGTTAGAGGGGGTTTGGTTTTGGGCTTGGGCTTGACCCAATGCTGCATGGTGGGTCCCCACACCTTCTAATACACCTATATGGTCAGCCAACCAATTATGAGTTGATGGGATGAGCCCAAGTGGCCCAAACCAATTTCTTAACACTTTCTCTCTCCTATTTATCACCTTTTCTCTCTCCTAGGTAATTTCCAAAGTTACTATTGCATGCCCCTATTTTTCTCTTCTATAGGGGGTATAGGGTTACTTTAGACCCACCTAGTGATTTTGGGTTGGTTTGGGTGGACCCAACCCAGTGAATTGGGCTAGGGCACCATTTTCACTAATTAGGTCAAAATATTGACTTGACTCATCATGGGTCAACTAGTTGACCCCATGGCCTACCTTAGGGTCCACTTAGATTGTATTTAGGGTTAGGGCAATGTGATGGGGTCATGGTGTGGCTAGGGTTTGTATTTAGCCCAGTTTGACCTAGGTTGACTTGGGCCCCATAGTGGGCCCCACATGGTCTAAATCCTCCTCCTAGGGTCAAACCTAGCTAAACCCTAGCATCCACCACATGCCTAACCCAAATCTAAGTTATTTGAAATTTGGGATGTTACATCATCACTGTCTGAGTCAGTGATATGAAGAGTTGAAAGATGGAGAATCTCTTGAGTGACATCTTTACATGATTCTGGTACCTACAATGAACTTGAGGAAGGAGCAGTTTCCTTCTCCTTGTAATACATCTGAGATTCATCAAAAGAAACATGTACAGACTCCTCAATTTTAGAAGTTGATTTATTAAATACCCTATAAGCTTTGCTTACTTGGGAATATCCAAGAAAAATTCCCATTGAAGCTTTTGCTTCAAACTTTCTAAGGTATTCTTTGTTATTGTAATGAATGTATACTACAAAACCAAATACTCTAAAATAATTAATTTTAGGTTTCTTTCCTTTAAGCAACTCGTAAGGAGTTTTACTCTTAAGCTTATGTATAAGACTTCTGTTCAAGACATAATTAGCTGTGCTAACAGCTTCTGCCTAATAAGAAAGAGGCATGTTAGCATCTGCCAATAATGTTCCAGCAGTTTCAATCAGGGTTCTATTCTTCCTTTCCACTACCCCATTTTGTTGGGGAGTTCTAGGAGTTGAGAAGCTATTGAAAGTTAGGTGATAAGATCTATCTACCTCTAGAGGGGGGGGGTGAATAGAGTAAGTTCAAATAGATTGATGTATTTAAAACTTTTGATTTAGTTAGTGTAGAAAGTGAGTTATGCAATGGTTAAATATATGATAAAGCAAACAGCACACAGCACACAGCAAGAAGTAAACATAAACCACAGAAGACACAAGGAAATTATAGTGGTTCCCCAAACTTGGGTAGTCCACTCTTCTATCACCCTTTGATAGGAATCCACTGCAGGATGGTTGATCAGGTGTCCTGGGCACCACCAGATTTTTTGATAAGGTGTCTTGCCACCACTGATTTTGACAAGGTCTCAGCTAACCAAAAGGGTAACTTTTGAAGGGAGTTAAAGCCCTGTACAGATGGAATAAGGTAAAGAAAGGATGAGTATGCTTCTCTGTCAACTATCAGAGAGAAGCTTGTGGATTTTGATGTTGTCAAAGCTCCCCCTGAGATGTAGATGAGTTCAGGTAGAAGATTAAAATGCAGCGGTCAAAGCTCCCCCTGTGATCGACTATGCGTGGAGCAGCGGTCGACTACGCGTCGAGCTGAGGACGACGACACGTCGAGCTGGGGTCGACTATCCGTCGAGCTGAGCAGAACTAAATTCTCAAATATCCTAAGTTCTAAACTCACACTCAATGACCTATGCTATATAATGAGGTCATGAATCCTTAGCATAGTTATCCTGACCTAAATATAAAAAGGGTGTTCCAACAATCTCCCCCTATTTGGATTAGGATTACTATTCACATGATTATAAGGAAATAAAATGCATACAGAAGATTAAAATACAGACAAAACCATAAACCACAGATAGGAGCAGGAGCAGATATATAAATATCAAAAGTGTTTATGGCAGTTGTAGAGAGGTGGAGCCATCTTACATTACTTCTTCTTTGGTTCTTCTTCAAAGCTTTTCTTGAACTTGATTTCTCTTTGAGGATTGGCAATATCTTTCCTGGATCTGTAATCCTCAGAAGTACCCAAGGAAGTTATGCTTTTTCCACTGGGAGGAACAGCAGCAGGATGCAATTCCATGTACCTATCAAATTCAAAGAATTTACTGGAGTTGTATTTGTCCAATTCTTGTCTTCTCTGCTCAGACATAGTACTGATATTTGATGTGTCCAGTCCTCTTTCTTTATTCTTCTTTCCAAGCAGTAGGATTGTTGACTGGATCATCATAAGGGACAGGAGGTTCATATTTGTTGCTTTGATCTGAAGGAGGAGGTTTTTGCCTTACACCATCATTGAGCTTGAAGGGAAAAGGACCAGAGGCTGAAGCAATAGTCTTTCCTCCCCTTTGATATGGCTGGTGTCTAGCTTGACCTCTTGATTGGTTTCCTCTTGAAGATCCTCTTTGTTGATAACCTCTTGGTTGGCTACCTCTTTGTCCTCTCCTGGATTGATATGTCTTGCCTTGGAAGGAGGATGTGGGAGGTTTGCTGACAGGGTTAGCACTGCCTCCTGCACCTGGAGAAGATGGAGGAGGAGGAGGAAGAATAGATTTAGAGGGGCCTTTGAAATACTTCTTCTTCTGTTTCATAGCCTTGAGTTGGTTCTTGGAATATTGCATCCAGGGCTCTGTAATCTCACAGTTGTGAAGAATGTGATAGGGAGTATCATGGTCAGTGGCCCTTTCCATTGGAACTCTCTTTAGAGCTTTGCTTCTAGCTTTTCTCTTTTTAGCAATGGTGGCAGATGAATCATCTGAGCTAGTGGCAAACTCATCAGAGGAGCTGCTTTGCACATGATCATAAGGATCATAAAAATCCTTCTTGGAGGCAATTCCTGAAACAGGAACAGAAGCAGCTGAGTCACTGATAACTTCAGATATTACAGCCTCAACTGAACTGGCTGGATAGATCTTATTAGCAGGAACAGAAGCTACCACTGCATCAGAGACTTGAGAAACAATAGAACTGGCAGGAGCAACAGCTACCACTGCCTCTGGAACAACAGAACTAACAGGAGCATCAGCTACCACTGTTAAGAAAACAATATCAGAATCAACATCTTCAACTGATTTGGCAGGAGCTGAAGCTACGACTGCAACTGAAACAACAACTTCAGGAACAATTGCAGGAGCAAGGGCTTCCACTGCATCAGAAGTGTTGGGCAACTCATCAACAGTCATATCATCAACAGAATGATCAACAGTACTAATATCAACATTAGAACAAGCAGGAGCAGCAACAGCACTATGATCAAGAGAATCATTTGTAGGAGCATCAGCTACCACTGCATCATCATCAAGGATCATTTCATCAAAAATAACAGCAGCAGCAGCAGAAAAGGGAACAATAGCCCTGGACAGATCTTCAGGAAGCAATAATCTGTATGGGCTGAAAGACCTTTGGAAAAAGCATGCTGGCACTGCCACTGTAAAGTCTTCAACTGGAGGCTGAACAAACTCTCTATCTGTAGGTTGAATTTCTGAAACTAACAGCTCTTCTCTATCAAAAGGAGGCAGCTCTTCTTCTACAAAAATCTCCCCCTGCCTAGAATCAGTAAGAACTGACTCTAGGCCCCTAGAAGAAGGGCCAGCCACAAGAGGAGAAAGGGAAGAGAGTTTAGATGAGATGGAGTTCAAAGAGAGGATTATTGGAGCTAGGGAAGCATCCAATAGAGAAAAAGCCTTGGAGCCAAGAGCTCATATAGCTTGTTGGCCAAGGGAAGCAAATCTACTTGCTCAAGGGGATGTTGAGCAGAGGTAGAGGGAGGAGAAATAAATGCAACAGGAGATGATGTTGGGATAGATGGAATGGGGATGGTAGGTTCAATGATGGATGACATGATGAGGCCAGAAAATGATGGTGTCTCAGATATATCATCAGGAGAACCATCCAAGAAAGAATCATCTGGATTGTTGATCTCAATATCCATTGGAGGGAAGAAGTGAAGAGGATGAAAATCTTCAGATGTGGTAATGGATGGAGGAATGGAAGAAGCAATTGTAGCAATTGATGATGTTGTTGGCATAGGGGATGAAAATTGAGATGTGGATGGAGTGAAGGTGGTTGGAAAGCTGAAGGAAGATGAAATGGTGATGGATGGCATGGCTTCTTCTACTAGATCAGAAGGCTGAGGTGAAGTGACCACAACAGTCCTTGTTTCTGTAGAAGTTTTCATAGCTACAGCAGCTCTGGGATTGGTGATTTTCCTGTCCCACTTACCAATGAGCGCATAGGTCAGTCTCTTAGAAGCATTGATATGCTTAGAGGATACCAAAAGCTGAGGGCAGATATGATGAAGCAGCAAACCCAATACTCTTCCAAAATGGACATAGGTCTTGTTGACCTTCTTCTTCACTAAATCAAACAGAATTTCTCCCCAATTCAAGTGCTTTTTGTCCAGGAGAGCAGCCATGATGCAAAATTGATGCTTGGAAATGGCATCATGTGTTGTTCTCTTAGCACAGATAACCTTGCCTACCACATCAGCTAGAAGCCTGAATTCTATGGCAAGGTCTACTTTCAACAATTTGGAGGCATTCTCAGAGGAATGACCCATCCTGTCTAACATTGCAGCATATTCTTCATTGGACAGCTCCATACTGTCATTGCCATTCTCCAATTCAAACACCTCAGTAAATATAGCAGAGGTTAAGGATACCTGAGTCCCTGAGATTGAACCAGTAATGGTGCTTTCATCTTGAGTGACTGCTGTATAAATCCATTCTTTTATTTCTGTTTCTGCTATTGGCATTCTGGTTGTCATGAACTTCTCCAATTTCTGTTCCTTGAACAGCTCCAGAATTTCCAGAAAATTCTGAGATGATCCTTCAAAGGAATCCAAATCAATGTCGAAACCGCAATCAAATTTCATTGCCGCCAAGATTGCTACTGGAATCGCCATTTCCTGTAGAATACCTCTCGAAAACAAGTGTAAAATCTTTGGAGGGAGAAAATACTTGCAGAAAATATGAAAGCGCAAATGAAATCGACGCCGAGAAGATGATTTTATACTAGGGTTCGACGCAAAAAAGGAAATAACGTCGAGCTTAGATCGACGCTAAGAAGCTCTAGGGGAAACGAAGAGACACGGTGGCGTTCAGCTTAGATCGACGTTCGACGTTTTGAAGGTCGACGGTCGACGCTATTTGGGATGCTAAACGTCGAGCTCTGGTCGACGTTAATTAACGTCGTCGACCGAGATAGAAACTTAACAAACTCTAGACAGGGTCGATCTCTGGTCGACGCAAAGATGAGGTCGACGGTCGACGCTTTTTAGCGGTCGACGATCAGTCGATCTCCAGTCGACGTTTTCAAATGAAAAACGTCGAGTGTCGAGCAGAGTTCAGACAGAACCTCTAGACACTTAAAAAAGAGATACATTTGCCTAGACTTTGTCATCTTTATGGTTTCAAAATCTTGTAGATTAACTTATGCTATCTCCATCTATCATTCCCAACTGATTAAGGAAGAAGAAGTGCTTCTTTTCATTCAAAGGTTTGGTGAAAATATCTCCCCTTTGTAAATCAGTAGAAATGTACTCTAGTGCTATTTTATTCTTTTCTACATTATCCCTTAAGAAGTGATGTCTGATCTCTATGTGCTTTGTCCTACTATGGAGAACTGGATTTTGAGCAATGCAAATTGCACTAGTATTATCACAAAGAATTTTTGACTTCTCTAAGTTGTAGCCATAGTCTAGGAGCTGGTTTTGGATCCACAATATCTGTGAGCAGCAACTACCTGCAGCCATGTATTCAGCTTCAGCAGTTGATGTAGACACAGATGTTTGCTTTTTGCAAAACCAGGAGACAAGTCTATCACCAAGGAATTGACAAGTTCCACTGGCGCTTTTCCTGTCTACTCTACATCCAGCATAGTCAGCATCTGAAAATCCAGTGAGATCAAATCCTGAGTCATGTGGATACCAGAGACCTAGATTTGGACAGCTTTTTACATACCTAAGAATTCTCTTAACTAATGTGAGGTGTGACTCTCTAGGGCTCACTTGGAACCTAGCACATACACATGTAGCAAACATAATATCTGGTCTGCTAGCTGTAAGATATAAAAGAGAGCCAATGATTGCTCTATAGTTAGTCTGATCAACTGGTTTACCAGATTCATCAGCATCTAAAATAGCATTAGTAGGCATGGGTGTTTTCATAGAAGATGCATCTGACATACCAAATTTCTTAACCAATTCTTTTGCATACTTGGTTTGAGAAATAAATATGCCATCAGCATGTTGTTTGATTTGCAATCCCAAGAAGAAGGAAAGCTCACCCATGCTACTCATTTCAAACTTTGAGTGCATTAGTTGTGAGAACTTTTTGCACAAGCTTGAATCAGTAGACCCAAAAATTATGTCATCTACATATATTTGTACTAGTAGGATATGGGACTTATGGGTTCTAATAAAGAGAGTTTGGTCAACTCTACCCCTTTTAAAATCATTTTCAAGCAGAAAGGAGGCTAAGGTCTCATACCATGCTCTTGGAGCTTGCTTGAGACCATATAAAGCCTTATGTAATTTGAAAACATGTTCAGGAAAGGTTGGAGAGATAAAACCTGGAGGTTGCTTGACATAGACTTCTTCCTTGATGTCTCCATTGAGAAATGCACTTTTAACATCCATTTGGAATACCTTGAATTTCTTGTGTGCAGCATAAGCAAGGAAAATTCTTATGGCCTCCAACCTTGCAACTGGTGCAAAGGTTTGGTCATAATCAATCCCTTCTTCTTGACAATAGCCTTGAGCAACAAGCCTTGCCTTGTTTCTCACAATGATCCCTTGATCATCTAACTTGTTCCTGAATACCCATTTAGTTCCAACAATTTGCTGGTTTCTTGGTTTTGGAACCAATTCCCATACTTTGTTTCTTTCAAACTGGTTTAGCTCCTCTTGCATTGCAATGATCCAGTTTGGATCTTGCTCTGCATCTTGAATTGTTTGAGGCTCTATTTGGGAGAGAAAACAAGTGTGCATCAGATGTTGATTTATCTGATTTCTGGTTTGCACACCTTCTGAGATTTCTCCAATCACTTGAGAGATTGGATGATCTCTTATTGTTACTAAATCAACAATGGGTGTTGATTGTTCACCAACCTGTGTTGTTGTTTCCTCTTGTGGAAAAACAACTGGTTCTTCAAGTTCTTCATTGTTTCCTTCCAAAATCTGATCAGTATCTTCATTGTTACTAACATTTGGTTCTTGTTGTGTAGTGGAAGATAAAGAACCATTATCCATGATGGTTAACTGATTTATATTTTCAACTAGAAATTGTATCTGCAAATGGTCTATGGTAGAAGAATTCTTCTCCTTATAAGACATATTAGACTCATCAAAGGTAATATGCATGGATTCTTCAATTTTATGGGATGACTTGTTATAAACCCTATAAGCTTTGTTGTTCAAAGAGTATCCCAGAAACACTCCTTCATCAGCCTTAGCTTCAAATTTTGCTAAATATCTCTTGTCATTATTATGAATGAAGCAAATGCAACCAAAAATCTTGAAAAAGCTAACTTTAGGTTTCTTCCCTTTGAGCAATTAATAGGGAGTGTTATCCTTTAGTTTATGTATCAGGCTTCTATTCAAAACATAATTGGAGGTGTTCACAGCCTCTGCCCAAAAGGTTAGAGGAAGATGAGCATCTGTCAATAATGTTGTGGCAGATTCAATTAAGGTTCTATTTTTCCTTTCAACTACCCCATTTTGTTGAGGAGTTCTAGGAGCTGAGAAAGTGTGTCTGATCCCTTCATTTTGACAGAACTCTTGCATAAGAAGAGAATCAAACTCTGTCCCATGATCACTTCTGATCAGGGCTATATGAATATTGAACTCAATCTGTATGCTCTTGAGAAAATCTGTCAAAATTTTGAAGTTATCAGATTTCTTTCTCAGGAAGAACACCCAAGTGAATCTTGAGAAGTCATCTACAATCACTAAGGCATAAGATTTCCCCCTAGGCTTTGTACTGTAGTGGGTCCAAAAAGATCCATGTGCAACAGATACAAAATTCTAGGTGAATCACTCTTATTAAGTGATTTGAAACTATTTTTGGTTTGCTTTCCTAATTGACAAGCCTTGCAGAGTCCTTCCTTCTTGTAGGAACCAGAAGGTAGTCCTCTAACAAGGTTGAGTTTAGACAGCCTAGCAATAGTTCTAAGGTTAACATGTCCTAATCTTTTATGCCAAAGCTCATTTGGCTTACTAAGAGAATTGAAAAGGCATATATCTACTTTAGAAGAATTGAAATCAACTAAATATATATTATCTTGTCTATTTCCAATCAACACAATATTGTTATCTAAAGCAATATTACAAACCAAATCAGTGAACCAAACCTGATAACCAGCATCAAAAAGTTGACTGATGCTGATTAAGTTGTGCTTTAGTCCTTCCACATAAGCTACCTTCTTGAAGGTGATTGATCCAATTTTGACTTGACCATATCCTTTGGTTTGTCCAAAGTTGGAATCACCAAAGATTACTCTTGGTCCAAGCTTTGCCTTGAAGGATGTAAGATTGCTTTTGGTCCCTGTCATATGTTTGGAGTAACCACAATCCAGGTACCAATGCTGGTTCACCACTGGATAGCTCTTCATCTGCACATGTAACAGCTTAATTGTTTTTCACCCAGTTCACCTTGGGTTGAGGTTGATAACCAATGAAATCAGAAATGAAAGACATTTCAGGCTGACTCTTATAGCCTTCAGGATGATATCTCCTAGGAGGAATCACCCATTCAGTATAAGGGTTAGGCTGAGATGTAGGATATTTATGATTTGATTTAGATTTATCCTGTGTAAATAAAACAAGGCTCTGAGCTCCATTCGACGATCGTCGATCTAAGTTCGACGCTGATGTTTCAGGACGTCGAGCTCCATTCGACGTTCGAACAAGCCTACCTTCAGGGACAACAGCCAGTAGACCTGAGTTCGACGTGTGTCGACCTGAGTTCGACGCTTCAGCATGGTGTTGCTGATTCTTGTTAGAATGGCGTCGAGCTCTGGTCGAAGATCGTCGATCTCTGTTCGACGTTTTCTGTTGTACTTGAAATGGCTTAGGTAGATCAGAATTTTTTCTGGCTACCACCATAATTTCTTTACCCTTGTTACTGGTAAACTTTATGGGAGTTGTTAGCACTATAGGTTGGCTTGAAGAGGCACCCAAACCTAGTGAACCATTCATTCTTGAATTCCCTGTGCTTGTGGTGTCTATTAACTTGAGACTCCTCCCATTGAGAGTTTCCTCAAGCTGTTTAGCCTTGGATAGCTCACTCTTTAGTGAAGCTATCTCCTCCCTACAACATTCTAACTCATCAGAAAGCTTGAGATTATTTGCACTTAATGTGCTGTAATCAGACAACTGACTTCTAAGAGAATCAATTGTTTTCTCAGCAGTCAGCAAGTCTATGCACATAGATTTAAATCTAAATTTGAAATCATCAGAAGAAAAATCAAAGGAGTCAAGTACCTGATCTTCACTTAATTCCTGATCAGTCACATATTTAGATTCATGCTCTGAATCTGAGCTGCTTTGTGATGCATTGATTGCCATCATGCAGAATCCTTTCTCAGTGGCATCATCCTCATCATCACTTGTGCTGGATGATTCTTCAGACTCTTCAGTATCACTCCATGTTTCAGCAACAAATCCTTTCCTTGTATGTTTGGTGTTGCTGGAGGAGGATTTATCATAGTATTTCTTGGAGTCTTTATCTCTTTTCTTGTCTCTTCTTTCTCTCTTGTCTTTCTTGTCTTTGCCTTGATTTTCAGGACAGTTTGGTGCAATGTGTCCTGGTTTCCTGCAGCCATAGCATATAATATCTTTATTATTAGATCTGTCATACCTTGGCTTATCTTGGTCTTTAGAAGACCATTTTCTGAAGTTCTTTCTAGCCATCTTGTTGAATCTTTTGGCTAGTAGGCTTAATAGTTCTTCATTGCCTATCTCCTTCTCTTTAGGTACTTCCTCTGAAGCTTTGAGAGCTATTGTCTTCTCCACTTTGGGTGCAGAAAAAGTTATGTTTTGCTCCCCTTCTCTATTTTTGACAAATAGCTCATAGGACTTGAGTTTGCCTAAGAGAGCTTCAGTGGATGTCTCAGTTTGACTTCTGCCATCTTTAATTGGCCAGATTCTTGAATCCCAAGTGCTAGGTAAGCACATGAGAATTTTATCATTTATCTCTGTGAGAGATATATCCTTGTCCAAAGTTTTCAGTTCACTGACAATCAGACTAAATCTGTTGTACATGTTAGCCACACATTCAGCTTGAGCCATTTTGAAATTCTCATACTGTGTTATCAGCTGAGCTCTTCTATCTTTTCTTTCATCAGCTGAACCTGAGACTATCTCAGTTAGTTTGTCCCAGATTTCTTTGGCAGAGTTGCATTTAGCAACCTTCTGAAATATGTCATCTGACATTGTTTGGGCCAAGATGTTCATGGCCTTTGCATCAGCAACTTTCCATTTCTTTATATCAGTGTCTGTTCCTGCAGGTGGTGGAACAGCTGAGGTACTTGTTGTAGTAAGAGGCCTTGGACAATCTGTTAAGACACAGTTAAAAATGTCTTCATCAAAAGAGTTCATATATAATTTTATCCTTGCCTTCCAGAGTCCAAACTTAGATAGATTGCACACTGGAGGTCTTGTGCTTGCATAATCCTTGTTTTGTGCCATGAGTTTTTATAAAAACAATTTTTATCAAAACAAAATAAACCCTCTGTAGAGTTTGATCTTATCAAAGATCTTTGTGGTCCAGGTGTTAGCCTGAAGGAAAGACCAACCTCCCTCTGATACCAATTGAAAGTTACGTGATAAGATCTATCTACCTCTAGAGGGGGGGTGAATAGAGTAAGTTCAAATAGATTGATGTATTTAAAACTTTTGATTTACTTAGTGTAGAAAGTGAGTTATGCAATGGTTAAATATATGATAAAGCAAACAGCACACAGCACACAGCAAGAAGTAAACATAAACCACAGAAGACACAAGGAAATTATAGTGGTTCCCCAAACTTGGGTAGTCCACTCTTCTATCACCCTTTGATAGGAATCCACTGCAGGATGGTTGATCAGGAGTCCTGGGCACCACCAGATTTTTTGATAAGGTGTCTTGCCACCACTGATTTTGACAAGGTCTCAGCTAACCAAAAGGGTAACTTTTGAAGGGAGTTAAAGCCCTGTATAGATGGAATAAGGTAAAGAAAGGATGAGTATGCTTCTCTGTCAACTATCAGAGAGAAGCTTGTGGATTTTGATGTTGTCAAAGCTCCCCCTGAGATGTAGATGAGTTCAGGTAGAAGAAGCTTTGCACAAGGGTGATAGGCTCTTCACTGCTTGTCCTTCTTCAGCAATAGATAACTCAGAAACTGAGTGTTTGATGTCTGAAGGCAGAAGGCAGTCTGTAGAAGAGTTGATTGCAGAGCAGACGAGAATCAGAGAGTATTGATGATGATATTTCTCTGAGTGATGTTCTTCTCTTTGAATTCTCTGCAGCAGATTCTGTGAGAGAGAGATGATGAAGAATGTTCTCTGTAACAAATCTGAATAACTGTGTTACTGTCTCTCTCGAAAAAACTCTGAGTAATAGAATTACTACTGTCTGATAGATAGCCGTTGGCAGGGCATTCAATTCATTCCTTAACTGTCCATGCCTTGGAAGGAAGTGCCTTAATTGATTTCCAATGAAAATTCCTTGAGATATGGACCAATTAAGTCTTGAAACGGCCAGGGGATCTCTTGCAATAACTGCTTTGATGATCTTTAATTTGAATTTCAAATGTCAACAGACGGGAGAACTTAAAACATCGAACTCATCATAAATCGTCGATCTGAGCTCGACTATCCGTCGATCAGAGAGTGATTAAGGATGCAGAGAGAATCACGCCAAAACATCGAGCTGAAGTCGACGTTACGTCGAACTGAGGACGACGCTGCGTCGAGCTGCGATCGACTATGCGTCAAGCAGCGGTCGACTACGCGTCGAGCTGAGGACGACGACACGTCGAGCTGGGGTTGACTATCCGTCGAGCTGAGCAGAACTAAATTCTCAAATATCCTAAGTTCTAAACTCACACTCAATGACCTATGCTATACAATGAGGTCATGAATCCTTAGCATAGTTATCCTGACCCAAATATAAAAAGGGTGTTCCAACAGCTATGTTTGATACCTTCTTTCTCACAGAATTCTTGCATGAGAAGAGAATTAAACTCAGTACCATGATCACTTCTGATCAAGGCAATATGAGTAGAATACTTAGTCTGCACACATAGTAGAAAATCTGTAAGAACTTTGAAGTAATCAGCCTTAGTTCTCAAAAAGAACACCCAAGTGAACCTAGAGAAGCCGTCCACAATTACTAAAGTGTAATACTTCCCTCCTAGACTCTGTACATTTATTGGGCCAAAAAGGTCCAAATGTAATAAATAAAGGATTCTAGGTGAATCACTTTTATTTACAGATTTAAATGAGTTTTTTGTTTGCTTGCCTAATTGACAAGCCTTGCATAGGTTCTCCTTCTTGTAGGGGGCAAGAAGGTAAACCTCTAACAAGGTTGTATTTAGATAACCTAGATATGTTCTTGAGGTTAACATGGCTAAGCCTCCTATGTCATAATGTGTTGTTATTTGTTACTTCATTAAATAAGCAAATTTCAGATTGAGTTGAATTAAAATCTACTAAATAAATATTACCCTATCTAATACCTACTAACACAACATTACTATTTAGAGTAATATTACAGAGAGAGTTAGTGAAAGATACCTAATATCCTGCGTCACATAACTGGCTTACTGAGATAAGGTTGTGCTTCAGTCCAGTTACATATGCAACCCTCTTGAAAGTTACTGCTCCAATGGTAATCCTACCATATCCTTCTGTTTGACCACAGCTAGAATCCCCAAAGATCACCTTTGGTCCAAGCTTGGCCTTGAATCTTGAAAGATTTTCTTTGTTTCCTATCATACGTTTGGAACAGCCATTATTCAAATACCATTTGTCTTTAGTATATGGATAGGCTTCACCTGCATAATAGACAATTAGATATTGTGGACCCAGGTAACCTTGGGTCCATTATTCTTCACATAATGAAAACTTGAAATAAAAGAATAAGCAGGTTGGGTTTTATATCCTAAACAGTAAGATCTCCTAGGTGGGATACTCCAAGCAGTTAATGGGTCCACAAACCTAGGGTTTCTATTTATATTAGGGTTTCTAAGGTTCTGGTTGTAATTTTGAAAATCAAATTGAAATCGTCGATCAGCGTTCGACGATTGTTGCTCGGATCGTCGAGCATCGT
Source organism: Platanthera zijinensis (assembly GCA_039513925.1). Lineage (NCBI taxonomy): Eukaryota > Viridiplantae > Streptophyta > Magnoliopsida > Asparagales > Orchidaceae > Platanthera > Platanthera zijinensis. The sequence goes on from CM077078.1 coordinate 218,918,225, forward strand.
TCGTCCATTGAGCCTTCGATCGTCGAGCAGCGTTCGACGCTTTTTGTAGCTCCTTAAATTTTTGCTTTCTCTTTTCTCTCTTAGCTTTATTTAAGTCTTGATTAACTTGTTTTACTTGCTCAGTGTTCTTTATTCTATCAGCTGAAATAAAGTTTACTTGAGATGAAAGGTGATTTATAAGAACCAATGGGGGTTCACTTGATGAGGCACCTAAGCCTAGCTTATTATTCCCTGACCTAGTGCTTGTCATGGTGGTGATTTCTAGCAGCTTAAGGCTTCTACCATTTAAAGATTCTTCTAATCTCTTGGACTTTGCTAGTTCATTTTTAAGAAACTTTATTTCTTCACTAGACTTAGTGAGTTCTGCTTCTAACCTAGCATTTTCAATGGAGAGGATTTCTGATTCTGCTAACTTATTTCTAAGTTCCTTAATTTCCTTTTCTGAACTAATTAAATCTAAACAAAGAGATTTAAATTCAGATTAAAATTCAGCAGAAGAAAAATCATAAGAAGATAATACCTGATCTTCTGTAGGCATTTCTTCATCATCATCAGAACTCTCTATAGCTGAGTGGTTGCTGCAGGCATCAATTATCATTAGGAAAATTTCCTTTGCCATCTTCTCTTCCTCATCTTCAGTGGAGCTTGAGGAGGAAGATTCCTCATCTGAATCACTCCAGGTTTCAGCAACAAATCCTTTCTCCTTTTTCTTATTTTTGTAGGAGGAGGACTTGGAGTGCTTCTTGTGATGTTCTTTTTCTTTTCTCTTTTCTTTGCTCTTTTCCTCTGGACACTGTTGTAGAATGTGTCCAGGTTTCCTTCAACCATAACAAATGATTTCTTTAGCAGGAGATCTGTCATATCTTGGTTTATCTTCATATCTTGAAGATTTCTTTCTGAAGTCTTTTCTTCCCATCTTGAGAAACCTTTTGGCAAAGAGTGCCATCAGCTCCTCATTGGATTGGCTTCCTTCAGAAGCATCAGCAGCTTTGAGAGCAAGAGTTTGCTCTTTCCTTGTTGGAGTTGGAGTCTTGGCTTCAGCCTCAGCTTCCCTAGTCTTCAGCACTTGCTCAAAAGATTTGAGCTTGCCAATGAGAGCTTCAGTTGATATTTCAGTAGTACTTTTGGCCTCCTTGATGGGCCAGATCCTGAGATCCCATGTGCTGGGGAAGCACATCAGTATCTTATCATTGACTTCTGTCAATGTAATCTCCTTATCAAGGGTTCTCAGCTCATTGATGATTGAGCTGAGCCTTGTGTACATGGCTTCAACTGATTCAGCTTCAGTCTTCTTGAAGTTTTCATACTGAGATATAAGGTTGGACCTTCTGTCCTTTCTTTCATCAACTAAACCAGCTACAATCTAGTTAAGTGAGTCCCACATGGCTTTTGCAGAGGTGCAATCAGCCACTTTTTAGAAGATTTCATCAGACATAGTCTGAGCCAGAATGTTCATAGCTTTGGCATCAGCTATCTTTGCCTTCTTGTAGGCATCATTGTAGTCTGGAGGAGGCACTGCACTGAGATTTGTAGATGTTGTAGCAGTGGATGTAGCAGGAGGTGTTGGAGGTCCTATAAAAATAGAAGAAAAAATGTCTTCATCAATAGAGTTCATATATAATTTTATTCTTGCCTTCCAAATGCTAAACTTAGCTAAGTTGCAAGATGGAGGTGTGGTGCTAGAGTAATCCTTAGACTGGGCCATGAAGTGAATATCTATAAGCTTGGTATCTATCTAGATCTTGTGACTCAGGTGTTAGCCTGTACAGTCAGTCAACCTCCCTCTGATACCAATTGAAAGTGAGGATAGATACAACTCTAGAGGGGGGGGGGGTGAATATAGTATTCAAAAATTATGACACCCTACTCAACTCCCTTAGAGTAAATTTACGGAATGAGTTTATAGATATTTGAAACCCTAGAGCCTAATACAAAGTGAAGTGCACTAGTGAAAGCTAACTGTAATTACAGTTGAGCTTTGATCCAATCACAAAAACTAGCAATCCTAGTTATTTCTACTCACCGCCACAGTGCAATAATTAAATAAAGCAACACAGACGACACAAGAAGTTTATAGTGGTTCCCTCTAAATAGGTACGTCCACTCTTCCACCACCCTAGTAGGAATCCACTACAGGTTTTTGTTCAGGTGCCCTGCCACCAACTGATCTGCTTCAGGTAGATCAAGTAGACCCTTTGAGCTTTTGATCAGGAGCTCAAAATCCAACATAGGTTTTTGATCAGGTGCCCTGCCACCAAGGTTCACTTTTGAAGGGAGTAATAACTCTTTAAACAGGAGGTTGAGAGAGTTAATGTTTCTTCTCTATTGTTAAAATAGATTAGAGAAGCTAGTGGAATGCACAGAGCTAGAAATCTCTAAAGAATCAAGGCTCCCCCTGGCTTAGAGAATATCCAGGAAGAAGTCTTGCTTCAGGGTGTAGGAACTCTTCTAAATTCTTGACAGAGAACTGTCTTGAAATTCTGAAGGAGAAGCTTGAAGAAGACTCTTGATTGTAGAATGATTGTTCTTCTTCTATAGCTTCCTTTCTTCTTCTTATTCTTCTTGAGACTCTGAGTGAATGTTCCTGGCAGCAAGATGAACTCAGGATTGAAGAAGAGAGAGTTGAAGAAAGATTATCTTCTTAGTTGAATGTATCAATGACTGAGAGTTGTATATTTCTTGCTTTCAATCTCAATGCCAACTTGTTATCTCTCTATATGTTGCCGTGTGTTGTTGTCTTTTGAAAGCACTTTATATATTGGCCTTTGCAACGACTCTAATCTTTGTTTGAATTTTGTCTTCTTTTGAAATCTGCAATCTGGGCTGCAAATAGCACAAAACAAAACATATCCTGCAGGCAGACATGCTATAAAGGGATAACACCTTCTAAGAAGCTGCAAATCCAATCTGATAAAAAGGAGTACTAAAGAAAGTCACATCAGACTAAACACTTTACGGCCAAAGAAGACTTTTTGAGTCTAACGGCTATAAAGGACAGCATGGCAGATAAAGCAAAAAGATATTTCAACTCATAAGACAAATAACTTTGTCAGATAAAACATGACTTATGCACAAATGATGGGGCAAAGATTGCCTTGAGATGTATGCACAAAATCAATGAAATAATCTTTAATAAAATATGCTAAATAAACAGGAATTAAATCAAAGAACAGAAGGAGTACAAAATTACTAAAGGCAGACAAAAGATCGTCGAATGATCCTTGGAGATCGTCGAACGAAGCACAGAGATCGTCGACCTATCAGAACAGATAGTCGAACGACACAGATAGTCGAACTATAAAAGCTGATAGTCGAACTACCACAGCAGATAGTCGAACTATCAGGACAGATAGTCGAGCTATCAGTTAGTCGACCTATCAAGACAGATAGTCGAACTATCAAGCAAAACAGATAGTCGACCTATCAAACAGCTAGTCGAGCAATCAGATAGTTAAACTATCCAAGCAGATAGTTGAACTATCAAACAGAACAGATAGTCGACCTATCAAGACAGATAGTTGAACTATCAAGCAGAACAGATAGTCGACCTATCAAACAGATAGTCGAGCTATCAGATAGTTGAACTATCCAAGCAGATAGTCGAACTATCAAACAGAACAGATAGTCGACCTATCAAGACAGATAGTCGAGCTATCAGATAGTTGAACTATCCAAGGCAGATAGTCGAACTATCAAGAAATCTGTCTGGTCAAAAGAAGTCGAGCGGGGTTCGACGATCGACGAGGCAGATACCACAGATTGTCGAGCTAACAAGAGTTGAACTAACTCGGAGTTAGATGATCTGCTGATAGACAAACATCGACCAACTGATAGACGATCGTCGACCAGACGATAGACGATAGTCGAGCGGCGTTCGACTATAGTCGAACGAAAAACAACTTAACAAAATTTTCATCTGGATAAGTGACAACTCTACAACTAGAGCAATCTAACAAAACAACTAACCTTTGACCATAGATAAATCTTGGGTCAAGAGACTAAATGAGAAGACTAAACTCAAATCCAAACTAGGGTACCAACACCCTGCTATAGCAAATAATAACTTCGAATTAAAGCCTAACATAATTCAAATGGTGCAGCAGTATGTGTAATTTGACGGACTTCATGATGAATATTTAAACGCACATATAGCAAGCTTTCTTGAAATTTGTGATACCTTCAAGATAAATGGTGTCACAAATGATGCAATCAGGCTAAGACTCTCCCCTTCTCCTTAAGAAATAAAGCTAAGCAGTGGCTGAACACTCTACATAATAATAGCATAACCACCTAGAATGAAATAATCGAAAAAAATTTTGCGAAGTATTTTCCGCCAGCTAAAACTTCAAAACTTAGGAACGACATTTCCGCTTTTGGACAAATAGACTCCAAAACCTTATATGAAACTTGGGAAAGATTTAAAGAATTATTAAGACGATGCCCACATCACGCGCTGCATGTATGGTTACAAGTGCAGACGTTCTATAACGAGCTAAATCAAAATACAAAGCAAATGATAGACGCACCTTATGGCGGTACTTTAAATCATAAGACCCCGGAAGCAGCTCTTGATCTTTTCGAGGACATGGACATGAACACTTATCAGTGGAATGTGCCTAGGTCCCGCCCAAACAAACCTGCAGGTATCTTTGAAGTGGACAACGTCTCCCAGCTTGCTCTATATGTTGAAATATTAAGCCAAAATATAACGGAGATGACTGTTAGCTCCGCCCCTCAAGTATGGGAATCTGCAACTCTTGCCCTAGAACAATTAGATTTTGTTAACAATATGCCTCGAAATGCTTTGAATAATTTTTCTGCTGCGAATTTTCATCCTCCTAGTTTTAATTTTCCGAATAGTTATAATCCTTCCTTAAGAAATCATCCGAATTTTTCATGGAGTAATCCATCGAATGCTATGCGACTGCCACCACAAAATGATTTTTCTATACCACCACCACCACCTCTTCAAAATTATCCAAATCCTCCAAGCTTGGAGGAGTTACTTTCCAAATATTTCGCCACAAATGACGCTACGAGAAGAACTTTAACTGGAAGCGTTAAAATTCTTGAAAATCAAGTAGGACAGCTTGCTAAAATTATTTCTGAGTGACCCACAGGGTCTCTTCCTTTCATTACCGAGTACAACCAGAGAGAGCAAGCGAAAGTTATAACTCTTCGGAGTGGGAAGCAAGTTCCCGGTATGGTTAGTGAAGAGCCTGAGGCAAGCTCAGCTACTGCTTTTAAAAATCAAAGCTCTGCTTCCGCTTTAAAAAATCAAAGTTCCGCCCCGGTTTTAAAAATTCCACCCTCTGCTGAATAATTTATCACCCCCGTTTTAGAAAAAGATCTCACTCCACCACCCATCTTTAAAAATAATCCAAATCTGCCTTACACTTCCGAACTTAATAAACAACGATAGGACGATCAATACTCCCATTTCTTAGAGATGTTTAAGCAAATCCACATAAATCTACCCTTCCAAAGAAAATCAGTGACGTGGGTAGTTTTTCTATTCCATGTGTCTTTGGTAATCTTTTTTTCAAGAATGCATTAGCCGATTTAGGTGCGAGTATTAACCTGATGCTCCACTCGTTGTTTGAAAAGTAAGGAATTGGTAGCCTCAACCCCACACGTCATGTGTATCCAGCTCTCCTACAGATTCGTTAAGTACCCATTAGGAATAGTGGAGGATGTTCTAGTAAAAGTCGACAAGTTAATCTTCCCGGTGGACTTTGTCATTTTGGACATCGAAGAAGACGTCGAGGTTCCCCTGATCCTTGGCTGGCCCTTCCTTGCCACCTCCCGAGCTATCATTGACGTAAGCAATGGTAAGCTCTTCCTTTGAGTAGGCGACGACAAAGTCACTTTCTCTTTCACACCTTCGATCAAAAAAACCTTAGCAAATTATTACTCCTTCTTTTTCGTAGATGCCGTGAGTGATGAATCTTCCTATTGCCTCTCTAATTTTGAAAAAGAATTTTCTGCTTTTTGTTCCTCCTCTTATCTTCAAACTGAATCGCTACACCTAAGTGAAGAAAGTGTAGAATCCTCTTATCTTTTATCTTATTTTGAAAAATAATTTTCCGATTTTCTTTCTCTTCTACTCTTCCAATTGATTCGCATCAAGAAGCCGTCTTTGCCACAAGCTCCTGAACATCTCAAGTACGCCTTCTTAGAATAGAACTCCAAGCTGCCAGTTATAGTTTTGGCCAACCTCACGGATGTCCAAAATGAAAAACTTCTTTTAGTTCTACGTAAACATCACCGGGCTACTGCTTGGAAGATTTCCGATATCAACGGCATAAGCCCATCTTTCTGCACTCATAAAATTTTAATGGAAGATAATTCGCGTAACTCCATTCAACCTCAGTGCCGTATAAACCCGAACATGAAATAAGTAGTTAAGGGCGAGGTTATGAAATTATTAGAAGCAGGAATTATCTACCCTTTATCATATAGTAAGTGGTTTAGCCCTGTTCAGGTAGTACCAAAGTAGGGAGGGATAATAGTAAATAAAAATGAAAATAACGAATTAATCCCGACACGGACGGTGTCGGGTTGGCGTATGTGTATAGATTATAGGAAGCTGAATGACGCCACCTGCAAGGACCACTTTCCTTTACCGTTTATCGACCAGATTTTAGAATGATTATCCGGCCATAGCTTTTATTGTTTTCTCGATGGCCTCTCGGGGTATTTTCAAATCCCCATCTCTCTCGAGGAGCAAGAGAAAACTAGATTTACTTGTCCCTTCGGCACCTTCGCCTACCGAAGAATGCCATTTGGATTGTGCAATGCTCTAGCAACATTCCAGCGATGTATGCTCGCTATCTTTAAAAAGTACGTAGAAAGAATTATGGAGGTATTTATGGACGATTTCTCCGTGTTCGGCGATTCCTTTGAAAGATGTTTAGAAAACCTCGAAAAAGTCTTGGAACGATGCGAAGAAACTAACCTTGCCCTAAAATAGGAAAAACACCATTTTATGGTGAGGGAAGGGTAAGTTTTGGGTTATAAAATTTCTGCGAGAGGTATTGAGGTAGATATTGCGAAGATAGAAGTTATCGAGAAGTTGTCGCCGCCTATGAATATAAAAGTTATAAGAAGTTTCTTAGGTCACGCTGGTTTCTACCGCCGCTTCATTAAGGACTTCTCACAGATCACCAAGCCCCTCACCCATCTTCTAGAAAAAGATGCCCATTCATTTTTGATGACTCTTGTCTTTCTACCTTCGAATTAATAAAAGAAATGTTAATTAACGCACCGATTAAGATACCTCTGGCATGGGACCTTCCATTTGAGATAATGTGCGATGAGAGAATTTCCGCGGTGGGAGCCGTATTAGGTCAACACATATCTAAAAACTTCCACCCCATCTATTACGCTAGTAAAACGCTCACATCTGCACAGGAAAATTACACCATGACTGAGAAGGAGCTCCTAACTGTAGTATTCACTTTTGAGAAATTCCGTCCTTATATTACACTTTCAAAAATTATTGTTTTTACGGACCACTCGGCCCTCAAATATCTTCTTTGAAAAACTGATGCCAAGCCGGGCTTGATTCGCTTGGTCTTACTCCTCTAGGAGTTTGACTTAGAGATCCGTGATAAGCAAGGAGCTGAGAACTTGGCCGTCGACCATCTCTCCAGATTAGATAATCCCTTTATAGAAAAATTAAATGAAAAATCTTTTAATTATTATTTTCCAGATGAGAAGCTGCTTTTAATTAAAACATCTGCTTCTCCTTGGTTCGCACACATTTCCAACTATTTAGTGGCCCAGGTGCTCCTAAAAGAGTTCTCCTCTCAACAAAAGAAGAAATTCTTTTCTGAGTTGAAGAACTATTTTTGAGAAGACCGCGTCTTTTCAGAATCTGTGCGGACCAAGTGATAAGGAGATGTGTTTCTTATGAAGAAGGAGTTGATATTTTAAAACACTTACATGAAGGCCCGACAGGTGGGCACTATCAAGCTGCTCACTCCGCTCACAAGGTGCTTTGCGCGGGTTTTTACTGGCCTAGCCTATTTAAAGATGCGCAAGCCTTTGTGAGTAGGTGTGATAGTTGTCAACGGTTGGGCAACATTTCCAATAAAAATGAAATGCCGCAAAATTATTTCCTTGAGTGCGAAATTTTCGACCTCGGGGAATCGATTTTGTTGGCCCTCTTCCTTCTAGCTTAAGAAATATGTATATTTTAGTTATCATAGATTACGTTTCTCGTTGGGCCGAAGCCCAAGCTCTTCCTACGAACGACTCCCGAGTTGTAGTTGCCTTTTTGAAAAAATTATTTTCTCGATTCAGAATGCCGCGAGCCATCGTTAGTGACAGGGGTTCCAATTTATATAACGCCTAGTTTTCAAAAATCCTTACTAAATACGGCATTACACATAAGCTTTCAACAACCTACCACCCCCAAATTAACGGACAAGTCGAAATAGTGAATAAAGAAATAAAAAATATTAGAAAAGACATTTTCAACTTATAGGAAAGACTGGTCAGCCAAATTAGACGATGCTCTATGGGCCTACTGAACTGCATACAAAACCGCTCTCGAATGTATGCCGTATAGGTTGGTCTATGAAAAATGGTGCCATTTACCCGTAGAATTAGAACACCGCGCTTTTTGGGTCTTAAGACTTTTAAACTTCGATCCTCACTCTGTCGGTGAACTTAGAAAAGTTTAACTTAATGAACTCGACAAGTGACTCTCTTACGCTTACGAAAATAACAAAATTTATAAAGAGCGGACGAAACTTTTGCACGATAAGTACCTAAGGCATCCGAAAACCTTTAAACCGGGCGACCAAGTTCTTTTATATAATTCTAAATTGCGTTTATTTCCTGTAAAATTAAAATCTCGTTGGTCGGGGCCCTTTTCTGTTCTGCAAGTTTTTCCGTATGGTACTATTTTAATTTTTCACCCTGATAAGGGTAATTTCAAAGTGAATGGTCAGCATCTTAAACTTTATTTCTCTGGTGATGATGATGTCAATCCAAACATTATTAAGTATCTGCTGCACGAACTCTAGCTTTGAACTTTTATTTTTTGTTAAAAACTATTTTATTTCTGGACAACAATATTTTTGGACAATATTATTTTTGATGCGTCGAGCACAACGACATTTTAAACAAAGGGCGCTCTTGGGAGGCAACCCAAGTTATCTTTTTTTATTTTCTTTATTTTACAATTTTTTCCTCGGACGGCTCCGACAATCTGAAGCTCCTATGATCGCATGCTCCAAAGTTGCTGAATCCATCACAAAGTCCAAAGAAGAAGCTCTGGGGAGCGACAACACTCAGCTTTCACAACAAATAAATTTGGGGATGTACCTATTTTTTAAATTCTATCTTTCAATTCTGTACTTTGATTTTCTCTCCTTCTCAAATCCCCTTCTTTTGCCATTGAGGACAATGTCCATTTTAAGCTTGGGGGAGGACTTCCTCCTTCTTTTTGCTTAGTGTAAATATTTTTTCTTTGTGTATATTTTTTTTTTCAAAAAATCCAAAAAAATGAATATCTTAAAATTCAAAAAAAAAAGAAAATATTTCCAAAATCCAAAAAAAGAGAATATTTCAAAAATTAAAAAAAATATTTGTTTTGTTTTCTTACTTTAATAGATTCGACATTTTGGTATCTCAATAGTACCCCTAGTTTTTGTTTTGTTTTACTCAAAATTTCTTATAAACAACTTAGTTAATTAAAATATTTGTAATCGTCCGTTTTAATTATGTTTCACAAGTAAAATGTTAGTCATACTGTATTTGTAATTCACGGTAGCTTGTTAAGGTGAAATATTTTTTTAAAACTCGCATTTCTATTATTGTTTTTCCATCTTTATTTTCTTTTCTTTCTCAAAAATTCATCATCCACTATTTTCCTTTTCGTTTTTGGATAATTTTTGTAAGGTCAACTTTTGAATAGCGTAGTAAATGTGAACGATCCAAGTCACTTATTATTTCTATTTTCAAGATAATTGCATCAATCTTCTTTTATTATCTAGGACTTTTTTTGAAAATTTTCAAAATTTTCTTTTAAATAAATTTAAAAGCGTGAAAATGATTTAGGCCGTTTTTGTTTTTGTTTGAGCTTTGCTGCCAACCTAAAAACTTTCACCACTAGTTAACATCTTTTGAGCCTTTTTCCAAATTCATTTGATTGCTCCTCTTTTCATATCATTTTCACCAAGGCCAAAATTTCCAACCTATCTAATCACACTAGCCTTTTTGAGTATCATAAAATATTTTCATGATTATGATAGGATATTTTGTGATATTTTTGGGAAATGTTTTTGAAAAAAGTTGTGCTCAGAAGAGATGTTTGCTTTTGTTTGGCCAATTCAAAATGAAAATAAAAATTATTTATGGCCTTTGTTTTGAAAAAGAAAAAGAAAAAAAATGGAATAAGAATGAAAAAAATATATTTTTATTTTAAATGAAATTTTTTGAAACTCTTTGTTTTGGTTTAGTGTGATTTTAAGCCTTCCCATTAATCTTTGAATTCCACTCCTAATCATATTCCTAAACCAAATGTTTCTGTCCTATTTAAGTCCATTTGATTCACGCCTTTTGAATTTTATTTAATAACTAAGAAAAGAAGAAAAGTAAATCAGTTTTAGTTTTGGATTTAAACTTAGATTTTTGTTATTTAGTTTATATAATTATAAAGCATTGCTTGGATCTAGTAACAACTCAATTCATTTTTTTATTTTCGTTGCTTTGCTTAAATCAATTTAAAGAAATTTGTTAAAATTTTGGATTATTTATTTTTGTTAGTAGAGTTTATAAAAGTTAAACCGCACCTAAATAATTATCTTAGATTTACGTTTCGCCTTTTCCCTATTTAGAATTTCGCAAGTTACTTGTGTTAGCATAATTTGAACTTTTTGATTAGTCTTATTTTAAGTTTATCTATTTTTTATATTTTTTCTTGGGGACAAACAAAACTTAAGCTTGGGGGAATTTGATAATACGTTTTGTAGTCTTAACTATTATCGTATTTTTCTAGTTTATAAGGTACAAATCTTGTATTTTAAGCTTTATTTTTATCTTTCTTATGTTAATTTTATTGCCCATATCTTTTTCCTCTCTTTGTGCAGCTTTCCTGAAAATTGGTCAAAATTGACCTGACACGCCTCCTATCATGCCCTCCCAGGGCGTGACCTAGGGCGTGTCACCTATTCCAGAGGAATCCAGAAGCCAGAGGAAAAAACCAGGAAAAACGACTGTCACGCCCCCCCTACACGCCTTCCCCGGGCGTGTCCCAGGGCATGATACGGTGCGTATCGCCCTCTGCCCGAAGCCTTCCGCCACATTAAATGCTATTTCGACTCAGGACGCAAACAGTAATGTCACGCCCCCATCACGGGCTTGGCATAGGGCGTGACCCATCCTTTTCCGATGACTGACGTATTTCTGACCAATGATTTCGATGCGACGTGCATGTCATGCCCCCCTACACAGCCGTGACCCAAGGCGTTTCCACCGACGTATAAGTGCAATCATCTTTCCTGCCATAATCCAGAGCCCGAGGTAAACCCCGTACATGTCATGCCCCCTAACACGCCCCCCTAGGGCGTATCGAAGGGCGTTACCAACCCGTAAGCTTTTCCTATAATTTCAGACCCCCTTCCATTTTAACAAGCTTGGGTTGAGAGGGGAGGTGCTGCCCCTTTGTTTCTTGGTCTTTTTCTTGTTCTTCCCTCTCTCTCTCTTCCTTATTATTGTAATTTTTCTAATCCTAGCTTAGTTCTTCTTTTATTTTAGCTTTTGTAATAGCTTTTGTAATTGTTTTTACCTTAATTTTATGCTAGCCTAGTTTTCATTTCCATGCAAGTATATCACTTTCATTTTCATGCAAGTATAGCTCTCTTTCATTATTAGTAAAAGTGCTCTTTTCTTACTAGTGTTATTATTATGCTTTACTACTCATCCTTCCTCCTCCACTCCATTATAATTAACTAATCCTCCTTGTACTCGATCTTGATGATCTGAGGTTCGAGCGATTAAGTTATGATGTTTTAATTTACCTTTTCTTTTTATGTTTTAGGTCTTGAATTACTCTTGATTTTTCATGGGCTGGAGGTATATTGTCGATATATAGTCTCCACCCTTGCTTTCATTCTGGGCTAGTCGAGGGGCCGATAGAATGAAGTGAGCATTCAAGAGTAAAGGGAGTTGTACGCACCCCTCGAGAGAGGAAGAAGTAAAAATCTCCCGGATTGGAGTAAAATATAATAGTGGGGTTCACCGCTTAAATCGAGCTTTAGGCCTCTGATTTAGACGAGAGTCGGTCGGAACTTCCTAAACTCAGTTGGGCACGACTTCGAGAGAAGAGTGTTCAAGCTTTAGAAACCTCCACGGTCAAGGACCTTTACCCTATAAAGTTTAGGTTTTTATCACATTTCTTAGTCGACTTTTGCCGAGGTGATTCTTGATCGAGTGCATTTCCATTTCATATTTTCAGCCCTTCGTTGTAATCGCTTCTTATAGTCCTTTAATTAACTGCAGTAGTTCTCTTTCAAGCATAGTTTTATTTCCATAATTGCAATTAGTTTCCGATACCCTAGTTTTTCCGTCGATAAAATAATAGCCTTCGTGTGAGTAAGTGTACGCAACAGTTCCTAGATTTTAATACAATACTTGTGTCCCCTAGCTACAGTTCGATAGGTATACTTGCCTCATTGGATTGCTAGTTCGGTTGCTTTTATTTTCTTCGAACCTTAGGGACCACCAGTTATCAGTCATAACTTCAAGATAATATAAATAATGAGGAAGGTAATGTAGAAGCATTTAAAATTATGTTTGGGAAAGAACATCCTGGATCAATGCTTGGTTTGGGAAAGGTATTACACAAACTGCTTTGAAGCGAAAGAAAGACTTTGTGGCTTTGAAAAAGTACATAATGAAGAGCTGCCTTTATTGAATGAAAAATTACAATATGTGGAAGATACAGTTAATACTCTAAAAAGTGTACTTAAGAGTATGCTGCACCAAAGCAAACCCATTGGAGTAGATGTAGAATCATTGGATAATCTATTAGTTACATCTCCAGGGGATGCAAATAGTGGACAGAAGAGAGACGAGCTACTACATTCACATTCTTCTACATCAACACACGTTCCAAACTATGTTGAGGTATAATGTTATAGATTTTCACACAATATATTAAAATACATTTATATGTTTACCACTTTTTAATTATATATTGATCTTGATGTCATTATATTTATATATATATTATTTTACTTTGTGCAGAAAGTTCTTGATGTCGAGAAGACAAATGAGGAGTTGCAATATGATCGATGACCCCATATCATGAAGAACATTTGATGTTTAAGCTGATTTAGATAATTTTGTTTGTGTAATGTAATATTTAAATATTTTGATGTACTTTGATACATTGTGATGCTAATGATGGGTTATTAATTTGATGTTAAAACATGTGAAACTTTAATATTCTAAATGAATGTATTTTTCTTGTTAAACTGTTAAATATTTATGCGTTATAAAAAATGTCTCATGATAAAACATGTTTGTTTTTGAAGTTTTAATTTATTTTGAAGTTTTTTTAAAATTTATATTTTTTTATTAATTAAATATTTTTGGCAACATTTATTAAATGTACCTCTAAACATTTTAAAAATGTTGCAATAGGTCTATGTAAAAACTGTTGTCTTTACTACAGAAATAGGCAACAGTTTCAAGTAATGTTGCCTAAACATGTGAAAATTGTTGTCTTAGATCTTTGGAAACGCGGGCATCGGCATACACCCATATGGCAATAGTTTTCAATGTTTTGGCAATGTTTTGCGGTTTTAGGCAACCGTTTTCAAATGTTGCTAAAGACAAAAAATGTTGTAGTGAATGTCGGGATTTAGCCCCTTATGAAACCTAAAGAGGGTGATCTTTGGCATCTCCCTAACATCACACCTGACCATTATGTACTTGAGAAGATTCATGTACTACGTGATTGACCTATTCCCTTATTTAGGGGTAGTTAAATCATCAAACAGCTTTGTCCGATGATACACACAAACATATTGGTCTATTAACATGACCTTCATGCCTGCGCAACAAATAGGCGGTAAGCCGTTCATGGTTCCAAGGCATCGTTCGTCATTCAACCAGTATATCTTACCACTACCTAACAGTTTCATCCTCGCAACTCGCACCTTATCAATGTCAGTCAGCTTATGACACTCGAAGTAGCACTCTATCTCCATAACCCAGTCTAAAGAGACTTGTGGTTCACCCTGTACAACCCTATATTCGATGATTGGGACATATCGGATTGACGAGTGGCCAGTACCCGTCCAAGATCTGAAGAGAGGCACTCGCGCTGGATGAAGGGAAGAGGAAAGGTCTTGCCCCTTAGCGAGTGCCACCCTCACTCAGCATTCGCCTGAATATCTCGCGTGCAGGCGCGCATGAGAGATTGGCTCTCGCCAGTCTAGGCGAGTGGTCGCCCAACACGGAATTCGCCCTTCAGGGGTCTTTAAGGCGGCGAGTGTGTTGAGCTCCCAGCAGTCGCCCCCTTTAGCTGAGTGATGCTATCATAGATCACTCGCCCAGCAGGGCACAAAGGCAAATTACTTGGATGCCCTTAGAGGTCTGTAGTTAGCTATTTAGAATAGTAGAGTTTGGCAATTAGCAAGCCAGCCAAGGGTGTTTTCAATAATTTCAGAACAACGGAGTTAGGCTATTAGCAGGCAAGCCCATTATGTTTTTAGTAATTACAGACCAGTGGAGGTTGGTTATTTGCAGGCCATTTTCAAAAATCTATAAATAGACCCAAAGGGGTACCTCAGAAGACATGTTCACTTGTCTCCAAACCTTCTAGAACTTTATGAGGTACCTTAGCCCGATATTTGGCTAAGGAGGGTAAGCGCTCAGAGATCTTTCGGGTGTGTGGTGGGTCCTCCACGCCGGGCCCTTGGGTCAGTCACCTATTCTTTTTCCTTTATCATTTTTCTTATAGGAGAGAAGTAGGTGTGTGATCACCCCTTCCCCAAGGGTGAACTCCATCCAGACCGAATTCTCGGTTTCAACATTCTGGTGCGGTGAACGTGGAGAGTGGTTAGCACAGAAAAAATTCAACAAGCTCGATGACTAGAAGAGAAGGGCAATGTTCGGACAGGGCCAACTGGCCGCCCACTCCCCCTCTCGCCACGGTGGGTATGTTAGAGGACTTCAACCAGAAAGTACTCAACTTGGTCAAATTTTCACTCGGCGCGCATGTCGAGTGCTCGACACTTGCAGTCCCTATTCTCGCGGTTCCAGCTCTCGGCGAGGACGCTCCAGGCAGGTGGGCTGGGAAAGAAGTGGTAGAGGAACGAAGAGGCAGCGAGCTCCCTGGGTGAGTACTCTTCCCGGGCTCGGCGAGCGGCGATAGGTTCAGCGAGATCAGGGTGCGAGACCCCCCAGCTCTCCTAGTAGGGGGAGGCAGCCCCTTCAACGAGCTAGTTTCTTCTGCCTAGTTCTAGAGGGGTTCAGGGAGCAAGAGATGTCTGACTATGCCGGGAAGGGAGACCCAGTCCAGCACGTCCAATGGTTTGAGGATGTGGTCTCGATCCGACTGATGTCAGATGGATTCAATTGTAGGCTCTTCTCCAACACCCTCAAGGAGAAGGCGAGAGAGTGGTTCAACCAGTTGCCTTCCAATTCCATCTACTTCTTTGAGGACCTACATCGATGATTCATGTTGAGGTTCACTACCTCTAAGAGGAGGAAGAAGGAGTTGGAGTCCCTATTCCACATCAAGCAGGGAGTGAACGAGACCCTGGGAAGCTATGTGGATTGGTTCTAGGAGGAGGTGACCCAGGTCTAAGAGATGTCAGGGCATACCCTGATGATGGCCTTCACTTTGGGGCTACAGTAGGGTTTCTTCTGAATGGAACTGAAGAGGGTGGCGCCTCTCTCCTAAGAGGAGCTAATGGAGAGGGAAAAAAGAGAAGTAAACGGGGAGGCATCTAATCTAGAGTTTGCCCAAAAGCTAGCCTAGTGGGCCACAGAGGAGGAGAGGCCATGCGGTGGTAGAGGTCAGGAGGAGAGAAGAGCTTAGCCCTAGAAGAGGGAATAACAGCAGCAGGAGCAGCCCAAGTAGGGGTGTTAGGAGCCAAACAATCGGCTAGTGTGGAGGTTGGAGTGGCAGGAACAAGGGTCGAGGAGAGGTCATAATATGGGGGGGATAACCGTTATGGGGGCAAGGGACAGTTTACCCTCTAGGTGAGAGGCAAGGCCAGAGACCACCTCTCCCCAAACAATACCAGGCTATGGCTATAGCCATGGGGGAGAGGAGGAGAGCATAACAAAGGAGAAGAAGGGAGGTTAGGGTGCAGTTGCCTTACTGCGACTTCCATCAGGAGGAAGTGCATGCTACGACCACGTGCCTAAAGTTCCTCGAGATGAGAGGAAACAGGGTGCAGCACCAGCAAGACCGCCAGGGAGTGTGGATCGAGGAGGTCCTGTCTCGGACAGAGGACAGGTGTGAGGACCGGTCCGATGTTGGGGCCCAAGGAGGGATAAGAGTGATCCATGGGCTGTGTGGATTGAGGCTTTCCGCAAGGCAAGTCTCCACACCATATACTGCAGGAGCGTTGGCTCCACATCCAAGACCCCACCCACGGAGGAGAAGATCACCTTCTAAAGGAAGGATATGCCAGACTATAAGGACCCCTTCAGCGACGAGCTGGTCATCCAGACAGCGGTCGAGAACTTCACCATCTCCAGGATCCTCATCGACAATGGGAGCTCGGTAAACGTCATCTTCAAGAAGGTGTTTGACGCGATGAAGGTGGAGGCCGAGAGGGTGCTGGCCTCAGATGGACCCTTCTTCGGGTTATCAGGTGAGAGGAAGGAGGTCGAAGGAGGAGTGGGGCTCCATGTCTCCACACCATAAACTTACAGGTTCGTCATCGTGGACTCCCCCAGCAGCTAAAACACCATCTTTGGGTGGTCCCTCATTAGTGCATTCTGCTGCGTCCCCTCGTCCTTCCACCAATGTCTGAAGTTAACGCCAAAGGGATCCAGGTCTGGGTCCAGGGAGACCCCAAGATAGCGAGGGAGTGCTACATCACGAAGATAAACTCCATCTCTTGGAATGAGGGGCCGAAGAGACTGAGAGTAGGATGGAGGAGGCAGATCAGGAGGTAGTGGAGATGGAGGTGGAGAACCGCACCCTGGTGGGGATGGCAGAGGAAGTTCAAGAGATGGCCGAGGTTATGGCTGTAGAGGAGGCTGAGGAGGAAGTTCCTACCCTGGGTGGGGAGGACGTTGGAGAGTTGGGGGAGTACTCCAGGCTGGAGGTTGGGAGGAGGTAGTGGAGGTGGAGGTTCTCACCCTCTGGGGTACGATGGATAAGGTACGCATTAGCGGGAGGTTGGCCCTGGCCGACCGGGAGAGGATGTTGGAGGACATCCAAAAGAACGTGGACATCTTCTACTAGAGCACCGCAGAGATGTCAGGGATCGATGGAGACGTCACGTGCCACCGCCTCAACTTGGACGCGGAGGCTCGCCCCATCCAGCAAAAGAAGAGGTCCATCGCGGACAAATTGGCCAAGCCTATCAGATAGGAGGTGGCCAAGCTCCTCAAGCCTGGATTTGTATTTGAAATAAAATACCCCGGCTGGGTCTCCAATATAGTAATGGTTAAAAAAGGAGATGGTCGGTGGCATATGTGTGTTGATTTTTCTCCACTTAATAAATCATGACCCAAGGACTGTTATCCTTTGCCTCGGATCCACGCGCTGGTTGACTCAGCCGTTGGTTTTCCTATAATGAATTTTCTGGATGCATTTTCAGGTTATCACCAGATCAGGATGCACCCCCCCCCCACAATGTAAAAGATGTCTCCTTAATCACAGGGGATGAGTGCTACTACTATAAAATGATGCCTTTTGGGCTGAAGAATGTAGGGGTGACCTATCAGAAGATGATGGACAGGGTTTTCCGAGAGCAGAGGGGCAGGAACCTAGAAGTGTATGTAGATGACCTCATGATCAAGAGCCGAGATGTGGACTCCCACCTCTGGTACCTAGAGGAGACCTTCGCCACCTTGCGCGAGTACAAGATGAGGCTGAGCCCCCTTATGTGTGTCTTCGGGGCAAGCAGGGGAAAGTTCCTGGGCCACCTTCTCACCCACGCGGGGGTAGGGCCAAATACTGATAAGGTCCGAGCAATCATGGAGCTGGGATCACCTCGGAATGCTAAAGAGATGCAGCGGTTGACAGTGAAGCTGGCAGGGTTGAGTAGGTTCCTTTCCTGGGCTAGGGAGAAGTGCTCTCCCTTCTTCAAATCATTAAGGGGAAGCAAAAAATTTGAGTGAACCAGGGAGTGCGAGGAGTCATTCCAAGCCCTGAAGAAGCAGTTGACTCTGGCTCCGCTGCTCTAAGGAGCGAATGAGGGGGAGGATTTATGCTTGTATCTCGGGGTCGGAGCAGAGGCCTTGAGCTCCGTCCTAGTTTGGGAAGAGGGGAAGAAGCAAATCCATATATACTATGTAAGCCAGGTGTTGAGGAAGGCAGAGCTCTGTTAACCCATCTTGGAAAAGCTGGCCTTCGCTCTTGTCATCTCGGCACGGAGGCTCCGGCCTTACTTTTAGGCACACTCGATCCGAGTGGTTACTGACCAACCCCTCTACAACATCTTCAAGGGGCTGGAGCATTCAGACAGGTTGTCTAAGTTGTAGGTGGAGCTGATTGAGTTCGACATCTCCTTTGTCCCCTGTCTCTCGATCAAGGCCCAAGCAATGGTCGATTTTCTGGCATAGTAAGTGGTCGAAGTGGCGGAGGTGGAACTCACTCATCCTATTCCCTGGAAGTTAATGGTGGAAGGTGCCTCAGGTAAGCATTGTTTGGGGGTGGGGGTGATCTTGCAAAGCCCCCATGGAACAAGTATAGAACAAACAATAGTTATCAATTTTTCTATTACTAACAATCAGGATGAATATGAAGCGGTGATTGTGGTGCTCCTCTTGCCAGAGAGCTACGAGTGCAAGATGTGGAGGTCCGCACTAACTCCATGGTGGTGGTTTCCCAGATCAACGGGGAGTTTGAGGCGAGGGAGCATACCCTGCAGTTGTATTTGGCAAAGGTGAAGGGGGTCATCGGTATGTTCTAGACCTTCTCCATCCGACACATGCCCAGGGAAGAGAATGATCAAGTGGATCAGTTAGCTAAGCATGACCCCTGGGTGGGGGGTACCATCACCGACATGTTCCGCCCATCCATCGAGGAAGTTGAGCTTATAGAGGTGGACCAACACCCCTCGTGGATGGACCCTTTCGAGACCTTCTTATCCACCGGAGAGTACCCGGAGGGGATTGAAACGAAAAAGATCAAGCATAAGTCGGCATACTATCTTATGCTTGACGGGCAGTTGTATAGAAAGACCCTATCTGGCATGCTGGCATATTGTGTGGCCGAGAGGGAAGTCTCGAAGATCCTAGAGGAAGTCCACTCAGGGGATTGTGGAAGTCACTCAGGGGTAAGAACCTTGGACAAAGGATCATCTGGCATGCGTACTTCTGGCTGACCCTGAGCCATGACGCCGCATAGTTCGCAAAGAATTGTAGCAAGTGCCAGTTGTTTGCCCCCTCCAACTACAGCCAGCTCAGCACCTCAGGAGCATCACAGCGCCCTGGCCCTTTGTATTCTGGGGAATGGATCTGGTAGGGCCTTTCCCCCAAGCCAGCGGGCAGAGAAGATTCTTGATGTTCATGATTAACTATTTTTCTAAGTGGTTATAAGTCAAGGCGTTGTCCAACGTAACCTAACAAGACATCAAGAACTTTGTGTTGGGAGAGATCATGTGTCGGCACGCATTGCCCCAGACCATTGTCATGGACAACAGGCCTCAATTCGCTAGCGCCGAGTTCATCAGATTCTTTGGAAAACTTGGGATTGATCTCAGATTTGCTTTGGTTCACCACCCTTGGAGCAACGGGCAGGTGGAGGGGGCGAACAAGATCATAGTCAATCTCCTTAAGAAGAAGGTGGAAAATTTGAAGGGTAACTGGGTGGAGCAGCTTCCTTCAGTTCTTTGGGCTCTTAGGACCACACCCAACATAACCACAGGAGAGACCCCCTTCAAACCCTCCCATGTGTGCGAGGCGGTGCTCCCGATAGAGTTCGATGTCCGGACCCCTCGGGTGGTCAAGGAAGAGGAAGGCAGGGAAGAATGGCGAGCTGAGAATGAGGAGGAGCTGCGGCTCTCCCTCAACATGGTGGAAGAGCTGCACGACGTCTCCGCCATCTGACCAGAAGAGGTGAAAAGAAGAATGAATAAGTACTTCGACAAGCACGTCTGGGTCAAACAGTTCATCGAAGGAGACTTGGTCCTAAAGAAGGTGGATGCAGCTGGGAGGTCAGCGATATTGGGGAAGCTCAACCCAAATTGGGAAGGCCTGTATATCGTCTAGGAGGCTCTAAGGTCAGGGGGTACTGCCTCCAAAATGTGGAGGGAGAGACCCTAAGTCACACCTGGAGTGGTGATGACTAAAGTATTTCTATTCATAAAAATATGAACATTCACTTCCTCATTATCTATGAAATCTTTTGATGCTACAGCTGCCAGGCTTCTGCTCTGCTGGTAGGGAAAGGATAGAAATATGTTTTCTCCCTCAATGATTAGGTCCCGAGAAGCTACTGCTGTCAGGCTCCCACCAAGCTGGAAGGGATGGGATCCTTGAATTACGTCGTTATGACCCTAGAGGTGGAGTCCGGTAGAGGCTCAACACCCACCTTCAGGCTTTCATCTAGCTGATTAGGCCGGTGGTAGCACCCGGAAGTTGGCTAGAAAGATTTCTTCTCCCTCCAGGGTTAGGTCCTAAGACGCTCCCGCTGCCAGGCTCCCACCAAGCTTGCAGGGCCGGGATCCTCGAAGTGATGTCGTTATGACCCTAGAGGTGGAGTCTGATAGAGGCTCAACACCCGCCGCCAGGCTTTCACCTAGCTGATTGGGCCGATGGTAGCATCCGGAAGTTGGCCAAAAAGATGTTTTCTCCCTCCAGGGTTAGGTCCTGAGACGCTCTCGCTTCCAGGCTCCCACCAAGCTGGCAGGGCCGGGATCCTCGAAGTGACGTCGTTATGACCCTAGAGGTGGAGTCCGAAGGAGGTTCAACACCCACCATCAGGCTTTCACCTAGCTAATTGGGCCGGTGGTAGCACCCGGAAGTTGACCAAAGGGATGTTTTCTCTCTCCAGGGTTGGATCCTCAGTTAACAAATTTTCCAGAACAAGCCCTCAACTGGTCTCATCAATAAGACAAACCCAAAGGCCAAGGCTTTCTTCAAAGAGAAAACAAGCCCTCGGGAAGATCTCGTCAAGGGGATCTCGCCACTCCGAAGGTAACAAGCAAATGCGGATAGCTAGAACTCGCTCTCGCAGGCCCGAGAATTTACATGCGCATAGAACTAAAAAGTCGAGAGCGGCGCAAAGCCCAATCCTAAGTTATACATCATCTTAAGGTGTCGCGAGATGTTTTGGCCCTGAGCTAAGCGAGAGAATGAATCATACGCATTTCGAGGTACCGCATCACTCGGCATCGCGAAGATAAATGAAGAGGCAAGAATTCTTTATAACAATATATTACATTCATCTAAAGGTTTCTACATTCTCAAAAGGGGCAAGGCCAGAAATAAAAGTACAAGTAAAAACAAAAAGGGGAAGGGCAAGAGCTTCAGGGCGGCGAGGCTGAATTCTCGCTCCCGCCAGAATCCTCGTCTGCACTCCGCATGGACTCAAGAACAGGTTGCAAGAATTCCAGCATTAGGATATAAGCCATCACCTTCTCGCCATCACTGTTGAGGAAGCTGGCCTGCTGCATCATCTCGAGTGCGTGCCTAGCCCCATGAAAGCGTGGTCCCGCATCATCAGGTCAATCTCATTCTTAGTGTACAACATGGACTCCTTCTTCTTGCTCGAGGGAAGAGGGATCAACGAGTCGATCCACTACTAATTTTGTGACCTCACACGCCGGTTCACGTCCTCTAGGTGGGCGATTCGCACATCCTTCTTGGCGACAGTCGCCGCATCCTGAAAAATGACCAGGGATCAAGGCGAGAGTAGAAAAACTTGGCGCATATACAAAAGAGTATGGACTTACCACTCCAGCCTCTTGCAGAGCGAGATCCCTCTTGGAAGTGGCGAGCTCCTCTTTAAGCTTCTCTACATCTGAGCAAAGGCAGGATCGTGTCGCGCTTACATCCATGAGTTGCCGTGCGAGGCGGAAGCAGCGGCGCACTGTCATGTGCGCTACTTCGAGGGCACAAAATTGGTCCCGTGAGCTCTCATTGGCGAGTGACTTAGTCAGCGCCCTGTCATATTGGGTGGCGCTGTCCCACCCGTACATGCCGAAAGCCAGTGCATAGGCCTGGCCCGAGACTGTCTCTCCCACTTTCCAAGCAGGGAACAAGATGGAGATGGAGGCCCTATTAGCATTCCGGTCCCACATCAACAGGGGCTCATTCAAGTCATTCAACACCTCTTAACCCAGGTCGAAGTTCTTGTGATCCTTAGGTCCCGGCTCCCCCTGTGTCGAGGTCCCGTCGACCTCTCCCGCCCTGTTCACCACTCCGCCAACACCGGTTTCGCGGGAGTTGTTGACAATCTCTTCTCCCTTGCCAAGATCAATGACCTTTGACTTCTCGGCGACCTTTATTCTCTCGGCGGCTTTAAGCATCTTAGCATCTTTTGACTTCTCGACAGCAGGCGGTTGGCTAGATGCGGGTAGTTTCTTGGCAGGAGGTAGAGATGTCAGAACTACAAGCTTATGTTTTGTGCTGCTAGATTAAGGCTACTGCCCCAAGTAGCTCCTGCAGGCCACATCGGTAGTCTCAGCATGCGCCAATTTGGACGAAGGTGCGTCAGTCTCGGCGAATGGAGGATTATGGGGGAGATCTCGCCCACCTGCATGAACGATATAAGGAAAGTTTCTAGAAAATGTTTATCCCGTAAAATGGCGAATTCGTTCCTTACCTTCCCCGACGAGAACCGGTAGAAGTGTATCGACTTCCTCCTAAAGAAGACGATGTCGAAGTCTTTCCCGAGGAGGAACTGATAGAGGTTAGAGTTGTGGATGCTGATACTGGGGGGGGCAATAAGTAGAATCATCTTACTGGAACGGCGAGAGAGGGAGGTTACCGAAGTCGCCAGGGAAGCAGATGAACTTCTTCACCCAGTGGTGGTTTTTGTTGGCGAGACCTCTCGCCTTGAGGTTGTTACTGGAGAAGAAGGCAATCCCGTCCTTCTTATCGTAAAAATTAAACAATTACTAGAAACCTGAAGGCTGAATTCCATTCACTCAAACCACATATAGTAGGCTAATGCAACTAGCAGGGCTATCAAGTTTGAGTTAAGCTGCGATGGAACCATGCCAATGTAGCGTAGAGCATGATGGATCTCGGGCAATATAGGAAGACGAAGTCCGACTTCGAAGTGTTCGGCGGGGATAGCGAGCTCACAAGGTGAGAAGTGGTTAATCGCCTCACTGTCAGATGAATGTCGCACCTTAAATTTTGGGGTGATTTAGAGGTTCACAAGCGAGTGGTACTCTTCCTTTGACAACTTGTAGTTCAGAAAGGGGTAGTCGCCCAATGCAGCGACGCACTTGTTCCGACCATCACCCTCTCCCGACATCTCGCCCAAAAGAAAATTAAAAGAAGAAGGGCGAGTGCGAGAATGAAGAAAAGTAATCAGGAAAGCAAAATGATTGAAAGCGATAAATGCGGTAGGTGCGTGACCTATTTATAGGGGATTTCGGGAGGGAAATGATCAAGGCGCTGGGGAGTGCGGATAAAACATCTTTAGATTTCGCCCCAAGTCTTGTCTTGGCCCCTAGCGAGATCTCACATTGCCTCATTCACGCCAAGCTTCCCAAGCGGAGGAAGAGACAAGATAAAGCATCACCAAGTACAGACATGCATGTACCGTAAAAGGGAGGAAAGAAAACGGGATCAAACAACATATAGATACTACACATTGTTAACATTCGGCACAAGTGCTGACAATTATTATTACAGAATTTAATAAATGAGCAGGAGCAGGAGGCGAGTGTCGGTAGGCCCACCTGGGGGCCGTCTTCACCATCCCCGACCTCCCATTCCCGCTCCCGGCATTGCATGCGCATACTTGATAGAGCGAATCTTATAGATTTCCTGCTATGCGAGAAAAAGTTTATCCTCAGCACGCACGATGTGAAGGCCGGGATATTCGGTCCCACCGCTGACCTCTCCCGATAGGTTGGAAACCAGTTGTTTATAACTATTCTCCAGGCTGAGAAGCCACTCCTCAATAGATTCCT
The DNA here is from genome assembly GCA_039513925.1 of Platanthera zijinensis. Lineage (NCBI taxonomy): Eukaryota > Viridiplantae > Streptophyta > Magnoliopsida > Asparagales > Orchidaceae > Platanthera > Platanthera zijinensis. The sequence continues at coordinate 218,942,530 of CM077078.1, forward strand.
AGTTCTCCCGCACCTGATCGGCGAGCACGCGTAGCAGCAGCGACTGTTTCTGGAGCGTCTTGGCCACTCGACGCTTCATCCCAACAGCGTCCCCTGGATTGCCCAAGTAGTGAGCAATTAAATCTGGGGAAGGAAGAGGCGAGACCTCCTCCTCTTAAATATCAACACCGGTGGAAATCACGCACACGCCCAGGATGAAGGGAGGGAAGCGAGAAGTCCCGGGCCGCCCCTCAGAGGGGGTCTCGAAGGATATATTCCTCTTCTCTAGGCCTGGGGGATGGATGGTTGACTCAGAAAAATGTGTGGGGATAGCATCCTTCAGGAGAGTAGTAGAGCAGAGATCCACAGGTGTCTCGCGAATGGGAGATCTCGGTGCCGAGTCTCCCATCCCCATAGTTCCAAAAGTAGAAGCTGTAAAGAAAGAATTATTAAACCAAGGGGATAAAAGCTAACAGTTAGTGGAGGGGTTACCTTTCTCCCGCACGGGAACATCGAGCCGGAGAGGGGGGTTATCTCGCGGTTCACCTGCCCAATCCCATTTCCAGGAGAGACCACCGTAACACTCGCCTCCTCAACCACCTTCTCCATCGGCGGGATCTACGAATGGATATGACATAAATATTTCATCTCGGTGATAAAAGGGGAAATAGTGCTAAGCAAATACAAATACCAAGTTTGTCTGGGGCAGGGGGGGATTTTGAGAAGCCAATTCTACCTTCCCTATTTCGCGCCGGACCGCTTTGGATTTTTTAAACTTCGGGATTGACCTGGGAGCTTTATGAGAGAGATAGGGGGCGTGTGAGCCCATCAGAGATTTGTTCTTGTCTTGAACAGCGTGGAGGCGATCTAGAGCTTCCTTCGAAAGTGACATCGTAATAAGAGGAGAGAGAAGTCGTGAGATGTAAGGGCAGGAGAATGCCAATCACTTCTTGGATATTTATATAGCAGTGGAGGGGCCCATGATAGATTCTCTTCTAGGTAAGCACCCACTCATCTAATATGTAGGGTTGGATGTTTATTTCCGAGCTTTGTTAAAAGTTCGCAAAGAGCGGAGATTGTGTACAACCCTATATATGATGAGTGGGCCCTATAAGGTTGGCGAGTGGCCAGTACCCGTCCAAGACCTGAAGATAGGCTCTCGTACAGGATAAAGGGAAGAGTAATGGTCTGGCCCCACAGCGAGTGCCACCCTCTCCCAGCATTTGCCTTAATATCTCGCATGCAGGCGCGCGTGCGAGATCATCTCTCGCCAGGCTAGGCGAGTGGTCGCCCAGCCAGGCATTCGCCCTTTACGGATCTTTAAGGCGGCGAGTGCGTTGAGCTCTCTACACTTGCCCCCTTTAGCCGAGTGATGCTCTCACCGAACACTCACCAAGCAGGGCCCAGAGGCAAATTACGTGGATTCCCTCAGAGGTCTGCATTTAGCTATTTATAAAAGCGGAGTTTGGTTATTAGCAGGCCAGCCCAGGGTGTTTTCAGTAATTTTAGAATAAAGAGTTTGGCTATTAGCAGGACAGCCCATGGTGTTTTTAGTAATTCAAGACCTGCGGAAGTTGGTTATTTACAGGGCGTTTTTAGAAATATATAATTAGACCCAAGGGGTACCTCAAAAGGCATGCTTACTTGTATCAAACCCTTCTAGTGCTTTCTGAGTTACCGTAGCCCGACATTTGGCTAAGGAAGGGAAGCGCTCAGAGATCTTCCGGGTGTGTGGTGGGTCCACCGCACCGGGCCCTTTGGTTAATCCCCTGTTCATTTTCCTTTGTCGATTTTCTTGCAGGAGAGAAGTAGTTGCGCGATCAACCGTTCCCCAAGGGTGAACTCCTTCAAGACCGAATTCTCGATTTCAACATTCTTGTACGGTGAGCATGGAGCGTGGTCAGCACAGAAAATCTTCAGCAAGCTCGATAACTAGAGGAGAAAGGCAAGGTTCGGTCAGGGCCGACTCGCCACCCCCTCCCCCTCTCGCCACGGTGGGGATGTTCGAGGACTTCAGGAAGGAAGTGCTCGACTTCGTCAGATTCGCACTCGGTGCGCTTGACGAGTGCTCGACACAAGCATCCCCTATTCTCGTGGTTCCAGCTCTCGACGAGGACCCTCCTGACAGGCAGACTGGGAAAGAAGTTGTAGAGGAAGGAAGAGGCGACGAGCTCCCCGGGCGAGTGCACTTCCCGGGCTCGGTGAGCAGAGGCTGGTTCAGCGAGATTTGGGCGCGATACCCCCTAACTTGCCCAGTAGGGTGAGGTAGTCCCTTCAGCGATCTGGTTTCTTCTGCCCCGGTTCTAGAGGGTTTCAGGGAGCCCGAGATGTCTTAATGCGCCTGGAAGGGAGACCCGGTCCAGCAGGTCCAATGGTTTAAGGACGTGGTCTCGATCCGATAGATGTCGGATGGATTCAAGTGCAAGCTCTAATTAAGAAATTGGTCCAAACCTGGCCCTGATACAAATTTAATGTTGGCTCACACGTTGACCTCAAAAAATTACGGACAAACACGAATTTCTCTCTATGTCCAAATTCTACATTCACACCAATCCTCCAGCGCAGCACACATGTTATTCAGTTTTATAAATCAAACGCTAATGTACGGGTGGCCAGACCATTTGAGATCAAATATAGGCTATAAGCCAATATTCCCTCAGGCTATAAGGACCCACCCGGTCCGATCGAGCGAATGTTGTACCAAAAGAGATCCACCAAAATTTACGATTCGGAAAAGGTAGATCTCTCCCAACTCAAAAGAAACGAGGTTTGCCAATCCTCTTGAACTTAAATAATATAAGATGAACAACAAACTGATCAGAGAAAGCCATGATAAATCCAACGCTATTAAGAGATCACGCTAAAGTAATTCCACCAGATGAAAATCTAGAGGGAAACACACAAAAAGGTAGAATTTTTCGTTACCCCAATCAGAATAGATGATTCCGATTTACTAAATTATTTCACTCTTCAATGGTTCCGCCGCAGTCACGCCGAATGGAGAGAAAACTCGTCTGCCTTCTTTGCTTCACGCCGGAGTTGATTCCATGAGACACTTCTTTGCTCCTTGGTCGAAATCCAAAAGAGGGAAACAAGGTTGGACGAACTCTTCAAGAGAGGAAGAGGGAGGCCGGTGGCTTGCCCAAGGAGTAAGAGGAGGGTGGTGGTCTTTGGGCAGCGGCTTGGAGAGAGGGGAGAGAGGAGAGTGGCGGCAGCTTGGAGAGAGTTAAGAGGAAGGCCAAAATTTGCCTAGGAGGAGGGAAATATTCTCAATAGAATATAGGTTTTCAATTTCTCATCAATCTTACTTAAAATCTTCAACATCAAGACCTTATATAGGCTTACAACACATCCGGCTACATGCAACCCAATTAAATTAAAACACAAACATAAATTAAAACACAACATTAAAAAAAAAATTCACACAAAAATAACAAAGGAATTCAAAGAAATATTAATAAGTCGTCTTGCACTGGGGGCGACGATTGTTGCGTCGCTCCACAAGGTCATGAAGAAGCTGCAAGTATTTGATTAGAGAGAGAGATCGATCTTTCGTAAGCATGTTGGCATCATCTTAACCATGTTGGAGGTCACAGTCTCCATCACTTGGTCCTCCTTCTATGAATTCGTGGTCTAATTCTTTTAAGGGGTGGAGAGCACATGTATGTGCTTACCATTATAACAAAAATTAACTCAAGAATGTCCACTTAGGAATGAAAATACACATGTTTGAGGAACTTAGGTGTTTCTATTATTTCTTTTTGTAATATTATTATTTTCTTAATTGTGTGTTTCATGATTATAGGCGACTAGAAGTAGTGCGGGGAAGTCTGAACCCGAGTTCTCGGCAGAGAGTAATGCACCAATTGAGGTGCCAACACCTCTTATATTTGCAGACATGGTTCAGATGATAGCTGATGTGGTCTTAGCATTGATTAATGCCCAACTTGAATGGCATGTGTAGCCCTCTGTGCCTGTCTTGGATTTAATATTGGTCAGTGTATTTGAGAAGATTGCAATAGGAAAAGCATTGACTCAGCCGTTGAATATGTGTTTGATGCTAGGAATGCACAAGGTTGAGGAGTACATGAATGCATCTGTTATGCTGAGACAATATGCAGAGTGTATGTTTGAAAGTGAAGAAACCATGATTAACAGATTTTATGATGGTCTGCGCGACGAGCTATGACATCTGTTGGTGGTTCCAAAGTTCATTGGATTCCACGCCTTGGTAATGACTGCTAGGTCTTTGGAAATGGACTTGGAAAAATTTGAGTCAAAGAAAGAGTTCAACATGCCACCTTTTCAAAATCGAACTATCGCAAGTGGAATAAAAGGTGTGTTCCATATGTTTGCTTTACTTATGGCAAGTTAGGACACCTTGCTTTAGATTGTCGTGGTGATGTCCCGAAGACAAAGAAGTCTAAGTCTGAAGAAGCTGCAAGGCGAGCTCCACTTACTTGCTACACGTGCAGCAAAGAGGTACATTATGCTTTGGAATGCCGAAACGGTCGTTCGACAATAGCAAATTGAAATGGAATAATAAGTGTACTTCAATAAATAGTTGTAATAGCATACTGTAATTTCTGCTTTATGTAACAGTGCATGTTGTATATGTACGAACCTGTTTTTCAGAAACTGATCCAAAAGTGTTTTGATTGGGCATATAGTATTCCTTTTTGTGATTTGATTTGTATAATAAATATGAGATTGGAATAATATTTCCTTAAGAATAAAAGGTGAACAGGGGTTCAAAGTTTTGTACTAAGATGCAAATAGGATGTCGAGATTTTGGTGTGAAAGCATCTTTGCTGCCATTATTTATATTTGATGTGATTATTGGTATGGACTAGCACTCAGGACCAACATACTTGTATAGATTTCAACTCTAAGGAAGTCACACAGGGACAAAACACCGAATGAGACACTATGTTGGCTGGTATGCGAGGATCGAGCAAGATATTGATGTCTGCTCTCCAGGTAGTCAAGGCTGTTCGGAAGGGCGTGATTTTTTTCTTCATGTTGTTGGAGGTTGTTGAGTCGAAGTCCAATTTGGGTGACATTACAATTGTGTCGGATTTTGTAGATGTGTTTCCTATGAATCTTCTTGGGTTACCACCCCAACGAGAGATTGACTTCGCTATTGAGTGGGTACCAGGTTTGAAACCTGTGGCCCACTCACCATACCGTGTGGAGCCAAAGGAGATAATGGAATTGAATGTTCAATTGCAAGAATTGCTAGAGCAAGTATATATACGTCCAAGTATGTCTCTTTGGAGTGCGCCAGTCCTCGTTGTGAAGAAGAAGGATGGAAACTTTCTTCGATGCATTGACTATCGAGAATTGAACAAGCTGATGGAGAAAAACAAGTATCTGATTTCACAGATTGATGACTTATTTGATTAGTTGGTGGGATCAATTGTCTACTCGGAGCTATATTTAAATTCTTGTTAATACCAGTTGCAGATTCAAGAATGAGATAATCCCAAGATAGCGTTCGGTACACGTTATGGTCATTATGAGTTCATTGTAATTCTGTTTGGGCTAACAAATGCGCCATCGGTATTCATGGACATGATGCATCGGACTTTCTAGGAGTACTTAGACCGATTTGTGAACGTCTTTATTGACGACATATTGGTGTACTCTCAATCAGAACATAGTTTGGATGCTTGAGTGTGCACGAGCTTGTGAGGAGTTAAAGAGTAGTTTGACCACGACGCCTCTCTTGAGGTTGCCATGCTGTACGGACGACTATGAGATATATATTGATACATCAGGGAGCGACTTATGCTACATTCTTATTCAGTTCGGAAAGGTTATAGCTTATGGCTCACGCTAGTTGAAAGTGCACGAGCAAAATTATCCTGTCCACCGCTTGGAGTTGACGGCTATGATTTTTGCACTTAAGCTGTGACGTCACTACTTGTATGGCATGAAAGTTGACATATTCACAGACCATAAGAGCCTTTAGTTTTTAATAGATCTGAAGGATCTGAATATGTGATAACGGAGTTGGATGGAGTTCCTCAGGGACTACACCTTCGAGATATATTACACTCCCAGGAAGGGAAATGTGGTCGCAGATGCCTTGAGTCGTAGGACTCCTGTACGGGCAAGTTGGTAACAAATGCATTATGAACATATAATCCAGGAGTTGGAGGCCTTATATATTTCTTGTGTTGACAAGAATGGAAGTACAAATGCATTCTTGCACTGGACGGAGGTGCAATATGACCTCGCGGACAGGGTTCGACAAGCGATGGAACTCGATGAGAGTATGAAGCGCTATGCAGCGGATGGGTCAAATTCCCAATTCTCTTTGGATGAGGGTCTTTTGTGAAAGGATGGTCGTTTATGCATCCCAAATTTGGGGAAATTAGGGAGGAGTTGATGTATGAGGCACACTTCACTAAGTACTCAATCCGCCCGGGGATAACAAATATGTACAAGGACATGAAAGAGATGTTCTGGTAACCGGGTTTAAAGAAGTACATAGGTCTTTACATGGCAAAGTGTTATAATTGTGTTGTGTTAAAAGGTGAATGTCATAGACCTACTGGTTTCCTGAAGTTGTTAACAATTCCCGTGTGGAAGTTTGATGAAATCTCTAGGGATTTCGTACGTGGGTTGCTGAGACCACAGAGCGGGAACTATATCGTGTGGGTGATCGTTGACCAATTTACAAATTTGTCACACTTAATATCAAATTAGAAGTATGACTAAGTTGAAAATTGGATAAGTTGTATGTGGATAAGATAGTATGTTTGCACGTTGTGCCCCATAGCATCGTCAGTAACCCAGATGGGATCTTTTATAAGACCCCCCTTTTTTTTTATTTTCAAACCACCGGGGTCTTAGGCCCAGAACCACCGCATTGCGGTGTCACCTTCACGCCCAGGAAGGTCGCCACTACAAAACGGCGATTCTGCCAGACAACTCAATCACAATAGTAGCAAAATAATAAGAGCAAGTCCACAAGCATCACATATATAGTAAATAGACTCCACGAAGGGAGTGTCAAAGATATAATAAAAGTACAGAAAATAGGGCTCATGCCCGGTACATCCAAATCCCCACTACATATCTCTCATAGCGGAAGCAAAACTAAATACCTACTATCAATCGGGACTCACACTCCCAGCTGTCTGAACTCCGGTACTAGACTATCCTATCTCCAAGCGTACCGACCTCTAGGGCTGCTCATGCTCTATGCTGGGCTCCACGGTCCCCTAAAATGATATGGTTCGGAAACTGTTAGTCTATAAGACAAAGTCCTATCATCCCCCGCCCCTTCTCCCATTATTCGTAAGTACCGAGCGGGGAGGAAGAAAGGAGAGGACATGATAGTGGAGAATAACAAAAGGAGGTGACAGCGGAACTATACTAGCAGTTTGATGAGCATGTATAAATATAGTAATAACAAAGGTAAGAAATGCTACTCAAGAAATAAATAACCTTTGCTTATATGAAAGAACATAAGCCAAGGGATCTTTTGCAAGGCTCCTATCGTATAAAAAGTCCCATACCAATTTATACGATATGGGGTCAATTTTTTAGTAAGCATACATATATATTTACTGAATAAAAACCTTAACTTATAAGCACGCTCGCGCGAACTTATAAACCAACGGGTCATTTTGCAGAGCCTATTGTATAAAGCGTCCCATTCCACATATACAATAGGTGTCTTGGTAATATGCAATGGTTATGTTATGACATGTAATTATGTCATGATGTGAACATGCAAGTGCAACACACCCACTCGAATCTGTGTACACAGACCTTTAGTTCCCCCTTTCTAGAGCCGAACCTCCCAGGATACCCTCGTAGTGGCTAACGGAAGTGGTGGGTTGGGCCTCTACCACCTATAAACCGGTAATTGCACTACCAGTCAGACCTATTGAATAACTCAACGTTGGTGCACTAAGCAGAGTGCCTGCATACTCTTGCCAGCTGGAGCACCGGACTTTTATGGCGAAGTGCTAAACCACACTTATCGAGTAAACGTATTACTGTCATTGCATCGACCCTCCAATAACGAAGACTCACCACCTTATATTTTATTCCATGATGTAAACATGCAAGTACAACACACCCACTCGACTCTGTGTACACAAACCTTTAGTTCCCCCTTTCTGGAGTCGAACATCCCAGGATACCTCCGTAGTTGTAAATGGAAGCAGTGGGTTAGGCCTCGCCCAACTATAAATAGATAATTGTACTACCAGTGAGACTTATTGTACTCCTCAACGCTGCGGCACTAAGCGGAGCACCTGCTTACTCTTGTCGGTTGGCGCACCGGACTTTTCTGGTGAAGTGCTAAATTACACTTGTTGAGTCAACGTATTGGCGTCGGTGCATCGACCCTCCAATACTGAAGACCCACCACCTTATATCTTATGCACATGCAATATTAATGTATTATCCATCGAGCGAAAGCTCCCCAGACCATCCCGTCCGTCACAACCAACAACCGAGCCAAAGCTCCCCGGACCATCCCGTCCGTCACAACCAACAACCGAGCCAAAGCTCGTCGGGCCAACCGTCCCATCACAAAAATCCCCCGTGCCTACAGCCCGTGGGAACAAACCTAACATCCCGAGACATCGTGTTGAGTGAAAGTGAATCCCTAATTATGCTAGTTACTCTTGCAATTCAGTTTTACCTACAATTTAGGTTTGCCCAGGACTGCCCCCGGTATACCCCGTAAAGGGCTCTCAAAGGGCAGTAGGAACTACGATGGGCTGAAGCCCAAAGCTCAATTTCGTAAGACACTTATTGTTATTGATTGTTACCCATTACTCATTCCCTTCTCATATTACCTTGGATCTAACCTAGTGTATTAAGACCCTTCCTCTCCTCAGGAAAGACGATCTTTCGTCGACCCTGAGCACCTCTTAACATTAGTCAAACTAACCTCTCCTCATCTTGACTTCTAAAAATACATTCCTTCAAATTTCAAAATCAGTATTCTAATATCCAAAATTCTATAAGTTCATTCTGCGCCTTATTATGATTTCTGCAGTTTTTACTAAAAGCAGACCGTCCTAAGCTATATGATGTGTATAATGGGAGGTACTCAAAATTATGATTTAACATCCCTAAAATTCATGCCATGATTAGCCTAAATCCAGGATTTCATAATTTTCTTAAATTACTTGATAATTTATTTAATTTTCTTAAGTAATCCAAGACCCAAGTTTTAACGTGAAGTACCACTTTTAGACAAACAAAGGCTCTACAAAATTTATGATAATTACATAATTACTATTGAATTATAAAATTAGAGTCACCCAATTTTCCAGCAACGTTTAGGCCTCTAAATCTAATTTTAGATTCAACCTACATTAATCATTTTAAAGAGACAAGTACTGCCAATATACTTCCAAAAATTCTGAGAAAATTCAAGAATGATCATAAATACATATAAACACTCCAGGTCAAGTTTCATAATTTATCAGTGAATCATAAACTCTAAACTTGTTTTTCTCATAGTAATCCAAGTTAACAGGTTAATGAACTAAGTACAACAATCATTTATCTAAAAATTGAAATAAAATCCCCATATGAGCATATTAACCTAGGAACACTACTGATCAAGTTTCATAATTTTACAAAAATAGTGGGGTTCTGAATTTTTATTGAACATAAAATTATTCTCAAAAGCTTGTGAACAAAGTACTGAAAATATAACTCTAAAAATTATAATAAAATTCAGGTAAGAGTATATTGATATAAAATACCCTCTACCCAATTCTCATAACTTCCTACCCAAAAGGGTAATCATAATAATTGAAAGATTATCAAGGGAAATTTTCATGTATTCTAAAGAAGGTGCTAAATGTATTGATCCAAAATTACCTATAAAATCACCAAAGGGCCTTATTGACCCTATGACTCCACTACCCATGGTTCATGGCTTTTCATTAAGTATTGATGGCTTATCTTGCATGTACAAGTGTTGTACCCTAAACTAGGGTTAGGTTTTTGAGTGGTCTATCCATCTCCAAATCCTCTATGATTTTAACAAGAGGACTTTAGCTACCCTAGAGTCCTCTCCACAAAATTTCAAATCTTTTCAAGGTCCTTTGACCATATGCCCTTCTCAAACTCCCTAAGCAGAAACATAGGTTTGAACTTGGGTCCTAAGGCAATTCAAACCAAAACCACCCCATATCCCAAATGATGGAGTTATATGTCATTCCAAACCAGTGGCCAAAATCCCAACCTCTGTTGACGTGATTTGACCACTCAAACCTCAAGTGCACTTTTGACCTAAATACCCTTATTATGACAAGGCTAAGGTTTGCAGAAATTCAAACCAAATCATCTCCAAATGAGATGAAATTTTATGTAGAGCCTTATAATGACCCCAATGACCAATCACCAAAATTTGGGAGGGTTTGGAGGTCATTTGTTCTCTTAATTAATTTAATCATGGTTTATTAAATAATTACAAAAACTATAGGAATATTATCACCAAAATTTCTCATTTTTTGGCAGGTCCTAGATATAGATAAGGGTGACTTCCTTCCAAACTTTGAAGTAATTTGGACAAGGGATGAAGTGGGGGCACTCATTTTAATTCATGTCTAGCCCTAGGTATAAACCCCACCAAAAATGTGTGCCCTGGTCAAACAAGTTGACCATATTATACAAAATTAATTTTAAAATAAATTAGACTCATAGGGCTACAAATTATATGTTGACCATTTCCTCATATAGAGCCTCTAAGTATTTTTCATTAATTTTCTAATGTGACTGTTATCATAATACATAAAATTCATTTAAAAAGAAAAGGATTTAAAAGATCTGACGGTTGCTGGATCGTCTTCTTCCTCCAACTGAGGGCCATGAATGGCCGAACCTGGTAAAAGACCCCCCTCCCGGAACACAAAACACGACACAAGAGGGGCCTTATGCCCAGAACAGCTGCTTTGCGATAGCACTAACACTCGGGCTAGCCTGTACCACAAGACGCCTATTCTGCCGACTACACCCAATATCATTCATTGCCGACCTAACCATAATATAAGACACCGAAGTCAAATCCACACAAAGCATAAAAGTCCATGAATATAACAAAAGTAGGGAAGCTACAACAAGCTTCTAATATCAGAGTACGTAAATAGTTGTCCAAAAGAGCTACATCAATAACCTCTCACACTCACATCAGTAACCGACAGTAGCGACAGTACCGTCCACTCAAGCCCTGTTGTCCTGGCCTGGCTATCCGACTGCATAACCTGCTGCTGGTCCACCTACGGGTTTTCCTCATAAAAAGGAAGACGTAGCAACTGTTAGTCATAAAGACTAAGTGGCTTCACATCCGCTCCCCTGGCGACTCCTCGGCACCAGACGGAGAAAGGAACAGGGTACAATATATAATTGAGGTATTAGTACAAGCGAGTGGTGTAGACCGAATATCTCTATGTATTTAAAACAGCGTAATAAATGAGTAAAATGTTATTCTAGCATTTCTACCATCTACAGGAGCACATGAGTAATATTATAAAAAAAGGTAACTCACCTTATATGAATGCCCATATAAACATATAAGTTGAGGATCGTTTAGGAGTAAGTAACTCATCGTATAGGAGTGCCCATAGAAACTTATATGATGAGGATCTTGTGTATGCAATTGATGGCTGCAGAACAGAGACCGATTGTGGGTTGTTCGAAATAGTCAGTTTCCGCGGGCCGAGTTAGAAGAATGAGTTTTCTAATGAGAGGAGGCAAGTGCACCTATCGCGTAGTACTCAGTATTCGGGAGAATACCGAGGTCGTATTGTTCTCGGGGGCGCGTTGATTATATTTAATCTTCCAGGAAGACTATTATCTTACTACCAGTAAGGAGGGATTTTTAGTTTAATTAAAATGGAAAGAACGAGAGCAGAATTTTACTAAGTTTGTTCGATGATGGGTTAACGCTCGGCATCGAATCGGATTAAGACTAAAATAATTCTTAACAATTATTGAACTTTGTTTTTAAATTAATAAAAGGCACTTGGTCGTGGAGGTTCCATAAATATGAGCGCACTTATCTCTAGGAATATTGCTCACATGAACATTAAGACTTTTCGACCGATCGTTTGACCGACGAAGGATTCCTCTTAATGCCCTCTTTACGCTAAGAACCCCGCTATTGTGTGGGGAACCCAATTCGGTTGAACTACGCTCGTCCTCTTTCAATGGTATGTACGCAATTCTATTTACCCAAGGGGGATCGGTCCATACGTGCAGCCTCTCGGCATTGCGTATGGATAACGGAAATAAAGCCCACACATTGATTATGTGGTCCTATGCGTCGTTAACCCGGAACAACCCTTAAGTCCTTAAATTAAAATAAAAATAGAGTTCTTTAATTATTTCAAATCTTTTATATGTCCCAATGCTCTTCAATGCCGAAGGATAATAGATATTAGCCACTCATCGGTATGGGGACGGCTTTATCGTTTTTAGTGAAACGTGAGTTTGAAATTAAGTACTAAACAATTATAAGAGAAAACACAAAAAACAGGACATTTAGATAAATTGAAGGCTAATTGATGCCGGCACTCACACACACTTCAAAACCATATAGAAATTAAATAAAGCAAGTCCTACTCAAATGAGTAGGTGGGAAATAAATGCAAGTACAAGTCCTTCTCAAAACTGAGTAGGCGGTAAATGACAAGTCCTACTCAAAACTGAGTAGGCAGTCAATTAAAGCGATGCGCCATTTAACTCTTAACGAGTAGGCGAAAATAAATGCATATATAAAAAGAAACTAAGTTACTAAAAAATGTAAATTAAAAGTCCCACTCAAATGAGTGTGCGGAAAATTAAAGCAGAGCGCCGTTTAACTCTTAACGTGTAGGCGGAAATAAATGCACACACGCACACACTCTACATTATAGAAGAAAGCATAAAAGAAAGAATGAAAAGTTAGTCTCAAAAACTCACACACTCTACATAAATGAATAAAGCAATAAAATTGCGAGTCCCGGCTCAAATGAGTGGGCGGGAGAATGTAAGCAATAAAACTATCCTCTTACACTCACACACACTAACATGAAATTAAAAGAGAATAATGAAAATCTACCCTCATACACTCACACACACATAAAAATAACACAAATTGAAAGTTACAAAAAAAATTAAAACTATAACTTTTCTACCCTTAGAACTTGCCAAAAACAATTAAAAAGATTAAATAAAAATTGTTTGAACACTTGGAATTGAACATAAAGCAAACATACAAGTTCTATAAAAATTAAAATGATATCTTTTCTACACTTAGGATTTTACAAAAGTGATAAAAAAAAGTCGTAAAAAGATGAAAAGAACAAGAAAGGGTTTTACATTCCTAAAAAACTCAGTTAAAGGAAATCAAAATCAGTTTTGTAACCCCTTTTGTAAAACCTAAGAGTAGAGATAGAAAACCTAAAACCTAAAGCATAAAAAATAAAATCAAGTCTAACCTAACATACTTGCAAAATGAAAATAACAAAAATGAAAACATCACTTATAAACTCACACACACTTTCATAAAGAGGAAAAACAAAGATGAACATAAGGATAAAAAGGAGAAAGAGAGTGAGCCAACCAAATTCATTTTCATTCCATGTAGAAAGAGAAAAAAAACAACATTTTATTTATGAAAAAAGGCTATTACAAAGCAAAAGGAAAAGCTAAAACAAACATAATAAGGGAGAGAGAGAAAGTCTCCTTACATGAAGATGAAAGTGCATCAAGGACAGCCCACAAAAGACACTAAAATTGGCTTAAAAAAGTGAACCCTTGGCCCTCACAAATTTTTTTTATTTATAGACAAAAAGTTCGGGTTTGACACGCCCTAGTAACGGGCGTGATAGGGGGCGTGTCGGTCAGTTGCGTTTTTTACTTAGCAAACTCGGCGAGCTGGCGTAATTCTGGAAGGTCGGGGAGTGACACGTGGCGGTCACGGGCGTGACAGGCATGGTCAGGGGCGTGTCAGAGGGCGTGTCGAGCATTGGTCGACAAGCTTCGAGCGCTGATCGACGATCTGGAAGCTTCTCGAAGTGACACGTGGCGGTCATGGGCGTGACAGGCGGCAGTCACGGGCGTGATGGGGGGCATGACTTGGACGGTTGGCAGCTCGATGTCGGCAGCATTGACAGATGACGAAGCGTTGAGTGTCGACATCAAACACGTGGGTGACGAGTCTTGGACACGAGCATGACATGATGGCGTTGAGTGTTGAATAGTAAAATCGTTGAGTGTCGACAGGCTGATGGCGTTGAGTGCCTGTCACGGGTGTGTCAGGCATGGTCACGGGCGTGACAGGTCAAATTTTGACTTTTCCTGAAATTTTTCAGAAAATAAAAAAAAGATAAGTTAGAATTATTTTTTTACAAAAATAAGCATATTTATTAAAGAAAGCAAACAAAAAAGGTAAAAATAAAGTAAAACGACTTAATAAAAATACTATAAAAGTAGGTATATTTACAACTCATCAAATACCCCCATACTTAAGCTTTTGCTATTACAGAGCAAAAGTTTGAGGTGAATTTATAAGGAATAATAAAGAACTCTAACTTCTGCTTCCGCTTGAAATAATTATCAGAGAGATCTGAATAAATATACGGGGTATAAGAGTTAAGTCCTAAAATTATGTAGTTGATTTAAACAGGGCAAAAGTTTTGGCCAAAAGACTTCTTGATGTAATCAAATAGAAAGCAATATTTATATTGGTTAGATTAACAGAAAATAGTTTGGAATTATATGAACTTTCGCTTATAGGAGTTTTACCGGAAATAGTGCAATTTATGAATTATGGTCTCAAAAAGATTTTTGAATTAATTCTAGAGTCATGAAATTGGCTAAGGGGGGTTGATGTTGGTTTATGAAGATGCTGTGATTTTGAGGCGGGGTAATTTTTTCTCGAACCTCCAAATTTTTTTGATTTGGATGTTAAAGGAAAACGAAATCTTATTTTCCTTAACATGAAAAATTTTTCTTCTTCATAATAAAAATTAACCCAATGTATATGTATAGGAGTAATGAATTTTATCCTCTAACTCCATAACAAATAATCTTTTAAATTATTAGGTGTCTATGTTTATAAAACGAAATCTTATTCCCATTGACATAAATTCTTTTTATTTTTTTTTTGGGGGGGGGGAAATTTTATCATACCGAGTAGGTAATGATAGGTAAGGGGAGAAAAGAGAACTAGATTTTTAATTAAAAAATTTTTGAGAGCAACCTTTATAAATTATACGTTCCAATTTTTTAGAAAGCTAAAAGTAACCATAATTGAATTCTATAGTCATTATTTTCTAACATAGTACACGTGCTCCTATCTATGAAAAATTAGAAGTAGTGCCTAAAGCGATGTCCCCTATTTTTAACAAAGTATAATAAATTCTTTAAAACTTAACCCCGGCAATTTAGATTTTTCAATCTAGAATTAACAAATGAATAGTTAACAAAGAATTGATCAAATTCGCATATAAATAAACTCAAAACAAAAGTTTTGGATAGCAAGAAACTTAAAAATGATATATTTGATTTATTTATTTCATAAATATATATATATATATATATATATATATATATTTTGAATTTTTGAAGTTATTATCTTTTTTTGTATTTTTGTATTTATTTCTTTAATATATACATACTAAAGAATGAAAAATGTGAAAATAAATTTTTTTGGATTTTTGTGTTTTGCGATTTTTTTGTATTTTTAAGTTGTGAATATTTTTTTTTTGTATTTTTAAGAAATTTTTCATTCCAATTACAAAAACTTAGGAGAAGAAGAGAAGTTATTCACAAGGATGAGAGATAAAAATGGAGAGGGGTAAGAGGAAGAATATTTACAAAAAAATATTTACCAAAAATATTTACAAAAATATTTACAAAAAATATTTACAAAAATATTTACAAAAATGTAAACTAGGTTGCCGCGAGATGACTCGTTATGTGGATGACTCGATGAGCCGGAACTTGCGGACCGAGTTAAAAAAAAGTCAAAGTTTCAAAAATGAAACTTCAAATTTTTTTTTTGATTTTTATGTTTTATACATATATATATATTATTTTTTTAATTTTGTTCTTCTAATTTTTTTTGAAGTTTATTTTTAATACATATATATATATATTTTTTTTTTTAAAATGAAATGTGGAAAATAAATGTGCAGAAAAAGAAAGTACGAAAATACAAAAACACCCCCACACTTAGTTCCAACATTGTCCCCAATGTTGTATGCTAAGTATGAGGAACAAAATAACAGCTATATGTACAAAAAAAGAAAAGAAAGAGGGGGCAGAAAACGTCCCTGATCCTCGCTCGGGGAAGCCCATTAGAAGCCTTGCAGTTATTTAGAAAAATAGAAAACATGATAAATATAGACGTAAAAATGTTAAGCGTGGGGTGCCTCCCAGGAGGGCTTTGTTTATAGTCGCGTAGCTTTACTATATTGGCGGGTTTATAAGTCGAGGAGGGATATGGTTTCGCTATACTCGATCACTGGGTCGCCCGCTATGTAAGTCTTTAACCGATGACCGTTAACTTTCTGGGTGGGAGACGAGTACGGTCCCGTATGGAAAAACTTCTTCAACTAAGAAGGGACCGAACCAACGGGATTTGAGTTTGCCAGGAAAAAGTTTAAGACGAGAATTATAAAGAAGGACTAGATCGCCCGGATAAAACATTTGGGGGTTTTAATTTTTCGATCGTGATATAACTTAGAACGCTCCTTAAAGAACTTATTGCTCTCGTAAGCGTTCGCTCGTTTAGTTGTTGTTTTCTATTCTGAGAGACAAAGTTAGCATCGAGATTTAAAAGTTTTAGTGCCCAAAGTGCGCGGTGCTCTAGTTCTACGGGTAAATGGCACGCTTTGCCATAGACTAATCGATACGGAGTACAACCGGTAGCAGTTTTGTATGTCGTACGATACGCCCATAACGCGTCATCAAGCTTAACGGACCAATCTTTCCTATTTAGTCAAACGGTTTTTTTCTAATATGCGTTTTATCTCTCGGTTTACTACCTCAACTTGGCCACTTGTTTGCGGGTGGTAGGGGGTGGCGGGTTTGTACGTGACTCCGTATTTATCTAATGTCTTAGCCATTATAGCATTACAGAAATGTGTTCCCCTATCACTAACAATAGCGCGTGGCGTGCCGAAGTGAGAAAATAATTTTTTTAGAAATCTAACGACGACTCGCGCATCGTTGGTGGGGAGAGCTTTCGCTTCCGCCCACCTTGATACGTAGTCGACTGCCACTAAAATATAAATATTTTTAAAAGAAGGAGGTAGGGGCCTACAAAATCTATGCCCCACAAATCGAAGACTTTGCACTCTAAAAACATATTTTGGGGCATCTCGTCTCGACGTGAGATGTTACCCGACCACTGACAGCTATCGCATGCGCACACAAAATTGTGAGCGTCTTTGAAGAGAGTGGGCAAGAAGTAGCCCGCTTCTAGCGCCTTCCCAGCGGTCCGGTTGGCTTGATAGTGCCCCCCGGCTGGACCCTCGTGGCAGTGCCTCAATATTTGCGTGCACTCTACACCCGCGATGCATCTTCGGACCGCTTGGTCCGCGCAGATACGGAAAAGAAATGGGTCCTCCTAAAGGAAATTTTTCAAGTCGGAAAAGAATTTCTTCTTTTGATGACTCAAAAATTCTTTTGGAATTACCCGCGCGACTAAGTAGTTCGAAAAATCTGGGAAC
The DNA here is from genome assembly GCA_039513925.1 of Platanthera zijinensis. Classification (NCBI taxonomy): domain Eukaryota; kingdom Viridiplantae; phylum Streptophyta; class Magnoliopsida; order Asparagales; family Orchidaceae; genus Platanthera; species Platanthera zijinensis. The sequence continues at coordinate 218,960,217 of CM077078.1, forward strand.
CAAGGCGAAGATGATGAAGACGAACGAAGGGAAAGAAGGCGTTCCTCGGGGAATCTGTCATTTATTTCAGATTCGACGAGCGCTTCCGCACCCAGATTTTCTAAACGGGAGAGGTGGTCTGCCGCTAGATTTTCAACACCCTTCTTGTCCCGGATCTCCAAGTCCAATTCTTGAAGGAGGAGAATCTATCGAAGAAGCTGGGGTTTCGTGTCGGTTTTGGCTAGTAAATACTTAAGGGCGGAGTGATCGGTAAAAACGATAACTTTAGATAGTGTTAAATACGAGCGAAACTTATCGAAGGCGAAAACGACGGCTAAGAGTTACTTTTCCGTCGTCGTGTAATTCACTTGTGTGGAAGTGAGCGTCTTGCTAGCATAATAAATAGGATGAAAATGTTTCACTATGTGTTGGCCAAGAACGGAGCCTAAGGCAATATCACTAGCGTCGCACATGATTTCGAACGGAAGGGACCAATTAGGGGCCACTAGAATTGGAGAATTGATGATTTTTTGTTTTATAAAATAAAAGGCAGACTCGCAATCGCTACTAAAGACAAAAGGTTATTCCTTTTCCAAGAGGTGAGTAAGCGGCTTTCTTATTTTTGAAAAATCTTGAATGAAGCGCTTGTAAATTCCCGCGTGGCCTAAGAAGCTCCTAATAGATTTTATGTTTGTCAGCTAAGGAAGCTTTTCTATGATTTCTACTTTGGCCTTATCGACCTCTATCCCCTTAATCAAAATCTTATTGCCGATGATCAAACCTCCTCGAACCATAAAATACACTTCTCCTAATTTAAAACAAGATGTGTGTCCTCGCATCATTGGAGGACACGATCGAGATTACGAAGACAATCCGGGAATGAGCATCCGAATACAGAAAGTCATCCATAAATACTTCCACAATATCTTCTACTAGCTCGCCAAAGATTTCTATCATACATCTTTGGAATGTAGCCGACACATTGCAGAGGCCAAATGGCATTCTTCGGTAGGCGAAGGTGCCAAATGGGCAAGTAAAAGTTGTTTTCTCTTGGTCTTCGGGGGAATGGGGATTTGGAAAAACCCCGATAAACCGTCGAGAAAACAATAAAATGGATGACCGGAAAGACGCTCTAGAATCTGGTCAAGGAACGGTAGTGGGAAATTGTCCTTGCGGGTGGCATCATTAAGTTTGCGATATTCGATGCACTCACGCCAACCCTTAACATTACGAGTTGGGACGAGCTCGTTGTGCTCATTCGCCACTACGGTCAGACCACCCTTCTTGGGCACGACATGAATGGGACTAACCCAAGCACTATCAGAAATGGGATAAATAATCCCCGCATCTAATAATTTAATTATCTCAGCTTTCAAGACGTCTTTCATGTTTGGGTTAAGACGTCGCTGCGGCTGAATGGTTTTGCGGCAATTATCATTTAAGAAAATTTTATGAGTGCAGAAAGAAGGGTTAATCCCCTTAAGGTCAGAAATTCGCCACGCAATCGCGTGGCGATGTTTAAGTAAAACCACTAATAAATCGGAGGTCTCCGAATCGCTTAAATGCGAAGAAATGATTACCGGGAGTGTATCATTTTTCCCCAAAAAGGCGTATTTGAGGGATTCATGTAATGGTTTGAGATCAAGGGTGGGTGGTTCTTCTTGCGAGGTTTTAGTGCTAATGTATTTTGAACCAAATGGTTCAAAAGGCATATCCGTAGACACGTCCTCATCGCAATAAAAATTTTCGAGTGAAAAAATATATTCGTTTAAGAACTCGGACTCGAAAACCGGAGAAGAACAATCTCCATAAAAAGAATCTAAAGAGTAGCAGAAATCGTCGCTCGACGACGAGTCTTCCATTGAGGGGTTAATAGAAAAAGTAACTTGGTCGTCTCCTACCCGAAGTAGAAGATGACCGTTACTTACATCGATTAGCGCACGTGAGGTTGCGAGGAAAGGGCGACCAAGTATTATTTGTACATGGGCGTCTTCCTCGATGTCTAAGATGATGAAGTCCATTGGAAAGGTGAACTTGTCTACTCGGACAAGACATCCTCAACTACCCCGACAGGGAACCTAACCGAGCGATCCGCTTGTTGGATGCGCATATTGGTAGGAGCAGGAGTACCCAAACCTAATTTTAGGAAGAGCGAGAACGACATAAAGTTAATGCTCGCGCCTAAGTCTGCCAAGGCGTATTGTACTAATACATCGTTAAAAAGGCATGGGATGGAAAAACGTCCCGGGTCGTTTTGTTTCGAGGGCAACTTATTAGTAAGAGTCGCCGAGTAGACAGCGTTAAGAGAAATATGCAAAATATCTTCCAGTTTTCGTTTGTTAGAAAGAAGCTCTTTTAAAAATTTTGCATACTTAGACATTTGCGAGATGGCCTCGCAAAAAGGAACATTAATATGTATTTGTTTAAGTAATAAAATAAATTTTTCATATTGCACGTTCACTCGCTCGTTATCTAACTTATGCGGGTAGGGCAACGCCTTGTTTAAAATAGTTTTGTCGTTTAAAATCGGTAAGGTTTGCGTAATCAAAGAAGAGGGAAGAGTGGTTGGAGGTGAAATATGTACCTGAGGATCGATCCGTTTTGGATCGACCACCTCCTTACCGCTATGGAGGGTTATAGCATTGGCATTCTCCCTTAGATTGGGTTCCGTATTCCCTGGCAGTGCCCCTAGAGCGCGTTCCGACATAAGTCGCGCCAGCTATCCAACCTTTATTTCTAAATTTTTAAGCGATCCGGTGATGTTTCAGATATTTGACTCGTTGGACGCCACATAACGATTAAAATTTTCCTCCATCGGGGACGGCTTCATAGGAGGGGGAGGAAATGTGGGCGCAAAAGGAGGGGGAGGAGGGCGCTGCGCGTTATTCGGGTTACTCCATGAGAAATTCGGGTGGTTCCTCCAACCCGAATTATAGTGGCTACTATAAGGGTTGTTTTGAAAGGAGGGACGCACCGGATTCCCCATGTAGTCCACGAACTCGTCGACTACGCAGGCATTAGGGGGGCAAAAACAAGGCGGAGTGGAGGAGGCAATAGACATCTCTGCCACCTGCTTAGTTAGCCTTTCGACTTGAAGGGCTAGCTGAGCAATGGCATTTACTTCAAAAAGGCTCGCCTGCTTATGGCACGCCAGCGGGACATTCCATTGATAGGCATTCATATCCATTTCCTCGAAAAGAGCTTGGGCGGCCTCGGGGGTCTTATTATTCAGAGTGCCCCCTACAGCTGCGTCAATCATTTGACGCGTCTGGCAATTCAGTCCATTATAAAAAATTTGTACCTGCAACCACGTTGGCAGCGCGTGGTATAGGAACCGGCGGAGAAATTCCTTAAAACGCTCCCAAGTCTCATAAAGAGACTCGGAGTCGATTTGCACAAAGGAGGATATGTCCTCCCGAAATCATGCAGTTTTTGAGGGCAGAAAATATTTCATAAGGAATTTCTCGACCAACTCCGCACAGGTCGTAATGGATCCCCGCGGGAGGGTGACCAACCACTCCTTAGCCTTGGACTTAAGAGAGAAGGGAAAGAGGCGCAAAAGAATAGCGTCATCAGTGACTCCATTAATCTTGAAAGTATCGCAAATCTCTAAAAAATTAGACAAGTGGTTATTCGAGTCCTCATCCGGCTGTCCGTCTAACTGCATGGCATTTTGGATCATTTGTATAACACTTGACTTAATTTCAAAATTATTGTTCGCCACAGCAGGCCGAACAATACTCGACTCCGTAACATCCAAGTTGGATCGAGCATAGTAAGACATCATACGCTCGACCGCTTGAGCATTATTTGGGTCGGCCATGGAAGAGAAAGAGGGTTCTCCGGTGGATTCTGCGGTGTCTAAAAAGGGAATTTGACGTAGGGATCGGATACACGCAAGAGGGCAGTCGATCTCAGGGTCGAATTCTTGATTTTAAGAACTCGAAGGTTGTCCCCGGGTCATACACCATAAAAAAATGCCGAAGGGGGAAAGATTTTTTTTGTTATAAAATTTTTTGTCTGAAAAGAAAGTAAAATTAATAGAGTCCCGGATTCAATATAACAACCGTGTTCCCCGGCAACGGCACCAAAAACTTGATGGCCGTAGAACAGAGACCGACTATGGGTGGTTCGAAATGGTCAGATTCCGCGGGCCGAGTTAGAAAATCGAGTTTTCTAACGAGAGGAGGCAAGTGCACCTATCGCGTAGTACTCAGTATTTGGGAGAATACTGAGGTCGTATTATTCTCGGGGGCGCGTTGATTATATTTACTCTTCCAGGAAGACTATTATCTTACTACCAGTAAGGAAGTACTTTTAGTTTAATTAAAACGGAAAGAACGAGAGCAGAATTTTACTAAGTTAGTTCATTGACGGGTTAACGCTCGGCATCGAATCGGATTAAGACTAAAATAATTCTTAATAATTTTTGAACTTTGTTTTTAAATTAATAAAAGGCACTTGGCCGTGGAGGTTCCATAAATATGAGCGCACTTATCTCTAGGAATATTGCTCACCTGAACATTAAGACTATTCGACCGATCGTTAGACCAATGAAGGATTCCTCTTAATGCCCGCTTTACCCTAAGAACCACGCTATTGGGTGGGGAACCCAATTCGGTAGAACTACGCTCGTCCTCTTTCGAGGGTATGTACGTAATTCTATTTACCCAAGGGGGCTCGTATTATTCTCGGGGGCGCGTTGCGTATGGATAACAGAAATAGAGCCCACACATCGATTATGTGGTCTTATGAGTCGTTAACCCGGGGCAAACCTTAAGTCCTTAAATTAAAATTAAAATAGAGTTCTTTAATTATTTCAAATCATTTTATAAGTCCCAATGCTCTTCGATGTCGAAGGCTAATAGAGATTAGCCACTCATCGGTATGGGGACGGCTTTATGGTTTTTAGTGAAACGAGGGTTTTAAATTAAGTACTAAACAATTATAAGAGAAAACACAAAAAACTGGACATTTAGATAAATTGAAGCCTATTTGATGCAGGCACTCACGCACACTTCAAAACCATAAAGAAATTAAATAAAGCAAGTCCTACTCAAATGAGTAGGTGGAAAATAAACGCAAGTACAAGTCCTACTCAAAACTTAGTAGGCGGTAAATGACAAGTCCTACTCAAAACTGAGTAGGAAGTAAATTAAAGCAATGCGCCATTTAACTCTTAACGAGTAGGCGGAAATAAATGCATAAATAAAAAGAAACTAAGTTACAACAAAAATCAAAATTACAAGTCCCACTCAAATGAGTGGGTGGAAAATTAAAGCAGAGCGCCGTTTAACTCTTAACGAGTAGGCGGAAATAAATGCACACACGCACACACTCTACATAATTGAAGAAAGCATAAAAGAAATCATGAAAAGTTAGTCTTAAAAACTCAAACACTCTACATAAATGAATAAAGTAATAAAATTGCGAGTCCCGGCTCAAATGAGTGGGCGGGAGAATGAAAGCAATAAAACTATCCACTTACACTCACACACCCTAACATGAAATTAAAAGAGCATAATGAAAATCTACCCTCATACACTCACACACACATAAAAATAACACAAAATTAAAGTTACCTAAAAATTAAAACTATAACTTTTCTACCATTAGAACTTGCCAAAAACAATTAAAAAGATGAAATAAAAATTGTTTGAACACTTGGAATTGAACATAAAGCAAACATACAAGTTCTCTAAAAATTAAAATGATATCTTTTCTACCCTTAGGATTTTACAAAAGTTATAAAAAAGTCATAAAAAGATGAAAAGAATAAGAAAGGGTTTTACATTCCAAAAAAAACTAAGTTAAAGGAAATCAAAATCATTTTTTAACCTCTTTTGTAAAACCTAACAGTAGAGATAAAAAACCTAAAACCTAAAGCATAAAAAATAAAATCAAGTCTAACCTAACATACTTGCAAAATGAAAATAACAAAAATGAAAACATCACTTATAAACTCACACACACTTTCATAAAGAGGAAAAACAAAGATGAACATAAGGATAAAAAGGAGAAAGAGAGTGAGCCAACCAAATTCATTTTCATTCCATGTAGAAAGAGAAAAAAAACAACATTTGATTTATGATTAAAAAGGCTATTACAAACTATTAAAAAGCAAAAAGAAAAGCTAAAACAAACATAAGAAGGGAGAGAGAGAAAGTCTCCCTACTTGAAGATAAAAGTGCACCAAGGGCAGCCCACAAAAGACACTAAAATTGTCTCAAAAAAGTGAACCCTTGGCCCTCACAGAATTTTTTTATTTATAGACAAAAAGTTCGGGTTTGACACGCCCTAGTCACGGGCGTGACAGGGGGCAAGTCGGTCAGTTGCGTTTTTGACTTGGCAAACTCGGCGAGCTGGCATAATTCTGGAAGGTCGGGGAGTGACACGTGGCGGTCACGGGCGTGACAGGCATGGTCACGGTCATGACAGAGGGCGTGTCGAGCATTGGTCGACGAGCTTCGAGCACTGATCAATGATTTGGAAGCTTCTAGAAGTGACACGTGGCAATCACGGGCGTGACAGGCGGCAGTCACAGGCATGACGTGGGGCGTGACTTGGACGGTTGGAAGCTCGATGTCGGCAGCGTTGACAGATGACGAAGTGTTGATTGTCGACATCAAACACGGGCGTGACGAGTCTTGGACACAGGCGTGACATGATGGCATTGAGTGTTGAAAAGTAAAATTGTTGAGTGTCGACCGGCTGATGGCGTTGATTGCCTGTCACGGGCGTGTTGGGCATGGTCACGGGCGTGACAGGTCAAATTTTGACTTTTTCTAAAAATTTTCAGAAAACAAAAAAAAGATAAGTTAGAATTATTTTTTTACAAAAATAAGAATATTTATTAAATAAAGCAAACAAAAAAGGTAAAAATAAAGTAAAACGACTTAAAAAAATACTATAAAAGTAGGTTTATTTACAACTCATCAGCAATGAAGTGTAAAGACATGTATGCAATGTAATTACTCAGCCATGATTACGCACATGCAATCGCTATGTCGACACAGACTTGTAGTTCCCACTTTTCAAGCAGGTAGCTAAACTCTCAGGCGTCATCCGTCGTGGCCATACGGTGACAGTAGAGCGGGGATCTCCACTACTAGGCTGGTCTCCACACTACCTTGCCTAGGCCTTCGTATGCCTCAACTATAAGAACATAACAGTGGAGCTCACATACGTACTACGGCTCAGCGGGTGTCTACCGTAGAAGTGCACCGAGATCCTAGCCCCGAACAGGCCTAAGGTGTGATACGGAAGGAGCCTCGGAAATGAGTATGAGGACCAAGCCCAACCATTCACTTGGTACGGAAGGAGACTCGGGACGTTAACACCTAGTACAAAGCCCAAGCCCCCAAGGTCTATCCGTCAACTTTAATCGGTGTGACGATTCACAAGCCCATAGACCTGCCACACTATCCTTAACCCGGGATTACGACACTGCGTGTCGACTCACACCGCATGTAATACAACCATATCGTGGCATGGAAGGAGCCTCAGAAAGGAGCACGAGGACCAAGCCCAACCGTCCACTTGGCATAGAAGGAGCCTCGGGACATGAACACTGAGGACCAAGCCCAAGCGTCCATTCAAGACTCTTCCAAACGTTACCAACTAGTGCGATCAGAATTCGTCACTCACCCCTTTCACAATTCGGTGCCCATGACACCTCAAGGGTTTACCACAAACACAGGTGGCGAACCACCTCGTATAATAGACCATCTTAGACTGTCTTATATGATAAGCCTCAAGACCATGATTACGTCTAATGTTATGGTCACAAAACTTTAACATCACCACTTATAACTCCTTCACCAAAATCAATCATTTGTATGCACATGAGTTAACCATTTATCTAACACATCACATATTCATAATAACCAACACCGAAAAATTACTAAAACTCAAGTAAATCTTTTTATAATTACCCTACGTTCACTAACCCCCACCAAGTCGTTTTGTTCAACCACATACCATTTCACCATTTGTTTACGTGGGGTCTATCCAATAATTTCATCATGCATTGAATTTTCGCAATTATACATATTATGATTCGCCTACAACTTAACGTCAGATTATTACAAAACCTCTTCCGAGTCCAAACTCAATTATATAACTAAGCCAGGAATTTTAGGTGCAGAACACCTGCTAGACAGGACCTTCAATCGGATATTCCTGTGGCTACAGGAATCCGGTGAGTGCGTGTAACCCCTCGATGGAAAGGTATATCCATGGGATACAACTTTCATGTTCAGTCTGACACCCATATAAGAGTGTATCATTCATGAAATTGGCTCCAAACCATGCTGCGTACATAATACAATTTCTGCACGCTTAGTCTGACAGCCCTCTACTTAGATCTGCCATTCCCGTGGCTACAGAGTTCACTCGAAGACGTGTAACCACTCGTTGGAAAGGTAATTCCAAGGGCTATGATGTTTGTGTTTAGTAAGAAGCCCAAGTCTGGCAATATCGTGCCTGAAAATATCCAAGAAGGTCGCAGTGTGCAGAATGCAGATTTCTGCACGCATCTTGAAGCAGAATAAACGACATCAGTTCATCTTCCTCCTCAAGCCAATTCTCCCAAATCACAACAAAAATTTCCTCCACCCTTATTCACCATCCTAAGGCCATTCCTCTTCACGAAACCTCCCCCATCATCACTTTGAAGGATGGGGAGGTTGAAGATGACTAAACCTTAGAACCCAAGTTCTAGCATGGCCCTCCTAGAAACCTTCATCTCACACATCAAGACTAATTTGAGTCGATGTTTCGCCTAAGGATAACTGTAGATCTAGCACCAAGGGAGAGGGGAGGAAGCTCAACTTATTTCCAGCGGTTCTGCCATCTCCGGCCAAGGATCTTGTCATTCTTCTCGTCGGCATCCCTTTTCCTTGGAGGCGGTGGCGATTCCTCATGGAGTTAGGTTGGCTCCAGCAAGTTCTTCCCTCCTCCAAAATATGTGGCTTGGAAGAGAATGAAAATGACTAGGGTTTCATTTTTCCTTTTTATTCAAAAGTGACACGGGTAGGGATACGCCCATGTCCTTACCCGTGTCCTGCTCGGGCGAAACAGCGTCAACGGTTCGACTGCCGCTTCGTGCACATACACGGGTACTGATATGCCCGTGTCTATACCTGTATCAAGGTGACACGGCCGTGGTTCTACCCGTGCCTCTACCCATATCATGTTCAGGGCAATCCTGCTTATTCCTGATAGATGTACACGGGTAGAGACACACCCGTGTCTCTACTCGTGTCCTTCTCAGGACAATCCTGCTTATTCCTGATAGATGCACACAGGTAGAGAAACCCTCGTGTCTCTACCCGTGTCCTTCTCGGGTAAGACCAATCAACACCAATATCTTATCACTCAATGCCATGCCACTCAATACCACTGCACACGGGAAAGGACACGCCCGTGTCTCTACCAGTGTCATACTAAAAACAGACACTCAATGTCATGACACTCAATGCCAGGACACACGAGTAGGGACACACCCATATCTCTACCCGTGTAATACTCAAAACAGACACTCAACACCATGCAACTCAACGCCATGACACACGGGTAGGGACACGCCCATTTCTCTACCCGTATCATACTCAAAACAGCACTCAACACCATTCTCAAGACCACTCAGCGCCACTTGAGTTATGGCAGATGCACACGGGTAGGGACAAGCCCGTGTCTCTACCCGTGTACTACACAGGCCAAACTTCTCTTTTCCCCATGAGTGCGTGCCTGATCGACTGCACCCTCTGATCCTAAATAAGCTCTCCTGACTCAAAAGCGCGCACAAGGGGCCTAGCACGAACCGGGACGTTACAAATCCTATAAACAAAATAAAAGATTTCGTCCCCGAAATTGGGTTAAGGCTACGGGGAGAGAAAAGCATAAAATAAACATAAAATAAAATATGCTTTTAAATATTACCTTGATGAAATAGCTCCGGATAGCGCTTTTGCATCAAGTCCACCGACTCCCACGTATACTCCTCTTTCCCATGATTGGACCACTGCACTTTTACTAGAGGAACACTTTTACGGCGCAAAATCCTAGTATTGTTGTCTACTATCCGCACAGGCTCTAGTCGCATCGACATATCAGTTGTAACTGCTCCGTCAGTGGTTAGGACATATTGTTCGGGCCCCAACAATGCCTTTTGGAGTGACGACACATGGAATACGTCATGAAGATACTCTAGATCCGGCGGTAACTCCAACCGATATGCCAACAGACCAATCCTTCCCAATATGACATAGGGCCCAACGTACCTTGGGCTGAGCTTCTTCACACCATATACCCGAGATGCTCCATGCGTCAGCCTGATCTTTAAAAATACAATGTCGCCCACTTGAAATTCCACCATCCAGTGTTTAGCATTATAATACTTTGCTTGGCGACTTTGAGACTCGAGCATGCGGTCCCGTATTAGCCTCGCAGTCGCATCATTATTATATATGTATTCAATTCCCAAAGCCTTCAGATCTTCATCCTGCACCCAAGACAAGGGTGTTTTACACCTTGTTCCATAAAGGGCTTCATGGGCCCCCATCCCGATACTAGCTTGATGGCTATTGGTGTATGAGAATTCTACCAAGGGTAGGAGATTTCCTACGGCTCTCCTCTATCCAACACACACAACCTCAATAAGTCTTCCAATGTCCTGATAGTCCTTTCAGATTACCCATCGGTCTAAGGGTGAAACGATGTGCTGAAGGTAATGCGCGAACCCAAATATGCCTGCACAGCCTTCCATTCCCTCGAGGTAAACCGACCATCTCGGTTAGAGACAATTATCTTTGGCATGCCATGATACCATTCGAATTGTTCCACAAAAAGGGGGGAGAGAGATGAATGAGGTGGCAAGGTGCATGCATGCATGTGGCCGACCAATCATGGGCAAGATGGGCTGCTAGTATGGGCTTTATGAGGGGCTCGGGTTGAGGGGATGTTTGGTGGGCTTGGGTTTTGACTGCTTGGTTACTTGGGCTGCTCCAACATAGGCTCGGGCTCAAGTGGTGCATGGTGGAGGCTCGGGTAGGTTGCTTGGAAGGGCTCGGGCTGCTCCAAAGCTTCAGGGGATGCATTTGAAAAGGCTTGAGCCTTGAACCTACAAAAGAAAAACAGAACATTAATTATATTATTAGATATATAAAAAAAAAGAAAATATAAATAACATAACATATTATTATAACAAAACACAAACCATAAAACTAAACATACAAACATGACATAACATATAAAACATAAAATAGAAATAGAAATCATAACAAAAGACATCAAATAAGAAATAAAACAAAATAAGCATAAATATACTAAAAACATATAATTAAACTAGGAATTAATATATTATAAAAAGATATTAAAACATGAAATAACAAGCATAAAATATAAATAAACTTAGGCATTTTGAATAATAAACTACCCTAAAAACCGATGACTAAAAGTAGTCATCAAACTCCCCCATGCTTAGGCTTTTGCTATTTCAGAGCAAAAGTATGAGAAGTATTTATAAGACAATTATAAAATTTTCAATTAAACTAAAAATTTATTTACACCAAAATCTAGCCAAAAATAAAAATTTAGGGATTTATGAATTAAGTCATAAATTATGAAATTAAAGTAAAAAGAGAGAAATATTTAGCCAAAAATTCTCTAATAAATTAACTAGCACTCAAAATTGAGTAAATTGCAAACATGGTTAGATTGAAATTATAAAAACCATAACTTGAAAGAAACTTAAGGAAAAATTTGCAACCTACTACTTATGCTCTCCCAATATTTTAATTTAAAAACTAATGCAATAATATTGGCTAAGGGGTTTAGGGAGGAAATTAACATGAAGAGGTCTTTGATTGGAGGTGATCATCATTATATATTTTTTTCTTCACACCCCACAAAATTTGTTTTTTTTAATAATATATGTAATACCAGAAAATGATAGACTAACATCCTATCACTTCCCCCGACATATATGGACTTTTAATTCCTCTCTTTATTTTTGGGTTGCATATGTGTAGCAGAGAATAAGGAACTAACATCTCCTTATTCTCATGACATATGATCTAACAATAAAAGAAAGAAAAAGAGAATTGATTAAGGATATGAGATTAAACAAGATTTTATAAAATAAACTAAAATACTAGAGAGCAACTACTTGTAGATTGAGATTTCCTAAGAATATAAAAGCATGTGGTAATAATCATTAGAATCCAAAATTATTAAGAAAAATAACTACAAAGTTGAAACAATTTAAAATAAAAGAGAAAAAGTGTTAAATAAATTACTCTAAGAAAATTAAAATCATAAGATTATCCTCAAAACTAAATCACTAAATTTTAGATTTAACTAAATATGATTAAAGAAAAGATTTGCAAAATAAAATGAATTCCTTATAAACAAACTCAAACTAAATTTCTGAAAATAACAAAAAGCTAAACATGAGGTTTTTTATATTTTTGGATTTTTTTATTTAGATTTTTCATTTTTTCATATTTCATTTTTTTTTTGAATTTTTGATTTTTCTAATTTTTTTGGGTTTTTGATAAGGCTAAATAAAAGCAGTACTAAAGAAACTTAATCAAACTATACTATTTTTTTTTTGTTTTTGAAGAAATTTAAAACATTTTTAAGAAATGAAATAAGAAATAAAACAACTAAACCCTCCCCCATGCTTAAATTTTGCATTGTCCTCAATGAAAAATAAAAACAAGAAAGAAAAAGGAAGAAGAAAGGGGAGGGGGGATGCAATAAAGTAAATAAATAAAAAGAAAATTACTTTCCCGCATTCGTAAGGCCGAATGTAGATGCCACTCCCCCATGCTTGAGCTGGACACCGGCTCAGGCCGAAGGTAGAGAGGAAAGGATGGAGCCAAACGAACCGCCGGAGGTTTTATTCCTGCAAAACAAAACAAAAAGAAAAAGAAAAAATAAAAGGATAAGCATGGGGTGCCTCCCAAGAGCGCTCTTTATTTAACGTCGTCTGAGCCCGACGTTATTGGTTAGCTAAATGGAAAATAAAAACTATAGTGAAGAGGTAACTCCCTGAGTATGAGCTTAGGAGAGTAAATCAAAAAAATGAAAAATTGAAGAATCGCACCGACATGAGGTGGAATCTTCAAGGGAATGATGCCCAAAAATGAATGGACGGAGTTATAGAAGAACTCCTCCGTATGTAAAATGGGAAAGAAGGGGTCGTCAAAAGAAGAGGAAGAAAAAGAAGAATAAATAGAAAGAGGAATAAAAGAAGTAGAAAAAGAAATTTCATCAACGGAAATTTCACAAGGAGAAGGGGAATCTTGTGAAATTTCGAGAGAAGAAGGGGTAGAGAGAAATAAAGGAGAATCATCTAAAATAATAGAAGAAGAAAAAGACTCGCTAAAACTAGAAAAATTTGGAACAGTTAAAAATTTAAGTGAAATGGAATCACAAACGTCTTTAGAAGGAGAAATAGGAGACGTCTCATCATCCTCAACAGGTAAGAATCACACCGGAATATCCATAGTGGTGTCTTCCAAAGGATGAAAGAAACAATCCGGGATATCCGAATAGTTATTCTCCTCGAGAGGAAAAAGACAAGCTGGGATATCCGGTGACTCATTACATGAAGAAATTGGAGGAGACGGAGAAGAAGACGAAGAAAAAGATGCGGCCTCACGAGAAAAATAATCCATAATAGTTTTGAAATGCGAATTAATATTATCAAGAGAAGTTTGCAATTCAAAATACCCATTATCGATAGATTTAAAATTAAAATTTGGAGGCGCGACGCTTTGCGGGGAAAAATTATAAGAAAAAAAAAGACGGGTTCCCCATCTCCCAAGTAGGATAAAAATTTGAGTAATGGTCAAATTGGCCACTTTGACCTGCTCCAGAAAAATTGAAATCAAAAGAGGGAGGGGTTCCCGAAAGACATTCAGAATAAAAGTGGTCGGGCGACCCACAAAAATTACAAAAAGCGCCAAAAGAAGACGATTCCATAAAAAAACAAACTGTTACCAAAAATAAAAATTAATTTTTTGATTTGTTTTTTTTTAGATATTTTTTTTTTGAAAAATAGATTTTTTAATGGATTGGCTCCAAAACTTCCAAAGAGCTACCCGGTGAAGGGTTCGCAAGGTACTAGGTAAAATGGTGGCATTTAAAGCCCTTACCCTTTTCGAGAGAATTTAGGTTGGGTAGAAATTAGATGATGTAGGTTAATTATAATATATATAATAATAATAATGATAATATTTTTTTTGAATTTTAGTAGAAGTAATAAATTCGTTGCTTTCATAATATTGCCAAAAATATTCCTTGGCAATGGCGCCAAAAACTTGATGGGCTAAAACCCGAACAGGCAAGTGTACCTGTCGAATGGTAGTATCAAGGTCGTATTAAAAATTCGGGGCAGGCAAGTACTATTACTCACAACCACTCTATTATCATATCGAACGATTGATGGGTTTGAAAATTAAAATGAACTAAACTTAATTAAAAGAGAAATAAACTATTGCAAAAGAGTGCTCGATCGACGATTCACATTGAAATAAAATAACGAAATAAATTAGTTTAACATTTGCAATTCTATTATGACCGTGACGGATCCGATATTAGGAAGTAATCTCGCTAGAGCATTAAATCCCCTAACTTATATACGTTTTGACTGAAATCTCTTTACAAGTCAAAATGGCTTAAAGTCGGATTACCGAAGTGACTCGCACTATTTGATTTGACTCCAATACGGAGGATTTACATCATCCTATCTCTAGGGTTGCGTTCAACTCCTTCCTTCCTTGAGTGAACTTTCATATTCACGAGCCCCTCGGCTACTCAAATATGAGATCGGAATCTACTATCGTATACTAGCAATATGCAGTCAATACGAAATAAATCAAGGAAGGATCAAAAATAAAAATACAAATGCAACATAAAATGAAAGATATTATTTTATCGCAAAGTTCATCGCGATCGGGCACAAAATAAAATTAGCTAAGCATAATAGAAAGGGAAACCATGAAAGTAAAAGAAAAAGATTTCATTTGCATTGCTTAATAAAAGAGGGACACAAAATAAGAACAAGACAAAAGTATTCTACTAAAGGAAAAAATTACAATAAAAGGAACTACAACAAGGAAAGAAAAACTCTTGAACTAGCACTCTTCCAAAACTACTACCTCCTAAAACTACTTAACTAAAAGAAGAGGCAAGGGGGTCCTTTTATAGGAGAGGGAGAAGGTTCTAGAAAATTGGAATATGAAGGGATCAATGGGGGTGGCCGGCCATGTGTGGTGGAGAAAATGCATGAATGTCATAATGTGGGGGAGAGAAAATGGGAGGTTCAATGTATGATAATAAATGGAAGGAGAGTGAGGAGGCTACATGGATGCATTTTATTTTAGGAAAATGAAAAAAAAATTAAACATAAGAGAGGGGGGATTGATGAGGAATAAAGTGGGGAGAAAATAATAATAAAGGGAAGAGAGAGAGATGAATGAGGTGGCAAGGTGTATGCATGCATGTGGCCGGCCAAGCATTGGCAAGATGGGCTGCTAGTATTGGCTTTATGAGGGGCTCGGGTTGAGGGGTTGCTTGGTGGGCTCGGGTTTTGACTGCTTGGTTACTTGGGCTGCTCCAACATAGGCTCGGGCTCAAGTGGTGCATGGTGGAAGCTCGGGTAGGTTACTTGGAAGGGCTCGGGCTGCTCCAAAGCTTCAGGGGCTGCATTTGAAAAGGCTTGAGCATTGAACCTACAAAAGAAAAACAGAACATCAATTATATTATTAGATATATAAAAACAAAAGAAAACATAAATAACATAACATATTATTATAACAAAACACAAACCATAAAACTAAACATACAAACATGACATAACACATAAAACATAAAATAGAAATAGAAATCATAACAAAAGACATCAAATAAGAAATAAAACAAAATATGCATAAATATACTAAAAACATATAATTAAACTAGGAATTAATATATTATAAAAAGACATTAAAACATGAAATAACAAGCATAAAATATAAATAAACTTAGGCATTTCGAATAATAAACTACCCTAAAAACTGATGACTAAAAGTAGTTATCACGTATGAATTGTTCCACAAAAAGGCATACCAAAACATCCACTTCTGCTTCTTTCTTCATAGGTATGAACCGGGCTACCTTCATCAAGCGATCAACGATTACCCATATCAAATCATTCCCTGAGCGGGAGCTAGGCAAACCGTGGACGCAGTCCATGAAGACATCCTCAAACTTCCACTTGGGGATGGGCAATGATTACAACAATCCACCGAGGCTCCTGCATTCTGTCTTCACCCAGTGACAGGCCTCGCAATGCGTAACAAAATGTCTGACGTCTTTGTTCATTCCCGGCCAACATATGGTCTTTCGCAAGTCGGCGTACATCTTAGAAATCCCAGGGTGAATAGAATACTGAGAGCAGTGTGCATCTCTCAAGATATCTTCCCGAATTTTACCGCCCCTGGGAATGTAAAGCCGGCCAAGGAAATGAACAAGGATGTCCTTTAAAGAGTACTCGTTGGTTGTCCCATCTTCAATTGTCTTTATTGCCGGGGTAAGAGCCTCATCCTTTCCTTGCTCCGCCCGGATCCAGTCTCCAATATTGCAAACTATGCTCATCGTGGTCAAGTACTCCGCATACCCATTTGGTTGATCCTTATACACCAAGGTGATCTCCATCTCCTCAAGCATCCGAGCTAACTCCATGCGCATCAACCAGGACTCGGGGCTTGTTTCTGGTACCTTCTTGCTCAAAGCATCGACAACGGAATTTACTTTTCCGGGATGGTTGTTCAGGGTGGATTCATAATCGCACAAAAAATCCAACCACCGGCGCTGTCTTAGATTCAGTTCCTTCTGGGTATTGACGTACTTTAAGTTCTTATGATCCGAGAAGATTTTGCAGTGTACGCCGAATAGGTAGTGCCTCCAAATCATCAAGGCGAACACCACTGCTCCCAACTACAAATCATGTACTGGATAGTTGATTTCATGCTTCTTCAATTGTCTTAAAACTTATGCGATCAGATGCCCGTGCTGCATCAATACCGCTCCCATTCCATGATATGATGCGTCCGTGTAAACTTGTAATCCTTATTTCCCGAATGGAAGGGCCAGGATGGGTGCGGATGTAAGTCTGTCCTTTAGTTCTTGAAATGTAGCTTCACATTGGGGTGTCCACTCTTACGGCACACCTTTCTTTGTTAGGGAAGTAAGAGGAAGAGCAATCTTTGAGAATCCCTTTACGAACTTGCGGTAGTACCCGACAGTCCAAGGAAACTTCGCACATCGGCCACTGACTTCAAAGGCGACCACTCCTTCACGACACACAATTTGGCCGGATCCACAGCTAGCCTAGCCCCACTGATCACATGACCCAAGAAAGCAACCTCCTTAAGCAAGAATTAACACGTGCTGAACTTTGTGAACAAGGCGTGCTCTTTTAACTTCTTCAGTACTATGGTCAGATGCCCGACATGTTCTTCCTCCGTCTTGGAGTAGACCAAGATGTCGTCAATGAAAACAATGACAAAGAAATCTAGGGTGGGCTCGAACACTTTGTTCATCAAGCTCATGAAAGCTGATGGGCCATTTGTGAGCCCAAACGACATCACTATGAACTCATACAAGACGTACCTTGAGCTGAAAGCCATTTTCTAAATATCATCATCTTTTATTATTCTCAATTTATAATACCCCGAGCACAAATCTAGCTTGGAAAACCAATGCGCTCCCACCAGTTGATCGAACAACTCATCGATCCGAGGTAACGGATAGGTGTTTTGTACCGTCAGTCGGTTGAGCTCTCGATAGTCTATGCATAATCGCAGGGTTCCATATTCTTCTTAACGAATAGAATAGGGGCTCCCCAAGGTCATGAGCTGGGGTGAACAAACCCTTATTCTACCAACTCTTGCAGCTAAACTCTAAACTCGGCGAGTTCCTTCGGGGCCATTCTGTAAGGAGTCCTGGAGACAGGATTGGCACCCGGTACTACCTTGATTTGAAAATCTACTTCTCTGTGTGGGGGTAATCCTGGCTATTTCTCCTAAAATACTTCGGGGAAATCGCGCACCACCCGCACATCCTTGATATCCAATGCAACCTCCTTCAGCTCAAAATAGATCATGAAAACTTCATCCCCCTTCATGTGGGCTTTTAAAGCCTGGACTGATGATAACATCATACGTGGCGCAAAGTTAATACCTTGAAAGATGACCTCCTAGGCTCTATTTCTCAACGAGATCCTCTTCTGCGCACAGTCAATCTTCACATAGTGCTGATCCAGCCATACCGTGCCCAGAATGAGGTCGAACTCTAGAATTCTCAAGACTGTGGCAGGGGTGTCAAAGAGCTTTCCTTCAAGGAGAACCTCAAACTCGCACTTTGGGGTTGTCTTCATCTCCAATCCGTCTAAAAGGCGCACCCTTCGAGCAATACCAGTGAAGTATTGAACTCCTTCTATATCTTTTATGAAGTCTTCAGACAGAAAAGAGTGTGAGGCGCCGGTGTCGAATAATGTATAGGCCGATTTCCCGCCGACCATTACGGTGCCTAAGTGTCAATAATAATTCTCAAGCTAGGCTTCTAGTATATCTTAAGCAACTTGAGGGTACTAATGAAAATAAAATGACTAACTGTAATCATACCTGCAATCACCTCCTGATGGTTCCTCTCTTGAGCATGTCCGACACATACATCTGATCCCGAGCGGGCCCAGTGTTTCCTCGTCGTGGTCCTCGTCCTCGACCACGCATGTGACCCCGCCCTCGAGGAGCTGCTAGAGAGAAAGCGAGAGGTGCATTTCCAAATAGTTGTGGGAAGTAGTGTCGAATGTGGCCCAGTTGGTTGCATTCGAAGCACACTCGCTCTTGCCGCCCACCGGGTTGCTGAAATTGTTGAGGTGGAGGCAATGCTGGCGGTTACGGAACCTTGCGCTCCATTCTAAAATTCTTGGGGAAACATCTGCCACCTCTTCGATATCCTCTTATTATTCTATTATCAAAACTCCTTCTATTGTTGTGTCCGGCTTCCATCACGCCCTCAGCTTGCCTCTTACTACTTACCAAGTGGTCCGCTTCCAACCTCTTCGCCATGTCAATAATCTCGGCTAGACTGGAGTACGCTATAACAAAAGGGATTGCCTCAGGGGGTCTCACAAGCCTTTGTAGAATCATTTTGCGTATCCTCTATCTTCTAACTCATAAGAGTCAGCAAATCTAGCAAAGTGCTGAAACTCCCGTTGGTATTCTGTCATCGACTTGGACCCTTGCTTCAGTTGTAAAAACCTCTCTTCAAGATCATCCCGTGTAGCCGAGGGGATGAAATGCTCTAAAAAGGCTTCAGAGAATTTGTTCCAACTAATATCCGTGTACACCCGTCCTTGAAAAGTGGAGCCCATGAGGGACTTCCACCACCTTTTGGCATGCAGCTCTAAGGGGGTTCACTACAAGGGTCACCGCAATGTTTTTTCAGCACCTTATTCCTGCCAACAGTTCTTGTACAGTGTCAAGCCATTCTTCCGTACGCACTGTTGACTCCGTCCAAAGGTAAGCAGGAGGGGAGAGAGCTCAGAAAGTGCTTAACCAATTGGATCCCGGATCCTGCTGTTGTACAGGGGCTTGCTGGGATTTTGACCTGAAGGTGTCTAGGATAACTGTGAGCGTTTGCCCTAGCTATGATTGTTGGAATTGTGTAGGTACGGACGGGGCAGGGGTGCCCCTTACTGGCTCAACATGCACTGGGATCTACACGTAAGGTACAAACTTAAGGTTAGGTCGGCTAATCTAAGGTCAAAGATGGACAAACTTAGTGTGAATTACATATGGGCACACCACTGCTTCCGCTTTGTCAATTTGTCCGCAAACTGACTAAATGAATGGGTTTGGTACCATTGTTGAATGACTTCTTCAGTTCAGGATCGTAACAATCTGATACCATTTGTAAGACCCCCCTCCGGGGACACAAAACACGGTACGAGAGGGGCCTTATGCCCAGAACACCCGCCTTGCGGTAGCACTAACACTCGGGCTAGCATGTACCACAAGACACCTATTATGTCGGCTACAACCAATATCATTCATTGCTGACGTAATCAGAATATTAGACACCGAAGTCAAATCTACACAAAGCATAAAAGTCAATGAATATAACAAAAGTAGAGAAGCTATAACAAGCTTCTAATATCAGAGTATGTAAATAGTTGCCCAAAAGGGCTACATCAAAAACCTCTCACACTCACATCAGTAACCGAATATAGCGACGGTACCATCCCCTCTGGCCCTATTGTCCTGGCCTGGCTGTCTGGCTGCATAATCTGTTGCTGCTCCACCTATGAGGTTTCCTCCTAAAAAGGATGACGTAGCAACCGTCAGTCATAAAGAATAAGTGGCTTTACATCCGCTCCCCCGGCGACTCCTCGGCACCGGGCAGAGAAAGGAACAGGGTACAATTTATAAGTGAGGTATAAGTACAAGCAAGTGGTATAGACCGAATATCTCTATGTATTTAAAGCAGTGTAATAAACGAGCAACATGTTATTCTAGCATTTCTACCATCTATAAGAGTACATGAGTAATATTATAACATAAGGTAACTCAGCTTATATGAATGCCCATACAAACATATAAGTTGAGGATCGTTCAATAGTAACTCATTGTATAGGAGTGCCCATACAAACTTATACGATGAGGATCTTGTGTTTGCAATGAAGTGTAATGACATGTATGCAATATAATGACTCTCACCCATGATTACGCACATGCAATCGCTATGTCGACACAGACTTGTAGTTCCCACTTTTCGAGCAGGTAGCTAATCTCTCAAGCGTCATCCGTCAGGGACAGACGGTGAAATTAGAGCGGGTATCTCCACTACTAGGCTGGTCTCCACACTACCTAGCCTAGGCCTTCGTATGTCTAAATGCTAAGAACAAAACAACGGAGCTCATGTGCGTACTACGACTCAGCGGGTGTCTCGGGTAGATGTGCACCGAGAACCTATCCCCGAACTGGCCTAATGTGTGATATTGAAGGAGCCTTGGAAATGAGCATGAGGACCAAGCCCAACCGTTCACTTGGCAAGAAAGGAGCCTTGGGACGTGAACACCGAGGACCAAGCCCAACCGCCTAAGGTCTATCTGTCAACTCCCATCGGTGTGATGATTGGCGAGCCCGTAGACCAGCCACACTATCCTTAACCCGAGATTATGACACTCCGTGTCGACTCACACCGCATGCAAAATAACTACACCGTGGAATAGAAGGAGCCTCGAAAACGTGCACGAGGACCAAGCCCAATCGTCTACTTGGCACGGAAGGATTCTAGGACATGAACACCGAGGAAAAAGCCCAACTGTCCATTCATGACTCTTCCAAACGTTACCAACTAGTTCGATCATATATCCGCACTCACCCCTTTAACAATCCGGTGTTGTGGCACCTCATGTGTTTACCACAAACACAGGTGGCGAACCACTTCGTACAATGGACCATCTTAGACTCCCTTATATTAAAAGCCTCAAGACCATGATTACGTCTAATGCTATGGTCACATAACTTTAACATCACAACTTATAACTCCTTCACCAAAATCAATCATTTGCATGCACATGAGTTAACCATTTTTCAAACACATCCCATATTCATAACAACCAACACCGAACAATTACCAAAACTCTAGTAAATCTTGTTATAATTACCCTTCGTTCCCTTACCCCCACCAAGTCGTTTCGTTCAACCACATACCATTTCACCATTTGTTTACGTGGGGTCTATCCAATAATTTCATCATGCGTTGAATTATCCCAATTGTACATATTATCATTTGCCTACGACTTAACGTTGGATTGTTACAAAACCTCTTCTGAGTCTAAACTAAATTATATAACTAACACTGGAATTTCAGGTGCGGAACACCTGCTGGATAGTAACTTCAACCAGAGATTCCCGTGGCTACAGGAATTCAGTGATTGTGTATAACCTCTCGATGGAAAGGTCTTTCCATGGGATACAACTTTTATGTTCAGTCTGCAACCCAGATCAGAATGTATCACACATGAAATTGGCTCAAAATCTTGCTGCGTACATAATACAATTTCTGCACGCTTAGTCTGACAGCCCTTTACTTCGATCAAAAATTCCCATGGCGAAAGACTTCAACCGAAGGTTTGTAACCACTCGTTGGAAAGGTAATTCCAAAGGATACGACTTTTGTGTTTAGTAGGAAGCCCAAATATGGCCATATCTTGCCTGAAAATAGCGAAAAAAATCACTGCGTGCAGAACATAGATTTCTGCATGCATCTGGGAGCGAAATAAATGGCATCGGTTCATCTTCCTCCTCAAGCCGATCCTCCCAAATCATAACCAGAAGTTCCTCCACCCTTATTCACCCTTTTAAGGTCATTCCTCTTCACGAAACCACCCCCATCATCACTTTGAAGGAAGGGGAGGTTGAAGATGTCTAAACCTTAGAACACAAGTTCTAGCATGGCCCTCCTAGAAACCTTCATCTAACACATCAAGACTCATTTGAGTCGATGTCTCGCCTAAGGATAACTATAGATCTAGCCCAAGGGAGAGGGGAGGAAGCTCATATCATTTCCAGCGGTTCCGCCATCTCCGGCCATGGATCTTGTCATTCTTCTCGTTGGCATCCCTTTTCCTTAGCGGCGGTGGCGATTCCTAACAGAGTTAGGTTGGCTCCAGCATGTTCTTCCCTCCTCCAAAAGATGTGGCTGGGAAGATAATGAAATCGGCGAGGGTTTCCTTTCGTGCCAAGTGGACAATTGGGCTTGCGGCCTGGAAGCGTGTCGATCGCCGAGATGCCATGGTCGGCGGTGGCACGGCATGATTTTTGCTACTGCACAGTGAGTTTCCTCGGCTCCTTCAGGTTTTGTGTGGAAACTGCTCCTCTTAGTCCAGTGAGTCTTTTAGAATGATAAAATGGGGGAGGGGAGGGGTCTAGGTTGCGATCATCATTAATGCTCCTTTAAGAGCTTTTCGGCCATGGAGGAGGAGGATTAATGTGGGCTCTATCCAGCAAGGAAACGGCTGGAAACTCCTCTTCCCCAGAGTAGCTTAATCCAACCATAAGAGGGGGAGTGGAATGAGGCCATGACATCAAGTGCCATTAATGGCCATGAAAGAAATATTTCGGCCTTGGCTTAGGGGCTTTTCTCTCTCCTCCATTAAAAAGGAATTTGGGTTAAACCATTTTCCATGTGTCACCATGCTACTGGACTACTTATTATTATTTAAATAAGTCTTAATGAATGAAACGGGCCAATTAATCCATCTTGGCACAGTTCCCGAAAAGGTACGGTTCAGTCTATTCATACGAACCAACAAATAGGGCCAAAAATTTCTCTAAGGCAAAAAAATTGAGACAAGCCTCCACACTTAACGCAAAAATCGCCAGGAATTTTCTAAGTACAATGGCGTTGAGTGAGCTTGAGATCACTCGATGCCATTTAGTCTATGGCATTGAGTAAGCTCAACTCACTCAACGCCATAATTCCAGAAATTTTTCCATGTACAGTGGCGTTGAGTGAGCTAAGCTCACTTGACGCTATTTAGTCTATGGAATTCAGTGAGCTCAACTCACTCAATGCCAAAATTACAGAAAATCCTTTCTCAGTAAGATGGCGTTGAGTGCACTCAATGCACTCAACGCCATTAAACCCATGGAGTTGAGTGGACTCAACGCACTCAATGCCCGAACTCCAAATTCTTTCTAAATAAGATGACGTTGAGTGCACTCAACGCACTCAATGCCATTCAGCCCATGGCGTTGAGTGGACTCAACACACTCAACGCTCGAACTACAAATTATTTCTAAGTAAGATGGCGTTGAGTGCACTCAACGCCATTCATCCCATGCTGTTGAGTGGACTCGATGCACTCAACGCCCCGAGCTCAACATTCTTCCCAAGTAAGATGACATTGAGTGCACTCAACGCACTCAACGCCATGGGCTGAATGGCGTTGAGTGCACTCGATGCCCTCAACGCCCGAGCCCAAGATTCTTCCTAAGTAATATGGCGTTGAGTGCACTCAACGCACTCAACGTCATTCAGCCTATGGCATTGAGTGCACTCGACACACTCAATAACTGAGCCAAAGATTCTTCCTAAGTAAGATGGCGTTGAGTGCACTTAACGCACTCAATACCATTTAGTCTATGGCGTTGAGTGCACTCGACGCACTCAATGCCCGAGCCCAAGATTCTTCCTAAGTAAGATGGCGTTGAGTGCACTTAACGCACTCAACACCATTCAGCCCATGGCGTTGAGTGTACTCCATGTACTTAACGCCCGAGCCCAAAAAGCTGTCTAAGTAGATACCTAATCTACTCGTCGAATCTTGTCGACTCACTCGATGCTTCCTGGACTTGAGTCATCTTAGCTGAAAGTGAGGAAAAGATCTACCTTAACTCTAGAGGGGGGGGGGGGGTGAATAGAGTATTTTTAAAATAATTTACAATTAAAACTATAAAGCAGTGGAAGACTTAATTTATGTATATGTGTAAGGTGCTTGTGATGAAATAAAACTAAAGCAAGAACTAAGAAAACAAACAGCACACAGCAAAGTCAAACACACAGTAACCAAGTGACACATGGATCTATAGTGGTTCCCCAACAACCTTGGTACATCCACTCTTCTACCACCCTTGGTAGGAATCCACTGCTGGAATAGTTGATCAGGTGTCCTGGGCACCAATAAGCTTTTGATAAGGTGCTCAAAAACCAAAACTAGATTTTTTTTATAAGGTGTCTTTCCACCACTGAGTTTTGACAAGGTCTCAGAAACCAGTCTCAGAACTTTTGAAGGGAGTTTTGAAAAACCCTTTTACAGGAGGGAAAGGAAAAAGAAAGATAGAGTTGAGTTGTTCTTCTCTGTCAACAGTCTTAGAGAAGACAAGTGGAATATGAAGCTAAAGCTCCCTTTGAGATCTATAAAGGTTCAGGAAGGTGAGCTTTGCTAGGGTGATAGGTCTTCAGGTGCTTTAGATCTCCAACAAAAGATGATTTATGCAGATGCTGAAATGTGTGATGTCTGGAGTCCATGATGTTGAAGCTTTTGAACACTTAAGGATTTAGAGGAGCAGATGATTTCCTCCAAAGAAAGCTATCTTGTGTTCTTGAAGACTTTGATTCAATGAATCTGTATATTCCAGAAGATGAGTTCTTGATAAGAATATATTTTGATCTCTCTTCTGTAACTCTTTTTCTCAATCCAATGATCCTGTATATCTCTTGCTTATCTTGTTGTATTGATCTGTTATGGTTTTTAAAAACATATTTTGTAGGAGTATATCAGATTCTGACTTAGATGGCCGTTACTCAGTCATAAATGACTTCCATAAATGACAACTGTCTCTGGGGAAAGTCCTAAGTAACATTCCTTTTAGCCTTCTTTGAAACTTGCATTAGATTGCTTGAAATGGCTAGAAAATCCTTTGCAATAAATGCAGGAAATAACTCGGAATGAATCTGAATGAATTCCATAACTATTCTTGAATTTGAAATCTGAAAGCGTCGATCTCTCACAGAAATCGTCGATCTGAGCTCTACGATCGTTAAACTGAGCTCAGAGATTGGATTTTTTACTAGAGACAGAAAACGTCGACCTGAGCTCTACGATCGTCGAAATGAGCTCAGCGACTTGATAATAGCTGAAGACAGAGCGTCGATCTGAGCTCAAAATCGTCGACCAGAGTTCGACGACTTGCAGAGTTGAGCTCAGAGAACGTCGAACTGAGTTCGACATTTCGTCGACCTGAGCTCGACGAAAATTGTCTTTGTCTTAGCAATGAATCCTGATCTTTGAATGGTCTTGCGGGCAGCTCCAAACCTAAGTTCTAAGCCTTAGACTCATTCTAAGTTGACCTTTTCAACTATACAACTAGGTTAAACTAATTTCCTAATAACATAGTGATCCTTTCCAAAATTAGTAATAGGGTGTTCCAACAATCTCCCCCTATTTGGGTTAGGATTACTATTTACAGGACATAATAGGAAATACAAAAGCATACATATAGAAACAAAAGCTAAACCAACAATGCAGAAGAAAAACATAGCAGCATTGCAGAACTCATATAGAATATCAACAATATTCAGAGATATAGATGTACTGTCTGCTTACAGAAATCATTTCTTCTCATTGCCTTTCTTAAATAGAATCTCCCAATTAGGATTGAGAGCATCTTTCTTTGATCTTCTGTCATCATCTTCACCTAAGGATGTTTGGGATCTTGGCCTTGGGAATATAGCCTCAGGATGCAGCTTCATTTAATCTTCTGGATCAAAGAACTTTCTTGAAGCATATCTCTCCAGTTCTGTCTTTCTTTGTTTTGATAGGGTTGTAATGTTTGAAATATCTTTACCTTGCTCCTTGGCCTTCTTCATTTGATCTAGAGCAGCAACTCTTTCATTCTGGCAGTCCATGACACTGGGTTGTTTTCAGGATCTTCAAAAGGGACTTGAGGTTCATATCTATTGATAGAGTCTGAATCAGTAGGAGTCCTGGTAACAACTGAATCTCTAAGCTTGTAAGGGAAAGGACCTTGAGTAGAATCAATAGGACCTTGTCCTTCCCTTTGTTGTCTGGAATAAGGCCCGAAATATCGGCTCCAGCTTGGCATCCTGCCTCTGCCCATTTCTTACTCGGTCTCGAATGTCATCAGTTGCACTCATCGCGGCTAAATACTCCTCATAAAGCTCGGGGTCAACAGACAACACTAGCGTGATGTGCAAATCCTCTAATCTCTGGACCAGCTCCATGGACATAAATTTGGGGCTCCGCTCCGGAGGTGGTTGCTCTCCGACTCAGTGCATCGGCGACCACGTTCGCCTTCCCTGGGTGGTAATGCATCTCATACTAGTAATCTGCTAGAAATTCCACTCATCGCCTCTGCCTGATATTCAGCTCCTTCTACGTTTCCACAAACTTCAAATTTTTGTGATCGGAGTATTTGTCACAGTGGACACCGTATAGATAATGTCGCGAGACTTTCAGAGAAAATAAGACCACTCCAATCTCTAGGTCATGAACAAGGTAGTACTGCTCATGCTTCTTCAGCTGGAGAGAAGCATAAGCAATCAGGTGGCCCTTCTACATCAGCACTGCTCCCATGCCCTGGTAGAAAGCGTCGGTGTAGACCTGGAATCCTTCTTTTCCCGAAAGAAGGGCAAGTATAGGAGCCGAGGTGAGTCGATCCTTCAGCTCCTGGAAAGCCACCTCGCACTGCGGGGTCCAGACAAAGGGCGCATGCTTACTCGTCAGGGATGTGAGTGGGAGGGCAATTCGAGGGAATACCTCGACAATCTTCATATAATAACCGACAAGTCCTAGAAAACTCCGCACTTCTGTGGCCGCCTTAAGCTACAGCCAATCCTGAACTGCCTGAATCTTGGTCGGGTCCACTGCCAACCCAGCTCCACTGATTATATGTCCTAGGAAAGCCACCTCCTTTAACTAGAACTGGAATTTACTGAACATCATATAATGACGGTGCTCCCGCAGTCTCTCTAGAGTCGGCGTCAGATGTCGTGTGTGCTCCTTCTTTGTCCTCGAGTAAATGAGGATGTCGTCAATAAACATGATTACGAACACATCCTGATAAGCATCAAATACCTGGTTCATGAGGCTCAGGAATGCCGAAGGTGCATTCGTGAGCCCGAAGGTCAAAATGGTAAACTCGAATAACCCATATCTGCTACTGAAGGCAGTCTTCGGAATGTCCTCCTCCCGAATTCACAGTTGGTAATAGCTCGACCTCAAATCCAACTTCGAGAAGAAATGCGCCCCCTTCAGCTGATCAAATAGCTCATATATCCTTAGCAATGGATAGGTATTCCGGACTGTCAGTCCGTTTAGTGCTAGGTAGTCGATGCATAATCTAAGTGTACCATCCTTGTTCTTGTCGAAAATCACCGGGGCTCTCCATGATGAAGAGCTCGGCTGGACGAACCCGGCTTCCACTAGCTCCTGTAGCTGGCTTCGAAACTCTGTCAACTCCTTCGGGGCCATCCGGTAAGGGACTCTAGATGCCGACATAGCCCCTAATGTAACGCCCCGCCTTTTCAGCGATTATTTTTATTCTCATTTGGCGTTACGATGACGCGTTTCCGTGGCTTGTGCCATGTGTGGAGTATGGTTTAGCTCCTTAGAACTGAGTGCCCTGTTTGGTAGCCTGTTGGCAAGATCTCCCTAGCTAACCGAGTCGTTTTGGTGACCCGGTGTGGCCTCTCGGGGGGATGTTTGTGTTTGGCTTTGTTTGGGTGTAACTCGAGTTCTGTTCGTCGAAAGGTAATTTCGACTTCGCCGTTGTGTTCGTAGCATGGGTATTTAGCTACGGTGCGAATTTCGTCGAATTCCGAGGTGATTTGGTTTTCGCGTAGTTTTGGTGCTTAATGTAATTTTATAAATAATTATATAATTATATAATTATATATATATATATATATAGGAGAAAAGCCCGATCTTCTTCCTCATCGCAAAACCGCCGCCCTATCGCACGGAGAAACCGCCTCCCCTTCCGCCGGCGATTCCGGGCTCGTTCGTGGACGGATTTCGATTCCGAAGGCGGCGTTGTCTTGCTCTCCCTTAGATCTTCATTTCGGCGGTAAGATATTCGTTTTTCGTGGAGTTTTCATGAGTTGGAGATTTCGGTTTTTGGAGGTTTTTCCGCCATTAATGGCCGGGTGCTTGTTTTAGGGTTGCGGCCGTTCTGATCCGTGCGAAGAAGAGGAAAGCAGCCCAAGCTTCGCCGGAGATTGAGGCAAGTGGTATTCTTGCCCTTGCCAAGTGTTTTTCTTTGATTTTATTTGCTGAAATTGAAATCCCGGTTAGCCCAGGTTAGAGGCCTTGTTGTTCTCGTTTTCTTGCTAACTATAGGGCTTAGTTCTTCCTACTGAAACCCCCCCTATGTTGTGATGACTGGAATCCAAATTGTCGGCGTGAAGCCGTTGTTTTCCTTCATTTTTGATTGTTGCTCCGGTTCGGGCGTAGCCGAGGGGGAGAGTTAGGAGGGGGGTGTGGTTGCCAATTTCCCTCGTTAGGATATTATTCAAGTGGTTAGGCATAGTTTGAATGGTAGTAGCGTGAGACGTTGATAGTTGTCAACTGCTACTGCAGTGGCGTGAGTCGTGTGCGCGTTCCGGTATCGTTCGGAAAATTCCAAACGGTACAGGTTAGTCGCGCACGGTCATCAACCGTTAGGGCGCACGACCACTGGTCGTGTGCCTCTGCTCGTGCGCGGCTATCTTTCAGTTTCCAAAGTTTTGTCTCGGCAAATCGCACGAGCGCTGGCGACAGTGCGCACGACCACTGGTCGTGCGTTACTGATCGTGCGCAGCCATTAGGTTTTTCTCAGGTTTTCCGGGCCCATTACGCACGACCATCAGCCTTGAGTGCGCACGACCACTGACCGTGCGCCGCTGATCGTGCGCTCATGCTTAGCTTTTTGTCTGGTTCCCAGGTTCAACTCGCACGACCATCAGCCTTGGGTGCGCACGACCACTGACCGTGCGCCACTGATCGTGCGCCTTGTATTTTCTCGTTTGCTAGACGCATTTAGCGGGTTTCGAGTGCGGGGATTCAGATACTCAAGTGGCAGGCAACTACCCGAGTTCTGGATCTTCTGCCTTGGTCGTTCGGCTATCGTCGAGGTTCGTATTCTTTAGCGGTATTGTGGGTAGTAACTTTATTTTGGCGGCGAGTGAGGCTAGCTCACTCAATGCCAAAGTTTGGGTAGGCACTGAGTGGGTTTCACTCAACGCCTAGTCGTGTTGGTTTATTTCAACACTCGTTCCTTACCATGAATTCCGTGCTTGAGTGAATTCCTTGTTATGTCTTGAGTTTTCCTTGTCGGCCGTGTTCTTCTTTCCGAATGGCCGAATCGTGGGTCGTGGTTAGTAGTGGTGGTTGTAGCTCTTTATGGGGGTGGAGTTGTGTGATATAGCCAAGGCCACCCATGGATTTCTTGCTCTAGGTACGGGCTGGGCATGTCGGGTGGAAGGTCCCTTGTGTGTTCACGTATTGACCCTCGAGCTTTTGACTTGGACATGGTGGATTGGGGGACTGCGTTTGCCTTCGATCCGGTTCCTCGTTGTTGTTTTTGCTACTATCACTTCCCACAGTTTAGGGTGTTAGAAGTTTCTTCCGTGGTAGTTTTGCAGCATTTTGGCTCTTGGCAGCCTAGTAGGCCCTGCAGGATGTGGTTCCTGGGCTGGGTCGTTGCTGTTTCTTTGCACATTGTGCATTTCTTGTGGTCCTGTTTTGGACATTTGTGACTCTTTCTACTGCATGTTTCCTGTTATTTTCGTCCTTTTGGTTGACTCTTTCATGCAGTTTTACCTTGATTTTAGCTTGCTGAGGTATTCTGTTTTCTTTTGGAATACCCCAGGTTCTGAGCTGTAGCCAGTCTGGTGGCTAGTTGGAGGTGGTGTTGTTGGTGGACTTCCGGACTGTAGAGTTTTGTTTACCTTGTTTGTGAGGTTGTTTTCAGTACTTTCTTACAGACATATATGTGTGCTGGTGGGTTCGTGTCAGGTTGTTGGCGCCCACTAGTAGTTTTTACCTTGTACTAGATATACACTATTGCTGCTACCATTTATTTTTCTGGAGATAGTCTACTTGCTTTGAGAAGGTTTTATGCTAGGTTGCTAGTTATTTTTAAACTATAAATACTATTATAAATGAAGCTCATGATCAGCATGTTTTTATAAACTTAATCACTACTTTCCAAATCACGTACGAAAACCGTTTTCTTATATATATTATATAAACTGAGTGTAGTGTCTTGCATAGTATGAGTGGTTCTCTTGGGACCCTTATGCGCTCTTTAGGGTGTAAAACCTAATCAAAGTATTTTTCCGCAGCGTTTAAATATAGTTTTCTTTTGTGGACTAGATGATCCACTGAGCCGAGGGATACGGACTCTAAACATAACTAATTTTCTATTTCATTAAGCACATGATTTTTCTTGCATAAAGATTGTAGTTGGATTTGCCTGAGCGTCAGCAGTTATCCCCTGCTTGACGTGGCATCATGACGCGTGTTTTCTCTTACTCTGATAATTCTTAATTCGGAGAAAATGCGGGTTGTCACAGTTGGTATCAGAGGGAGGTTGCTTGACAAGTTAGTTGGGCAACCTTCCTTGGATGCTGTTAGTAGTTCAGCATCATGTCATTCACACACCGATATGTCATCAGCACGTCTTGGCAAAAGCACGAACACTACACTCATAGCATAACATGAAGTATACGGGGCATATTATGTAGTATGGGATGCATAATATGTGTTCGTATATGGATCCACCATAGGGGCTACATGTGAGGGTTATGTAGTATGGGATGCATAACCTCACCACATGACTGCGACTAGCACGTTTCTTTTTTCGTTGCATGGAAATGTTATGTAGTATGGGATGCATAACATTTTCATGTGTACGCCGCTCATATCATGCATTAGGGCCTTTGTTTTTAGAATGCATAGCACAATCATGCATATCATAACATTGCATAAGCACAACGCGCCAAGCTAAAGATTTGCAGGATGACATATGTACACACATAAGTTTTCAAACTAACATAAGTTCATGCATCCGATCTAGGCACAAGAGTTAGTGAGGTGGTGGTTAACCATCCTAGGATAGGGCATATCATCTAATTTTTTTGTGAAGAAGATAAACTCTCAGAGCAAGTTTAGCAGCTTTAAGTCTATATCTACATATGTATTGTCTGTACTGGTAGTCGGTTTTAGTCGTGGGATTTGGATCTGATTTGCGTTGTATTGATTTTTTTTTTAGGATGGCTAGGCGTCCTGCGACTCGATCGACTCCCCTGTCTGAGGGTGAATCTTCTGGAGCTCAGAACGATGCGGTGATCGAGGGTCTGCGTCAGAGTAGCGAAGCTATGGGCAGGCAGTTGGAGGAGGTGCAAGCCCAGATTCAGTCTTTGGTGGCAGTTGTGGCAGGCCAGGCTCAGGGTGCGCAAGTTCCTGCTGGGGGGTTAGCTGTTCCTCCTCCTCCTGCACCCTTGAGACCTCCAGTGGTGGTGCCAGCAGAGATGGCCTTCATCTCGCAGTTTCAGAGGCTGAGCCCTCCCACTTATGATGGGAAGGCAGATTTCATGGTGATAGACGACTGGCTGATCTCCATGGAGGAGATGTTCTCGTACTCTGGGATTTCAGATGATCAGAGGGTGATGATAGCCGCCTATCAGCTTAAAGGTTTGGCTAAGAGTTGGTGGCTGAGAGAGAAGGAGAGCCTGGTAGCCGGATGCTCTTGGGAAGTGTTCAAGGAGATGCTGTTGAGGAAGTTCTTACCCTCGGTCGAGCGTGACCGCCTCATGAATGATTTCCTCTATCTGAAGCAAAGGCAGCTCACGGTGGGTGAGTATGAGATAGAGTTTAGTAAGTTGAGCCGTTTTGCCCCTGGATTGGTCAGCGTTGAGGCTGATCGAGTTAAGCGATTCCTCGGTGGTTTGAGGAGTGAGGTGCAGCAGTTGGCCAGTGCTTATGGGTCAGTGACTTATGCTGGAGTTGTAGAGGCTGCTCTTAAGGTTGAGGCCATTGAGGCGGCGAAGACCAGAGGCCAGCAGTTGAAGAAGGATAAGAGGAAGTTGGTAGAGGAGAAGAAACCCCTGGTACCCGATGCTGTTCCGGGAAAGAGGAGCAGGGTGGTGTGCAGTTTCTGTGGCCGGTCAGGCCATCCTGTTGAGAGGTGTTTCAAGAAGGCGGCAGCTCAGAAGAAGGAGCAGGTTCATGCGATTCAGGGTGCTCCTAGGAGAGATGTCTCCTGTTCAGTTTGCAAGCGATCCGGGCATGATGCAGCCTAGTGTTGGTCCAGAGATAGAGTCTGCTTTCAGTGTGGGCAGAAGGGACACATTAAGTCGAGGTGTCCTCAGGTCCAGTCAGCTCTTCCTGCAGTTCCGTTACAGGCTTTACCTCCACCTCAGCGTGTGGACAAGGGAAAAGGGAAGCTGAACGTGATTTCTTCCGAGGAGGCTCAGACTTCGACCCAGGTGATCTCAGGTTAGTAGTTTGTCGTTTTTCTTTCTAGCCAGGTAGTTTAGTTGCTAGATTGTTTGCGGTACTGTTGTGCTAGTTCCTTAGTTTTTGTGCGTTCCTATAGGGAAATTTAAGGTGAAGAACCGTTGGGCGCGTGTTCTGTTTGACTCCGGCGCTACCCACTCGTTCGTGGCTAGAGCCTTTGTGGGGCGTCATCGGTTGTCTCTAGATCGTGTTCGGGATTCCTTCCGTGTCAAGTTTCCCTCTGGTGAATCTGTGTTGTCAGATTTGGGTATTTTGGATTGCCCGGTTTTGTTGGGGGATTTTCTTGCGAAGGCGGACCTGAAGATGATTGATCTAGAGGACTTCGATGTCATTTTGGGCATGGACTGGCTCTCTCGGTATGATGCGGTCATTCAGTGCAAAGGAAAGCGCTTGGACTTCATCAGGGACGACGGTCAGCCCGGCAGCGTGTATGCTGATCCGTGTCAGGATTCTCCTGTTCTCTCTGCGGTATGTGTTCAGAGATTGTTTCTTTCTGATAGTTGTGTTTGTTTAGTATCGGCGGTTGGAACCGTTGTTAGCGGGCCACGCTTGGAGGAGATTCCTATTGTTCGTGGTTTCGCCGATGTTTTTCCTGATGATCTTCCTGGTATCCCTCCTGAGCGGGATGTGGAGTTTGTTATTGATTTGGAGCCGGGTACGCGTCCTATTGCTAAGGCGCCGTACCGGATGGCCCCTCGCGAGTTAGAGGAGTTGCGAATTCAGTTAGATGAGTTGTTGGCTAAAGGTTTTATCAGGCAGAGTTCGTCGCCTTGGGGTGCTCCTGTTTTGTTCGTAAAGAAGAAAGATGGGTCGATGCGGCTTTGCATTGACTATAGAGAGTTGAACAAGGTCACTATCAAGAACAGGTACCCTCTGCCGAGGATCGATGATTTATTTGACCAGTTGCGT
Organism: Platanthera zijinensis; assembly: GCA_039513925.1. Taxonomy (NCBI): domain Eukaryota; kingdom Viridiplantae; phylum Streptophyta; class Magnoliopsida; order Asparagales; family Orchidaceae; genus Platanthera; species Platanthera zijinensis. Next base: position 218,994,193 of record CM077078.1, read on the forward strand.
GGTAGCACGGTGTTCTCCAAGATCGATCTTCGTTCGGGCTATCATCAGCTCAGGATCCGTGAGGCAGATATTCCACGGACTGCGTTTAGGTCGAGGCATGGACACTTTGAGTTTCTGGTGATGTCGTTTGGTCTGACCAACGCACCATCAGCCTTCATGGATATGATGAACCGGGTGTTCAAGGATTTCCTAGACAAGTTCGTGGTGGTCTTCATTGATGACGTGTTGGTTTATTCTCGCAGTGCTGAGGAGCATGAGCAGCATTTGCGTTTGGTCCTATCAGAGTTGAGGAACCACAAGTTATTCGCCAAGTTGAGCAAGTGCGAATTTTGGTTGCCTCAGGTTTCTTTTCTAGGCCACGTGGTGAACAAGGATGGGATTTCGGTTGACCCAGAAAAGATTGCAGCAGTGACGGATTGGAGTAGGCCGAATACTCCTAAGGAGATCAGAAGTTTCTTAGGGTTGGCTGGCTATTACAGGAGATTCGTGGAGGGTTTCTCTTCTCTAGCCGCACCTTTGACCAAGCTAACTCAGAAGAATGTGGCTTTTGTTTGGAGTGAGAAGTGCGAAGAAGCTTTTCAGGAGTTAAAGAGGAGATTGTGTACTGCTCCCGTTCTGACCCTTTCTACTGAGGGCATGGATTATGATGTGTATGTAGATGCTTCGCATATAGGTCTGGGATGCGTATTAATGCAGGATGGAAAAGTAATTGCTTATGGGTCAAGGCAGTTGAAAACTCATGAGCGGAATTATCCTACGCATGACCTTGAGTTTGCAGCGGTTATCTATGCGTTGAAGTTGTGGAGGCACTTACTTTATGGGGCTCAGTGCAAGATTTTTACGGACCATAAGAGCCTGAAGTACGTGTTCACGCAGAAGGAGTTGAATCTGCGTCAGCGGCGATGGCTCGAGTATGTGGCGGATTATGATGTGGAAATCCAGTATCATCCGGGCAAGGCCAATGTGGTGGCCGACGCCCTGAGCCGAAAGAAGGGAAAGATCTTTAACCTCTCCGCCGATCGTTTAGTTGAGGAGTTCCTCCTTATGGATATTTCAGTGGGATGCTGTAGTTTGCAGAATAGCTTATCAGTGGAAGAGCCGTCCTGGATTTCTTTGACTAGACTGCATCAGAAGGACGATCCGGATCTGTTGCACCTTTTTACCAGGACAGAGAAGGGAGAGTTGCCAGATTTTTTCTATTGATGATGCGGGTACCTTGAAGTACCGCGGCAGGTTTTGCGTTCCCGCTGTTGGGAACATTAGGAGTAGGATTTGCAGTGAGGCTCATGGTTCCAGCGTTGCCTACCATCCAGGATCTACGAAGATGTACCGTGACTTAAGGCAAATTGCTTGGTGGTATGGTATGAAAGGAGATATAGCCCGATATGTTGCTGAGTGTCACACTTGCAAGCGTGTGAAGGCCGATCATGGAAGGCCTGGTGGTAAGTTGACTCCGCTAGATATCCCGACTTGGAAGTGGGAGAGTATATCTATGGACTTCATTACGGGTTTGCCAAAATCCCCGAGAGGATTTGATTCTGTTTGGGTTATAGTGGATAGATTGACGAAGTGTGCTCACTTCGTGCCTTATAAGATTGATTACTCGATGAAGAAGATAGCGGAGTTGTACTTGAACGAAGTCATCCGACTCCACGGTGTGCCGGTTAGCATCATTTCAGATCGAGACTCCCGGTTTACTTCTCGTTTTTGGCAGAGTCTGCAGGAGGGTTTGGGTACGGATCTGAGGTATTCTACTGCGTACCACCCTCAGACCAATGGGCAGACGGAACGGGTCAATCAGATTGTTGAGGATATGATCAGGTGCTATATTTTAGACCACGGTGGAGCGTGGGATGAGCGTCTGCGACTCATGGAATTTGCTTACAATAACAGTTACCAGGAAAGCTTGCAGATGGCTCCGTTCGAAGCCTTGTATGGGAGGCGCTGTAGGACTCCGTTGTTTTGGGCTGAGGCTGGTGAGAAGCCTTTGTTGGGTCCTGATGCTCTGGAAGAGATGGAAGTCGCCGTGAAGCTTATTCGGGAGAAGCTTCGTTTAGCCCAGGAGAGGTATGAAAAGAACGCCAATCGACGTAGGTCTGCTTTGGAGTTTTTAGTTGGGGATCATGTGTACCTCAAGGTTTCTCCAATGGTTGGTGTGAAGAGATTTGGTAAAAATCGGAAATTGGACCCAAGGTTTGTGGGCCCGTTCGAGATTTTGGAGCGGATTGGTGTGTCTGCTTATAGATTGGATTTGCCAGCGAACTTCCCTGGTGTTCATAATGTTTTTCATGTTAGCCAATTGCGGAAGTGTGTGCGCAGCAGTGGGCAACTCTTGGACGTTGTGCCCCAGTTGGAGCCCAACCTCTCTTTTGTTGAGGTGCCAGTTCGTATTTTGGATACTCAGGAGCGTGTGCTGCGAAAGAAGTCCATACCGATGGTGAAAGTTCTATGGAAGAATCAGGATTTGGAGAGCGGGACTTGGGAGCTAGAGTCGGCCATGAGGAGGGCGTACCCTCACCTGTTTCGCTGATTGGATCGGTATGTTTCCCTTTGTAACTTCTGTTTGTTACCTTTTCCTTCTTTAGTAGGAGGGCTGTGCGTAAAGTTTCGGGACGAAACTTTCTTTTAGGGGGAGTGACTGTAACGCCCCGCCTTTTCAGCGATTATTTTTATTCTCATTTGGCGTTACGATGACGCGTTTCCGTGGCTTGTGCCATGTGTGGAGTATGGTTTAGCTCCTTAGAACTGAGTGCCCTGTTTGGTAGCCTGTTGGCAAGATCTCCCTAGCTAACCGAGTCGTTTTGGTGACCCGGTGTGGCCTCTCGGGGGGATGTTTGTGTTTGGCTTTGTTTGGGTGTAACTCGAGTTCTGTTCGTCGAAAGGTAATTTCGACTTCGCCGTTGTGTTCGTAGCATGGGTATTTAGCTACGGTGCGAATTTCGTCGAATTCCGAGGTGATTTGGTTTTCGCGTAGTTTTGGGTGCTTAATGTAATTTTATAAATAATTATATAATTATATAATTATATATATATATATATATATATATAGGAGAAAAGCCCGATCTTCTTCCTCATCGCAAAACCGCCGCCCTATCGCACGGAGAAACCGCCTCCCCTTCCGCCGGCGATTCCGGGCTCGTTCGTGGACGGATTTCGATTCCGAAGGCGGCGTTGTCTTGCTCTCCCTTAGATCTTCATTTCGGCGGTAAGATATTCGTTTTTCGTGGAGTTTTCATGAGTTGGAGATTTCGGTTTTTGGAGGTTTTTCCGCCATTAATGGCCGGGTGCTTGTTTTAGGGTTGCGGCCGTTCTGATCCGTGCGAAGAAGAGGAAAGCAGCCCAAGCTTCGCCGGAGATTGAGGCAAGTGGTATTCTTGCCCTTGCCAAGTGTTTTTCTTTGATTTTATTTGCTGAAATTGAAATCCCGGTTAGCCCAGGTTAGAGGCCTTGTTGTTCTCGTTTTCTTGCTAACTATAGGGCTTAGTTCTTCCTACTGAAACCCCCCCTATGTTGTGATGACTGGAATCCAAATTGTCGGCGTGAAGCCGTTGTTTTCCTTCATTTTTGATTGTTGCTCCGGTTCGGGCGTAGCCGAGGGGGAGAGTTAGGAGGGGGGTGTGGTTGCCAATTTCCCTCGTTAGGATATTATTCGAGTGGTTAGGCATAGTTTGAATGGTAGTAGCGTGAGACGTTGATAGTTGTCAACTGCTACTGCAGTGGCGTGAGTCGTGTGCGCGTTCCGGTATCGTTCGGAAAATTCCAAACGGTACAGGTTAGTCGCGCACGGTCATCAACCGTTAGGGCGCACGACCACTGGTCGTGTGCCTCTGCTCGTGCGCGGCTATCTTTCAGTTTCCAAAGTTCTGTCTCGGCAAATCGCACGAGCGCTGGCGACAGTGCGCACGACCACTAGTCGTGCGTTACTGATCGTGCGCAGCCATTAGGTTTTTCTCAGGTTTTCCGGGCCCATTACGCACGACCATCAGCCTTGAGTGCGCACGACCACTGACCGTGCGCCGCTGATCGTGCGCTCATGCTTAGCTTTTTGTCTGGTTCCCAGGTTCAACTCGCACGACCATCAGCCTTGGGTGCGCACGACCACTGACCGTGCGCCACTGATCGTGCGCCTTGTATTTTCTCGTTTGCTAGACGCATTTAGCGGGTTTCGAGTGCGGGGATTCAGATACTCAAGTGGCAGGCAACTACCCGAGTTCTGGATCTTCTGCCTTGGTCGTTCGGCTATCGTCGAGGTTCGTATTCTTTAGCGGTATTGTGGGTAGTAACTTTATTTTGGCGGCGAGTGAGGCTAGCTCACTCAATGCCAAAGTTTGGGTAGGCACTGAGTGGGTTTCACTCAACGCCTAGTCGTGTTGGTTTATTTCAACACTCGTTCCTTATCATGAATTCCGTGCTTGAGTGAATTCCTTGTTATGTCTTGAGTTTTCCTTGTCGGCCGTGTTCTTCTTTCCGAATGGCCGAATCGTGGGTCGTGGTTAGTAGTGGTGGTTGTAGCTATTTATGGGGGTGGAGTTGTGTGATATAGCCAAGGCCACCCATGGATTTCTTGCTCTAGGTACGGGCTGGGCATGTCGGGTGGAAGGTCCCTTGTGTGTTCACGTATTGACCCTCGAGCTTTTGACTTGGACATGGTGGATTGGGGACTGCGTTTGCCTTCGATCCGGTTCCTCGTTGTTGTTTTTGCTACTATCACTTCCCACAGTTTAGGGTGTTAGAAGTTTCTTCCGTGGTAGTTTTGCAGCATTTTGGCTCTTGGCAGCCTAGTAGGCCCTGCAGGATGTGGTTCCTGGGCTGGGTCGTTGCTGTTTCTTTGCACGTTGTGCATTTCTTGTGGTCCTGTTTTGGACATTTGTGACTCTTTCTACTGCATGTTTCCTGTTATTTTCGTCCTTTTGGTTGACTCTTTCATGCAGTTTTACCTTGATTTTAGCTTGCTGAGGTATTCTGTTTTCTTTTGGAATACCCCAGGTTCTGAGCTGTAGCCAGTCTGGTGGCTAGTTGGAGGTGGTGTTGTTGGTGGACTTCCGGACTGTAGAGTTTTGTTTACCTTGTTTGTGAGGTTGTTTTCAGTACTTTCTTACAGACATATATGTGTGCTGGTGGGTTCGTGTCAGGTTGTTGGCGCCCACTAGTAGTTTTTACCTTGTACTAGATATACACTATTGCTGCTACCATTTATTTTTCTGGAGATAGTCTACTTGCTTTGAGAAGGTTTTATGCTAGGTTGCTAGTTATTTTTAAACTATAAATACTATTATAAATGAAGCTCATGATCAGCATGTTTTTATAAACTTAATCACTACTTTCCAAATCACGTACGAAAACCGTTTTCTTATATATATTATATAAACTGAGTGTAGTGTCTTGCATAGTATGAGTGGTTCTCTTGGGACCCTTATGCGCTCTTTAGGGTGTAAAACCTAATCAAAGTATTTTTCCGCAGCGTTTAAATATAGTTTTCTTTTGTGGACTAGATGATCCACTGAGCCGAGGGATACGGACTCTAAACATAACTAATTTTCTATTTCATTAAGCACATGATTTTTCTTGCATAAAGATTGTAGTTGGATTTGCCTGAGCGTCAGCAGTTATCCCCTGCTTGACGTGGCATCATGACGCGTGTTTTCTCTTACTCTGATAATTCTTAATTCGGAGAAAATGCGGGTTGTGACACCTAACACCAGCTGTATCCAGAATTCCTGCTTGCGGTTTAGGGGTAGCCCTGGCAGCTTCTCGTGGAATACGTCAGCAAAATCACGCACCACCGGGATATCAGAGATGGAATCCTTGGCCTCAGCCATTTTGAACAACACTTCATTGACTTCCTCCCATACAAGTGGGACTTGATGGTCTGTATGGATGATAGCAATAGAGGGGGAATTGGTCTAATTCCTTTGATGATGATGTACGAATCCCCATGCCTCATGGTGATCCTCTTTGACAGGCAGTCAATCTGGGCATGGTTCCAATGCAACCATGTCATTCCCAATATCAAATCAAAGACTGGCATCTTTAGGATCGTTGCTGGTGCATCAAATGCCTTTAAGCAGATTTCCACCTCAATATTGTAGTGGGCAGATTGTAATAACTCTGATCCGTCTGGTAGCTATATCCTCATCATCAAGCCCGTGAATCGCTCCACGCCTTCCAACTCTTCCACGAAGGCTTCCAACACGAACGAGTGTGAAGCATCCGAATCGAACAGTATATAAGCGGGCTTGCCGCTGATGAATACTATGCCTGGGGTAGTTAAATGTCTTAGAAAATCTTGTTAAGGTTTTCTTTCCTAGTCTGTAAATTCTATATCAATGAATTTTAAAAGTTTAGGAAAGAAAGTATAAAATTTACGGGCGTACCTGTGATCACTTGCTTTGGGTTCCGTGATTGATCAAGATCCAGAGCATACACTTGTTCCCTCTCCTGCCTGCGGTCTCCACCCTGGTATCCACATCCTCGGCCACGTCCTCGACCTCCATAATATTGAGCAAGTGTGGCAGCTGATGGTGCTGGTAGTGGTGCCCCCTTGATGGGGTAGTTTCTCCGAATATGCCCCACCTCATGATTGTTAAAGCACTTTTACGGGGGATATGCCATACCCCCAGGTCTCTGCATCTCCTGCATCTTGAGAGGATGAGGGGCCATCACTACTGGTTCCCTCTGCTCCTGTCTCACCTCCTTACGAGGCTTGTCCTCTGCCCTTCTACCATCTCTCTCATCAACAAAGCGACCCCATCACTGATCCTCTCTGGCTCCCTGGCCCTGATCCTCAGTTGGCCGCTTCCGACCTCGAGTAGTGTGTCAATCTGCCTCAATCATCTTTGTTATCTCCAATATCCGAGAAATAGGCCCGTCGAAAACGAACAACAGAGCCTCCCTCAGATCCTCTCTCAGGCCCTTATAGAACCTCTTGGTGTATCCTACCTCGTCCAACTGATAAGAATCCGCAAACCGAGCCAGATGATTGAACTCCTAGTGGTACTCCACCACCGTCTTGGTGCCTTGACTCAACTGTAAAAATCTGTCTTCCAGCTCATCGCTGGCCGACTGCGGAACAAAATGCACCAACAGTGCGGCCTTCAACTCACCCCAAGCAATCTCTGCAACCTCTCTATCAGCAAACGTCATGTCCAGTAATGTCTTCCAACATCTCTTTGCATGGGATTCCAAGCAAGAGACCACCAAAGGTACCCTCGCCTCCCAAGGGCACCGTATCCCTGTCAGCATCTCATACATGATGTCCAACCACTCCTCCGTCTGAACGGCCGACTCTGTCCCAAAGTAGGATGGGGGAGAAAGTTCTCAAAATATTCTCAACCACTTGGCCCCTGGGGTTGGCTGCGGAGCCGGAACCTATTGAGCCCCAAAAGCCTCCAGTATGGTTGTCAGAGTCTGCCCAATCTCTGACTATAGAAACGGAGGGGCGACCAGGAGCGGTGGTGCAACATTCTGAGTCGGCTGGACTCTGCCATGTGGTGTAGGCTGTTCCTGGGGCTGCGTGACAAAATTCATTCGTAAGTAAATGACTAAAACCTAATTAGAAGATGGATAATTTACATGTGATCTCCCATATGGGCCCACCACTACTTTCGCTGCTTAGTTTGTCCCCAAACGAAACTCGTGTCGGGGTGAACTAGGGATTGTGAACTGCTACTTTTTTGATCGAGGTCTGCTTTGATACCACTTGAAAGACACCCTTTTTTTCTTTTCAAACCACCAGGGTCTTAGGCCCAGAACCACCGCTTTGCGGTGACACCTTCATGACCGGGAAGTTTGCCATAACAAAATGCCGATTCTGCCGGCCAACTCCTTCACAATAGTAGCAAAATAATAAGAGCAAGTCCGTAAAGAATTATATATATAGTAAATAGACTCCACGAAGGGAGTGTCCACAGATATAATAAAAGTACAGAAAACTGGGCTCATGCCCGATACATCCAAATCCTCACTACATATCTCTCATAGAGGAAGCAAAACTAAATAACTACTAGCGATCGGGACTCACAGTCCCAGCTGTCTTAACTCTGATACTAGACTGCCCTATCTCCAAGCTTACCGACCTCCGGGGCTGCTCCTCCTTCATACTGGTCTTCACGGTCCCCTAAAATGATATGGTTCGAAAACTGTTTGTCTAAAAGACTAAGTCCTATCATACCCCGCCCCTTCCCCCATGGCTCCTAGGCACCGAGCGGGGAGGAAGAAAGGAGACGACATAATAGTGGAGAATAGCAAAAGCAGGTGACGGAAGAACTAGACTAGCAGTTTGATGAGGATGTATAAATATAACAATAACAAAGGTAAGAAAAGCTACTCAAGAAATAAATAACCTTAGCTTATATGAAAGCACATAAGCCATGGGATGTTCTGCAAGGCTCCTATCATATAAAAAGTCCCATACCAATTTATACGATAGGGTGTCGATTTTCTAGCAAGCATACATATATATTTATTGAATAAAAACCTTAACTTATAAGCACGCTCGCGCGAACTTATAAACCAAGGGGTCGTTTTGTAGAACCTGTTGTATAAAGCGTCTCATACCACTTATATAATATGTGTCAGGGTTATATGCAATGGTTATGCTATTACATGGAATTATGCCATGATGTGAACATGCAAGTGCAACACACCCACTCGACTCTGTGTACACAGACCTTTAGTTCCCCCTTTCTAGAGTCGAACCTCCCAGGATACCTCCGTAGTTGCAAATAGAAGCTGTGGGTTGGGCCTCGCCCACCTCTAAACAGGTAATTGCACTACCAGTTAGACTTATTGTACTCCTCAACGCTGCGGCACTAAGCGGAGCACCTGCTTACTCTTGCCGGTTGGCGCACCGGACTTTTATGGCGAAGTGCTAAACCACATTTGTTGAGTCAACGTATTGGCGTCGGTGCATCGACCCTCCAATACCAAAGACCCACCACCTTATATCTTATGCACATCCAATATTTATCTATTATCAATCAGGCCAAAGCTCCCCGGACCATCACGTCCGTCTCAACGAACAATCAAGCCAAAGCTCCCCGGACCATCCCGTCCGTCACAACCAACAATCGAGCCAAAGCTCACCGCGCCAACCTGCCCATCACCAAAATCCCTTCGGCCTACAGCCCGTGTTAACCAACCTAACATCCCGAGATATTTAGGTGAGTGAAAGTGAATCCCTAATTATGCTAGTTACTCTTACAATTGAGTTTTACCTACAGTTTAGGTTAGCCCAGGACTGCCCCCAGCATACCCCGTGAAGGGTTCTCAAAGGGCACTAGGAACTACGATGGGCTGAAGCCCAAAGCTCACTTTCGCAAGGAACCTATTGTTATTGATTGTTAACAATTACCCGTTCCCTTCTCATATTACCTTGGATCTAACCTAGTGTATTAAGACCCTTCCTCTCCTCGGGAAAGACGATCTTTCGTCGACCTCAAGTACCTCTTAATATTAGTCAAACCTACCTCTCCTAATCTTGACTACTAAAGATACATTCATTCACATTTCCAAATCAGTATTCTAATATCTCAAATTCTCTAAGTTCATTCTGCACCTTATTATGATTTCTTCAGTTTTTACTAAACGTAGACCATCCTTACCTATATGATGTATACAATGGGAGGTACTCAAAATTATCATCCAATATCCCTATAATAATTATTGGGGGTCTACCATGCCATGTCTAGCCTAAATCCAGGATTTCATAATTTTCCTAATTAACTTGATAATTTATTTAATTTTCCTAATCCAAGACCCAAGCTTGAACAATAAGTACCCCTTTCAGACATGCAAATGCTCTAAAAAATTTATGGTAATTACATGATGACTATTGAATAGTAAAATCAGAGTCTCCAAATTTTTCAGCAAGGGTTAAGCATGTAAAACTAATTTTAAATACAACCTACATTAATCATTTTAAAGAGACAAGTACAGCCAATATACTTCTAAAAATTCTGAGAAAATTCAAGGATGATCATAAAGACATATAAACACTCCAAGTCAAGTTTCATAATTTATTAGTGAATAATAAACTCCAAATTTTAATTTTTTTTATAGTAATCCAAGTTAACAAGTTAATGAACTAAGTACAACAATCATTCATCTAAAAATTATAATAAAATCCCCATATGAGCATATTGATCTAGGAACACTACTAATCAAGTTTCACAATTTTACAACCAGAGTTGAGTTCTGAATTTATTATTGAAGATAAAATTATTCTCAAAAGTTTGTGAACAAAGTACTGAGTATATAACTTTGAAAATTATAATAAAATTCATGTAAGATTATATTGATATAAAATACCTTTTGCCAAATTTCATAACTTCCTGCGCAAAAGGGTGATCATAATAATTGAAAGATTTTCAAGGGCAATTTTAAAGTATTCTAAAGATGGTGTTAAATGTATTGATCAAAAATTACCAATAAAATCACCAAAGGGCCTTATTGACCCTATGACTATAATACCCAAGGTTCATGGCTTTTCATTAAGTTTTGGTGGCTTATCATGCATGTACAAGTGTTGGGCCCTAAACTAGGGTTAGTGTTTTAAGGAGTCTATCCATCTCCAAATCCTCTAAGATTTTTACCAGAGCACTTTAGCTACCCTAGAGTCCTCTCCACCAAATTTCAAATCATTTCAAGGTCCTTTGACCATATGCCCTTCTCAAACCCCAAAGCCCAAACATAGGTTTGAACTTTGGTCCCAAGGCAATTCAACCTCAAACCACCCCATATCCCATATGAGATAGTTATATGTCATGCTAAACCAGTGTCCCAAATTCCAACCTCTGTTGAGTTTATTTGACCACTCAAACCTTAAGTGCACTTTTTACCTAAATACCCTTATTATGACAAGGCTAAGGTTTGCAAAAATTAAATCCAAATGTTCTTCAAATGAGATGAAATTTTTTGTAGAGCTTTAAAATTACCCCAAGGATCACTCACAAAAATTTGGGAGGGTTTGGAGGTCATTTGGTCCCTCAATTAATTTAATCATGGTTTATTAAATAATTACAAAACTATACGAAGATTATCCCCAAAATTCTCATTTTTGGGAAGCACCTAGATATATATAAGGGTGACTCCTTGTCCAAATTTCAAGTAATTTGGACAAGGGATGAAGTAGGGGAACTCATTTTAATTCATGTCTAGCCCTAGGTATAGACCCCACCAAAATGGGCGCCCTCGTCAAACAAGTTGACCAAATTGTCCCAAATAATATTTAAAATAAAGTAGACCTATAGGGCTACAAATTATATGTTGACCATTTCCTCATATAGAGCCTCTAAGTATTTTTCATTAATTTTTTAAAGTGACTGTTATCATAATACATAAAATTCATTTAAAAAGAAAAGGATTTAAATGATTCGACGGTTGCTGGATCGTCTTCTTCCTCCAGTCGAGGGCCATGATTGGTCGAACCTGAAGCATATTCCAAGATATTTTTACGGCCACCCGACCACCTCCCTGGCCAGCAACCGCCACCACCACCTCCGTTGAGGTGGGGGCTATCGCCGGGCGGCGGCACTACCACCGGAGGGGTGGTTTCCGGCGAACCCGACGACTCCATTTATTTCACAGAAAAACCAGTTATTTTCATCACCTGATCAGTCTCAATTGAGCACGTTCCTTAGCTCTAACAATTCCTATGATCTACCCATAAGGAGAGAGGAAGGGGAGGACCTTGCTCGCGGCCTGGAGGGGTATCGATCGTCGGGATGCCATGGTCGGTGGTGGCGCCGCTCGATTTTTGCAACTGCATAGTGGGTTTCCTCGGCTCTTTAGGTTTTATGTGGAAACCGCTCCTTTAAGTCCAGTGAGTATTTTAAAATGATAAAATGGGGGAGGGGAGGGGTTCAGCTTGCGGTGGCTATTAATCCCCCTTTAAGAGCATTTCGGCCATGGAGGAGGAGGATGAAGGTGGGCTCAATCCAGCTAGGAAATGGCTGGAAACTCCTCCTCTTCCCCAGAGGAGTTGAATCAAGCCATAAAAGAAGGAGGTGAATAAGGCCATGGCATCAAGTGCCATTAATGGCCATGAAAGCCAAATTTCCGCCATGGCTTTGGGGCTTTTTCTCTCTCCTCCATTAAAGAGGAATTTGGGTTAAACCGTCTGCCACGTGGCACCCTACTATTGGACCGCTTATTATTATTTAAATAAGTCTTAATGAAAGAAACAAGCCAATTAATCCATCTTGGAGCAGTTCCCGAAAAGGTCCGGTTCAGTATATTCATACGAACCATTAAATAGGGCCGAAAATTTCTCTAAGGCAAAAGCATTGAGACAAGCCATTACGTCTCTGGCATTGAGTGAGCTCAGCTCGTCGATCTCACTCGACGCCATTTAGTCTTTGGCATTGAGTGAGCTCAATACACTAAACGCCATAATTCCAGAAATTTTTCCAAGTACAATGGAGTTATCTCACTCACTCGACTCCATTTACTCTATGGCATTGAGTGAGCTCAACTCACTCAACGCCATAATTCCAGAAAATCATTTCTCAGTAAGATGGCATTGAGTACACTCAACGCCATTCAGAACATGACGTTGAGTGGACTCAATGCACTCAACGCTTGAACTCCAAATTCTTTCTAAGTAAGATGGCGTTGAGTGCACTCAACGCACACAACGCCATTCAACCCATGGCGTTGAGTGGACTCAATGCACTCAATGCTCAAACTCCAAATTCTTTCTAAGTAAGATGGCGTTGAGTGCACTCATCGCACTCAACACCATTTAGTCCATGGCGTTGAGTGGACTCGACGCACTCAACGCCCCGAGCTCAACATTCTTCCCAAGTAAGATGGTGTTGAGTGCACTCAACGCACTCAATGCCATTCAGCCTATGGCATTGAGTGCACTCGACGCACTCAACGCCCGAGCCCAAGATTCTTCCTAAGTAAGATGACGTTGAGTGCACTCAACGCAGTCAATGCCATTCAGCCCATGGCGTTGAGTGGACTCGACGCACTCAACTCCCCGAGCTCAACATTATTCCTAAGTAAGATGGCATTGAGTGCACTCAACGCACTCAACGCCATTCAGCCTATGGCGTTGAGTGCGCTCAATGCACTCAACGCCCGAGCCCAAGATTCTTCCTAAGTAAGATGGCGTTGAGTGCACTCAACGCACTCAACGCCATTCAGCCTATGGCGTTGATTGCACTCAACGCACTCAACACCCGAGACAAAGATTCTTCCTAAGTAAGATGGCATTGAGGGCACTCAACACACTCAACATCATTGAGCCTATGGCATTAAGTGCACTCAACGCACTCAACGCCTGAGCCCAAGATTCATATTAAGTAAGATGGCGTTGAGTGCACTCAAGCAGACAATGCCATTCAACCCATGGCGTTGAGTGCAATCCACACACTCAACACTTGAGCTCATAAACCTGTGTAATTAGATACCTGATCTACTCGTCGAGTCTTGTCGACTCACTCGATGCTTACCGGACTTGAGTCATCTTGGCCTCTTTTTGGTTGACCCCAATGGGTCCATAGCGACATATTGGCCTCCCTTAGGGTTAGAGGTGCCATGATGGGATCTTGGAACCAAGTTAAAATCCTAAGGTCATGCCTAGGATTGTAATTGGGATTCTACTACTTGCAGACCAAGGTGATTTTCACCTTGAGCCTTATTCACATGGTCTTCTTGGGCTTTCTATGGTTTTGTCATGACCTAGTCATGACAAAAACACTTTTAGGGGGTCTAGTTGTTTGAGGTATGTTACAAATCCCAATATATAAACAAAAAATTTCGTCCCCGAAATTCTAGTTTGGACTACGGGGTTTCTAGTATGAAGGTAAATTGTAACATCCCGAGAGGTTGTGAGTAATACCTGACTGAAAAGCTCCGGGTACCTTTGTCACATCAAGTCCTATGGCTCCCATGTGTGCTCCTCTCGCCCATTATTACTCCACATGACCTTGACCAATGGAACCTTCTTGCGGTGCAAGACTCGTATCCTTTTGTCGTCATCCTGGACCGGTTCTAGGTGAACTCAACGATCAGATGCTACCGTCCCATCCTTTGCCGTAATCTAATGCTCCGGGCATTGTAGAGCCCTCCTAAGAGAGGATACGTGGAACACGTCGTGCAGACCAGCCAGCTCTGGTGGAAGCTACAACCTATATGCTAAGGTACCGATCCGCTCCAGGATCCTGTAAGGCCCCATATACCTGTGGCTGAGCTTCTTCTTCCGACCATGCACCCGTGAAACTCCATGCATTGTTCGGATCTTCAAGAATACCCGGTCCCCCATATGAAACTCAACCTGACGATGCCGAGCATCATAATACTTAGCCTGTCTGCTCTGTTCCTCTAATATCCTGTCACGTATCAGCCTCACCTAAGCCTCGGTGTCCTCAACAAAATCAGAGCCCAAAACCTTCGGATCCTCGTCCTGTACCCATGATAGCGGAGTCCTACACCTTCGTCCGTATAAGGCATCATAAGGTGCCATCCTTATGCTAGACTAGTATCTGTTATTATATAAGTACTTGATCAGTGGCAACAGCATCTCCTAAGGCTCTCCGCAGTCCAGAATGCATAGTCGCAGTAGTTCTTCCAAAGTCTGATTTATGCATTCCATCTGCCCGTCAGTCTGGGGATGAAAAGTTATACTTAATGTCAGCCGAGTTCCCAAGTAAGTCTTCACTGATCTAGACTCCCTAGACATAAACTGTCCATCTCGATCTGATACAATCGTCCTGGGTATGCTATGATAACGGACAAACTGCTCTACGAATTTCTGAACCAACACACCAACCGAGTCATCCTTCCTGATCGGGATAAATCTGGCTACCTTCGTCAGCTGGTCGACGATTACCCAGATTGAATCATTCCCTGTCCGTGATCGGGGAAGCCCATGTATGAAGTCCATCGCGATGTCCTTGAATTTCCACTCTGGCACTGGGAGTGGATGCTACAAACCTGCGAAGTTTCTGCACTCCGCCTTCACTAGCTGGCATGTCTTGCAGTGGGTCACGAAGTAGGTGATAACCTTCTTTATGCCTGGCCAGTACATGGTCTTCTTTAGATCCGCAGTCATCTTCGTATCTCCCGGGTGTACTTATAAGCACTCTCGCGCGAACTTATAAACCAAGGGGTCGTTTTGCAGAGCCTATTGTATAAAGCGTCTCATACAACTTATATAATATGTGTCAGGGTTATATGCAATGGTTATGCTATGATATGCAATTATTCCATGATGTAAACATGCAAGTGCAACACACCCACTCGACTCTGTGTATATAAACCCTGTAGTACCTTCCAACAAGGCCCTAGTAGTACCTTCCAACAAGGCCCGGAATATCGGCCTCCCTCTGGTATATAAACCCATCCTCGGAAGCACACCAAATCATCTCTCAATGTGTAATCCCTAGTAGTACCTTCCAACAAGGCCCGGAATATCGGCTCCAGCTTGGCATCCTGCCTCTGCCCATTTCTTACTCGGTCTCGAATGTCATCAGTAGCACTCATCGCGGCTAAATACTCCTCATAAAGCTTGGGGTCAACAAACGACACCAGCGTGATGTGCATATCCTCTAATCTCTGCACCAGCTCCATGGACATAAATCTAGGGCTCCGCTCCGGAGGTGGTGGCTCTCCGACTCAGCGTATCAGATACCACATTTGTCTTCCCTGGGTGGTAATGCATCTCGTACTGGTAATCTGCTAGAAATTCCACTCATCGCCTCTGCCTGATATTCAGCTCCTTCTACGTGTCCACAAACTTCAAATTTTTGTGATCGGAGTATATGTCACAGTGGACACCGTACAGATAATGTCACGAGACTTTCAGAGAAAATAAGACCTCTCCAATCTCTAGGTCATGAACAAGGTAGTTCTGCTCATGCTTCTTCAGCTGGAGAGAAGCATAAGCAATCATGTGGCCCTTCTGCATCAGCACTGCTCCCATGCCCTGGTAGAAAGCGTCGATGTAGACCTGGAATCCTTCTTTCCCCGAAGGAAGGGAAAGTATAGGAGCTGTGGTGAGTCGATCCTTTAGCTCCTTGAAAGCCACCTCGCACTGGGGGGTCCAGACAAAGGGAACATGCTTCCTCGTCAGGGATGTGAGTGAGAGGGCAATTTGAGGGAATCCCTCCACAAACTTCAGATAATAATCGACAAGTCCTAGAATACTCCAAACTTCTGTGGCCGCCTTCAGCTACAGCCAATCCCGAACTACCTGAATCTTGGCTGGGTCAACTGTCAACCTAGCTCCACTGATGATATGTCCTAGGAAAGCCACCTCCTTTAACTAGAACTGGCATTTACTGAACTTCGTATAATTACGGTGCTCTCGCAGTCTCTCTAGAGTCGGCGTCAAATGTCATGTGTGCTCCTTCTCTGTCCTCGAGTAAATGAGGATGTCGTCAATAAACATGATTACGAACACATCCTGATAAGCATCAAACACCTGGTTCATGAGGCTCATGAATGTCGAAGGTGCATTCGTGAGCCCGAAGGGCAAAATGGTAAACTCGAATAACCCATATCTGCTACAAAAGGCAGTCTTTGGAATGTCCTCCACCCGAATTCGCAGTTGGTAATAGCCCGACCTCAAATCCAACTTCGAGAAGAAATGCGCCCCCTTCAGCTGATCAAATAGCTCATATATCCTTTGCAATGTATAGGTATTCCGGACTGTCAGTCCGTTTAGTGCTCGGTAGTCGATGCATAATCTAAGTGTACCGTCCTTGTTCTTGTCAAAAAGCACCGGGGCTCTCCATGGTGAAGAGCTCGGCTGGACGAATTTGGCTTCCACTAGCTCCTGCAGCTGGATTCGAAACTCTGTCAACTCCTTCGGGGCCATCCGGTAAGGGACTCTAGATGCCAACATAGCCCCTGACACCAGCTGTATTCAGAAATCTTTCTCCCGGTGTTGGGGTAGCCCTGACAGCTTCTCATAGAATACGTCAGCAAAATCATGCACCACCGGGATATCAGAGATGGAATCCTTGGCCTCAGCCATTTCAAACAACACTTCATAGACTTCCTCCCCTACAAGTGGGCCTTGATGGTCTGCACGGATGATAGCAATAGAGGGGGAATTGGTCTAATTTCTTTGATGATGATGTGCGACCCCCATGCCTCACGGTGATCCTCTTTGACAGGCAATCAATCTGGGCATGGTTCCAATGCAACCATGTCATGCCCAGTATCAAATCAAAGACTTGCATCTTTAGGATCGTTGCTGTTGCATCGAATGCCTTTAAGCAGATTTTCACCTCCATGTTGTAGTGGGTAGATGTGAATAACTCTGATCCGTCTGGTAGTCGTATCCTCATCATCATGCCCGTGAATCGCTCCACGCCTTCCAACCCTTCCACGAAGGCTTCCGACACGAACGAGTGTGAAGCATCCGTATTGAACAGTATATAAGCAGGCTTGCCGCTGATGAAGACTATACCTGGGGTAGTTAAATGTCTTAGAAAATCTAGTTAAGGTTTTCTTTCCTAGTCTATAAATTCTATATCCATGAATTTTAAATGTTTAGGAAATTAAATATAAAATTTACTGGCGTACCTGTGATCACTTGCTTCGGGTTCCGTGGTTGAGCCAGATCTGGAGCATACACTTGCTCCCTCTCCTGCCTACGGTCTCCACCCTTGTATCCACATCCTCGGCCACGTCCTCGACCTCCATATTACCGAGCAAGTGTGGCAGCTGATGGTGCTGGTAGTGGTGCCCCCTTCATGGGGTAGTTTCTCCGAATATGCCCCACCTGATGATAGTTAAAGCACTTTTGCGGGGGATATGCCATACCCCCGGGTCTCTGCATCTCCGTCATCTAGAGAGGATGAGGGGCCATCACT
Organism: Platanthera zijinensis; assembly: GCA_039513925.1. Taxonomy (NCBI): domain Eukaryota; kingdom Viridiplantae; phylum Streptophyta; class Magnoliopsida; order Asparagales; family Orchidaceae; genus Platanthera; species Platanthera zijinensis. The sequence continues at coordinate 219,012,024 of CM077078.1, forward strand.
ACTGGTTCCCTCTTCTCCTGTCTCACCTTCTGACGAGGCTAGTCCTTTGCCCTCTCACCATCTCTCCCATGAACAAAGTGACCCCTTCACTAATCCTCTCTAGCTCCCTGGCCCTGATCCTCAGTTGGCCGCTTCCAGCCTCGAGTAGTGTGCCAATCTGCCTCAATCATCTTTTTCATATCCAATATCTGAGAAATAGGCCTGTCGGACAAGAACAACAGAGCCTCCCTCAGATATTCTCTAAGGCCCTTATAGAACCTCTTGGTGTATCCTGCCTCGTCCAACTGATAAGAATCCGCAAACCGAGCAAGATGATTGAACTCCTAGTGGTACTCCACCACCGTCTTGGTGCCTTGCCTCAACTCTAAAAATCTATCTTCCAGCTCATGGTTGGCCGACTGCGGAACAAAATGCACCAACACTGCGGCCTTCAACTCACCCCAAGCAATCTCTGCAACCTCTCTATCAGCAAACGTCATGTCAAGTGATGTCTTCCACCATCTCTTGGCATGGGATTCCAAGCAAGAGACCACCAAAGGTACCCTCTCCTCCCAAGGGCACCGTATCCCTGTCAGCATCTCATACATGATGTCCAACCACTCCTCCGTCTGAACGGCCGACTCTGTCCCAAAGTAGGATGGGGGAGAAAGTCCTCGAAAAATGCTCAACCACTTGGCCCCTAGGGTTGGCTGCGGAGCTGGAACCTTCTGAGCCCCGAAAGCCTCCAGTATGGCTGTCAGAGTGTGCCCCATCTCCGACTGTAGAAACGGAGGGGCGACCGGGAGTGGTGGTGCAACATTCGGAGTTGGCTGGACTCTACCCTGTGGTATAGGCTATTCTGGGGGCTGCATGACAAAATTCATTCGTAAGTAAATGACTAAAACCTAATTAAAAGATGGATAATTTACATGTGATTTCCCATATGGGCCCACCACTACTTCCGCTGCTTAGTTTGTCCCCAAACTAAACTCGTGTGGGGGTGAACCAGGGATTGTGAACTGCTACTTTTTCGATCGAGGTCTGCTTTGATACCACTTGAAAGACACCCTTTTTTTCTTTTCAAACCACCAGGGTCTTAGGCCCAGAACCACCGCTTTGCGGTGACACCTTGATGACCGGGAAGGTTACTACAACAAAATGCCGATTCTGCCGGCCAACTCCTTCACAATAGTAGCAAAATAATAAGAGCAAGTCCGCAAGAATCATATATATAGTAAATAGACTCCACGAAGGGAGTGTCAACAGATATAATAACTGTACAGAAAACAAGGCTCATGCCCGATACATCCAAATCCTCACTAGATATCTCTCATAGAGGAAGCAAAACTAAATAACTACTAGCAATCGGGACTCACAGTCCCAGTTGTCTGAACTCTGATACTAGTCTGCCCTATCTCCAAGCTTACCGACCTCCGGGGCTGCTCCTCCTCCATACTGGGCTCCACGGTCCCCTAAAATGACATGGTTCAAAAACCGTTAGTCTAAAAGACTAAGTCCTATCATCCCCCGCCCCTTCCCCCATGGCTCCTAGGCACTGAGCGGGGAGGAAGAAAGGAGACAACATGATAGTGGAGAAGAGCAAAAGCAGGTGACGGCAGAACTAGACTAGCAGTTTGATGAGGATGTATAAATAAAACAATAACAAAGGTAAGAAAAGCTACTCAAGAAATAAATAACCTTAGCTTATATGAAAGCACATAAGCCATGGGATCTTCTACAAGGCTCCTATCGTATAAAAAGTCACATACCAATTTATACGATAGGGTGTCGGTTTTCTAGCAAGCATACAAATATTTTTTTTAATAAAACCTTAACTTATAAGCACTCTCGCGTGAACTTATAAACCAAGGGGTTGTTTTGCAGGGCCTATTGTATAAAGCGTCTCATACAACTTATATAATATATGTCAGGGTTATATGCAATGGTTATGCTATGATATGCAATTATTCCATGATGTAAACATGCAAGTGCAACACACCCACTCGACTCTGTGTACACAAACCTTTAGTTCCCCCTTTCTGGAGTCGAACATCACAGGATGCCTCCGTAGTTGTAAATGGAAGCAGTGGGTTGGGCCTCGCCCAACTCTAAACAGGTAATTGCACTACCAGTCAGACTTATTGTACTCCTCAATGCTGCGGCACTAAGCGGAGCACCTGCTTACTCTTGCCGGTTGGCGCACCGGACTTTTCTGGTGAAGTGCTAAATCACACTTGTTGAGTCAACGTATTGGCGTCGGTGCATCGACCCTCCAATACTGAAGACCCACCACCTTATATCTTATGCACATACAATATTAATGAATTATCCATCGAGCCAAAGCTCCCCAGACCATCCCGTTTGTCATAACGAACAATCGAGTCAAAGCTCCCCGGACCATCCCGTCCGTCACAACCAACAACCGAGCTAAAGCTCGTCGTGCCAACCTGCCCATCACCAAAATCCCCTAGGCCTAGAGCCCGTGTGAACCAACCTAACATCCCGAGATATTTAGGTGAGTGAAAGTGAATCCCTAATTATGCTAGTTACTCTTGCAATTGAGTTTTACCTACAGTTTAGGTTAGCCAAGGATTGCCCCCAGCATACCCCGTGAAGGGTTCTCAAAGGGCACTAGGAACTACGATGGGCTGAAGCGCAAAGCTCACTTTTGCAAGGAACCTATTGTTATTGATTGTTAACAATTACCCGTTCCCTTCTCATATTACCTTGGATCTAACCTTGTGTATTAAGACCCTTCCTCTCCTCGGGAAAGACGATCTTTCGTAGACCCCGAGTACCTCTTAATATTAGTCAAACTAACCTCTCCTAATCTTTACTACTAAAGATACATTCATTCACATTTCCAAATCAGTATTCTAATATCCCAAATTCTCTAAGTTCATTCTGCACCTTATTATGATTTCTGCAGTTTTTACTAAACGCAGACCATCCTTACATATATGATGTATACAATGGGAGGTACTCAAAATTATCATTCAATATCCCTATAATAATTATTGGGGGTCTACCATGCCATGTCTAGCCTAAATCCAGGATTTCATAATTTTCCTAATTTACTTGATAATTTATTTAATTTTCCTAATCCAAGACCCAAGTTTGAACAATAAGTACCCATTTAAGACATGCAAATGCTCTACAAAATTTATGATAATTACATGATGACTATTGAATAGTAAAATCAGAGTCTCCCATTTTTCAAGCAAGGGTTAAGCATGTAAAACTAATTTTAAATACAACTTACATTAATCATTTTAAAGAGACAAGTACTGCCAATATACTTATAAAAATTCTGAGAAAATTCAAGGATGATCATAAAGACATATAAACACTCCAAGTCAAGTTTCATAATTTATTAGTGAATAATAAACTCCAAACTTTAATTTTTTTATAGTAATCAAAGTTAATAGGTTAATGAACTAAGTACAATAATCATTCATCTAAAAATTGTAATAAAATCCCCATATGAGCATATTGATCTAGGAACACTACTAATCAAGTTTCAAAATTTTACAATAAGAGTTGAGTTCTGAATTTATTAATGAAGATAAAATTATTCTCAAAAGCTTGTGAACAAAGTACTAAAAATATAACTTTGAAAATTATAATAAAATTCATGTAAGATTATATTGATATAAAATACCCTTTACCCAATTCTCATAACTTCCTACGCAAAAGGGTGATCATAATAATTGAAAGATTATCAAGGGCAATTTTCATGTATTCTAAAGATGGTGTTAAATGTATTGATCCAAAATTACCAATAAAATCACCAAAGGGCCTTATTGACCCTATGACTATAATACCCAAGGTTCATGGCTTTTCATTAAGTTTTGGTGGCTTATCATGCATGTACAAGTGTTGTGACCTAAACTAGGGTTAGTGTTTTAAGGAGTCTATCCATCTCCAAATCCTCTAAGATTTTTACCAGAGCACTTTAGCTACACTAGAGTCCTCTCCACCAAATTTCAAATCATTTAAAGGTCCTTTGACCATATGCCCTTCTGAAACCCCCAAAGCCCAAACATAGGTTTGAACTTTTGTCCCAAGGCAATTCAATCTCAAACCACCCCATATCCCATATGAGAGAGTTATATGTCATGCCAAACCAGTGGCCCAAATCCCAACCTCTGTTGAGTTGATTTGACCACTCAAACCTCAAGTGCACTTTTGACCTAAATACCCTTATTATGACAAGGCTAAGGTTTGCAAAAATTCAATCCAAATGATCTTCAAATGAGATTAAATTTTATCCAGAGCCTTAAAATGATCCCAAGGATCACTCACCAAAATTTGGGAGGGTTTCAAGGTCATTTGGTCCCTTAATTAATTTAATCATGGTTTATTAAATAATTACAAAAACTATACGAATATTATCCCCAAAATTCTTATTTTTGGGAAGCACCTAGATATATATAAGGGTGACTCCTTGTCAAAATTTCAAGTAGTTTAGACAAGGGATGAAGTGGGGGCACTCATTTTAATTCATGTCTAGCCCTAGTTATAGACCCCACCAAAATGTGTGCCCTCGTCAAACCAGTTGACCAAATTGTCCAAAATAATATTTAAAATAAAGTAGACCTATAGGGCTACAAATTATATGTTGACCATTTCCTCATATAGAGCCTCTATGTATTTTTCATTAATTTTCTAAAGTGACTATTATCATAATACAAAAAATTCATTTAAAAAGAAAAGGATTTAAATGATCCGACGGTTGCTGGATCGTCTTCTTCCTCCAGCCGAGGGCCATGATTGGTCGAACCTGGAGCATATTCCAAGATATTTTCACGGCCACCCGACCACCTCCCTGGCCGGCAACCGCCACCACCACCTCCGTTGAGGTGGGGGATATCACCGGGCGACGGCACTACCACCGAAGGGGTGGTTTCCGGCGAACCCGACGACTCCATTTATTTCACGGAAAAACCAGTGATTTTCATCACCCGATCAGGCTCAATTGAGAACATTCCTTAGCCCTAACAATTCCTACTATATACCCATAAGGAAAGAGGAAGGGGAGGACCTTGCTCGGGGCCTGGAGGGGTATCGATCGTCGGGATGCCATGGTCGGTTGTAGCGCCGCTCGATTTTTGCAACTGCATAGTGAGTTTCCTCTGCTCTTTAGGTTTTGTTTGGAAACCGCTCCTCTAAGTCCAGTGAGAATTTTAAAATGATAAAATGGGGGAGGGGAGGGGTTCAGCTTGCGGTGGCTATTAATCCCCCTTCAAGAGCATTTCGGTCATGGAGGAGGAGGATGAATGTGCTCTCAATCCAGCCAGGAAATGGCTGGAAACTCCTCCTCTTCCCAAGGGGAGTTGAATCAAGGCATAAAAGAAGGTGGTGAATGAGGCTAAGGCATCAAGTGCCATTTATAACATCCCATTTCCGGCTAGACCCCTAGGAGTCAGATTGGTCGTGACGGAACCCTAGGAAGCCCAAAATTGGAAATAAAGCGACCAATATTGCGGGTCACGGGTTGGTCACGCCCGTGACCGGCCCGTCACGCCCGTGACCTGGGCGTGTCTACTTCGACGATCGTCAATCTCCACGAGACGATCGTCGAACGCGCTGTCTGGGCATGTCACGCCCGTGACCATGAGTGTCACGCCCGTGACCTAGGGCGTGACCAGCCTTCGACGATCGTCGACCTCAATTCGACGATCGTCGAGCTCGAAACTTGCCGTTCGGGCATGTCACGCCCGTGACCTGGAGGTCACGCCCGTGACCTAGGGCGTGACCAGCCTTCGACGATCGTCGATCTAAATTCGACGATCGTCGACCAGAAATTTGCCGTTCGGGCATGTCACGCCCGTGACCTAGAGGTCACGCCCGTGACCTAGGGCGTGACCAGCGTTCGACGACCGTCGATCTCAAATCGACGATCGTCGAACAGATTTAACCGCCCGACGCTGTCACGCCCGTGACACAGGTGTCACGCCCGTGACCACCGATCGACGATCGTCGATCTCAGTTCGACGATCGTCGAACCCAGAATGGGCTACCCGGGCCTGTCACGCCCGTGACCTATGTGTCACGCCCGTGACATTGGCCGAAACGACGGTTCAGGCCCGAAATTATTCCAACACGCGTGGTATTAAATGCCGGTGTGGGAAGTTACACCAGGAGTAATTTCAGGCCGTTTTCCTTCTGTAAATATATAATAAATGAGGAAAATGTGGTCCAATAGAAAACCGCCAGCTGGATACACCGGTTCAGTTTTCCACCGTTTCTTATCCCTGCATCATAACCGAAACGTTAAGGGGAGGGAACTTCATGGCCATAATGGCTTAAACCATTCACCTTCGCACCTTCCTGATTTATAAAAGCCCACTTGGACAAGAGGAGAGGGTTACACGCTCAAGCAAACAAAGCAGATCCTTGTTCTTGCTGTAAAGAGGAGTTCAGCAACGCCACCACCGCGCCATGGCACCTCGTCGCTCTTCTCGCCTCCAAACCGCGAACAAGGTCCTCCTCTACTCCTTCTCTTTCATGGGTAGATCTTAGGATTCTTAGAAAATAGGTTCGCGCTCAACGGAGCCGGATCCATCTCTCGTTTTCATGGAAAAACCATGAAAAAGATATTTCGGGTTCGCCGGAAACCGCCACCGCCGGCGGCCAAACCACCGCCGACCGCTAGCCATCGCCTCAACGGAGGTGGTGGTGGTGGTGGCTGGCCAGGGAAGTGACCGGACGGCCGGCAACGGATCACAGAATGTTTACAGGAAAAATGATTTTTCCTGTGTCTGGTTTTCGGGTTCATGAAGAAGATGAACAGTAGGATAAACTTTATAATATACATATTATTATAAATTTCAAGATGGGAAATTGTATTATTAGAATATATTTTTGGGGCTGTAAAATGAGGCACTTAGAGGCCGTTTTAGGAAAAATGACCAGTCACAAAAGTTGTAGCCCTCTGGGTCTACTTTAATATAAAATTGATTTTATTCAATTTGGGTGAGTGGTTTGACCACAGCACTCATTTTGGTGGGATCAAGACCTAGGTTAACCAGAAATTAAAATGGTTGCCCACGGTTCATAACATGTCCAAATGACTTGAAATTTGGACAGGAGGTCCATTATATGTATATCGAGAGGCTGTCCAAAAATGAGAATTTTTGGAGAACTTTTGCCTAAAGTTTTTGTAAAAATTTAATAAACAATATAAAATTAATTAGGAGATGAAATTAAGCCCAAACTCCCCCAAATTTTGGGTGGTGGTCCCTGGCATCAATATTAAGATCTGTACAAAATTTCAACTCGATTGGTCGAGTTTTGAATAGGGAATTATCAAGTCCTAGATAGGCCTTGGTGAGGGGTACTTTGGGGAAAAGTACAATTGGAGATGGAGTGGACAAATCTCCTCAAGAGAGGCTGAAGTTGTCGGCCACTGATTTGTTGAGTCTATGTCTACCCTCTTGGGTAACATGGTGTGGCTTAGAGTGGATTTTACCCTAAGAGATTGGCTCAACTCCAACGGGTGGGAGTTTGAGGTTTGTGAAGGACATAGGAGCAAAAGCTCTTGTATGCCCTTGAAATTTGGAGAAGAGGGGGAGGATATGATGAAAACCCTCTGATTGAAATAGTGAAGGAATTGAAGGTAGTTGGGTACCTCGAAAGTTGAGATGTTGGAATAGGATAAACATGTAATATAATTATTTTAAGCACTAAATCTAATCCAAAAATTATGAAACTCGGGAGGAGGGAGTTTTAGGATGTATTAGACTTATGGTAATTTTTCTGGAATTTTATGATTAATATATATTATACTTCATATGTTAAAGAATTATTAGCCCAATTTGTTGTTTCAATTAATTTGAGGCTTTACATTAATTATAATCAGTTAAAATTCTGGATTTAGATCTTGACTAGTAGCACATTGATCCCTGAATTTTTATAGAATTTTATGTTGAGTAAATCTAGTACATTATTCACAAATGATAGAAAGTGCCTTTATGTTTAAAAATCTATTATGGATAAAATACTTGCTGGAAAATTATGAAACTTTGCCAGTGCTACTTTTAGGCCTTTATCTGCATGTCATAATTTATTTATAATTTTTGGAGGAATATTTTCTTTACTTGATTCATAAACTATAGAAATTTGAGATTATTTTCCAAATAGTTTTTCAGGTCATATTGATGATAGAAAATTATGATACTTAGGATTTAGCCTTCTGAGATAGCCTACTAAATATCATAAATTTGCTGGACATCTTGCATGAATAATTAGGATAGTTCATGTTCAAACCGGTGGCCCTTGAGATTTTCGAGGAATTTAATTAAATGCCAAATAAATTAGGAAAATTTCCATTTTCTGGATTTAGGTTATTTATACCAAGATAAGTCTCCAGTAAATAGTTTAGGGCATTTGGATGAGTAATGGAATCATTGCATAACCGGTTCGACATGTAGATTAGATCGGTCTGCATATAGCAGTTTGTGATATGCACTAGGACATGATCTGATGAAGATATAAAGAGTAGTGAGTAGTGGTGTTAGTTAGAGTTAAGAGGTGCTCGGGTTTGGCGAAAGATCGCCTTTCCCGAAGAGTGGAAGGTTTAAAAATCACCCTAGGATAGTCTATCGTAATATGAGAAGGGAATCGGGCTAAGGGAAAACAACCAATAACAATAAGTGCCTTGCGAAAGGGAACTTCGGGCCGTAATGCACCGTCTTGGTTCCTAGTGCCCCTTGAGAGCCCTTCACGGGGTATACCGGGGGCAGTCCTGGGCTAACGTAAACTGTAATAATAAACTGACAAGAGTAACTTAGTAACTAGGGTTGCACTCTTCACAAACACTGTTGGCACAGGAAGAATGATGAGAGCTTCGGCTCGGTTGGTTTGGAGACGGACGGATGGTCCGGGGAGCTTCGGCTCGGTTGGTTTGGAGACGGATGTTTTGGTCCGGGGAGCTTCGGCTCGGTTTCTGTTTGTTTGCGATTGAACTTGCATGTGCATAAGATAGGAAAGTTAAGGTGGTGGGTCTTTCGATATCGGGGAGTTCGATTGCACCGACACCGATATCGTTGACTCGGCGAGGTGGTTAGCACTTCGCCAATAGAAGTCCGGTGCGCCAGCCGGCAAGAGTACGCAGGCGTCCGCTTAGTGCACCAAGCGTTGAGGCGTACGATAGGTCAGACCAGTGGTGCTTTTACTGGTTTTGAGGTGGGCGAGGCCCAACCCACCGCTTCCGTCTGCCACTACGGAGGTATCCTGGGAGGTAACGGCTCCGAAAGGGGGAACTAAAGGTCTGTGTGCACAGAGTCGGGTGTGTGAGTTGCACTGCATGACATAATATACCCACCATATAGTTTCATATCATAATCATTCATAACAACCTTGACACCTAAAGTATAAGTGGAATGGGACGCTTATACATTAGGACCTGCAAAACGACCCCTTGGTCTATGAGCTTGTGTGGGCAAGTTTATAAATCAAAGGTTATTTTCAATATATAATAACCCCTGCTGTTTGATAACCGACACCCCAAGGTATAAGTGGTATGGGACACTTATACGATGGGAGCCTTGTAAAAGATCCCTTTGCTTATGTGTTCTCGCATAAGTGAAGGTTTAAATTCATTTAATTGCTTTTCTTACTGCTAGACCTATTACAACAACTTATTAACTGCTCACCTAATACAACTTGCTAGATTAGTTTCCGCTGCCATCTGTTTTCATGTTAATCTCCACCTTCATGTCCTTCCCTTTCTTCCTCTCCGCTCGGTACCTAGGAGCCATGGGGGGGAAGGGGTAGGGGATGATAGGGCTTAGTCTTTATGACTAACGGTTTTCGAACCACATCATTTAGGGGATCGTGGAGCCCAGTATGGAGGAGCAGCCCCAGAGATCGGTGCGCCTAGAGATGGGGCAGTCTAGCTCCGGAGTTCACACAGCCGGGACCGTGAGTCTCGATCTTGAGTAGTTTACTGTTTCGCTTCCGCATGAGAGACTTGTAGTGAGGACATTTTGTACCGGGCATAAGCCCGTATTTATAGTACTCTGATGTTTCTGTGGACACTCCCTTCGTGGAGTTTTATTATATATATGTGATCTTACTATTGTGGACTGATTACTCTTACTTCAATAATTGTGCTACTTTCTGTGATCGAAATTGGAAAGCAGAATCGGCGCCTTGTGGTGATGACCCCTTCAGGACGTGAAGGAGTCACCGCAAAGCGGCGGTTCTGGGCCTAAGACCCCGGTGGTTGAAAAAGAAAAAAAAAGGGGGTCTTACAAGTGGTATCAGAGGAAACATCGATCAGAAGGAAGTAGCAGTCCACAAACCCTCGGTCACCCCCGCTCGAGTTTAGTTTGGGGACAAAGTAAGCAGCGGAAGCAGTGGTGTGCCCATATGGGGATCACATATAATTTGTCCACCTTTATGTAGTATTTGAACGTTTTCTCAGCGTGTGTTTTTGTTACGCAGCCTCCAGCACGGACTATGCCTCAGGGTGGAGTTCCACAGGCTCAGGATGTTGCACCACCCCCACCGGCCCCCACTCCTTTCCTTCAGTCAGACATGGGACAGACCCTGACTGCCATTCTGGAGGCCTTCAGGGCCCAGCAGGTTCCGGTTCCGCAGCCCAATCTGGGGGCCAACTGGCTCAGCATCTTCCGGGGTCTTTCTCCCCCGTCCTATCTGGGGACAGAGTCGGCTGTTCGGACGGAGGAATGGCTGGATATCATGTACGAGATGCTGACCGGGATTCGGTGTCCATGGGAGGAGAAGGTGGCTCTGGTTGTCTCCTGCCTGGAGTCCCATGCAAAGAGGTGGTGGAAGACGCTATTGGACACGACATTTGCTGATAGGGAGGTTGCGGAGATCACTTGGGAGGAGTTCAGGGCCGCACTGCTGGAGCATTTCGTTCCGCAGTCGGCTAGGGATGATTTGGAGGAGCGGTTCTTACAGCTGAAGCAGGGTACTCGGACCGTGGTGGAGTACCATCGAGAGTTTGACCACCTGGCTCGATACGCAGATTCCTACCAGCTGGACGAGGCAGGGTATATCAGGAGGTTCTACAAGGGCCTACGTGAGGACTTGAGGGAGGCCCTCTTGTTTGTATCTGACGGGCCCATCTCCCGGATTTTGGAGATGGCCAAAAGGATTGAGGCAGATTGGCACACCAGCCGGGGCCGGAAACGGCTAGCAGAGGATCAGGGACGAAGAGGAAGGAATGACCAGCGGCGGGGTGCTGTACCAGAGGGGAGGAGGACAGAGGACCAGCCTCGTCAGGACGTGAGGCCGGAGCCGAGGGAACAGGTGGTATTGGCCCCTCCACCCCTTCGGATGCAGGAGATGCCGAGACCCGTGGGAATGGCGTATCCCCCAGAGTGCTACTTTTGTCATCAGATTGGGCACATTCGGAGGAACTGCCCCATGAGGGGGCATCACCTCCAGCACATCAGGGCGGCCCACCAGCTCAGCATTACGGAGGCCGAGGACGCGGCCGCGGTCGAGGATACCAGGGGGAAGATCGTAGACAGGGAAGAGAACAGGTATATGCCTTGGACCTTGCACAGCCGCGGAATCCGGAGCAGGTCATCGCAGGTATGCCGAAATGTTTCTTTGTTTTCATAGAATTTCCCCTTTAAGTTGTTAAAACTTTGAATCGCACTAGATTGATAGCAAGGAAAGTAAAAACTCATTATAGAACCCTAAGATATCTAATCACCCCAGGTATAGTCTTCATCAGCGGCAAGCCTGCCCGCACGCTGTTCGATACTGGAGCTACTCACTCCTTTGTGTCGGAGTCGTTCGTGGAAGGACTGGAAGGTGTGGAGCGGTTCACCGGCTCAAGGATGAGGGTGAGACTACCGGATGGATCTGAGCTCTTTACCACGGATCACTGCAATATGGAGGCAGAAATTGGTGGAAAAGCGTTCGAGGCTCCAGCGACGATTCTGAAGCTGACGGACTACGACCTTATCCTGGGCATGGTATGCCTGCATTGGAACTATGCCCAGATTGACTGCCAGGCAAAGAGGATCACCGTGAGACACGGGGACTCTTTCATTACCATCGAAGGTATAAGACCTGTCTCTCGTATACCTTTATCTTCGGTACAGGCCGTTAAGGCCCATCTGCAGGGAGAGGAGGTTTATCAGATTCTTTTCGAGGTGGCGGAAGTCAAGGAGTCGGTAACAGACATCCCGGTGGTGCGAGATTTCGCTGACGTCTTTCCAGAGAAACTACCAGGATTACCTCCACACCGAGAGCAGGATTTTCAGATACAGCTTGTGCCGGGGGCCAAGCCGGCGTCTAGGGCCCCTTATCGGATGGCCCCAAAGGAGTTGGCAGAGTTTCGGACCCAGTTGCAGGAATTGGTGGAGGCAGGTTTTGTCAGACCGAGTTCCTCGCCATGGGGAGCACCGGTCCTGTTCGTGAAGAAGAAGGATGGGACACTCCGTCTGTGCATCGATTATCGAGCACTAAACAGGCTGACCGTCCGGAATACCTATCCGCTCCCACGGATAGACGAATTATTCGACCAGCTGGAGGGGGCCCATTATTTCTCGAAGCTGGACTTGAGATCAGGATACTACCAGCTGCGGATCCAGGAGGAGGATATCCTGAAGACGGCCTTTAGTAGCAGATATGGCCTGTATGAGTTCACCGTGATGCCCTTTGGGCTCACGAATGCTCCGTCGGCGTTCATGAGTCTCATGAACCGGGTTTTCGAAGCCTACTTGGATGTGTTCGTCATAGTATTCATAGACGACATCCTGATCTACTCCAGGACGGAGGAGGAACACACTCGACATCTGGCACTGACCTTGGAGAGATTGCGGGAGCATCACCTTTATGCAAAATTCAGCAAGTGTCAGTTCTGGTTGAAGGAGGTGGCCTTCTTAGGTCACATCATCAGCGGAGCCGGGCTAGCAGTAGATCTAGCAAAGATTCGGGCAGTTCGCGATTGGCCGCAGCTGAGGACGGCCACCGATGTACGCAGTTTCTTGGGACTTGCCGGTTACTACCGGAAGTTCGTGGAGGGGTTCTCTCGGATTGCCCTCCCTCTCACATCTTTGACAAAGAAGGAGACACCTTTTGTCTGGACCCCGCAGTGCCAGGCGGCTTTTCAGGAGCTGAAGGACCGACTCATCTCAGCCCCTATTCTGGCCCTTCCATCGGGAAAGGAAGGATTCCAGGTGTATACCGACGCTTCGTACCAAGGGATGGGAGCGGTGCTGATGCAGAACGGACATGTCATAGCATATGCCTCCCGCCAGCTGAAGACCCATGAGAGGAACTACCCGGTGCACGACCTCGAGATGGGAGCGGTCGTTTTTGTTCTAAAGGTCTGGCGTCATTACCTTTATGGAGTCCACTGCGATATTTTCTCCGATCACAAGAACTTGAAATACGTGGACACTCAGAAGGAGCTGAATATCAGGCAGAGGCGTTGGGTGGAGTTCTTAGCAGATTATCAGTATGAGATGCACTACCACCCAGGGAAGGCAAACGTGGTGGCCGACGCGTTAAGCCGGAGAGCGGCCACTTCCGAAGCTGGGCCCCAGGTTATGTCTATGGAGCTGGTCCAGTCATTCAGAGACATGCAGATATCCCTAGTGTCCGAGGATGACCCAGATCTGTATAGGGAGTATCTGGCTTCGATAGTGGCCATAGACGATATTCGGGATCGCATTCGGGACGGACAGAGGACAGATACGGGGGCAGAGCCGATGTTCCGAGCTTTGGAGGAAGGTTCGACAGGGGATTATTCCCTGAGGGACGGGTTGCTCCACTTCAGAGGCAGAGTATATATACCAGCAGGAGGCCAGATCCGAGAGGATACTTTGATGGAGGCGCATTGCAGCCGGTACTCCGTGCACCCGGGGATCACAAAGATGACCGCTGATCTGAAGAGGACGATGTTTTGGCCGGGCATGAAGAAGGACATTACGTACTTCGTGACCCATTGCGAGGCGTGTCAGTTGGTGAAGGCGGAGTGCAGGAACCCCGCAGGACTGTTGCAGCCACTCCCGGTGCCGGAGTGGAAGTTCGACGACATAGCGATGGATTTTATACATGGTCTTCCCCGGTCTCGGACAGGGAACGACTCGATTTGGGTGATTGTCGATCGGCTGACGAAGGTGGCCCGCTTTATACCGATCAGGAAGGATGACTCGGTGGGAGTGCTGGTACGGAAGTTTGTGGAGCAGTATGTCCGATATCATGGCGTGCCCCGGACGATAGTGTCGGACCGCGATGGACGGTTTACATCCAGGGAGTGGCGGTCAGTGCAGGCATATTTGGGCACCCGGTTGACGTTTAGCATGGCCTTCCACCCTCAGACGGACGGGCAGACAGAGCGCACCAACAGGACGTTGGAGGATCTACTACGACTGTGTATACTGGACCGAGGGGAGCCGTGGGAGAAGATGTTACCATTGGTCGAGTTCTCCTACAATAATAGCTACCAGTCCAGCATCAGGATGGCGCCGTATGAGGCCTTGTATGAAAGGAAATGTAGGACCCCGCTTTCCTGGGTTCAGGACGAGGATCCGAAGCTGCTGGGATCGGATTTCGTTGAAGATACCGAGGCTCAGGTGAGACTGATCAGAGATAGGATGTTGGAGGCGCAGAGCAGACAGGCCAAATACTATGACGCCCGGCATCGTCAGGTGGAGTTTCGGGTAGGGGATCGAGTGTTCTTGAAGATCCGACCCATGCACGGAGTCTCACGGGTGCGCGGTCGGAGGAAGAAACTCAGCCCTAGGTATATGGGCCCTTACCGGATCCTGGAGCGGATCGGACCCCTAGCCTACAGGCTAGAGTTGCCACCGGAGCTGGCAGCTCTACATGACGTCTTCCACATCTCTTCGCTGAGAAGGGCTCTACTACGCCCGGAGCAGCGGATTTTGACCACCGAAGGGCCGGTAGCTTCAGACCGATCTGTTCACTTGGAGCCGGTTCGGATCGATGACAAAGGAGTGTGGATCTTGCGCCGCAAGAAGATCCCCTTAGTCAAGGTTCTGTGGAGAAATCACGGTCAGGAGGAGCACACCTGGGAACCGCAGGATCTGATGAGGCAAAGATACCCGGAGTTGTTCAGTCAGGTACATCTCACCACCTCTCGGTATATTATAGACTGCCTTCTTGTTTAGGAATGTTAAGATTAGATAAGGAAAAATCCAGGACCTAGGCATGCACACTTAATCAGAAAGGTAGGGGCTAATATTTTGTTTATTGGGGAGATTGTCTTAGTTAACAAACGAACAGTCGCCTGAACCCAATAGAAAGATCGTATGGGATGTTACAAGTTTAATTTATTCCGATAGAAATCCCCATAGGCTCAACCTCAATTTCGGGGACGAAATTTTTGTTTTGTTTATTGGGATTTGTAACATCCCATTTCCGGCTAGACCCCTAGGAGTCAGATTGGTCGTGACGGAACCCTAGGAAGCCCAAAATTGGAAATAAAGCGACCAATATTGCGGGTCACGGGTTGGTCACGCCCGTGACCGGCCCGTCACGTCCGTGACCTGGGCGTGTCTACTTCGACGATCGTCGATCTCCACGAGACGATCGTCGAACGCGTTGTCTGGGCATGTCACGCCCGTGACCTAGGGCGTGACCAGCCTTCGACGATCGTCGACCTCAATTCGACGATCGTCGAGCTCGAAACTTGCCGTTCGGGCATGTCACGCCCGTGACCTGGAGGTCACGCCCGTGACCTAGGGCGTGACCAGCCTTCGACGATCGTCGATCTAAATTCGACGATCGTCGACCAGAAATTTGCCGTTCGGGCATGTCACGCCCGTGACCTAGAGGTCACGCCCGTGACCTAGGGCGTGACCAGCGTTCGACGACCGTCGATCTCAAATCGACGATCGTCGAACAGATTTAACCGCCCGACGCTGTCACGCCCGTGACACAGGTGTCACGCCCGTGACCACCGATCGACGATCGTCGATCTCAGTTCGACGATCGTCGAACCCAGAATGGGCTACCCGGGCCTGTCACGCCCATGACCTATGTGTCACGCCCGTGACATTGGCCGAAACGACGGTTCAGGCCCGAAATTATTCCAACACGCGTGGTATTAAATGCCGGTGTGGGAAGTTACACCAGGAGTAATTTCAGGCCGTTTTCCTTCTGTAAATATATAATAAATGAGGAAAATGTGGTCCAATAGAAAACCGCTAGCTGGATACACCGGTTCAGTTTTCCACCGTTTCTTATCCCTGCATCATAACCGAAACGTTAAGGGGAGGGAACTTCATGGCCATAATGGCTTAAACCATTCACCTTCCCACCTTCCTGATTTATAAAAGCCCACTTGGACAAGAGGAGAGGGTTACACGCTCAAGCAAACGAAGCAGATCCTTGTTCTTGCTGTAAAGAGGAGTTCAGCAACGCCACCACCGCGCCATGGCACCTCGTCGCTCTTCTCGCCTCCAAACCGCGAACAAGGTCCTCCTCTACTCCTTCTCTTTCATGGGTAGATCTTAGGATTCTTAGAAAATAGGTTCGCGCTCAACGGAGCCGGATCCATCTCTCGTTTTCATGGAAAAACCATGAAAAAGATATTTCGGGTTCGCCGGAAACCGCCACCTCCGGCGGCCAAACCACCGCCGACCGCTAGCCATCGCCTCAACGGAGGTGGTGGTGGTGGTGGCTGGCCAGGGAAGTGACCGGACGGCCGGCAACGGATCACGGAATGTTTACAGGAAAAATGATTTTTCCTGTGTCTGGTTTTCGGGTTCATGAAGAAGATGAACAGTAGGATAAACTTTATAATATACAGATTATTATAAATTTCAAGATGGGAAATTGTATTATTAGAATATATTTTTGGGGCTGTAAAATGAGGCACTTAGAGGCCGTTTTAGGAAAAATGACCAGTCACAAAAGTTGTAGCCCTCTGGGTTTACTTTAATATAAAATTGATTTTATTCAATTTGGGTGAGTGGTTTGACCACAGCACTCATTTTGGTGGGATCAAGACCTAGGTTAACCAGAAATTAAAATGGTTGCCCACGGTTCATAACATGTACAAATGACTTGAAATTTGGACAGGAGGTCCATTATATGTATATCGAGAGGCTGTCCAAAAATGAGAATTTTTGGAGAACTTTTGCCTAAAGTTTTTGTAAAAATTTAATAAACAATATAAAATTAATTAGGAGATGAAATTAAGCCCAAACTCCCCCAAATTTTGGGTGGTGGTCCCTGGCATCAATATTAAGATCTGTACAAAATTTCAACTCGATTGGTCGAGTTTTGAATAGGGAATTATCAAGTCCTAGATAGGCCTTGGTGAGGGGTACTTTGGGGAAAAGTACAATTGGAGATGGAGTGGACAAATCTCCTCAAGAGAGGCTGAAGTTGTCGGCCACTGATTTGTTGAGTCTATGTCTACCCTCTTGGGTAACATGGTGTGGCTTAGAGTGGATTTTACCCTAAGACATAGGAGCAAAAGCTCTTATATGCCCTTGAAATTTGGAGGAGAGGTGGAGGATATGATGAAAACCCTCTGGTTGAAATAGTGAAGGAATTGAAGGTAGTTGGGTACCTCGAAAGTTGAGATGTTGGAATAGGATAAACATGTAATATAATTATTTTAAGCACTAAATCTAATCCAAAAATTATGAAACTCGGGAGGAGGGAGTTTTAGGATGTATTAGACTTATGGTAATTTTTCTGGAATTTTATGATTAATATATATTATACTTCATGTGTTAAAGAATTATTAGCCCAATTTGTTGTTTCAATTAATTTGAGGCTTTACATTAATTATAATCAGTTAAAATTCTGGATTTAGATCTTGACTAGTAGCACATTGATCCCTGAATTTTTATAGAATTTTATGTTGAGTAAATCTAGTACATTATTCACAAATGATAGAAAGGGCCTTTATGTTTAAAAATTGATTATGGATAAAATACTTGCTGGAAAATTATGAAACTTTGCCAGTGCTACTTTTAGGCCTTTATCTGCATGTCATAATTTATTTATAATTTTTGGAGGAATATTTTCTGTACTTGATTCATAAACTATAGAAATTTGAGATTATTTTCCAAATAGTTTTTCAGGTCATATTGATGATAGAAAATTATGATACTTAGGATTTAGCCTTCTGAGATAGCCTACTAAATATCATAAATTTGCTGGACATCTTGCATGAATAATTAGGATAGTTCATGTTCAAACCGGTGGCCCTTGAGATTTTCGAGGAATTTAATTAAATGCCAAATAAATTAGGAAAATTTCCATTTTCTGGATTTAGGTTATTTATACCAAGATAAGTCTCCAGTAAATAGTTTAGGGCATTTGGATGAGTAATGGAATCATTGCATAACCGGTTCGACATGTAGATTAGGTCGGTCTGCATATAGCAGTTTGTGATATGCACTAGGACATGATCTGATGAAGATATAAAGAGTAGTGAGTAGTGGTGTTAGTTAGAGTTAAGAGGTGCTCGGGTTTGGCGAAAGATCGCCTTTCCCGAAGAGTGGAAGGTTTAAAAATCACCCTAGGATAGTCTATCGTAATATGAGAAGGGAATCGGGCTAAGGGAAAACAACCAATAACAATAAGTGCCTTGCGAAAGGGAACTTCGGGCCGTAATGCACCGTCTTGGTTCCTAGTGCCCCTTGAGAGCCCTTCACGGGGTATACCGGGGGCAGTCCTGGGCTAACGTAAACTGTAATAATAAACCGACAAGAGTAACTTAGTAACTAGGGTTGCACTCTTCACAAACACTGTTGGCACAGGAAGAATGATGAGAGCTTCGGCTCGGTTGGTTTGGAGACGGACGGATGGTCCGGGGAGCTTCGGCTCGGTTGGTTTGGAGACGGACGTTTTGGTCCGGGGAGCTTCGGCTCGGTTTCTGTTTGTTTGCGATTGAACTTGCATGTGCATAAGATAGGAAAGTTAAGGTGGTGGGTCTTTCGATATCGGGGAGTTCGATTGCACCGACACCGATATCGTTGACTCGGCGAGGTGGTTAGCACTTCGCCAACAGAAGTCCGGTGCGCCAGCCGGCAAGAGTACGCAGGCGTCCGCTTAGTGCACCAAGCGTTGAGGCGTACGATAGGTCAGACCAGTGGTGCTTTTACTGGTTTTGAGGTGGGCGAGGCCCAACCCACCGCTTCGGTCTGCCACTACGGAGGTATCCTGGGAGGTAACGGCTCCGAAAGGGGGAACTAAAGGTCTGTGTGCACAGAGTCGGGTGTGTGAGTTGCACTGCATGACATAACATACCCACCATATAGTTGCATATCATAATCATTCATAACAACCTTGACACCTAAAGTATATGTGGAATGGGACGCTTATACATTAGGACCTGCAAAACGACCCCTTGGTCTATGAGCTTGTGTGGGCAAGTTTATAAATCAAAGGTTATTTTCAATATATAATAACCCCTGCTGTTTGATAACCGACACCCCAAGGTATAAGTGGTATGGGACACTTATACGATGGGAGCCTTGTAAAAGATCCCTTTGCTTATGTGTTCTCGCATAAGTGAAGGTTTAAATTCATTTAATTGCTTTTCTTACTGCTAGACCTATTACAACAACTTATTAACTGCTCACCTAATACAACTTGCTAGATTAGTTTCCGCTGCCATCTGTTTTCATGTTAATCTCCACCTTCATGTCCTTCCCTTTCTTCCTCTCCGCTCGGTACCTAGGAGCCATGGGGGGGGAAGGGGTAGGGGATGATAGGGCTTAGTCTTTATGACTAACGGTTTTCGAACCGCATCATTTAGGGGATCGTGGAGCCCAGTATGGAGGAGCAGCCCCAGAGATCGGTGCGCCTAGAGATGGGGCAGTCTAGCTCCGGAGTTCACACAGCCGGGACCGTGAGTCTCGATCTTGAGTAGTTTACTGTTTCGCTTCCGCATGAGAGACTTGTAGTGAGGACATTTTGTACGGGCATAAGCCCGTATTTATAGTACTCTGATGTTTCTGTGGACACTCCCTTCGTGGAGTTTTATTATATATATGTGATCTTACTATTGTGGACTGATTACTCTTACTTCAATAATTGTGCTACTTTCTGTGATCGAAATTGGCCGGCAGAATCGGCGCCTTGTGGTGATGACCCCTTCAGGACGTGAAGGAGTCACCGCAAAGCGGCGGTTCTGGGCCTAAGACCCCGGTGGTTGAAAAAGAAAAAAAGGGGGTCTTACACCATTAATGGCCATGAAAGCCAAATTTCTGCCATGGCTTTGGGGCTTTTTCTCTCTCCTCCATTAAAGAGGAATTTGGGTTAAACCGTCTGCTACGTGGCACCCTACTATTGGACCGCTTATTATTGTTTAAATAAGTCTTAATGAAAGTAACAGGCCAATTAATCCATCTTGGAGCAGTTCCCGAAAAGGTTCGGTTTAGTATATTCATACAAACTAGCAAATAAGGCCGAAAATTTCTCTAAGGCAAAAGCATTGAGACAAGCCATTCAGTCTATGGCGTTGAGTGAGCTCAGCTCGTCGATGTCACTCGATGCCATTTAGTCTATGGCGTTGAGTGAGCTCAATACACTCAACTCCATAATTCCATAAATTTTTCCAAGTACAATGGAGTTAGCTCACTCACTCGACTCCATTTAGTCTATGGCATTGAGTGAGCTCAACTCACTCAACGCCATAATTCCATAAAAACCTTTCTCAGTAAGATTGTGTTGAGTACACTCAACGCCATTCAGCACATGACGTTGAGTGGACTCAATGCACTAAACGCCTGAACTCCAAATTCTTTCTAAGTAAAATGGCATTGAGTGCACTCAACGCACTCAATGCCATTCAGCCCATGGCGTTGAGTTGACTCAATGCACTCAATGCTCAAACTCCAAATTCTTTCTAAGTAAGATGGCGTTGAGTGCACTCATCGCACTCAGCGCCATTCAGCCCATGGCATTGAGTGGACTCGACGCACTCAACGCCTCGAGCTCAACATTATTCCCAAGTAAGATGGTGTTGAGTGCACTCAACGCACTCAATGTCATTCAGCCTATGGAATTGAGTGCACTCGACGCACTCAACGCCCGAGCCCAAGATTCTTCCTAAGTAAGATGACTTTGAGTGCACTCAACGCACTCAATGCCATTCAGCCCATGGCGTTGAGTGGACTCGACGCACTCAACGCCCCGAGCTCAACATTCTTCCCAAGTAAGATGGCGTTGAGTGCACTATACGCACTCAACGCCATTCAGCCTATGGCGTTAAGTGCACTCGATGCACTCAACGCCCGAGCCCAAGATTCTTCCTAAGTAAGATGGCGTTGAGTGCACTCAACGCACTCAACGCCATTCAGCCTATGGCGTGGAGTGCACTCAACGCACTCAACACCCGAGCCCAAGATTCTTCCTAATTAAGATGGCGTTGAGTTCACTCAACGCACTCAATGTCATTCAGCCTATGGCATTAAGTGCACTCGATGCACTCAACGCCCGAGCCCAAGATTAATCCTAAGTAAGATGGCATTGAGTGCACTCAAGCAGACAATGCCATTCAGCCCATGGCGTTGAGTGCACTCCACACACTCAACGCCCGAGCGCATAAACCTGTCTAATTAGATACCTGATCTACTCGTCGAGTCTTGTCTACTCACTCGACGCTTCCCGGACTTGAGTCATCTTGTCCTCTTTTTAGTTGACCCCAATGGGTCTGTAGCGACATATTGGCCTCCCTTAGGGTTAGAGGTGCCATGATGGGATCATGGAACCAAGTTAAAATCCTAAGGTCATGCCTAGGATTGTAATTGGGATTCTACTACTTGAAGACCAAGGTGATTTTCACCATGAGCCTTGTTCACTTGGTCTTCTTGGGCTTTCTTGGGTTTTGTCCTTACCTAGTCATGACAAAACAACTCTTAGGGGGTCTAGTTATTTGAGGGATATTACATCTTTACATCAAATGATTGGGTGCAAATCCACCAATTGCTGGGTATTAAACTAAAGTTCTATACGGCCTTTCATCCGCAGACGGATGGTCAGACTGAGAAGACCAACTGAATAATAGAGGATATGCTCTGTATGTGCGCCTTAGATTTTAGGAAGAGGTGGGAGGACCATCTATATATGATCTAGTATGCTTATAATAATAGATATCAAGCTAGCATTCAGATGGCGTCCTTCAAAGCTTTATATGGTACGAAATGTCTAACTCGTTTAGCTTAGGCGAAAACAGGACCTTCGAAGTTGCGTAAGCAAAAAGAGGTCGAAGATGTAAATTCGAATATACGCACTATTTCAGAGAAACTATTTGTGGCCCGAGATAGACAAGCAAAATACTTCAATGCCAAGCACCGAATTGTGGAGTTTGCGGTGGGCATTTTGGTATATTTGAAAATAAATCCATTTAAAGGCGTGTCCAGGATTCAACACTTGAAAAAGTTGAGTTTGAGATACCTTGGTCCATTTGAAGTGGTTTAGCAGATTGGATAAGCTTCCTATCGATTAGCACTTTCGGCATAACTAAGTGGTTTGTGATGAGTTGTAAATATTCGTTTTTTTACTTACTTTATTTACAAAATTTTAGTTTATTTTTGTTGTTTTTAGTTACTTTTGTTCAATAAAATGTTCCTTTTTATATATACACTTCTAACTTAGCTATATTTTGTTTTCTTAAATTTTGCAAAAAAAAGTCGAAAAATCAAAGTACACGCCCGTGTTCCATCAGTCACGCCCGTGTCACGCACTGTAGTCGACGCCAGCAAGCCAACCACTCAACGCTTCCATTCAAGGATTCAACGCCCCAGACACGCCCGTGACCTTTCAGACAAGACTGTGTCTGTCCTGTTGTTTTCAACCCATTTCAAATAGTTGCTATCGATATCAAATTCTGCCAGATGTCCAGTCACACCCCCCATCCATGCAAGTGACCGACGAACAAGCCCGTTTCCGCCAC
The DNA here is from genome assembly GCA_039513925.1 of Platanthera zijinensis. Classification (NCBI taxonomy): domain Eukaryota; kingdom Viridiplantae; phylum Streptophyta; class Magnoliopsida; order Asparagales; family Orchidaceae; genus Platanthera; species Platanthera zijinensis. Next base: position 219,034,888 of record CM077078.1, read on the forward strand.
GTGGAATTTCCAGAAGATTCTAAAATTTTGGCTAGTCACCAGATTTTTAGCTTGACCAACACACCAACAATACACGCCCCCCAGTCACGCCTGTGACTAGGGCGTGTAATCCGATTTTTTTGCCTATAAATAGAACTTTTCTGTATGAGCCAAGCGTTCAATTTTTTGGAACCATTTTGCTGTTAGTGGGCTGCTTAGGTGTTTTTCCATGCTATATGAGGAGAACTTTTTCCCTCCTTCTTTATGTTTGTTTTAGTTTTTATAACCATCTTTTTAGCTTAATAAAATGTGATAGTTTTTTCATCCTTATGTTTTAATGGAATGCATTTGAGTGCCCTACTTTAAAGATCTTTTGTATCTTTGTTTTTTTCTTTAAAATGGGTGTGTGTGTGTATAAGAGTAATTTTAGGTTTTTATGTTTTCAACTTTTCTTAATTAGTTTTGTAGTAGAATTTCTATTGGCTCTTAGTTGTTATGCAAGTTTTTTTATCTTGTCCCTTAGCTTTGTTTAGGTTTAGTTTTTTTTGTACTTTATATTCATTCTTATGGGTTTATAAAAATAGTTTTAAAGTTGTTTTGTTTTTTTTACTTAGTCTTTTTATTTTTGTAAAACTTTTTGTACTTTTACTTTTTTTCCACTTTTTAAGCACTTTTAAGAACTTATAAGAATGAATATCTATTTATTTTAAATTTTGTAACACTTTGATTTTTTCTTTTATTTGAGAACCCTTTTGCCACTTTAATTTTTATTTCTTCTTTTTTTGTATTTCTATCAAGTTCTAGGAGTAGAAATGTAATCATTTTAATTTTTCGATCACTTTGTTTTTCTCTTTAATTTGTGTGTGTGTGAGTGTATGAGGTTAATTTTTATAGATTTCCTTTAATGCTTTCCAAAATTTATGTAGAGTGTGTGTATATATGAGTTACTTTTTGCTGCTTTCATTTCCCTCCTACTCATTTGAATAGGACTTAAATTTTACTGCTTTCATTACTGTTTTGATTTCCCGCCTACTCGTTCGAGTAGGACTTGCAATTTACCGGTTTCATTTCCCGCCTAATCGTTCGAGTAGGACTTATAATTTTCCTCTTTAATTTTTCGCCTACTCATTCAAGTAGGACTTGCAAATTACTGCTTTAATTTCCTTCCTCCTATGTTGAGTAGGACTTGCATTTACAATTATGCAATTTTTCTTCATGAGCCGTCCCCATTCTAATGAGTGGCTAATCGCTCTTAGCCCTCAGTATCGAAGAGAATTGGGACAGATAAAATCTTTTTAAATAATTAAAGGTCTTCTTTTTCACTCTAATTAAAGAACTTAAGGTTTACGGGTATACGATGCGTAGAACCACAAATCGATGTGTAGGCTCTATTTTCGTTATCTATACGCTAGCTAGCCGAGAGGACGTGTGTACGAACCGATCACCCTTGAGTAAAGAGAATTGCGCACTAAAACTTGAGAGAGGAGGCACGGAGTTCTTCCGGATTGGGTCCCCCCCAATAGCGGGGTTCTTAGCGTAATGCGGGCATTAAGAGCAATCTTCGTTGAATGAGAGCTCGGTCGAATAGTCTTAATGTTTAGGTGAGCGATAGCCCTAGAGATAGGTGAGTTCATGCTTGTGGAACCTCCACGACCAAGTTACCGTTAATTAATTTGAAATTTTAGATCTCTAATTATATAAAACTATTTTAGTCTTAATCGATTCGATACCAAGCGTTATTTCTTCATCGTTTTTCTAGTGCTTTTTTATAGCTTTTATACAACCGCTTTAGTTAATTAAAAACCCCGGCACCCTTATTTTCGTTAGAATAATAGTCCCTTCTAGAGGAGTAGATATAATCAACCCAACCCGAGAAATATACGACCTCGATATTCCCCCTGAATATCCTATATTAGTCGCGAGAGGTTCACTTGCCTCCTTTTGTTAAAACTCAGTTTTAACCCATCAAGTTTTTGGTGCCATTGTCGGGGACTTGTTGTGTTATTTTGAATCTAGGAAACTATTACTTTTACATTTTTTATTTATATAAAAAAATGGCCAAACAAAATAATAATAATAATAAACTACTTAAAAACTGAAAAAAAATCTTACCCCCTTTGTCTTTACTTTTTTTTCCGAAAATAAAAAATTTACATAGTAAAAACTTATTTTCTCGCCTCGGCATTGCCTCGCGCTATTGTGAGCGATATGGAAATGTATTTCTATAACACCCAAATGGCTAAGATGTTAGTTAAATACGGGGCTAAACACATTCTTGCTCCCTATCACCCGCAAACATGTGGTCGGGTTTATCTTTTACACTTTTTCGTTATATTTTTGTTTTTTTTTGCTATTTATTCTTAATAATAAAGAGTTTCTAAATGGGCCTCCCCGAACTAGTTCCGGGGAAGTTTCTACCCTCTCTCTTTATTTTTGTAAATAGTATATTTTCATCTCTTTTCGTTCCTTATACTTATCTTGCAACATTGGGGACAATGTTTGAATTAAGTATGAGGTGTTTTCGTGGTTGATTTTCTACACTCCTAAAAATTTGAAAAATACAAAAAAATGAATACAAAACAAAAATTATAAAATGTAAACTCCAAAAACAATTTTTGTTTATCATAAAAATTTTCAAAAAAATTATAAAACAAAAAAAAAATTCCAAAAATATTTTTACTTTATAAATTTTTTGTAAATATTATATTCTTTTTCCCCTCTTCTATCTCTCTCTTTCTTCTCTTGTAAATATTTTTGTAGATATTCACTTTCCCCTCTTCCTTTATCTCTCATCTTTGTAAATAATTTATTTTTCCTCTTTTGTAAATATTTGCATAAAAATCTAAAAAATACCAAAAAAATATAGAAAAAAAGAGTTCCAAATATATATATATATATATATATATATATATATATCTTTTTCATATTTTTAGTATGTATATATTAAGAAATAAACTTCAAAAAAAGATAATAACTCTAAAAATTCCAAAAAAAGAGAGAAATAAGTTCAAAAATCCAAAAAAGATAATAAATCAAAAATACAAATAAAGAGGATAACCCTAAAAAAATCAAATTTTTTATTATTATTATGAAACAAATAAATAAAATATACCATTCTTAGCCTTTTTGCTCTCCAAAAATCTTGTTGCGAGTTTATTTAAAAGCAAATTTTATTAATTCTATATTTACTATTCATTTTTAAATTGGAGATTGATAGATTTAAATATCCGGGGTTATGTTTTAAAGAATTTCTTATGTTTTTTTTCTTAAGATATCAGACTTGTTTTAGACACTAGTTTTAATTTATCTAAAATAGAGGCACGTGTATTCGTTAAAAAAAACAACCTTAGACTTCAATTATGTTTACTTCAACTTTTTTCAAATACATGAGCGTTCAATCTATAAAAGTTTCTCTCAAATTTTTTTTATTAAAACCTAGTTTTCTTTTTGAAAACAAAAACCTATCTCCCAATATTTATCATGTAATGACTCCATTCATTAAATAATATATAATAGAAGATCCGGCCGGGGCCCCACACCATATGCCACAAACAGTCGGCGAGGTCACAGGTTAATACCAAACCACAATCACACCCTAACACAGAGCATACTAGCGGAAGATTTTTTACAATAACATTGAACTCAAACCAGGAATGTCCACTTTATATAACCAACCACATTATATTGTAATGTACAACAAATACATAATCGTTTGCCCTTAAGGCCTTACAGTTTCTCTTTACAAGTGTGGATTCCATACATCGGCACGCAGGCCGGCCACACATAAACACCACACAAATGTATTTGCTTAGCCTTTAAGGGCTAGCTGCAGTAGCAGGGACTTCAGCTCTTTATTTCCCGCTCGGCTCTCCAACACCTACACAGAGATAGCCCACCAAAAAGGTGGCGAACAAGGCAATGGTCTGCATTTTACTGACCAATTTATAACGATCCTACCCCTTTCCATGGGCAGTGATATTCCTTCCCTACAAGAATAGCAATTCACATACAAATATATCACACATTGTGATGTCACACACAAACAATATATCCCAAATGCCGGCCACACAGCCCGACACTCTACGCATTCCGAGCACATTGTTGGTGTACAAGAAATACAAGGGTCCCACCACTATTCAAGGTCCAAAACCCAACGGCAATGTTTGAGCACTCAGTGTTAATGGCGCGCAGGCCTAAGACTCTCATTATGCGCTCCAACGAGACCAATATCTTAGGTCTACCAGTCGATCAGACAAAATGCAGGTACAGATCGACCAGTCCCATTGCTCAAGTTTCCTTGACATCACCGAATACCAACGTACTCATGACCAATCTATAGGCGCGGGTTAGTCTCACCTTTCCTATTCGGCATAAAGCCTTTTTAAAGGCACGCAGCTCACAATAGCCACACTGTCCACCAAGGACTGGCTTCATAATAAACACAATGTCCATAAAGGACTGGCCATACTGTCCACAAAGGAGTGGCCACACTGTCCACAAAACAGGCATTACAAGGGTATTTTCCTGGAAACCTCATTCCAGTACTTCATGTTACTCCACTTCACAGGAACAACCCACAGACTCCACAAACTACTCGTTTAAACGTGAAGTCTTCTCCGATGCGCAAAATGAAACATCACCAATCCAGACCAACCTGTCCAGATGGGCTTCACACAACATGCCAAGTCCGTACTTCATATTTTTTAATCTATATTCAAGACGTATTGGGGATTCCACGAATCAACCCAAGGGTAATCTCTGAAGCATCCACCCTTTGGTGGGGGAAATCCATGCATATGCCAAAAGAAGGACTTCACATGTCTAAGATGGAAGATCGTTACCCTTGACGATCTCTTTGGAGCCATAGAAATCTAGCCTGCTATAAAGCATCACAGAGGCCTTGCCTCCATAAATTTGGCCTTGGATCTCGATTCAGAACTCTGAAGCTCCACCGGTGGCCGGATCCTCTTCTCCTCCTCCTTCCATGCTCTCCCTTCTCTCTACTCTTTTAGAAAGAGGATTGATAAGATTGAATGATAGACCTCACTAAAATCCTTGACTTAACAAAGTAAGGAGAAGCTTGGGCCATTGTATCCCAGATGAAGGAAATAAACGACCACAAATCACCCTGAAAACTCAATTTTTGGGTTGATGCGGCTTGTGACACGCCCGTATCACAGGCCGTGTGCCTTGATACGGCTTTCGACACGCCCTTGTCTAGCCCGTGTTCACCAGGCCTCACATCCCTAGTCAAATCCAAAGAAGGACACGACATTTGTCATGCCCGTGTCACAGGCCATATGCGCCACTCGCCCACACAGAGTAGGACACGGCTTGGGACACGCCCGTGTCTCAAGCCGTGTTGCCCAACCTGAACTCAATTTTTGGATTTGGGGTGTTACAACCCTCCCCTCCTTACAAGAAATTTCGTCCTAAAATTTTCATAATGCAAGGAACCCTGCAGTCAAAATGCTAAAACTTCAAAATGTATGTTGCAACAAGATATATACTGTCCAACAGTTTACACAAATAGCTCGGGAAATTCAGCTCGCATGGTCTGCTCTCGCTCCAATGATAGCTCCTTACGGCCTCAGTTGTCCCATTAGACCTTGACCATCCCGATTGTCTTGTTCCACAACTATTTGTCTGCTCTATCTTCGATTCGAATGGGCTTAACCTTCGTCATTACCCTAACTTGTACCTGTACGCAATCGTTCGTAATCACTTGAGCTTGATTTTCAACGGCTTTCTGAAGCACTGATTTGTGGAACAAATTATGCAATCCTTTCAAATCAACCGAAAGAGCTAGCAGATAGGCAGCTTCCCCAACTCGCTCCACCACTTCGAACAAACCAAGATATCTTGGACTTAGCTTTATCAAACGCCGAATCCTGGACATGCCTTTGAATGGCTTGATCTTCAAATATACCCAATCGCCCATCGCGAACTCCATGTTCCAGTGCTTGGCATTGTAGTACTTTGCTTGTCGATCCTAGGCTATTAGTAGCCTCTCCTGAATAGAGCGTATCGTCGAGTTAGCATCTTCGACTTCTTTATGCTTATAAAGTTTAAATTCGCGTGCTTCTGCCCAAGCTATTGGTGTATGACATTTACGACCATATAGAGCTTCAATCGGTGCCATACCGATGATCGCTTGGTAGCTATTATTGCAGGCAAACTGTAACATAAAGAGATGATCTTCCCATCTCTTACCAAAATCCGGGGCGCAAATTCGGATCATATCCTCCATTGCCCTATTGGTCCTCTCAGTCTGGCCATCAGTTTGGGGATGAGAGGTCATACTAAACGTTAACTTTGTTCCTAAAAATTGATGGATTAGCCTCCAATCATTCGATGTGAATCGCCCATCATGGTCACTTACGATAATACGGGGAACACCGTACAATCGTATGATCTGCTCCAAATAGAGTTTTGCTAAGATTTCAACCGAATCGTCCCTATTATTCGGAAGAAAGTAAGCCACTTTTGTCAACCGGTCTACAATCACCTAGATTGAATCATTCCCGCATTGAGATCTCGGCAACCCGTGCATGAAATCAATTGAAATATCATCAAACTTCCATTCTGAAATAGGTAACGCCTTCAAGAAACCTCCGGGCTTCTGACATTTTGCTTTGACCAACGCATAAGTTTTAAATTTAGCCACATAATGTCTTATATCTTTCTTTAATCCGGGCCACTAGAATAACTTTTTTATATCCTTGTACATCTTTGTGCTCCCAGGGTGAATTGAGTATTTTGTAAAGTGAGCTTCATACATCAACTCTTCCCTCAACTTACCCATACTTGGGACTCACAACTGGCCATCTTTCTATAACAGGCTGTCATCCCAGGATAATTGGTCCTCTGACCCATCCTTTGCATAGCGTTGGAGACTTTCATCAAGTTTCGTGGCTTGCTGAACCCTTTCCACAAGGTCATATTATACCTCCATCCAGTTCAAGCATGCATCGGTTGTGGAATTCTTGTCAACACAGTAAATCTCTAATGCTTCCAACTCCTGGATTAGACTCTCATCATGCATCTAAAACTAATTTTCACTTATCGGAGTCCTACGACTCAAGGAATCTGCGACAACATTTCCCTTCTCGGAGGTATAATGAATATCAAAGGTGTAGTACCTAAGGAACTCCATCCACCTTCATTGTCGCATATTGAGATCCTTCTGATCCAACAGATACTACATGCTCTTATGGTCTGAATAGATATCAACTTTGACGCCATATAGATAGTGCCACCACAATTTAAGCACAAAGATCACCCCGCCAACTCCAAGTCGTGGATGGGATAATTTTGTTCATACACTTTCAACTGGCGTGAGCCATTAGCAATTACCTTTACAATCTACATAAGAATGCAGACTAAGCTGCTCCCTAATGCATCACTATAGATCTCATAGCCGTCTATACCACATGGCGATATTTACACAGGCGCCGTGGTCAAACAACTCTTTAGCTATTCAAAAGCTCGCACGCACTCTGACATCCAAACGAACTTCCAATCCTTGCTTGTTAACGTTGTAAGAGGCAAATAAATCCACGAGTAGATTTCTACAAAGGTTCTATAGTAACCAGCCAATCCTAGGAAACTCTTGACTTCAGCCACCGAGGATAACACCAACCACTCCTATATGGCTCTTATCTTTGTTGGATCCACTGTTATGCCCTCTCCACTTACCACGTGGCCAAGAAAAGACACTGAAAATAGCCAAAACTCACACTTTGAGAACATGGCAGAGAGCTTATTCCTCCGCAAGGTATGCAATACCAACCGCAAATGATTCGCATGATCAGCTTCCGATTTAGAGTACACCAAGATATCATCAATAAATACAATCACAAACAGATCCAAGAACTCTCAGAAAATTTTGTGCATTAGATCCATGAACACCGATGGCGCATTACATTGCCCAAACGACATTACATTGAACTCATAATGACCGTAGCATGTTCTAAATGCTGTCTTGGGAATGTCACCTTCCCGAATCATCAACTGATAATATCCAGATTTTAAATCCAATTTAGAATAGACGGTTGATCCCACTAGCTTATCGAACAAGTCATATATCAGTGGAATCAGAAACTTGTTTTTCTCTGTCAGATTATTCAATTCACGATAGTCAATACATAATCGCAAATTACCATCCTTCTTTTTCACAAAAAGAGCAGGTGTGCTCCTAGGTGATATACTTGGGTATATGTATCCCTGCTCCAACAATTCTTGCAATTGAACTTTCAATTCAACCATTTTCTTTGGCGCTATGCAATATGGCGAGCGGGCCACATGTTTCGCACCTGACACTAACTCAATCGTGAAGTTGATCTCTCGCTGGGGTGGTAACCCAGGAAGATCCATAGGAAATATATCAGCAAACTCTGACACAATCAGAACATCATTAACACTGGCCTTTGGCTCCAGAGCCTGAATAAGCGTGAAGAATAACTCTGCGCCCTTCTGAACAACATTGATGACTTGGAGAGCAGATACCAAGATCCCGCTCACTCCTCGCATACCAGCGAATTTAGTCTCAAGCTTGGTATTCTGGCCCAGTATGATCTCCTTTGAAGTGCAATCAATAAAGGAACGCTTCTCTGAGAGACAGTCCATACCAAAGATCACCTCAAATTCCGATATCAGGAGCACTGATGTACTCAAACCGAAATCCCGACTTCCTATTTGAACTTCCACATTGCAAGCCCTATCCACAAGCATAACACATCCATTCGGTAATAACACTCTTATATTATATGTCATCACATGACTCGGTACTCCAATTCGAGCTACGAAGTCATTCGATAGAAATGAATGTGAAGCACCCGTATTAAACAGTACTCTCGCCAGATTGTTCTGAATCAGGACAAAGCCTGTGGAAAACACATCACACACAAGCTACACACAAGGTTAGCAATATGAAAATCAATTAATAACTTAAATCGTACCTGTGAAGACGTCACTTTCCTTTTTGGACTCCTGCTGGACAGGATTATAAACTATGGGCTGCGCCTGGGAGGCAGAGGACTCCACCACTGCTTTTACCTTATCATCTTAAGACACTCCTGTCTTCTTTTCCACCTTTTGCGGACCAGACCAACAGTCACGGGCTATATGTCCCACTTTCCAACATGTATAGCAGGTATGAGGCCCTTTCCTTGAAGTTTCCCCCGACATCACTATTGAAGGAGCGTGCCTAGAAGGCTTGGAACTCTTGCCCCATTTATTTTGGTAGTATGAATTTATTGGGCATGGTGCATTGAACTCTGGCTTTTTCATAGCCAAGTTCTTTTTGCCTTGCACCTGTTTCATTTCCTTCTCCAGCGCACATGCAGTATCGACCAATGCCTAAAACCCTTGGTTCACCGAACTCAAGAGCATGAATCTCAACTTATCCCACAACCCTTCGTAGAACCTATTGGTTTTTCTTTGTTCAGCAATGAAGATAGAACCCGCATAACGTCCCAACCTTATGAACTCATGCAAGTAAGTATCAACTCTACTTTCTCCTTGCATTAAACTCTGGAACTCATTCTCCATCGCGATGTGTTGTGCCACTAGTAGGTGATTTGCCAAAAATAGTCGCGTGAATTCCTCAATCGGAACTTGTGTTTATTTCCTGCCTGCTAAATGGTATAACTCCATCTTGTCCCACCATAACCGATCCTCTCCCTAAAATAAGAAGGTGGCCAAGGTGACCTTCTGATCTTCCTCCATCCTGATCACCGTCAATATACGCTTGACTCGCAATAACTAATCCTCTTCTTGCGTTGGGGATCCTAGACCCGTAAATGTAGGAGGATTGAAGCTCATGAACAGCTTTAACTGTTGTTAAGCTACTCGAGGATCAACAACATCAACAGGTTCTTGCCTTACACCAACCCGTTCTAGCACTACTACCAGCTGTGCTTGCCCAATAGGCTGTGCATGAAACATTGCAAATAGCACCTCAACAACTAAGAGGATAGTTTCCGCAGAAGGAGGAGGTGTAGATACCTCAACTGGTATCGTACTCTCATCAGAACGCTGGGGCTCAGACGGCCCAGCACCACTACGAGTCACCTATAGGTGAATAAGACACATATTAGCGCCCTCGCACAAGCAATAACAATAATATAGTAACCCGCAGGTTCCTCAAACAAGTGTATTTGCATTCCTTAGTGGACATTCAAGAGTTCATTAGTGTTAATGCAGTTCACACTTACACGTGCTCGCCACCCCACAAAAGAATTCGACCACGAATTCGAAAGAGGAATACAACGACAAGCTGATACAAAAATGTAACGACTCCATCCATTAAATAACATATAATAGAAGGTCCGACCGGGGCCCCACACCATATTCCACAAACAGTCGGCGAGGTCACAGGTAAATACCAAAACACAATCGCACCCTAACACAGAGCATACTAGCGAAAGATTTTTAACAAAAAAATGAACTTAAATAAGGAATGTCCACTTTATATAACTAACCACATTATATAGGAATGTACAGCAAATATAAAATCATATGGACTTAAGGACTTACAGTTCCTCTTTACAAGTGTGGATTCCATACATCGGCGCGCAGGCCGGCCACACATAAACACCACACAAAAGTCTTTTATTAGCCTTTAAGGGCTAGCAACAGCAGCAGTAGTTAGGACTTCAGCCCTTTATTTCTCGCTCGGCTCTCCAGCACCTGCATAGAGATAGCCCATAAAAAAGGTGGCGAACAAGGCAATGGTCAGCATTCAGCTGACCAATTTATAATGACCCTACCCCTTTCCCAGGGTAGTGGTATTCCTTCCCTGCAAGCATATCAATTCACATAAAGATATATAACACATTATGCTCTCACGCACAAAAACTATATCACAAATGCCGGCCACACAGCCCGACGCTCCGTGCACTAAGGGAACATTATTAGTGTATCGGAAATACATAGGGTACCACCACCATTAAAGGTCCAAAACCTAACTATAAAGTTTGAGCACTAAGTATTAATGGCGCGTAAGCCTAAGACTCTCATTATGCGCTCCAACGAGACCATTAACTTAGGCATACTAGTCGGTCAGACATAACGCAGGTACAGATCAACTAATCCCGTTGCTCAAGTCGCCTTTCCATCACGGAATACTAACGTACTCATGGTCAATCTATAGGAGCGAGTCAGTCTCACCTTTCCTGTTCAGCACTATGCCTTTTTAAGAGCACACAGTTCACAATAGCCACACTGTCCACCAAGTACTGGCTTCACAATTAAAATACTGTCCATAAAGGACTGTCCATACTGTACACAAAGGAGTGGACACACTGTTCGAAATACAGGCATTATGAGGGTATTTTCGTGGAAACCTCATTCAAGTACTTCCTGTTACTCCACTTCACAAGCACAATCCACAGACTCCACAAAATACTTGTTGAAACATCACCAATCCAGACCAACCTATGCAGATGTGCTTCACACAGCATGTGTAGTCCGTACTACACATTTCCAGATCTATATGCAAGATGCATTCGGGATTCGACGAATCAACCCAAGGGAAATCCCTCAAGCATCCACCCTTTGGTGGGGGAAATTCATGCATATGCCAAAAGAAGGACTTGACATATCCAAGAAGGAAGATCGTTGCCCTTGATGATCTCTTTGGAGCCATGGAAATCTAGCCGGTTGGAAAGCACCGCAGCGGCCTTGCCTCCACAAATCTGGCCTCGGATCTTGATTCGGAACACTAAAACTCAAACGACAGCCGAATCCTCTTCTCCTCCTCCTTACTTGCTCTCCCTTCTCTCTATTCTTTTAGAAAGAATATGGCCAAGGTTGAATGATAGACCTCTCTCAAATCCTGGACTTAACACAGTAGGGAGAAGCTTGGGACAATAGATCTCAGATGAAGGAAATAAACTACCAAAAATCATCCTGAAAACTTTATTTTTGGGTTGACACGGCCTGTGACATGCCCGTATCACAGGCCATATACTGTAAGAGGCACACAAACTGACTCATCCCGAATAGGATACGGCCATATGACACGCCCGTGTTACAGGCCGTGAGTCCTGACACGACTTCAGACACGCCTGTGTATAGCCCGTATTCACCAGGCCTCACATCCCTGATCAAATCAAGAGAAGGACACGACCTCTGACATGACCATGTTATAGGCCGTATGTCCAACTCGACCACACAGAGCAGGATACGGCTTGAGACAAGCCTGTGTCCCAGGCCGTGTTGCCCAACGTGAACTCAATTTTTGGATTTGGGGTGTTATATATCATGTATTACATGGCATGATAAAAACAATTTTATCCTTAAAAGAACCTATGTCAATGAGAATAAGATTTCATTTCGTAAGCATAGTCATCCAATATTTTTGAAAGATTAAATGTTACGGAGTAAGAGGATAAAATTCATTACTCTTATACATATACATTGGGTTATATGAAGTTGTTCCAAAAAATTTTACAAGTTATGGAAAATAAGATTTCATTTTCCTAAAATTCGACATTCAAAGAAAAATTCATTAGAGGTTTGAGAAAAAAAAACCTCACCTCTAAAACCAAAGCCATATTCATAAACCACAACAACCCCCTTAGCCATATTCATTGTTTTTAGACATAATTTAAAATCTTTTTGAGAGCATACTTTTTAAATTGCATTATTTCTTTTAAACTCTTATAATCTAAAGTTTCTATAATTCCAATCTATTTTTGTTAGCTAACAATTATAATTTATGTTTGCTATTTGGCTACCTAAAGAAGTCTTTTCTGCCAAAACTTTTCCTCTATTTAAATAATTTCATGATTTAGGATTAACTCTAATACTCCTGATGTTTATTTAGATCTCACTTTTAATTAATTCAGATGGTAGTTAAATTTTGGATTTCTTTTAATTCCATATAATTATATCTAAATCTTTTTCTCTGGAATAGCAAAAGCTAAAGTATGTGGGTGTCTGATGAGTTGTCAATATTAGAATTTTTACGCACTTTATTTTGATCGTTTTAGTTTATTTTCGTTGTTTTTAGTTACTCTTGTTCAATAAAATGTTACTTTTTTAATATATTCTTCTAACTTAGCTTTATTTTGTTTTCTGAAATTTTGTAGAAAAAAGTCGAAAAATCAAAGTACCCGTGTGTGTCCCATCAGTAACACCTGTGTCACGCCATGTACTCGACGCCAGCAAGACAACCACTCAACGCTTCCAATCAAGGACTCAACGCCCTAGACACCGTGACCTTTTCAACATGCCCGTGTCGATCCTATAGTTTTCAACCCATTTCAAATAGTTATTGTCGACATCAAATTCTGCCAGATGTCTAGTCACGCCCCCCATACATGCCTGTGGATGACGAACACGCCTGTGATCGCCACGTGGAATTTCCAGAAGCTTCCAAAATTTCACTAGTCACCTAGTTTTTGGCTTCACCAACACGCCAACATTACACTCCCCCCAGTGACGCCTGTGACCCGGGCATGTAATCCGAATTTTTTGCCTATAAATAGAACTTTTCTGTAGGAGCCAAGGGTTCAAATTTTTGGAACCATTTTGCTGTTGGTGGGCTACTTAGGTGTTTTTTCTAGCTATGTAAGGAGAACTTTCTCCATCTCTCTTTATGTTTGTTTTAGCTTTTTGTAACACTCTTTTTAGCTTAATAAAATTTGTTTGTTTTTTCAACTTTATGTTTTATTGGAATGCACTTGAGCGCCCCACTTTTAGTGATCTTTTGTATCTTTGTTTTTCTCTTTATAATGGGTGTGTGTGTGTGTGTGTGTGTGAGAGTAATTTTAGGTTTTTATGTTATCAAGCTTTGCTTACTTAGTTTTTTGTAGATTTTCTCTTAGCTCCAAGTTGTTATGCTAGTTTTTTATCTTGTCCCTTAGCTTTGTTTAGGTTTAGTTGTTTTTGTACTTTATATTAATTCTTATGGATTTATAAAAAATGATTTTAAAGTGGTTTTTTTACTTAGTTTTTTTATTTTTGTAAAACTTTTTATTCAATTACTTTTTTTTCCACTTTTTAAGAACTTTTATGTACTTATAAGAATAACAATCTATTTATTTTAATTTTTGTAACACTTTTATTTTTGCTTTTATTAGAAAACCCTTTTGCTCCTTTAATTTTTATTTATTATTTTTATGTATTTTTAGCAAGTTCTTGGACTAGAAATGTAATCATTTTATTTTTTCGATCACTATGTTTTTCTCTTTAATTTGTGCGTGTGAGTGTATGAGGCTAATTTTTATAGCTTTCCTTTAATGCTTTCCTCAATTTATGTTGAGTGTGTGCGTATATGAGTTAATTTTTTTTGCTTTCATTTCTCACCTACTCATTTGAATTGGACTCGCACTTTACTGCTTTATTTACTGCTTTCATTTCCCGCCTACTCGATCGAGTAGGACTTGCAATTTACCGCTTTAATTTCCCGCCTTATCGTTTGAGGGAGACTTGGAATTTACCGCTTTCATTTCCCGCCTACACTTTTGAGTAGGACTTGCAATTTATCGCTTTCATTTCCCGCCTACTCGTTTGAGTAGGACTTGCACTTACAATTATGCAAATTTTCTTCATGAGCCATCCCTATTCCGATGAGTGGCTAATCTCTCTTAGCCCTCTATATCAAAGAGCATTGGAATAGATAAAATCTTTTTAAATAATTAAAGATCCTCTTTTTCACTATAATTTAAAAACTTAAGGTTTACCCCAGGTATACGAAGCATAGAATCACATATTAATGTGTGGGCTCTATTTTCGTTATCTCTACGCTAACTAGCTGAGAGGCCGTGCTATAACACACCAAATCCCAAAATGGAGTTAAGATAGGGCAATACGGCCTGGGACACGGGCGTGTCCCAAGGCGGGTCCTGCTCTGAGTTGGGGTATACGGCCAAGGATACGGGCGTGTCCTAGGCCGTGTCCTTCTCTGGTTTTGTCCAGGGATCCCCACACGACCAATGACACGGGTGTGTCAGAGGCCGTTTCCTCCTTGGGTTTGTGTTGCCAATTGAATACGGATGGGCAAGGGCATTTCTGTAGCTATGTCTAGGCACACGGCCTGTGACACGAGCGTGTCACAGTGGCGTATCCTTCTCTGGAATTGTAAAGGGCATTGAGGCCTGGTGAATACGGTCTTGACACGGGCGTGTCTGAAGCCATGTTTGTGCACACGGCATGTGACACGGGCGTGTCACATGGCCATGTCCTGTTTTGGATCAGTCAGTTTGTGTACCGCTTACAGTACGTTTCCTGTGACACGGGGGTTTTATAGGCCTTGTCAGCCCAAAAATAGAAATTTGAGGGCAATCTATGGCATTTCGTTTCCTTCATCTTGGATCCTGTGGCCAAAGCCCTTTCCTGCTGTGTTAAGTCACGGATTTGAATGAAGTTTTCATTCATAACTTAGACCACTATCTTTCTGAAGGAGAAGTGAGAAGGGAGAGTAAGGAGGAGGAGGAGGAGAAGATCCGGCCGCCGGTGGAGCTTCCGTGTTTTGATTCGAGATCCAAGGCCAGTTTTGTGGAGGCAAGGCCGTTACGGTGCTTTCCAACAGGCTAGAATTTATATGGCTCCAAAGAGATCGTCAAGGGTAACGATTTTCCTTCTTGGACAAGTGAAGTCCTCCTTTATGCATGTGCATGGAATCCTCCACCAAAAGGTGAAAGAGTGAGTGATTACATTGGGTTCATAATTATTATCCCTAGTTGAGTCTGCATCTAGACCCAGAAATGTGTAGTACGGGATATGCATACTATGTGAAGCCCATTTTGACAGGTTGGTATGGAATTGTGATGTTGCATCTTGCGCACCGGAGATGACTCCGCATTTAAACATGTATTTTGTGGAGTCGATGGGTTGTGCATGTGAAGTGGAGTAACAGGAAGGACTGGAATGAGGAATTCCAGGAAAATACTCTTATACTGCTTGTGATGTGGCTATTGTGTGTCCAGTCCTTTGTGGATAGTGTAGCTAGTCCTTGGTGGACATCGTGGCTATTGTGAAGCCAATCCAATGTGGATAGTGTGACGAATATAAGGCTAGTCCTTGGTGGACATTATGGCTATGGTTAGCTGTGTACTCTGAAAAAGGCTTCGTGCCGAACAGGAAAGGTGATACTGACCCGCGCATACAATTGGTCATGAGTACGTTAGTATTCGGTGATGGCTAGGCGAATTGAGCAACGGGATTGGTTGATCTGTACCTGCATTATGTCCGACCGACGGGAAGACCTATGTGATTGGTCTCATTGGAGCGCATAATGAGAGTCTTAGGCCTGCGTGCCAGTAAGACTGAATGCTCAAAGTTTACCATTTGGCTTATAACCTTGAACGGTTGTGGGACCCTAGTTCGTCGGTACACCAAGAATGTTCCCTCAGTGCACGGAGCGTCAGGCCGCATGCCCAGTGTTTGTGGTATATTGTTTGTGCTCGAGAGCATAATATGTGATATATCTGTATATGCATTGTTATGCTTGTAGGGAAGGAATACCACGTCCCCGGGAAAGGGGTAGGATTGTTATAAATTGGTAAGTTGAATGCTGACCGTTGCCTTGTTTGGCCCTTCTAGGTGGGATGTCCCTATGCAGGTGCTGGAGAGCCGAGCGAAAAATGAAGGGCAAAAGTCCCTGATGTTGCTGCTACTACTGCTAGGCCATGAAGGCTAAGAAAGTGATGTTGTGTTTTGTTCTTGAGTGGCCGGCCTGTGCGCCGATGTATAGAATCCACACTTTGAAAAGAGAAATTGTAAGGCCTTAAGGCCAACCTTTGTTGTATTTACTATACATTCCTTCAAGAGGATATATATAAATGTGGTTTATATATAGTGGACATTCCTGGTTTGAGTTCAGATTATTGTTAAAATATTCTGCTAGCATGCTCTGAGTTTGGGTGCGATGGTGTTTTGGTATTAACCTGTGACCTCGCCGTCTGTTTGTTGCATATAGTGTGGAGACCCGACCGAACCTTCTATTATATGTTATTTAACGGGTGGAGTTGATACATTTTGTTATCATCTTGTCTCGGTCTTCCTCTTTCGAATTGGTGGTCGAATTATTTTGTTGGGTGGCGCGCACGTGTCTGTGCTTTAACACTAATGAACTCTTGAATGTCCACTAAGGAATGCAAATACACTTGTTTGAGGAACCTGCGCATTCCTAAATTTTTGTTAGTGCTTGTGCGAGGGTGCTAATGTGTGTCTTGTTCACCTATAGGTTACTCGTAGTGGTGATGGGCAGTATGAGCCCTAGGGTTCTGATGAGTGCGGCACCAGCTGAGGTGCCTACACCTCCTCCTTTTGCGGAAATTGTTCGACTAGTTGTTGAGGCGCTATTTGCCATGATTTAGTATACCGGGAAGGCGCAGCCGGCGTTGGTGCCAGATCGTGTTTGTGTAAGACCCGAACTGGTTGAGGTTGTGGATCCGCGAGTAGCTGAACGACAGTTGAAGCAATTCATGAGCTTCAATCCACCTACGTTCATGAGTATGGGATCCCCAACACAGGCAAAGGATTGGTTATCATGAGTCAAGCGTATATTGATGGCGATCAGGACAGAGGAAAATCAGAAGGTCACCTTGGCCACCTTCATATTGGAAGGAGAGGCTCGATTATTGTGGGACGAGGTACGGTTAAACCATTTAGCAGGTAGGCAGTTAGCACAAGTTTTGATTGAGGAGTTCTATCGAAAGTTCTTGGCAAAGCACTTTCCAGCAACACAACGCATTGCCATGTAGAACGAGTTCCAACGGTTAATACAATAGGAAAGTAGCGTTGATACGTACTTGCATGAATTTATAAGGTTGGGACAGTATGCGTGGTCAATCTTCGGGGATGAACAAACGAAAACCAATCGGTTCTACGAAGGGTTGCGGGATGAGTTGAGATTCTTTCCCTCAAGTTCGGTGAACCAAGGATTTCAGACATTGGTCGATACTGCATGTGCGCTGGAGAAGGATATAAAATAGTTGCAATGCAAAAAGGACTTGGCTGGGTCAAAGGCAGAGTTCAAAGCACCCCGCCGTGGAAAATCGTGCTACCAGAAGAAGTGGGGCAAGAGCTCCAAGCCTTCTGTGTAAGATTCTGCGACAGTTGCGTCGGGAGCAACTTCGAGGAAGGAGTCTCGTACCTGCTTTACCTGTGGCTGAGTGGGGATAATTGCCCTTGATTGTCGGGTTGCTCTGCCATAGGGGGAAAAGAAGACGAGCGCGTCTTATGCTTATAAGGGCAAGGCAGTGGTGGAGTCCTCTGCCTCCCAGGCGTAGCCCAGTGTTTAAAATCTTGGACAATAAGAGGCTATAAAGTCAAAGTGACGTAATCATAGGTATGATTTAAGTTATTGCATGCATTTGATATTGCATATTTTGTATCTAGCTTGTGCGTGATGTGTGTGCTACAGGCTTTGTGCTGATTCAGAACAACCCGGCGAGAGCCCTATTTAATACGGGTGCTTCACTTTCATTTCTGTCTAATGACTTCGTAGCTCCAATTGGAGTATCGAGTCATGTGAAGACAGATAGTATAATGGTGTTATTACCTAATGGTTGTGTGATGCTTACGGATAGAGCTTGTGATGTGGAAGTTCAAATAAGAAGTCAGGATTTCGGTTTGAGTGCATCGGTGCTACCGATATCGGAGTTTGACTAGCTCTCGGAGCAGAGTACCTTTATTGATTGCAATTCAAATGAGATCACACTTGGCCAGAATACCGAGCTTGAGACTAAGTTCGCTGGTATGCGAGGAGTAGGCGGGGCCTTTATATCTGCTCTCTAAATCTTCAATGTTGTTTAGAAGGGCGCAGATTTATTATTCACGCTTAATCATGCTGTTGAGCGAAAGGCCAGTGTGAATGATGTTCCAATTGTGTCGGAGTTTGCCGAGGTGTTTCCTATGGATCTTCTTGGGTTACCACCCCAGCGGGAGATCGACTTCTCTATTGAGTTGGTGCCAGGTGCGAAACCTGTGGCCCGCTCGTCATATCGCGTAATGACAAAAGAAATGGATTTATTGAAAGTCCATGTACAAGAGTTGTTAGAACATAGATATATTCACACAAGTATGTCACCTTGGAGCGCGCATGTTCTATTTGTGAAAAAGAAAGACGGTAGCTTATGGTTATGTATTGACTATCGTGAATTGAAAAAGCTGACGGAGAAAAACAAGTATCTGATTCCACTGATCGATGACTTGTTTGATCAGCTGGTGGGGTCAACCATTTATTCTAAATTGGATTTGAAGTCTGGATATTACTAATTGAAAATTTGGGAAGGTGACATTCCCAAGAAAGCGTTTGGAACACGCTACGGTCATTATGAGTTTACCATAATGCCGTTTGGCTTATGTAATACACCTTCGGTGTTCATGGATCTAATGCACCGAACGTTCTGAGAGTACCTGGATCTAGTTGTGATTGTATTCATCGATGATATCTTAGTGTACTCTTAGTCGGAACCAGATCATGCAAACCTGATGGCCGCAGAATAGTGACCAACTGTGGGTGGTTCCAAATGGTCAGATTCCGCGGGCCGAGTAAGAAGATCGAGTTTTTTAATGAGAGGAGGCAAGTGCACCTATCGCGTAGTACTCAGTATTCGGGAGAATACCGAGGTCGTATTGTTCTCGGGGGTGCGTTGATTATATCTACTCTTCTAGGAAGACTATTATCTTACTATCAGTAAGGTGGGATTTTTAGTTTAATTAAAACGGAAAGAAAGAGAGCTGAATTTTACTAAGTTAGTTCGATGATGGGTTAACGCTCGGCATCGAATCGGATTAAGACTGAAATAATTCTTAACAATTATCAAACTTTGTTTTTAAATTAATAAAAGGCACTTGGCCGTGGAGGTTCCATAAATATGAGCGCACTAATCTCTAGGAATATTGCTCAACTGAATATTAAGACTATTCGACCGATCGTTAGACCGACGAAGGATTCCTCTTAATGCCCGCTTTATGCTAAGAACCCCGCTATTGGGTGGGGAACCCAATTCGGTAGAACAACGCTTGTCCTCTTTCGAGGGTATGTACGCAATTCTATTTACCCAAGGGGGATCGGTCCATACACGCAGCCTCTCGGCGTTGCGAATGGATAACGGAAATAGAGCCCACACATCGATTATGTGGTCCTACGCGTCATTAACCCGGGGCAAACCTTAAGTCCTTAAATTAAAATAAAAATAGAGTTCTTTAAATATTTCAAATCATTTTATTTATGCCAATGCTCTTCGTTGCCAAAGGCTAATAGAGATTAGTCACTCATCGGTATGGGGACAGCTTTATGATTTTTAGTGAAGCGTGAGCTGAAATTAAGTACTAAACAATTATAAGAGGAAACACAAAAAAACAGGACATTTAGATAAATTGAAGGCCAATTGATGAAGGCACTCACGCACACTTCAAAACCATAAAGAAATTAAATAAAGCAAGTCCTACTCAAATGAGTATGCGAGAAATAAATGCAAGTACAAGTCCTACTCAAAACTGAGTAGGCGGTAAATTAAAGCAATGTGCCATTTAACTCTTAACGAGTAGGAGGAAATAAATGCATAAATAAAAAGAAACTAAGTAAGAAAAAATGAAAATTACAAGTCCCACTCAAAATGAGTGGGCGGTAAATTAAAGCAGAGCTCCGTTTAACTCTTACCGAGTAGGCAGAAATAAATGCACACACACACACTGTACATAACTGAATAAAGCATATAAGAAAGCATGAAAAATTAGAACCTACACTCACACACTCTACATAAATGAATTAAGAAATAAAAGAAAGCACTAAAGATTATTCTAATACACTCACGCACTTTACATAAATGAATAAAGCAATGAAAGAAAGCACAAAAGATTATTCTCATACACTCACATACACATAGAAATAACACAAAATGAAAGTTACCTAAAAATTAAAACTATAACTTTTCTACCCTTAGAACTTGCCAAAAACAATTAAAAAGATGAAATAAAAATAGTTTGAACACTTGGAATTGAACATAAAGCAAACATACAAGTTCTTTAAAAATTTAAATGATAACTTTTCTACCCTTAGAACTTGCCAAAAACAATTAAAAAGATGAAATAAAAATTGTTTGAAGCAAAAGTTTTTGAAAACAAAGGGTAAATCAAGTTGTTGAAAAATTAAAACGTTTACATTTTCATCCATAGGATTTCGTAGAAGTGATTAAAAAGTGAAAAGAAAAATTAAAAGAACAAAACAGGTTTTATAATCCTAAAGCAAAGCTAAGTAAAAAAATATAAACACTTTAAAACCACTTTTACAACTTCATAGGAATGAAAATATGAGCCTTTAGAAATTTTTCAATACAACTTTAATTCTTTAAAAAGAAGACTTAAACTAAATTTTTGACATTATAACGGCTCAATTTTTTGATAAAAGCCTAAAATAAAACCTAACATTACAACATATTGCATGAAAAATTAAGACAAGTTACACTCATACACACACACACACACTTTTCACAAAGATGAACAAAGCTAAACATAAGGATAAAAAGGATGAAGGAAAGTGAAGCACCCAAATACACATTCATTCCATGTAGAGGGAGAAAGAGGAAATTTTTTTTTATTTTCATAATTTAAGCTATTACAAACTATTACAAAGCAAAAGGAAAAGCTAAAACAAACATAAGAAGGAAGAGAGAGAAAGTCTCCTTACATGAAGATGAAAGTGCACCAAGGGCAGCCCACAAAGACACTAAATTTGGCTCAAAAAAGTGAACCCTTGGCCCTCACAGAAATTTTTTATTTATAGACAAAAAGTTCGGGTTTTACACGCCCTGGTCACGGGCGTGACAGGGGGCGTGTCGGTCAGTTGCGTTTTTGACTTGGCAAACTCGGCGAGCTGGCATAATTCTGGAAGGTCGGGGAGTGACACGTGGCAGTCAGGGGCGTGAAAGCCATGGTCACGGGTGTGACAGAGGGCGTGTCGAGCCCTAGTCGACGAGCTTCGAGCACTGATCGACGATCTGGAAGCTTCTGTTATTGACACGTGGCGGTCACGGGCGTGACGGGGGGCGTGACTTGGATGGTTGGCAGCTCGATGTCGGCAGCATTGACAGTTGACGAAGCGTTGAGTGACGACATCGAACACGGGCGTGACGAGTCTTGGACACGGGCATGACATGATGGCGTTGAGTGTTGAATAGTAAAATCGTTGAGTGTCGACTGGCTGATGGAGTTGAGTGCATGTCACGGGCGTGTCGGGCATGGTCACGGGCGTGATAGGTCAAATTTTTACTTTTCCTGAAATTTTTCAGAAAACAAAAAAAGATAAGTTAGAATTATTTTTTTACAAAAAGAAGCATATTTATTAAACAAAGCAAACAAAAAAGGTAAAAATAAAGTAAAACGACTTAATAAATATACAATAAAAGTAGGTATTTTTACAACTCATCAAATACACCCATACTTAAGCTTTTGCTATTGCAGAGCAAAAGTTTGAGGTGAATTTATAAGGAATAATTAAGAACTCTAAGTTGTGATACCACTTGAATTAATTATCAGAGAGATTTGAATAAATATACGGGGTATAAGAGTTAAGTCCTAAAATTATGTAGATGATTTAAACAGGACAAAAGTTTTGGCCAAAAGACTTCTTGATATAATCAAATAGAAAGCAATATTTGTATTGGTTAGATTAACAGAAAATAGTTTGGAATTATATGAACTTTAGCTTATAGGAGTTTTACCAGAAATAGTGCAATTTACGAATTATGCTCTCAAAAAGATTTTTGAATTAATTCTAGAGTCATGAAATTGGATAAGGGGGTTGATGTTTGTTTATGAAGATGCTTGGATTTTAAGGCGAGGTATTTTTTTCTCGAACCTCCAATTTTTTTGGATTTGGATTTGAATGTTATAGGAAAACGAAATCTTGTTTTCCTTAACATGAATTTTTTTTTCTTCTTCATAATAAGAATTAACCCAATGTATATGTGGAGGAGTAATGAATTTTATCCTCTTACTCCGTAACATATAATCTTTTAATATATTGAGTGCCTATATTTACAGAACGAAATCTTATTCCCATTGACATAGGATTTTTTTTTGGGGGGGGGGGGGAATTTGTATCATACCACGTAGGTTATGATAACTAAGGGGAGAAAAGAGAACTAGATTTTTAATTGAAATTTTTTTTTTCGAGAGCAACCTTTATAAATTGTACGTTCCAATTTTTCAGAAAGCTAAAAGCAAGCTTTATTGAATTCTATAGTCGTTATTTTCTAACATGGTACACGTGCTCCTATCTATGAAAAATTAGAAGTAGTGCCGAAAGCGAGTCCCCTATTTTTAACAAAGTATAATAAATTCTTTAAAACTAAACCCCGGCTATTAAGATTTTTCACTCTATAATTAACAAACGAATAGTGAACAAAGAATTGATCAAATTCGCATGTAAATAAACTCAAAACAAAATTTTTGGTAGCAAGAAACTTAAGAATGATATATTTGTTTCATAAGTTATATATTTTGTTTTTGAATTTTTGAAGTTATTATCTTTTTTTTTGTATTTTTGTATTTATATCTTTAATATATACATACTAAAGGAAAAAAATACGAAAAATAAATTTTTTTTGGATTTTTAAGTTTTGTGAATTTTTTTTGAATTATTAAGTTTTGTTAATTTTTTTTGTATTTTAAAGTTTTGTGAAATTTTTTTTTGTATTTTAAAGAAAATTTTCATTCTATTTACAAAAATTTGGGAGAAAAAGGAAAAAAATATTTACAAGGATGAGAGGGAAAAAGGGAGAGGGGAAAGAGAAAGAATATTTACAAAAAGTACTTATAAAAATTATTTACAAAAAATATTTACAAGAATATTTACAAAAATATAAACTAGGTTACCGCGAGCTGAATCGTTATGTGGATGGCTCGATGAGCCGGATCTCGCGGACCGAGTAAAAAATAAATTAAAGTTTCAAAAATGAAACTTCAAAAAATATATTTTTTTTGTGATTTTTGTGTTTTATATATATATTTTTTTATTTTTGAAGTTTTGTTTTTAAGTTTTTTTTTGTAAGTGAAAAAAGAAAGAACTAAAAATACAAAAACACCCCCATACTTAGTTCCAACATTGTCCCCAATGTTGTATGCTAAGCATGAGGAACAAGATAACAGATATATGTACAAAAATGAAAAAGAGGGGGGCAGAAAACATCCCTGATCCGCGCTCGGGGAAGCCAATTAGAAACGCTGTAGTTATTAGAAAAATAGAAAACATGATAAATAAAGACGTAAAAAAGAAATAAGCATGGGGTGCCTCCAAGGAGCGCTTTGTTTATAGTCGCGTAGCTTGACTATAGTGGCGGGTTTATAAGTCGAGGAGGGTTATGGTTTTGCTATACTCGATCACTGGGTCGCCCGCTATGTAAGTCTTTAGCCGATTACCGTATACTTTAAACAAGCCTTTTTCCGGGTGGGAGATGAGTACGGTCCCATATGGAAAAACTTCTTCAACTAAGAAGGGACCGGACCAACGGGATTTGAGTTTGCCAGGAAAAAGTTTAAGACGAGAACTATAGAGAAGGACTAGATCGCCCGGAGAAAAATTTTTGGGGGATTTAATTTTTCGATCGTGATATAACGTAGAACGCTCCTTATAGAATTTATTGCTCTCGTAAGCATTCGCACGCCATTCATCGAGCTCGTTTAGTTGCAGTTTTCGATTCTGAGCGGCTAAGTTAGAGTCGAGGTTTAAAAGTTTTAATGCCCAAAGTGCGCGGTGCTCCAGTTCTACGGGTAAATGGCACGCTTTGCCATAGACTAATCGAAACGGAGTACAACCGGTAGCGGTTTTGTAAGCCGTAGGATAAGCCCATAACGCGTCGTCGAGATTAACGGATCAATCTTTCCTATTAAGTGAAACGGTTTTTTCTAATATGCGTTTTATTTCTCGATTTACTACCTCAACTTGGCCACTTGTTTGCGGGTGGTAGGGGGTGGAAAGTTTGTGCATGACCCCGTATTTAGGTAACGTCTTAGCAATTAGAGCGTTACAAAAATGCGTTCCTCTATCACTAACAATAGCGCGAGGCGTGCCGAAGCGAGAAAATAATTTTTTTAGAAATGTAACGACGACTCGCGCATCATTGGTGGGGAGAGCTTGCGCTTCCGCCCACCTTGATACGTAGTCGACCCTTGGCCTTCACAGAAATTTTTTATTTATAGACAAAAAGTTTGGGTTTGACACACCCTGGTCACGGGCATGACAGGGGGCGTGTCGGTCAGTTGCGTTTTTGACTTGGCAAACTCGGCGAGCTGGCGTATTTCTGGAAGGTCGGGGAGTGACACGTGGCGGTCACGGGTGTGACAGCCATTGTCACGGGTGTGATCAAGGACGTGTTGAGCCCTGGTCGACAAGCTTCGAGCACTGATCGACGATCTGGAAGCTTCTATAAGTGACACATGGCGGTCACAGGCGTGACGGGGGGCGTGAATTGGACGGTTGGCAGCTCGATGTCAGCAGCGTTGACAGTTTACAAAGCATTGAGTGTCGACATCGAACACGGGCGTGCCAAGTCTTGGACACTGGCGTGACATGATGGCGTTGAGTGTTGAGTAGTAAAATCGTTGAGTATCAATTGGCTGATGGAATTGAGTGCCTGTCACGGGCGTGTCGGGCATGGTCACGGGCATGATAGGTCAAATTTTGACTTTTCCCTAAATTTTTCAGAAAATAAAAAAAGATAAGTTAGAATTATTTTTTTACAAATAGAAGCATATTTTTTAAACAAAGCAAACAAAAAAGGTAAAAATAAAGTAAAACGAATTAATAAAAATACTATAAAAGTAGGTATATTTACAACTCATCAAAACCATTTGCGGTTGGTGTTCCATACCTTGTGGAGGAATAAGCTCTATGCCAAGTTCTCAAAGTGTGAATTTTGGCTGTTGTCTGTGGCTTTTATTGGCCATGTGGTAAGTGGAGAGGGCATAACAGTGGATCCGTCAAAGATAAGTGTCATACGAGAGTGGCCAGTGATGTCTTCAGTGTCTGAGGTTAGGAGTTTCCTTGGACTGGCAGGCTACTACAGATGGTTTGTGGAAAACTTCTCATAGATCGCTTTGCCTCTTACCATGTTAACGAGGAATGATTGGAAGTCTGTTTGGATGCCGGAGTTCGCGTGAGCTTTTGAAGAGCTGAAGTGGTGGAGACGATGAACCACAGCTTGCTGAAGACCCTCCCTCGTCTCCAACAAAGGACTCACGTCGCCATGGTGCCCACTCGGGGCGATGTTATGATCTCCGCCCTCGGCTCAAGCCCGTCTAATCCTTTTATTTATGTCATTTTATTTATCGTATTTATTGTGCCACTTGTTTAGGCATTTTATTAGTCTCTTTAAGTTTAAAACAAAGCAAACACTATTAGCATTATTTTTCATTGTGGGCTGCTAATAGCCGTATGTTGGTTGTAAGCCTATATATAGGCATAGGATGTTTCCTTTTGAAGTATTGAAGAAGAATTTTGAAAACCCTAACCCTATCTCTCTTTTTCTCCTCCTCTTAGCCGCCCCTACTCTCTCCCTCTTCCCCCTCACTACTTCGGCCGCCCCCCTCTCTCCATTCCCAAAAGCCGCCTCTCCTTCATCCCTTCCTCCCCTCTCCCAATCTACATCCTCAACACCACCCCATCCTCATAAGCCGCCCCTTATCCGACTATCCTCCCTCATCCCAATCGGCCGACCACCCTCTCCCATCCATCTTGGCCGACCGCCCCCCTTTGGGTGAAGGTGGAGTCTTCCTTGCTCCGAGGAACTTGGTGACGGCGTGACGCGGCGACGGAGGAATCTCTTTCTCCATCCGGCACAACTCCGGCGGAACCGCGGGCGAGTGATCCCTTGGTAAAACAGTCGGAATCATCCATTCCGACTTGGGTAACGATCCTCTCCACTTCCGTGAGATTCCCTCTTGATTTTTCTAGCGGCTGGAAAGATTTTAGCGTTGCTTGCGAATCATTATTTTTCGTGGGTTTTGCTTTAAGTGTTGCAACATCACTACGCTTTATTTCCGAAAAGGGTTTGGCGAACCCCGCTTCTTATTGTTGGGGGAGATCAACCGTTTCTCGATCGTGTTTCTGGGTAGATCTTCTTTGGTACAACATCGCTCGTCCGGACCGGGTGGGTCCCTTTTGCTAGAAAGGATAAAGGCCTTTAGCCGCTTGTCCGATCTTTCCGACGGTGTGGCGACCGTGTTGGTTACTTATTTGTTTGCATAATAGTGCGCTGCGTTTTAGTTTTTGTGTGGTTGTCATCGTGGGTGTTAGACATCACGCGCGTTAGAACGCTTTAGTAGTCTCGTTGGCGGATAGTGGCCTACATCATGAAGAGTCGTTTGACCACGACGCCTATTTTGACATTGCCATGTGGTACAGATGGTTATGTGATTTACAGTGATGCTTCAGGGAGTGGCTTAGGCTGCGTTCTTTTACAGTTTGGCAAGGAGATTGCTTATGGCTCACGCTAGTTGAAATTGCATGAACGAAACTATCCCGTCCACGAATTAGAGTAGGCGGCGGTGATCTTTGCGCTGAAATAAATACGGCACTATCTATGTGGCATCAAAGTGGATATCTACACAGATCATAAGAGCCTAAAATATCTGTTGGATCAGAAGGATCTGAATATGCGACAACGAAGGTGGATGGAATTCCTTGGGGACTATACCTTCGATATTCACTATACTCACGGGAAGGGAAATGTGGTCGCAGATGCCTTGAATCGTAGGACTCCGGTAAGGGCAAGTTGGTTGCAGATGCATGATGAGAGTCTAATCTAGGAGTTGGAAGCGTTAGAGATTTCTTGTGTTAACAAGAATTCCACAGCCGATGCATGCTCGAACTGGACGGAGGTATAGTATGACCTTGTAGACTGGGTTCGGCGAGCAACGGAGCTTGATGAAAGTCTCAAATGATATGCAAGGGATGGGTCAGATGACCAATTCTCTTGCGATGACGGCTTATTAAGGAAGGGTGGCCGGTTGTGCGTCCGAAGTATGGGTAAGTTGAGAGAAGAGTTGATGTATGAAGCTCACTTTGAAAAGTACAAAATTCACCCTTGGAGAACAAAGATGTACAAGGACATGAAGAAATTATTCTGGTGGCTAGGACTAAAGAAAGACATAGCACATTATGTGGCGAAATGTAAAACTTGTGCACTGGTGAAAGCGGAATGCCAGAAGCCTGGCAGTTTCCTGAATTCGTTACCTATTTCGGAATGAAAGTTTTATGATATTTCAATGGATTTCGTGCATGGGTTGCCGAGATCTAAATGCGGGAATGATTCAATCTGGGTAATTGTAGACCGGTTGACAAAAGTGGCTCACTTCCTACCAAATTTGAGGGACGATTCAGTGGAAACCTTGGCAAAACTCAATGTGGAGAAGATTGTCCGATTACACGGTGTTCCACGGAGCATTGTAAGTGACCGTGATGGGAGATTCACCTTGATTGATTGGAGGCTAATCCATCAGTTGTTGGGAACAAATTTAGCATTCAGTATGGCCTTTCATCCCCAAACGGACGGCCAGACTGAGAGGACCAATAGGACAATAGAGGATATGCCCCGAATGTGCGCCATGGATTTTGGTAAGAGATGGGAAGATCATGTCTATAAGGTGGAGTTTGCCTACAATAATAGCTACCAAGCGAGTATCAGTATGGCACTGTTTGAAGCTCTGTATGGTCGTAAATTTCGTACACCATTAGCTTGGGCAGAAACAGGCGAATCCAAGCTATATAAGCAAACAGAAATGGAAGAAGCTAACTCGACAATACGAGCTATTCGGGAGAGGCTACTGATAGCCCAAGATTGACAAGCCAAATATTATAATGCCAAGAACCAAAACATTAAGTTTGTGATGGGCGATTGGGTCTATTTGAATATAAAACTCTTCAAAGGTGTGTCTAGGATTCGACGTTTAAAAAAGTTAAGTCTGAGATATCTTGGTCCATTTGAAGTGGTGGAGCGAGTTGGGGAAGTTGCTTATCGGCTAGCTCTTTTGGCAGAATTGAGCGGATTGCATGATATGTTCCACATCTCAGTACTTCGAAAAGCCATGAAAGATCCAACTCAAGTGAATGAGAATGATCGCGTACCGGTCGAATATGGGCTAACGACGAAGGATAGACCCATTTGGATCGAAGATAGAGCCGATAAACAGTTGCAAAACAAGACAATCGGGATGGTCAAAGTCTGGTGGGATAATTGTGGTCATGAGGAGCTAACATGGGAGTGGGAGTAGACCATTTCCCGAGTTGCTTGTTTAAACTATTGTAAAGTGCGTCTTTTATTGTAACAGACATTTTGAAGTTATAAAATGGTGATTGCTGGGTTTCCTTGCTGTGTGAAAATTTTGGGACGAAATTTTTTGTAAGGAGGGGAGGGTTGTAACACTCCAAATCCCAAAATGGAGTAAAGGGAGGGCAACACGACCTGGAATACGGGCGTGTCCGGAGGCAAGTCCTGCTCTGAGTTGGGGTACACGGCCAAGGACATGGGCGTGTCCTAAGACGTGTCCTTCTTTGGTTTTGGACAGGGAGCCCCACACGACCAATGATACGGGCGTGTCAGAGGCCGTGTCCTCCTCGAGTTTGTGCGGCCTATTAAACACGGCTGGGCAAGACGTATCTGCAACTGTGTCTAGGAAAACGGCCTGTGACACGGGCATGTCATAGGGCCATGTAATTCTCTTGAATTATCCAGGGCATTGAGGCCTGGTTAACACGATCTAGACACGGGCATGTCCAAAGCCGTATCAGTGCATACGACATGTGACATGAGCTTGTCACATAGTTGTGTCCTGTTCTGGATCAGTCGGTTTGTGTACCGCTTATAGTACACGGCCTGTGACACAGGCGTGTCACTGGCAGTGTCAACCCAAAAATAGAAATTTTAGGGCAATCTATGGTCGTTCGTTTCCTTTATCTTGGATCCAGTGGCCCAAGCCCTTCCCTATTGTGTTAAGTCACGGATTTGAATGAAGTTTTCATTCATAACTTGGACCACTCTCTTTCTAAAGGAGAAGTTAGAAGGGAGAGCAAGGAGGTGGAGGAGAAGGAGGAGAAGATCCGGCCGCAAGTGGAGCTTCCGAGTTCAAATTCGAGATCCAAGGCTAGTTTTGTCGAGTCAAGGCCGCTGGGGTGATTTCCAACCGGCTAGATTTTCTATGGCTCCACAGAGATCGTCAAGGGTAACCTTATTCCTTCTTCGACAAGTGAAATCCTCCTTTATGCATGAGCATGGAATCCTCCACAAATAGGTGGAAAGAGTAAGTGATTCCAGTGGGTTTATAGTTGCTATCCCCGGTTGAGTCTGCATCTAGACCTAGAAATGTGTAGTACGGGATAGGCATACTGTGTGAAGCCCATTTGGATAGGTTGGTCTGGATTGGTGATGTTGAATCTTGCGCACCGGAGAAGACTCCGGGTTTAAACTTGTAGTTTGTGAAGTCGATCGGTTTTGCCTGTGAAGTGGAGTAACATGAAGTACTGGAATGAGGAATTCTAGGAAAATACCCTTGTACTGCTTGTGCTGTAGCTATTATGTGGTCAGTACTTTGTGGGCAGTATAGCCAGTCCTTTGTGGACAACGTGGCTATTATGAAGCCAGTATTATGTGGATAGTGTGGCGAATGTGAGGCCAGTCCTTGGTGGACATTATTGTTATGGTGAGTTGTGTCACGTCCTGGTTCGCGCTAGGCCCCTTGTGCGTGCTTTTGAGTCAGGAAAGATGATTAAGTCTCAGAGAGTGCAGGCGATCAGGCGCGCACTCGTGGGGAAAAGAGAAGTTGGCCCTGTGAAGGACACGGGTAGAGACACGGGCGTGTCCCTACCCGTATGTCGTGGATTTGAGTGGTATGGTGTTGAGTGATATGAAAATGGCATTGAGTGGCTTGACCCGAGAAGGACACGGGTAGAGACACGGGCGTGTACCTACTCGTGTGCCGTGGCGTTGAGTGGCATGGCGTTGAGTGTCTATTTTGGGTATGACTAGGGTAGAGATACGGGTGTGTCCCTACCCATGAGTCGTGGCGTTGAGTGGCATGGAGTTTAGTGGCATGGCGTTGAGAGTTAAGCAGTCATTGTCCTGAGAAGAACACGCGTAGAGACACAGGCATTTCCCTACCAGTGTGCATCATGTCAAACTTGACGAAATATGTCCAGAGCAGGACATGGGTATACATACGGGAATAACCACGGCCAAGTCACCTTGACACGAGTACAGACACAGGCATATAAGTACTCGTGTATGTGCACGAAGCGACATTCGAACCGTTGACGTCGTTTCGCGGGCGTATCAGTACTCGTGTATGTACACGAAGTGACATTCGAACAGTTGACGCCGTTTCTCCCGAGCAGGCCACGGGTAAGGACACGGGCATGTCCCTAACCGTGTCACCTCTGAATAAAAAGGGAAAAATGAAACCCTAGTCGTTTTCATTCTCTTCCAAGCCATATCTTCTAGAGAAACTTCTGGAGGAGGGAAGAACTGCTGGAGACAACCAAACTCTTAGAGGAATCGCCACCGCCGCAAAGGAAAAGGGATGCCGACGAGAAGAATGACAAGATCCATGGCCGGAAAGGGTGGAACCGTTGGAAATGCGGTGAGCTTCCTCCCCTCTCCCTTGGTGATTGATCTGTAGTTATCCTTAGGAGAGATATCGACTCAAAAGAGTCTTGATGTGTGAGATGAAGATTTCTAGGAGGTCCATGCTAGAACTTGTGTTCTAAGGTTTAGTCATCTTCAACCTCCCGTTCCTTCAAAGTGATGATGGGGGTGGTTTCATGAAGAAGAATGGCCTTAAGAGGGTTAATAAGGGTGGAGAAATTTCTGGTTGTGATTGGGGAGTATCGGCTTGAGGAGGAAGATGAACCGATGTCGTTCATTTCTCCTCAAGATGTGTGCCGAAATCTGTGTTCTGCACACAGAAAGTTTGGAGCAGATTTCATGTATGATACACTCTTATCTGGGTTTCATACTGAACATGAAAGTTGTAGCCAATTAAAAGACCTTTACATCGAGGGGTTAAACGCACTCACTAGATTCTTTTAGCCATGGGAATCTCTGGTTGATGTTCCCTTCCAACAGGTGTTCTGCACCTGAAATTCCTGGGTAAGTGTAAAGTTGGGTTTTGAATCGAAAGAGATTTTGTAACAATCCAACATTAAGTTGTAGGCGAATGATAATATGCTTAATTGTGATAATTCAACGGATGATGAAATTATTGGATAGACCCTACGCAAACAAATGGTGAAATGGTATGTGGTTGAACGAAACGACTTGGTGGGGGTTAGTAAACAAAGGGTAATTATAACAAGATTCACTTGAGTTTGGGTAATTGATTCGGTGTTTGTTGTATGAACATGTGAGGTGTTAAATAGGTGGTTAAATCATGTGTACACAAATGATTGATTTTGGGTAAAGGAGTTGTAAGTGGTAATGTTAAAGTTATGTGACCATAACATTAGTCGTAATCATGATCTC
This sequence comes from Platanthera zijinensis, assembly GCA_039513925.1. Taxonomy (NCBI): domain Eukaryota; kingdom Viridiplantae; phylum Streptophyta; class Magnoliopsida; order Asparagales; family Orchidaceae; genus Platanthera; species Platanthera zijinensis. The sequence goes on from CM077078.1 coordinate 219,067,341, forward strand.
GAGGCTTATCATATAAGGGAGTCTAAAATGGTCCATTGTTTGAGGTGGTTCGCCGCCTGTGTTTGTGCTAAACTCTTTAGGTGCCTTGGGTACCGGATTTGAAGGGAGTGGGTGCGGATAACTGATCGTACTGGTTGGTAATGTTGGGAAGAATCATAAATGGACGGTTGGGCTTGGTCCCCGGTGTTCATGTCCCGAGGCTCCTTCCGTGCAAAGTGGTCGGTTGGGCTTGGTCCTCGTGCTCGTTTCCGAGGCTCCTTCCGTACCACGAAGGGGTTGTATTGCATGTGGTGTGATTTGACACGCAGTGTCGTAATCTCGGGTTAAGGATAGAGTGGCAGGTCTACGGGCTCGCCAATCGTCACACCGATGGGAGTTGACGGATAGACCATGGGCGGTTGGGCTTGGTCCTCGGTGTTCACGTCCCGAGGCTACTTCTGTGCCAAGTGAACGGTTGAGCTTTGTCCTCGTGCTCATTTTTGAGGCTCCATAAGTATCACACCTTAGGCTAGTTCGGGGCAGGATCTCGGTACACATCTACCCGAGACACCCGCTGAGCCGTAGTTTGCATGTGAGCTCTGCTGTTGTGTGCTTAGCGTTGAGGTGAATTGAGGCCTAGGCCAGGTAGTGTGGAGACCAGCCTAGTAGTGGAGATTCCCGCTCTACTGTCACAGTTTGGCCACGATGGATGATGTCTGAAAGGTTAGCTACCTGCTCGAGAACTTCAAGTCTGTGTCAACATAGCGATTGCATGTGCGTGATCATGGGTGAGTCATTGTATTACATACATGTCATTACACTTCATTGCATACACAAAGATCCTCATCGTATAAGTTTGTATGGGCACTCCTATACGATGAGTTACTTACTGCTGAACGATCCTCAACTTATATGATTGTATGGCATTCATATAAGTTGAGTTACTTACTATTATAATATTATACTCTCATGCTGTTGTAGATGATAGAATTGCTAGAATAAGCTGTTGCTTATTTATTACACTGCTTACATACATAGTGATATACCACCTTCTTGTACCTATGTTCATATATATTGTAACCTGTTCCTTTCTCCGCCCGGTGCCGAGGAGTCGCTGGGGGAGCGGATGTAAAGGCACTTAGTCTTTATGACAAACAGTTGCTACGTCTTCCTTTTTAGGAGGAAACCCCGCAGGTGGAGCAGTTGGTTATGAAGCCGGACAGCCAGGCCAGGACGACAGGGCCTGAGGGGACAGTACCGTCGCTACTGTCGATTACTGATTTTAGTGTGAGAGGTTTTTGTTGTACCCTTTTTGGGAAAACTATTTACGTACTCTTATATTAGAAGCTCTTTATAGCTTCTTAACATATGTATTTTACGGATTATATGCTTGGTGTGAATTTGACTTCTGTGTTATATTTTTGGTGGGATGGAAATGTGTGATATTGGTTGTGGCCGGTAGAATAGGCGTCTTGTGGTACAGTCTAACCTGAGTGTTAGTTCTACCGCAAGGCGACTGTTCTGGGCATAAGACCCATCTCGTGTCGTGTTCTGTGTTTCAGGAGGGGGGTCTTACAAATGGTATCAGCTTGCTACGATCCTGAACTGAAGAAGTCATTCAATAATGGTACCACCCCCGTTCATTTAGTCAGTTTGCGGACAAATTGACATAGCGGAAGCAGTGGTGTGCCCATATTTAATTCACACTAAGTTTGTCCATCTTTGACCTTAGATTAGCCGACCTAACCTTAAGTTTGTACCTTACGTGTAGATCCCAGTACATATTGAGTCAGTGAGGGGCACCCCCGCCCCGTCCATACCTACACAATTCCAACAATCAGAGCTTGGGAAGACGCTCACAGCTATCCTGGACGCCTTCACGTCCCAATCCCGGTAAGCCCATGTACAACAGCAGGGTCCGGGATCCACATGGTTAAGCACTTTCCGAGCTATCTCCCCTCCTGCATACCTTTGGACGGAGTCGGCAGTGCATATGAAAGAATGGCTCGACACAGTACAAGAACTGTTGGCTGGAATAAGGTGCCCAAACAACATGGCGGTGACCCTTGTAGTGACACTCTTAGAGCAGCACGCTAAAAGGTGGTGGTAGTCCCTCATGGGCTCCACTTTTCAAGAACGGTTGTACACGGATATCAGTTGGAGCGAATTCTCTGAAGCCTTTTTAGAGAATTTCATCCCCTCGGCTGCTCGGGATAATCTTAAAGAGAAATTTTTGGAATTGAAGCAAGGGTCCAAGTCGGTGACAGAATACCAACGGGAGTTTTAGCACTTGGCTAGATTTGCTAACTCTTATGAGTTGGATGATAGAGTATATGCAAAATGATTCTACAAAGGCTTGCGAGACCCCCTGAGGCAAGCCCTATTATTTATAGGGGACTCCAGTCTAGCCGAGATTATTGACATGGCAAAGAGGTTAGAAGCAGACCACTTGGGAAGTGGTAAGAGGCCAGCTGATGGCGTGATGGAAGTCGACCCCAGCAAGAGAAGGAGATTTGATAATAGAGGAGGAAGAGGATATCGAATAGGTGGCGGACGTTTCCCCCAGAATTTTAGAATGGAGCGCCCGGTTCTGCAACCGTCAGCATTGCCTCCACCTCAACAGTTTCAACAACCCGATGGGCAGCAGGAGCGAGTGTGCTTTGAATTCAACCAACCGGGCAACATTTGACGCAACTGACCGCAACTATTTGGAAATGCGCCTCTCGCTTTCCCTCCAGCGGCTCCTCGAGGGCGGGGGCACATGCATGGTCGAGGACGAGGACAACGAAGAGGAAACCCCGGGCCCGGTCGGGATCAGATGTATGCGTTGGACATGACTCAAGAGTGGAACCCTCAGGAGGTGATTGCAGGTATGATTACAGTTAGTCATTTTATTTTCATTAATACCCTCAAGTTGTTTAAGATATACTAGGCGCCTAGCTTGAGAATTATTATTGACACTGAGGCACTGTAATAGTCGGCGGGAAACCGGCCTATACGTTATTCGACACCGGTAACTCGCACTCTTTTGTGTCTGAAGACTTCATCAAAGATATAGATGGAGTGCAATACTTCACTGGTATTGCTCGAAGGGTGCGCCTTCCAGATGGATCGAAGATGATGGCAATTGCAAAGTGCGTGTATGAGGTTCTCATTGAAGGAAAGCTCTTCGACACCCCTGCCACAGTCTTGGGAATGCAAGAGTTCGACCTCATTTTGGGCATGGTATGGCTGTATCAGCACTATACGAAGATTGACTGGGCGCAGACGAGGATCTCGTTGAGACATGGAGATTCGGAGGTTATCTTTCAAGGTATTAACTTCACGGCCCTTATGATGTTATCTTCAGTCCAGTCTTTCAAAGCCCACATGAACGGGGATGAAGTTTTCATGATCTATTTCGAGTTGAAGGAGTTGGCATTGGATATCAAGGATGTGCGGGTGGTGCGCAATTTCCCCGAAGTATTTTCGGAGAAATTGCCAGGATTACGCCCACACAGAGAAGTAGATTTTCAAATCAAGTTAGTACCGAGTGCCAAGCCTGTCTCCAAGAATCCTTACCGAATGGCCCCGAAGGAACTCGCAGAGTTTAGAGTTCAGCCTCAAGAGTTGGTAGAATTAGGGTTTGTTCGCCCCAGCTCATCACCTTGGGAAGCCCCCATTCTATTCATTTAGAAGAAAGATGGAACCCTGCGATTGTACAAAGACTATCGTGAGCTCAACCGACTGACGGTACAGAACACCTATGAGTTACCTCAGATCGATGAGTTGTTCGATCAACTGGTGGGACCGTATTGGTTTTCCAATCTATATTTGTGCTCGGGGTATTATCAATTGAGAATACAAGAGGATGATATTCAGAAAACGGTTTTCAGCTCAAGATACGGCTTGTATGAGTTCACAGTGATGTCGTTTGAGCTCAAAAATGCTCCATCAGCTTTCATGAGATTGATGAACTAAGTGTTTGAGCCCAGCCTAGATTTCTTTGTCATTATTTTCATCGACGACATTTTGGTCTACTCCAAGACGGAGGAAGAACATGTCGGCCATCTGGCCTTAGTACTGAAGAAGTTTAAAGAGCAGGCCCTGTTCGCCAAGTTTAGCAAGTGTGAATTCTGGCTTAAGGAGGTTGCTTTCTTAGGTCATGTGATCAGTGGGGCTGGGTAAGCTATGGATCTGGCCAAAGTGCGTGTCGTGATGTACTGGTCACCGTTGAAGTCAGCAGCCGATGTGCGGAGCTTCCTTGGACTTGCCGGGTACTACCGCAAGTTCGTAAAGGGATTCTCAAATATTGATCTTCCTCTTAGTCCCTAACAAAGAAAGGTGTGTCGTATGAGTGGACACCCCAATGTGAAGCTGCGTTCCAAGAACTAAAGGACATACTTACATCCGCACCCATCCTAGCCCTTACATCTGGGAAGGAAGGATTTAAAGTTTACACGGACGCATCATATCAAGGATTGAGAGCGGTATTGATGCAGCACGGGCATGTGATCACATATTCTTCAAGACAACTGAAGAAGCATGAAATCAATTATCCAGTACATGATTTGGAGTTGGGAGTAGTAGTGTTCGCCTTGAAGATTTTGAGGCACTACCTATACGGCATACACTGTGAAATCTTCTTGGATCATAAGAACTTAAAGTACGTCCATACCCAGAAGGAATTGAATCTAAGACAGCGACGGTGGTTGGAGTTTTTGTGCGATTATGAATACACCCTGAACTACCACCCGGAAAAGTAAATTCCGTAGCCGATGCATTGAGCAGGAAGGTACCAGAAACAAGCCTCGAGTCCCGGTGATGCATATGGAGTTAGCTCGGATGCTTGAGGAGATGGAGATCACTTTGGTGTATAAGAATCAACCGGACGGGTATACAGAGTACTTGACCACGATGAGCATTGTGTGTGATGTTCGAGACCGTATCTGGGCGGAGCAAGGAAGGGATGAGGCTTTGGCCCCGACAATAAACTCAATTGAAGATGGGAAAATGAACGAGTACTCTCTAAAGGACGGCCTTGTTCATTTCTATGGCCGGCTTTACATTCCCAAGGGCGGTAAAATTCGGGAAGATATCTTGAGAGAGGCACACTGCTCTCAGTATTCTGTGCACCCTGGGATTGCTAAGATGTACGCCGACTTACGGAATACCATGTGTTGGCTGGGAATGAAGAAAGACGTCAGATATTTTGTTACGCATTACGAGGCCTGTCAAAGGGTGAAGGCAGAATGCAGGAGCCCCGGTGGATTATTGCAGTCATTTCCCATCCCCGACTGGAAGTTCGAGGATGTCTCCATGGACTTCATCCACGGTTCGCCTTGCTCCCGCTCAGGGAATGATTTTATATGGGTAATCGTTGATCGCTTGACGAAGGTAGCCCGGTTCATACCTATGAAGAAAGAAGCACACGTGGATATTTTGGTACATCTTTTTGTGGAATAATTTGTACGGTATCATGGCGTGCTGAAGACAATCGTTTCTGATCGGGATGATCGATTTACCTCTAGGGAATGGAAGGTTGTTCAGGCATATTTGGGTTCACGCCTTACCTTCAGCACAGCATTTCACCCTCAGACCGACGGGCAATCTGAAAGGACCATCAATACATTGGAAGATTTATTGAGGTTGTGTGTGTTGGATATAGGAGAGCCGTGGGAAAGGCTCCAACCCTTAGAACAATTCTCATACACCAACAACTATCAAGCTAGCATCGGGATGGCGCCCCATGAAGCCCTATACGGAAGAAGGTGTAGAACACCCTTGTCATGGGTGTAGGATAATGATCTGATGGCTTTGGGAGTTGAATACATAGATGATACTGATGCTGCTGTGAGGCTAATACTGGACCGCATGCTCGGGGCTCAAAGTCGCCAAGCAATGTATTATAATTCAAAACACCGGATGGTGGAATTTTAAGTGGGCGACAAGGTATTTTTATAGATCAGGCCGATGCATGGAGTATCTCGGGTACGTGTTGTGAAGAAGCTCAACCCAAGGTACGTTGGGCCCTACGTAATATTGGAAAGGATTGGTCCGTTGGCATATCGGTTGGAGTTACTGACAGAGCTAGAGAATCTTCACGATGTATTCCATGTGTCGTCACTCTTAAAGGTGTTGTTGCGGCCCGAACAATATGTCCCAACCACATACGGAGCAGTTGCAACTAATAGGTCGGTATGACTAGAGCCTGTGCGGATAGTAGACAACAAGACGAGGAATTTGTGCCGCAAAGGTGTTCCTCTAGTAAAAGTGGTTTGGTCCAATCATGGGAAAGAGGAATACACGTGGGAGCCGGTGGACTTGATGCAAAAGCACTACCCGGAGCTATTCCATCAAGGTAAACTTTTAAAGTATATTTTATTTTATGTCAATTTTATTCTTTTCTCTCCCCGTAGCCTTAATCTGATGTAGGGGACGAAATCTTTTATTTTGTTTATAGGATTTGTAACGTCCTGGTTTGTGCTAGGCCCCTTGTGCATGCTTTTGAGTCAGGAGAGCTGATTTAGGCTCAGAGAGTGCAGGCGATCAGGCGCGCATTAATGGGGAAAAGAGAAGTTGACCCTGTGAAGGACACGGGTAGAGACACAGGCGTGTCCCTACCCGCGTGTCGTGGCTTTGAGTGGCATGGTGTTGAGTGATAAGAAAATGGAGTTGAGTGGCTTGACCCGAGAAGGACATGGGTAGAGACACAGGCTTGTCCCTACCCGTGTGTCGTGGCGTTGAGTTGCATGGCGTTGAGTATCTGTTTTGGGTATGACATGGGTAGAGACATGAGCATATCCCTACCCGTGTGTCGTTGCATTGAGTGGCATTACGTTGAGAGTTAAGAAGTCATTGTCCCGAGAAGGACACGGGTAGAGACACGGGCGTGTCCCTACCCGTGTGCGTCAGGTCAAGCTCGACAAAATATGTCCAGAGCAGGACACGAGTATAGACACGGGCCGAACCATTGGAAAAATGAAACCCTTGCCATTTTCATTCTCTTCCAAGCCATATCTTCATGAGAAACTTCTGGAGAGGAGGGAAGAACTGTTGGAGACAACCAAACTCCGAGAGGAATCGCAACCGCCGCCAAGGAAAAGGGATGCCGACGAGAAGAATGACAAGATCCATTTCCGGAAATGGTGGAACTACTGGAAATGAAGTGAGCTTCCTCCCCTCTCCCTTGGTGTTAGATTTGTAGTTATCCTTAGGCGAGATATCGACTCAAAAGAGTCTTGATGTGTGATATGAAGATTTCTAGGAGGGTCATGCTAGAACTTGTGTTCGAAGGTTTAGTCCTCTTTAACCTCCCCTTCCTTCAAAGTGATGATGGGGGTGGTTTCGTGAAGAGGAATTGCCTTAAGAGGGTGAATAAGGGTGGAGGAACTTTTGGTTGTGATTTGGGAGGATCGGCTTTAGGAGGAATATGAACTGATGCCATTAATTTCGCCTCAAGATGCGTGCAAAAATCTGTGTTCTGCACGCATCAACTTTCTTGGCTATTTTCAGGCAGGATATGGCCAGATCTGGGCTTCCGACTAAACATGAGAGTCGTTGCCATTGGAATTACCTTTTCGAGAAGTTGTTACACGACTTCTGGTGAATTCGGTAGCCACGGGAATGTCTGATCGAAGTAGATGGGTGTCAGACTAAGTGTGCAGAAATTGTATTCTGGACGCAGCAGGCTTTGGAGCAAATTTCATGTATGATACTCTCTTATCTAGGTTGCAGAGTGAACATGAAAGTTGTATCCCATGGAAAGACCTTTCCATCGATTGGTTACACACACTCACCGGATTTTTTTAGCCACGGGAATCTCCGGTTGATGTTGATGTCCAGCAGGTGTTCTGCACCTGAAATTCCTTGGTAAGTGTAAAGTTGGGTTTGGACTCGGAAGAGATTTTTTTACAATCTGATGTTAAGTTGTAGGCAAATGATAATATGCTTAATTGTGATAATTCAACGGATGAATAAATTATTGGATAGACATAACAAATAGTGAAATGGTATGTGGTTGAACGAAACGACTTGGTGAGGGTTAGTGAACAAAGGGTAATTATAACAAGATTCACTAGAGTTTGGGTAATTTATTCGGTGTTGGTTGTATGAACATGTGATGTATTAAATAGGTGGTTAACTCATTTGTACACAAATGATTGATTTTGGTTAAAGGAGTTGTAAGTGGTGATGTTAAATTTATGTTACCATAACATTATACGTAATCATGATCTTGAGGCTTATCATATAAGGGAGTCTAAAATGGTCAATTGTATGAGGTGGTTCACCGCCCGTGTTTGTGGAAAACTCTTGAGGTGCCTTGGGTACTGGATTGTGAAGGGAGTGAGTGCGGATAACTGATCGCACTGGTTGTTAACGTTGGGAAGAATCATAAAAGGACGGTTGGGCTTGGTCCCCGGTGTTCATGTCCCGAGGCTCCTTCCATGTCAAGTGGTCGGTTGGGCTTGGTCCTCGTGCTCATTTCTGAGGATCCTTCCATACCACGAAGTGGTTGTATTGCATGTGGTGTGAGTCGACACGCGGTGTCGTAATCCCGAGTTAAGGATAAAGTGGAAGGTCTACTGGCTCGCCAATCGTCACACCAATGGGAGTTTACTGATAGACCTTGGGCGGTTTGGCTTGGTCCTCAGTGTTCACATCCCGAGTCTCCTTCCGTGCCAAGTTAACAGTTGGGCTTGGTCCTCGTGCTAATTTTTGAGGCTCCTTCCAAATCACACCTTAGGCCAGTTCGGGGCTAAGATCTCGGTGCACATCTACCCGAGACACCCACTGAGCCGTAGTATGCATGTGAGCTCTGCTGTTGTGTGCTTAACATTGAGGAATACGAAGGACTAGGCCAGGAAGTATGGAGACCAGGCTAGTAGTGGAGATGCCCGCTCTACTATCACCATCTGGCCACGACGGAAGACACCTGAGAGGTTAGCTGCCTGCTCGAAAAGTGGTAACTTCAAGTACGTGTCGACATAGAGATTGCATGTGCGTGATCTTGGGTGAGTCATTGCATTACATACATGTCATTACACTTCATTGCATACACAAAGATCCTCATCATATAAGTTTGTATGGACACTCCTATACGATGAGTTACTTACTGCTGAACGATCCTCAACTTATATGCTTGTATGCGCATTTATATAAGTTGAGTTACTTACTGTTATAATATTATACTCTCATGCTGCTGTAGATGATAGAATTGCTAGAATAAGTTTTTTCTCATTTATTACACTGCTTACATACATAGTGATATACCATCAGCTTGTACCTATATTCATATATATTATACCCTTTTCCTTTCTCCGCCCGGTGCCGAGGAGTCGCCGGGGGAGCGGATGTGAAGCCACTTAGTCTTTATGACTAACGGTTGCTACGTCTTGCTTTTTAGGAGGAAACCCCGCAGGTGGAGCAGATGGTTATGCAGCCGGACAGCCAGGCCTGGATGACAGGGCCTGAGGGGACGGTATCGTCGCTACCGTCGGTTACTGATGTGAGTGTGAGAGGATTTTGTTGTACCCTTTTTGGGAAAACTATTTACGTACTCTGATATTAGAAGCTCGTTTTGGCTTCTTAACATATGTATTTTACGGATTATATGCTTGGTGTGGATTTGAATTCGGTGTTATATTTTGGTTTGGTTGGAGTTGTGTGATATTGGTTATGGTCAGAAGAATAGGCGTCTTGTGGTACAGGCTAACCCGAGTGTTAGTGCTCCCGTAAGGCGGCTGTTATGGGCATAAGACCCCTCTCGTGCCGTGTTCGGTGTTCTGGGAGGGGGGGGGGGTCTTACAAGGTGTGTGCTCCGAAAAAGGCTTCCGTCCGAACAGGAAAAGTGATGGTGACCCACGCCTACGAATGACCATGAGTACGTTGGTATTCGGTGATGGCTAGGTTAATTGAGCAATGGGATTGGTTGATCTATACTTGGGTTATGTTTGACCGACGGGAAGACCTAAGTGATTTGTATCGTTTGAGCACATAATGCGGGTATAAGGCCTGCACGCAAGTAAGACTGAATGCTCAAAGTTTACTGTTAGGCTTTGGACCTTGAACGGTTGTGGGACCCTGGTTCGCTGGTACACCAAGAATGTGCCCTGAGTGCACGGAGCGTCAGGCCGCGTACCCGGCATTTGTTATATATTGTTTTTGCGTGAGAGCACAATATGTGATATATCTATATATGCATTGTTATGCCTGCAGGGAAGGAATATCACTGCCCCGGGAAAGGGGTAGGATTGTTATTAATTTGTCAGCTCTATGTTTACCGGAGCCATGTTTGCCACCTTCTGGTTGGGCTGTCCCTATGCAGGCGCTGGAGAGCTGAGCGGAAAATTAAGGGCTGAAGTCCCTACTGCTTGTGCTGCTGCTGCTGTTGTTGCTAGCCCGTGAAGGCTAAGCAACTGATGTTGTGTTTTGTTCATGTGTGGTCGGCCTGCACGCCGATGTATGGAATCCACACTTTGAAAAGAGAAACTGTAAGGCCTTAAGGCCAACCTTTGTTGTATTTACTGTACATTCCTTCTAGAGGATATTTATAAATGGGGTTTATATATAGTGGACAATCCTGATTTGATTTCAGATTATTATTAAAATATTCTGCTAGCATGCTTTGAGTTAGGTTGCGATGGTGTTTTGGTATTAATATGTGACCTCGCCGTCTGTTTGTGCCATATAGTGTGGTGCCCCGTCCAGGCCTTCTATTATATGTTATTTAACGGGTGGAGTCGTTTCACGTGCGTATGGACCAATCACCCCTGGGTAAAGGTAATTGCGCACTAAACCTCGAGAGAGGAGGCACAGAATTCTACCGGATTGGGTCCCCCCGATTAGCGATGTTCTTAGTGTAATGCAGACATTAAGAGGAATCCCTCGTCGAACGAGAGCTCGGTTGAATATTCTTAATGTTCAGGTGAGCGATAGCCCTAGAGATAGGTGAGCTCATGCTTGTGGAACCTCTACGACCAAGTTGCCTTTAATTAATTTGTTATTTTAGATCTCTAGTTATATAAAACTATTTTAGTCTTAATCTATTCGATACTGAGCGTTATTTCTTCATCATTTTTCAAGTCTTTTTTTACAGCTTTTATACAACTGCTTTAGTTAATTAAAAACCCCGACACCCATAATTTTAGAAGAATAATAGTCCCTCCTAGAGGAGTAGAAATAATCAAACCGCCCGAGAAATATACTACCTCGATATTCCCCCTGAATATCCTGTCCTACTCGCGATAGGTGCACTTTCCTCCATTCGTTAAAACTCGGTCTTAACCCATCAGTTAGCACAATGTGTTTCACATATCGGTGATACGGAAAGCTGTGCAAGATGCTACGCAAGTGATGATTGATGATCAAGTACCGGTCGATGGTGGACTGATGCTGAAGTTTAGACCATTCAGATCGAGGATACAAAGATCAGGCAACTATGAAACAAAGCAATCGGGATGGTCAAAGTCCATTGGGACAATTATGGCCATGAAGAACTAACATGGGAGCGTGAGCAAACCATGTTAGATGATCTCCCGAGATATTTTTATAAAGTAAGTTGTAATAGTTTTCTGTTGTTTTCCTTAAGATGAATAAATTTTCTGGACCAAATTTCTGTAAGGAGGGGAGGTTTGTAACACCCCTAAAACTAGAAAACAGAACTCTTGGGTGACTATCGCTGGGCAACAAAGGGTATCGCTTGCGATAACAGTCACAACCCTCATTTTCTCCGAATTAAAGAATTATCAGAATATGAGAAAACATGCGTCATGATGCCACGTCAAGCTGGGGATAACTGCTGACGCTCAGGCAAAACCACCTACTATACTTCAAGAAAGAAATTCATGATTTTAATGATTAGAAAATAAGTTATACTTAGAGGCCGTATCCCTCGGCTCGGTGGATCACCTAGTCCATAGTTAAAAACTATACTTAAGCGCTGCGGAAAAATACTTTATTCAGGTTTGACATCCTAAGAAGTGCATAAGGGCCCTAAGAGGACCACTTATGCTATGCAAGACTCTACTTTTAATTTATATTATATATAGGAAAATGATCTTTATAAGCTGCTTGGAAAATAGTGATTTACTTTTATAAATCATGGTGATCATGCAATATATTTACAATATTAGATGTAGTTTTAAAATAACTAGCAACCTAGCATAAATCCTCCCCAGAGCAAGTAGACTATCTCTAGAAAATGGTACCAGCAAAAGTAATATATCTAGTACAAAGGTAAAAACTACCAGTGGGCGCAAACAACCTGACACGAACCCACTGGCAAATATGTATGTCTGTAAGAAAAGCACAGAAAAACTACCTCATTAACAAGCAACAGAACCTCCAAGGTCAAAGATACCACCAGCAACACCACTGCAACCTAGCCACCAAACTGGCTACTGCTCAGAACCTGAGGCATTCAAAAGAAGAAAGAATACCTCAGCAAGCAAAACAAGAAAGAACTGCATGAAAGTGTCAACCAGTGGGGGGTAAGTGAAAGAGGAAAACACACAGCAGTAAAAGTCATAACTACCCCAAGGCAAGAACACAAGGAATGCACTACGTGCGAGAAAATAGCATCAACCCTACCCAAAAACTACATCCTGCAGGGTCTACTAGGCTTCCAAGAGCCCAAAATGCTGCAATCTACCAAGGAAGAAACACCTAACACCCTAAGCTGTCGGAGATGGTAGTAGCAAAAACAAATAACATGGATCCGGGTTGGAGGCAAACTCAGTCCCCCAACCTCCATTTCCAAGCCAACAAGCTCAATGGTCTACATGTGAAAGCATAAGGGACCTTCCACCCCCTTGCCCAGCCCGTGCCTGGAGCAAGATAGAAGAATAAGGGTGGCCTTTGCTAAATTACACAACACCTCCCCTATGGAGAGCTTCAAACCACCACTACTAACCCCGACCCACGATTCAGCCTTTCGGAAAGAAAAACATGGCCGACAAAGAAACTACAAATATAATCAAGGAATTCACTCGGGAACGAAAATCGAGGTAAGGGAAACAGTGTTGAAATCACTCAACATGGCTTGGCGTTGAGTGGGACCCACTAAACGCCTAACCAGACCTTGTCCTTGAGTAAGTTAGCATCACTGAGCGCCAGAACAGCCATGGCGTTGAGTGAGAATCACTCACTCAACGCCCTCCGCAAGAACAGCTCTGGCATTGAGTGAGCTATCCTCACTCAATGCCAAAATAGCAATGGCGTTGAGTGAGATCCACTCCCTCAACGCCTTCAGCAAAAGAGGCAGTGGCGTTGAGTTAGCTAACCTCACTCAACGCCAAAACAGCTATGGCGTTGAGTGAGGTCGACTCCCTCAACGCCTTTAGTAAAAACCACAAAACGCAACAGTGGCGTTGAGTGAGTCCACCTCCCTCAATGCCAAAGCAGCTTTGGCGTTGAGTGAGGTCAACTAACTCTACGCCAAAGTTCATTCCCGCAGGAAAACCCTAAACCATCGCCAACAAGAGGAGGTCAGCGGGAATGCCGACTGATTCTCGCCGAATCGGCGGGAATGCAGGGTAATTCTCGCCGAATCAGCGATAATCCATGATGATTCTCGCCGATCGGCGGGAATCAAGAATGATTCTCGCCCAATCGGCGGGAATCAAGGATTATTCTCGCCGATCGGTGGGAATCACTGACGTTACACGTCAAAATCGTCGGGAATCACTTGGTGATTCCGTCGATTTTGACTTAGACGAAAATTCTCACTCAATCACCCCACCACTCAGCCGCAAAGAACAAACCAAATTATGGCTTTTAATGTGTCCACCACACTCAACGCCAAGTCCGGGCGGCTTTTGGCTTTGAGTGTGTGCACCACACTCAACACCAAAACCCGAGAGTCTAACAAGACTGGTTCTAACCAGAGCCCTACAACAACAAACTTCCTCACTCTCTCTCTCTACTCCACCCACCAAAGCACCCAACTAGAACTACAAATTTGGAGTCTAAATAATGAACACAACTAGTAGGTTGAGCAAACAGCACAAGGAGGGGGCACATAGGAGAATCTAAGCCCTAAATTTAGCAAGATAAAGGAGAACATGCTTGGTTTCTACCCTAAGGCTAACCGGGAAATATTCCAGAATTCAAAAGAACAACAATGGAAAGGGCAAGAATACCACTTGCCTCAATTTCCGGCGAAGCTTGGTCGGCTTTCCCTCCTCTTCATTCTGCACTAGAAGGAGCATCACCTAACAAGCAAACCCACACTTAAATGGCAGAAAACCACAAGAAACCGAAAATCCAAGTCTCCTAAAACTCCACGAAAAACAAACCTCTTACCGTCGAACCGTAGAACTGAGCGAGAGCAAGACAATGCCGCTTTCGGAATCGAAATCCGTCCACGAACACTCCCAGAATCACCATCCGAAGGCTAGGGCTAACCGTCGCTTCCGCCTCTGCTTTCTACGAAACAGGAACAATAGTTTTCGGTCTAGGGAAGAAAGAAGAGAGTGGGCCCGACACTTCTCCTTAAAGCTTTTATAGAAGCTTTAAACAGTCGGTTCAGCATAACTGAAGCCTAACCGCTGGCTCTCTTATTAAAATAAGAGGATTTACTAATTAGGTTTTACTAATGGCACACCCAAAAGGACGCGAAAACTGAACTACCTCGGAATTTGACGAAATTCGCACCGTAGCTAAATACCCACGCTACGAACACCACGGCAAAGTCGAAATTAAATTTCGACGAACATAACTCGAGTTATACCTACCCGAAGCCAAAACACAAGAATCCCCCGTGAGGCCACACATGGTCACCCAAAACGACTCGTCTTGCTAGGGAGATCTTGCCAATAGGCTACAAAATAGGGCACCTAGTTCTAAGGAGTTAAGACCATACTCCACAGATGGCACAAGCCAAGAAAACACGTCGACGTAACGCAAAACGAGAATTAAATAATCGTAGAAAAATCGGGGGCGTTACAGTCACTCCCCCTAAAAGAAAGTTTCGTCTTGAAACTTTACGCATAACACTTCTACTATAGGAGGAAAGTAATAATCCAAACATTACAAGAAGGAAACAACCAAACCAATCAGGGAAACAGCTGAGGGTGAGCCTCTCTCATAGCCGACTCTAGATCCCAAGTCGCGCTCTCCAAATCCTTATTCTTCCATAGAACTTTCACCATCGGAATGGACTTCCTTCGCAGCACCCGTTCCTGAGTATCAAAAATACAAACCGGCACTTCAACAAAAGAGAGGTTGGTCTCCAACTGGGGCACAACGTCCAAGACTTGCCCATTGCTGCGCACACACTTCCGCAATTGGCTTACATGGAAAACATTATGAACACCGGGGAAGTCTGCTGACAATTCCAATCTATAAGCTGACACGCCAATCCGCTCCAAAATCTTAAACGGGCCCACATACCTCGGGTCCAATTTCCGATTCTTACCAAACCTCTTTATACCCACCATCGGGGAAACCTTAAGAAATACAAGGTCCCCTACAGAAAACTCCAAGTCAGACCTACGCTGATTAGCGTTCTTCTCGTACCTCTCTTGAGCTATACGAAGCTTCTCTCGAACAAGCTTCACTGCGACTTCCATTTCCTCGAGCGCATCAAGACCCAACAAAGGCCTCTCACCAGCCTCAGCCCAAAACAACGGAGTTATGCAGTGCCTCCCATAGAAGGCTTTGAATGGAGCCATCTGCAAGCTCTCCTGATAACTGTTGTTGTATGCAAATTCCATAAGTCGCAGCCGCTCATCCTACGATCCACCATGGTCTAAAATGTAGCATTAGATCATATCCTCAACTATCTGGTTCACCCGCTCCGTCTGCCCATTGGTCTGTGGGTGGTAAGCAGTTAAATACCTCAGATCGGTACCCAAACCCTCCTGCAGACTCTACCAAAAGCGAGAAGTAAACCCGGAATCTCGATTAGAAATGATGCTAACCGGCACACCGTGCAGTCAGATGACTTCATTAAAGTACAACTCCGTTATTTTCTTCATCGGGTAATCAATCTTATATGGCACGAAGTGAGCACACTTCGTCAGTCTATCCACTATGACCCAAAAAGAATCAAGCCCCCTTGGGGATTTCGGTAAGCCCGTGATGAAATCCATAGATATACTTTCCCACTTCCAAGTCGGGATCTCTAAAGAAGTCAACTTGCCACCAGGCCTTCCATGATCGGCCTTCACACACTTGCAAGTGTGGCACTCCGCAACAAATCGGGCAATATCGCCTTTCATGTCATACCACCAGGCAATTTGCTTTAGGTCACGATACATCTTTGTAGATCCTGGATGGTAGGCAACGCTGGATCCATAAGCCTCTCTGCAAACCATACCCCTAATGTCCCCAACTGCGGGGATGCAAAACCTGCTGCGGTACATAAAAGTTCCCGCATCATCGATGGAATAATCCGGCAACCCTCCTCTCTTAGTCCTGGAGAATAAGTGTAGAAGATCTGGGTCGTCCTTCTTGTGCAGTCTGGTCAAACAAATCCAAGACGGCTCTGCCACTGACAAACTACTCTGCAAGCCACAGTATCCCACTGATATATCCATAAGGAGGAACTCCTCCACTCAACGATCTGCGGTGAGATTAAAGATCTTTCCCATCTTACAGCTTAGGGCGTCGGCCACCACATTGGCTTTGCCTGGATGATACTGGATCTCTACGTCATTATCGGCCAAATACTCAAGGCACCGACGCTGGCGCAGATTTAACTCCTTCTGCATGAACACGTACTTCAGGCTCTTATGGTCGGCGAAGATCTTGCACTGAGCCCCATAAAGTAAGTGTCTCAACAGCTTCAACGCATAAATAATCGCTGCGAACTCAAGGTAATGAGTAGGATAATTCTTCTCATAAGTCTTCAGTTGCCTTGACCCATAGACAGTCACCTTACCAACCTGCATTAATACGCATCCCAGAACTACATGCATAGCATCCACGTATACATCATAATCCACACCCTCAGTAGGCAGGGTCAGAACGGGAGCAGTGCATAATCTCTTCTTTAACTCCAGGAAGGCTTCTTCGCACTTCTCGCTCCAAACAAAAGCCACATTCTTCTGATTCAGCTTGGTCAAAGGTGCAGCTAGGGTAGAGAAACCCTCCACAAACCTCTTGTAGTAGCCGGCAAACCCTAGAAAGCTCCTGATCTCCTTAGCCGTGTCCGGCCTACTCCAATCCATCACTGCTGCGATCTTTTCTGGGTCGACCGAGATTCCATCCTAATTCACCACGTGGCCCATAAATGAGACCTAAGGCAACAAAAATTCGCACTTGCTCAACTTGACGAATAACTTGTGGTTCCTCAACTCTGATAGAACCAAGCGCAGATGCTGCTCATGCTCCTCAGCGCTACGAGAATAAACAAACACGTCATCGATGAAGACAACCACAAACATATCTAGGAAATCCTGGAACACCCGGTTCATCATATCCATGAACGCTGATGGTGCGTTGGTCAATCCAAACGACATCACTAAGAACTCAAAATGTCCATGCCTCGATCTAAACGCAGTTCGTGGAATATCTGCCACACGGATCTTTAGCTAATGATAACCTGAACGAAGATCAATCTTGGAGAAGACCGTGCTACCACGCAACTGGTCAAATAAGTCATCGATCCTCGACAGAGGGTACTTGTTCTTAATTATGACTTTGTTCAGCTCCCTATAGTCGATGCAAAGCCGCATTGACCCATCTTTCTTCTTCACAAATAAGACAGGAGCACCCCAAGGCGACAAACTATGCCTGATAAACCCTTTCGCCAACAACTCATCTAATTGGACTCGCAACTCCTCTAGCTCTCGAGCTGCCATCCAGTACGGCACCTTAGCAATAAGACGCATACCCGGCTCCAAATCGATCACAAACTCAACATCCTGCTCGGGAGGAAGACCAGGAAGGTCATCAGGAAAAACATCGGCGAAATCACGAACAATTGGAATCTCCTCTAAGCGCGGTACACTAACAACAGTCCCAACCACTGAGACCAAACAAGCAAAACAATCCGAAAGAAAAAGCTTCTGAGCATATACCGCAGAGATGACAGGAGAATCCTGGCTCAGATCTGCATACACACTTCCGGGCTGACCGTCGTCCTTGATTAAGTCCAAGCGCTTCCCTTTGCACTAAATGAATGCATCATAACTAGACAGCCAGTCTATGCCCAAAATAACATCGAAGTCCTCCAGATCAACCATCTTCAGGTCGTCCTTCGCAAGAAAGTCCCCCAACAAAAAAGGGCAATCTAATATGCCCAAATCCTACAACACAGATTCACCAGAGGGGAACTTGACACGAAAGGTATCCCGAACTCGATCTAAAGTAAACCGATGTCGCTCTACAAAGGCTCTAGCCACGAACGAGTGGGTAGTGCCGGAGTAAAACAGAACACGCGCCCAGCAGTTCTTCACCTTAAACTTCCCTATAGGAACATATACAACTAAGGAACTACCACAACAATACTACAAACATTCTAGCAATACTAGAACAAAACATTCAGGCTGGAAAGACAACAAACCTGAGATGACCTGAGTCGAAGCTTGAGCCTCCTCGGAAGAAATCACATTCAACTTTCCCTTTCCTTTGTCCACACGCGGAGGTGGAGGTAATGCCTACAGAGGAACTGCATGAAGAGCAGGCTGGACCTGAGGACACCTAGACTTGATGTGTCCCTTCTGCCCACACTAAAAACAGACCTTATCCTTGGACCAGCACTAGACAGCATAATGCCCGGGTTGCTTGCAAATGGAACAGGAGACATCTCTCCTAGGAGCACCATGAATCGCATGAACCTGCTCCTTCCTCTGAGCTGTTGCCCTCTTGAAACATCTCTCGACAGGGTGGCCTGACCGGCCACAGAAACTGCACACCACTTTGCTCTTCTTTCCCGGAGCTGCATAAGGTACCTAGTGTAACGACCCCATCCGTTAAATGACGTATAGTAGAAGGTCCGGCCGGGGCCCCACACTATATGCCACAAACAGACGGTGAGGTCACAGGATAATACCAAACCAAATACGAATCCTAACTCAGAGCATTCTAGCGGAAGCTTTAAGTAGTAATTTGAACTCTAACCAGGAATGTCCAATATATAAACCACCTTTATATATATCATGGAATGTACACAAATACAAAGCGTTTGGCCCTAAGGCCTTACAGTTCCTCTTTTTACAACATGATTTACAAACATCGGCGGGCAGGCCGGCCATACATGAGTAAAAGCAAAAACATTCGCGTAGCCTTCAAGGGCTAGCCGCAGCAGCAGCAGCAACAGCAGTAGGGCTTCAGCCCTTCACCTACCGCTTGGCTCTCCAGCACCTGCACGGGAACAATCCACCCAACCGGTGGCAAACAATGCAACGGTCAGCATTCAGCTGACCCAATTATAACAATCTTACCCCTTTCTCGGGGCATTAGCATTCTTTCCCTGCAAAGCATGGCATCTTCAAATACCAACTATGTGCGCGCAGGCACATGCAAGCCATCACAACAATCGGCCACACGGCCCGACAGTCCGTGCACTCAGGGCACATTTTCGGTGTACCGGAATACCAGGGTCAACACCACCGTCTACACGGTATTTGAGCATTCTAGTCTTTCCGGCGCGCGGGCCTAAGACTCTCATTAGGAGCTCCAACAAAACCTATAACCAGGCTTCCAAGTCGGACGGACCTAACGCAGGTACGGATCAGCCACCCTCGTTGCTCAAGTCGCCGTGCCACCTCGAATACGGAAGTATCCATGGCTATTTATAGGCGCGGGTCGGTTTCACCTTTCCTGTTCGGCAATCTGCCTTTTCATCGAGTTGCAGCCCAATGGCTCAACCGCTCATAAAGTGGCAACGCACGGCCACAAGAGTTGCATCCAACCCTCTTCATTTCCTGGACATCGTCCAGTACTTCCTGCCGCACCAAGCAACAGGTAGGAACAAGGCATCACAAGCCATAATCACGGAGCCTTCTCCGATATGCAAACAAGCATCACCAATCCAGACCACGTCCAGATGGGCTTCATACAGCATGCCTAGAGCCGTACTCCAATTCCGGCCTCTAACAAGGGGGACTTCACATATCTACCCCAAGGGACACCACAACCCACCGCACACTCGCGGGGAAGGGTTTTCCCTATGCAATGCAGAAAAGAAGGACTTCACATGTCCAAGAAGGGAGATCGTTACCCTTGTCGATCTCTTGGGAGCCATCGAAAACTAGCTGGTGAGAAAGAACCGCAGCAGCCCCGCCTTCACAACGCCGGCTTCGGATCACGAATCGGACCACGGGAACTCCGCCGGTGGCTTGATCTCCTCCTCCTTCTTCTTCCTCCTCTCTCTTTCTCTCTTCCTTAAGCAAAATGAAGAATGACACTTCATCATTCCTTCATAAAGTTAATCTAGCCAGGAATCACCTGAGCCCTTGGATCCAAAGAGAGAATCTGAACGGCCACGATTTGGTCAAAAACCCAAATTTTTGCCTGACACGCCCGTGTCACAGGCCGTGTACCCTTAAGCGGCACACGCGGTATTGAACCGACTGACCAACACTGGCAGGCACACGGCATCGGACACGCCCGTGTCCGACCTGACACGCCCGTGTTCACTGCCGTGTTCAATGCCGTGTACTTTTTTGACTCGAATAGGCGATTTCGAAATTTAATTGCGCGACACGCCCTGGGACACGCCCGTGTTCATGGTCGTGTCCTAGGCTCGATGATCGTCGACTATCGAGCGTCGACCAACCTGAACACGCCCTGGGACACGCCCGTGTCCCAGGCCGTGTACCCACGACACGCCCTGGGACACGCCCGTGTCCCAGGCCGTGTAACCTGACCTGTACCTCAAAATCATTTTGAGTCTTTTTGGGTCATTTTGGGGTGTTACAATCCTCCCCCCCTTAACAAAATTTCGTCCCGAAATTTGCACGGTAAGGAAACAAGAACCAGCAAGGCTATAACTATGTTATAACAAAAAGTACACGGTCTACAGTTTATACAAATAACTCGGGAAACTCAGCTCGCATGGTCTGCTCCCGCTCCCATGTTAGCTCTTCACGGCCACAATTGTCCCATCGGACCTTGACCATCCCGATCACTTTGTTCCGCAACTGTTTCTCGGCTCGATCCTCGATCCGAATGGGTCTAACCCTCGTCGTGAGCCCATACTCGACCGGTACCCGATCATTCTCCACTACTTGAGCTGGATCCTTTATCGCCTTACGAAGGACTGAGATGTGAAATACATCATGTAATCCACCCAAGTCTGCTGAAAGTGCTAGTCGATAAGCAGCTTCCCCAACCCGCTCCACCACCTCAAATGGACCAAGATACCTCGGACTTAGCTTTTTCAAACGCCGAATCCTGGACACACCTTTGAAGGGTTTGATCTTCAAATATACCCAATCACCCACCGCGAACTCCACGTTCTGGTGTTTGGCATTGTAGTACTTTGCTTGACGATCTTGGGCTATCAATAGCCTCTCCCGAATAGAGCGTATGAGCGAGGTAGCTTCTTCGACTTCCTTTTTCCCACTCAGCTTAGATGCGCCTGCTTCTGCCCAAGCTAACGGTGTACGGCATTTCCGACCATATAAAGCTTCAAATGGCGCCATACCAATACTTGCTTGGTAGCTATTGTTATAGGCAAATTCGACAAGAAATATATACTCTTCCATCGCTTACCAAAGTCTAGGGCGCACATGCGGAGCATATCCTCCATCGTCCTGTTGGTTCGTTCAGTCTGGCCATCCGTTTGGGGATGAAAGGCCGTACTAAACGCCAATTTTGTACCCAACATTTGATGAACGAGCCGCCAATCATTCGATGTGAACCGCCCATCACGGTCACTAACGATGCTCCGAGAGGAACACCGTGCAGTCGAACAACCTGCTCCACATAAAGCTTGGCCAATGTTTCCACTGAATCGTCTCTTCTGTTTGGAAGGAAGTGCGCCACTTTTGTCAACCGGTCCACACAATCACCCAGATTGAATCATGACCGCGTTGAGATCTCGGCAATCCATGCACGAAATCCATCGAAATATATCGAACTTCCACTCCGGAATACGTAACGACTTCAGGAAACCGCCAGGCTTCTGGCATTCTACTTTCACCAACGCACAGGTTTTGCATTCAGCCACATAACGTGCGACATCTTTCTTTAATCCGGGCCACCAGAACAGCTTTTTCATATCTCTGTACATCTTTGTGCTCCCTGGGTGAACTGAGTATTTGCAAAGTGAGCTTCATACATCAACTCTTTCCCTCAATTTACCCACACTCGGGACGCACACTCGACCATTTCTTCTTAACAACCCGTTATCCAAGAGTAATGGTCATCCGGCCCATCTTTTGCATAGCGCTGGAGGCTTTCATCAAGCTCCGTTGCTCGCCGAACTCGGTCCGTTAAGGTCATATTGCACCTCCGTCCAGTTCAAACATGCATCGGTTGACGCACCCTTGTCAACACACGATATCTCCATGCTTCCAATTCCTGGACTAAACACTGATCATGCCTCTGCAACCAGCTTGCTCGTACCGGAGTCTTTCGACTCAAAGCATCAGCGACCACATTCCCCTTCCCGGGAGTATAGTGTTATCTCGAAGGTGTAGTCCCCAAGGAACTCCATCCACCTTCGTTGTCGCTATATTCAGATCCTTCTGATCCAACAGATACTTAAGGCTTTTATGATCTGTATAGATATCCACCTTCATGCCGTATAGATAGTGCCGCCAACATGAGCGCAAAGATTACCGCCGCCAACTCCAAATCATGGACGGGGTTAATTCCGCTCATGCACTTTCAACTGGCGCGAGCCATAAGCAATCACTTACCAAACTGCAGAAGAACGCAGCCTAAGCCGCTCCCGAAGCATCACTTAAAGATCTCATACCCTTCGGTACCACATGGCGATGTCAACACAGGCGCCGTGGTCAAACGACTCTTCAAGTCTTCAAAAGCTCGCCGCGGCACTCCGGCGTCCAAATGAACTTTTGATCTTTTCTCGTCAGCGTGGTCAGAGGTAAAGCAATCGTGAGAAGTTTTCCACAAACCGTCTATCGTAGCCCGCAAGTCCAAGTCAGCTCCTGACCTCGGCCACTGAAGACATTACTGGCCAATCTCGAATGCACTTTATCTTCAACGGATCCACGATACCCGCATCCGCTACAAACCTAAAAGGCTACTGAAGAGAGCCAGAACTCCGCACTTTGAGAACTTGCCAAAAGCTTATTCCTCCTCAGGGAATGCAAAACCAACCGCAAATTGGTTTGCGTGATCCTCTTCCGACTGAGGAGTATACTAAATGTCATCGAGATAAACACAATAACAAACAAATCCAAGTACTCTCGGAACGTTCGATGCATTGGTCCCATAAATACCGAAGGCGCATTACATACAAACGACATTACCGTGAACTCATAAGGACCGTCAGCGCTGTTCCAAACGCCGTCTTGGGAATGTCACCTTCCCTAATCCGCAGCTGGTAATATCCCGATTTCAAATCCAATTTGGAATAGACCGTTGATCCTGCCAGCTGATCAAAGAGAGGTCAATCAATCCGCGGGATCGGATATTTATTTTTTCTCCGTCAGCTTATTCAATTCGCGGTAGTCAATACACAACCGTAAGCTACCGTCTTCTTTTTCACAAAGAGAACAGGCCGCGCTCCAAGGTGACATACTTGGGCGTATATATCCCTGCTCCAACAACTCCTTGCAATTGGACTTTTAACTCAGCCATCTCTTTTGGCGCAATGCGATATGGAGAGCGGGCCACAGGTTTCGCACCTGGCACCAACTCAATAGAGAAGTCAATCTACCCGCTGGGGTGGTAACCCAGGAAGATCTTTGGAACACAATCGGCAAACTCTGACACAACTGGTACTTCACCGACACTGGCCTTTGGCTCAACAGCTGAATTAGCGTGAAGAATAACTCCGCGCCCTTCCGAACAGCATTGACGACTTGGAGTGCAGACAACAGAGTCCCGCCAACTCCTCGCATACCAGCGAACTTCGTCACAAGTCCGGTATTCAGGGCCATTGTAATCTCCTTGGAGTTGTAATCAATAAAGCACTCTGCTCGAGAGCCAGTCCATACCAAAGATCACATCAAACTCTGACAGCGTAGCACAGCTGCCCTCCAAACCGAAATCCCGACTTCCTATTTGCACATCCACACATCGCAGCCCTATCCGCAAGCATCATACAGCCATTCGCAATAGCACCCTGAACTATCCACCGTCACATGACTTGGTGCCCCAATGCGAGATACGAAATCCTCAGACAGAAAAGAATGCGAAGCACCCGTATCAAACAGGGCTCTCGCCAAATTATTCGAATCAGGACAAAGCCTGCAGCACACACACATGCACAAGCTAAACTAACAAACCATAGCACATAAGCAAGTAAGCTAACTCAACTCGTACCTATGACGACGTCACTTTTGCTTAATCGCTTCCTGTTGGCCAAGTTGATAGATTCGGGGCTGTGCCTGAGTAGCAAAGGAATCAACCACCGCTTTGCCCTTCTCAGCATATGACGCACCCGCTTTCTTTTCCCCTTTGGGCTGAACCACCCGACAGTCACGGGCTATATGCCCCCCCGGCCACAGTTATAGCATGTACAGAATCCGGCCTTGATGTCGCTCCTGACACAACGGTCGTATCCACTTGCCCAGACGGCTTGGACCTCTTGCCCCCTTTCTTCTGGTAAAACGATTTGCTCGGCGTGGTGCTTGAACCTCTGGCTTTGACATAACTAAGCCCTGTTCCCTTGCACTCGCCTCATGTCCTTCTCCAACGCACACGCCGTATCAACCAACGCCTGAAACCCTTGGCTCACTGAACTCGAAAGCAGGAATCGCAACTCATCCGCAATCCTTCATAGAACCGATTCATTTTCCTTGGTCATCCGCGAAGATTGTTCCCGCATACCGTCCCAACCTGGTAAACTCATGCAAGTAGATATCCACACTATATTCCCTTGCTTTAACCGTTGGAACTCATTTTCCATAGCAATGCGTTGCGCCGCTGGGACATGTTTCGCCAGAAATATCCGAGAGAACTCCTCAATCGACACTTGTGTTAATTGCCCTGCCCGCCAAATGGTGTAGCTCAACCTCGTCCGACCACAAACCGCGCCTCCCCTTCAAGCATGAAGGTGGCTAAGGTGACCTTTAGAGTTTCCTCCTCCGCCCTGATCGCTGTCATTATCCTCTTGACACGCGATAACCAATCTTCCGCCTGCGTTGGGGATCCCATTCCTGCACAACATAGGAGGACTGAAGCTCATGAATTGCTTTCAACTGTCGATCAGCTGCTCGCGGATCTACCGCCTCAATCGCTCGGGTCTTACACCACCAACACGAACTGGCTCGACTGCCGGCTGCGCTTGCCGGTCGGCTGAATCATGGCAAATGAGCCTCAGCAACTAAACGAACAGTTTCCGCAGATGGAGGAGGTGTGGGCACCTCAGCTGGTGCCGTACTCTCAACAGAACGCTGGGGCTCAGACTGCCCAGCACCACTACGCGTCACCTATAGGTGGACAAGACACACATTAGTGAACGTATGCAAAGCAAAACAACACAAAAAGAACGCGCAGATTCCTCAAACAAGATTTTGTACATTCCTTAGTGGACATTCCAGAGTTCATTAGCGTTACAGCAGGGCGCATAAACACGCGCTCGCCACCCCATAAAAGAATTCGTCCACGAATTCGATAGAGGAAGACCGAACAAAGCTGATACCAAAATGTAACGACCCCATCGTTAAATGACGTATAGTAGAAGGTCCGGCCGGGCCCACACTATATGCCACAAACAGACGGTGAGGTCACAGGATAATACCAAACCAATACGAATCCTAACTCAGAGCATTCTAGCGGAAGCTTTAAGTAGTAATTTGAACTCTAACCAGGAATGTCCAATATATAAACCACCTTTATATATATCACGGATGTACACCAAATACAAAGCGTTTGGCCCTAAGGCCTTACAGTTCCTCTTTTTACAACATGATTTACAAACATCGGCGCGCAGGCCGGCCATACATGAGTAAAAGCAAAAACATTCGCGTAGCCTTCAAGGGCTAGCCGCAGCAGCAGCAGCAACAGTAGTAGGGCTTCAGCCCTTCACCTACCGCTTGGCTCTCCAGCACCTGCACGGGAACAATCCACCCAACGGTGGCAAACAATACAACGGTCAGCATTCAGCTGACCCAATTATAACAAATCTTACCCCTGTCTCGGGGCATTAGCATTCTTTCCCTGCAAAGCAGGCATCTTCAAATAGCAACTATGTGCGTGCAGGCACATGCAAGCCATCACAACTATCGGCCACACGCCTGACAGTCCGTGCACTCAGGGCACATTTTCGGTGTACCGGAATACCAGGGTCAACACCCACCGTCTACACGGTATTTGAGCATTCTAGTATTTTTCCGGCGCGCGGGCCTAAGACTCTCATTAGGCGCTCCAACAAAACCTATATAACCAGGCTTCCAAGTCGGACGGACCTAACGCAGGTACGGATCAGCCACCCCCTGTTGCTCAAGTCGCCGTGCCCACCTCGAATACGGAAGTATCCATGGCTATTTATAGGCACGGGTCGGTTTCACCTTTCCTATTCGGCAATCTGCCTTTCATCGAGTTGCAGCCCAACGGCTCAACCGCTCATAAGTGGCAACGCACGGCCACAAGAGTTGCATCCAAACCTCTTTCATTTCCTGGACATCGTCCAGTACTTCCTGCCGCACCAAGCAACAGGTAGGAACAAGGCATACAAGAATAATCACGGAAAGCCTTCTCCGATATGCAAACAAGCATCACCAATCCAGACCACGTCCAGATGGGCTTCACACAGCATGCCTAGAGCCGTACTCCAATTCCGACCTCTAACAAGGGGGACTTCACATATCTACCCCAAGGGACACCACAACCCACCGCACACTCGCAAGGAAGGGTTTTCCCTATGCAATGCAGAAAAGAAGGACTTCAAATGTCCAAGAAGGGAGATCGTTACCCTTGTCGATCTCTTGGGAGCCATCGAAAACTAGCCAGTGAGAAAGAACCGCAGCAGCCCCGCCTTCACAACGCCGGCTTCGGATCACGAATCAGACCACGGGAACTCTGCCGGTGGCTTGATCTCCTCCTCCTTCTTCTTCTTCCTCTCTCTTTCTCTCTTCCTGAAGCAAAATGAATAATGACACTTCATCATTCCTTCACGAAGTTAATCCAGCCAGGAATCACCTGAGCCCTTAGATCCAAAGAGAGAATCTGAACGGCCACGATTTGGTCAAAAACCCAAATTTTTGCCTGACACGGCCTGTGACACGCCCGTATCACAGGCCGTGTACCCTTAAGCGGCACACGCGGTATTGAACCGACTGACCAACACGGGCAGGCACACGGCATCGGACACGCCCGTGTCCGACCTGACACGCCCGTGTTCACTGCCGTGTGCAAGGCCGTGTACTTTTCTGACTCGAATAGGCTAATTTCGAAATTTTAATTGCGCGACATGCCCTGGGACACCCCGTGTTCATGGCCGTGTCCTAGGCTCGACGATCGTCGACTATCGAGCGTCGACCAACCTGAACATGCCCTGGGACACCCCGTGTCCCAGGCCGTGTACCCCCGACACGCCCTGGGACACGCCCGTGTGTCCAGGCCGTGTAACCTGACCTGCACCTCAAAATCATTTTGAGTCTTTTTGGGTCTTTTTGGGGTGTTACACCTGGGGTTTCTTCTCCTCCACAGACTTCCTCTTGTCCTTCCTCATTTGCTGTCCTCTGGTCTTCGCGGTCTCAATAGCCTCCACCTTGAGAGCAGCCTCCACTACTCCTTCATAAGTCTTTAACCCATAAGCACTGGTCAACTGCTGCACCTCGCTCTTCAAACCCCCAAAAAATCGTTTAACTCGATCAGCCTCAATGCTGACCAATCCAGGGGAAAAACGGCTCAACTTACTAAACTCTATCTCATACTCACCCACCGTGAGTTGCCTTTACTTCAGATGGAGGAAATCGTTCATGAGGCGGTCACGCTCGACTGAGGGTAAGAACTTCCTCAACAGCATCTCCTTGAACACCTCCCAAGAGCATTAAGCTACCAAGCTCTCCTTCTCTCTCAGCCACCAATTCTTAGCCAAACCTTTAAGCTGATAGGCTGCTAACATCACCCTCTGATCATCTGCAATCCCTGAGTACGAGAACATCTCCTCCATGGAGATCAGCCAGTCGTCTATCACCATGAAATCTTCCTTCCCGCCATAAGTGGGAGGGCTCAACCTCTGAAACTGCGAGATGAAGGCCATTTCTGCTGGCACCACCACAGGAGGTCTTAAGGGTACAGGAGGGGGAGGAACAGCAATCCCCCCTGTAGGGCCTTGCACTCCCTTAGTCTGTCCTGCCATAACTGCTACCAAAGACAGGATCTGGGCTCGTACCTCCACAAACTGCCTGCTCAAGGAATCGCTACTCTGCCGCAAGCTTTTGATCACAACATCATTCTACGCTCCAGATGACTCACCCTCAGACAGGGGAGTTGATCAAGTCGAAGGACGTCTCGCCATCCTAAAGGCATAGCAACACTAGATAGATCCTAGTACAACGGCTAGACCCAACTACAAGTACAGACAATACATATAAAGATATGAACTTAAAGCTGCTAAACTTGCTCTGGGAGTTTATTTTTTTTTTACAAAAATTGATGTTATGTCCTAACCTAGGATGGTTAACCACCACCATTGTCACAACTCGCATTTTCTCCGAATTAAGAATTATCAGAGTAAGAGAAAACACGCGTCATGATGCCACGTCAAGCAGGGGATAACTGCTGACGCTCAGGAAAAACCAACTACCAACTTAATGAAAGAAAATCATGTGATTAATGATTAGAAAATCAGTTATATTTTAGAGACCGTATCCCTCAGCTCAGTGGATCACCTAGCCCACAAAATAAAAACTATATTTATACGCTACGGAAAAATACTTCATTTTGGTTTGACATCCTAAAGAGCACATAAGGGTCCCAAGAGAACCACTCATGCTATGCAAGACCCTACATTTAATTTATATAATATATAAGAAAACGGTCTTTATACGTGATTTGGAAAATAGTGATTACGTTTTATAAAACATGCTGATCATGAGCTTTATTTATAATAATAATTATAGTTTAAAAATAACTAGCAACCTAGCATAAAACCTTCTCAGAGCAAGTAGACTATCTCCAGAAAACGGTAGCAGCATAAGTAAATATATCCAGTACAAAGGTAAAAAAACTACCAGTGAGCGCCAACAACCTGACACGAACCCACTGGCATATATGTATGTCTGTAAGAAAGTACTGAAAAAACTACCTCACCAACACGGCAAACGGAACTCCAAGGTCCAAGAGACCACCAACACCACCACTACAAACTAGCCACCCAACTGGCTACGGCTCAGAACCTGAGGTATTCCAAAAGAAAACAGAATACCTCAGCAAGCTAAACAAAGTAAAACTGCATGAAAGAGTCAACCAAAAGGGAAAAAAAGTACCTGTAAAACATGCAGTAGAAAGAGTCACAACTGTCCAAAACAGGACAACAAGAAAAGCACTACGTGCGAGAAAACAACAACAACCCGGCCCAGGAACAATATCCTGCAGGGCCTACTAGGCTACAAAGAGCCCAAAGTGCTGCAAACTACCAAGGAAAAACTTCTAACACCCTAAACTGTGGGAGGTGGTAGTAGCAAAAACAAACAACGAGGAACGGATTGGAGGCAAACTCAGTCCCCCCATCCACCATGTCCAAGTCAACAAGCTCGAGGGTCTACACGTGAAAGCACAAGGGACCTTCCACCCACATGCCCAGCACATACCTGGAGCAAGAAAAACACGAGTGGCCTTGCCTAAATTACACAACTCCACCCCCATAAAGAGCTACAAACCACCACTACTACCCACGACCCAGCATTCGGCCATTAGGAAAGAGAAACATGACCGACAAGGAAATTGCAAATATAAACAAGGAATTCACTCGGGAACGTAAATCGAGGAAAGAGAAAAAGAAAGTGTTGAAATGACTCAACACGACGTGGCGCTGGGTCCTCCCGACACCGCATTGAGTGAGCTTCACCCACTCAACGTGCCACGCAAGGCGAACTATCGCAACAATAACTCTTTACCTTACTACCTTAACACTACACAAAACACTCATGCCCACCTAACCCGCGTATCGACGCCATCTAAATACGGGTGCCAAAAAAAAGAAATATTCAGAGCTCACGATCAGTGTCGCACGATCGGTGGTCGTGCACCGTCATTGGTTGATGGTCGTGCGAAGTGAACCAGGGAAACCTTACAGAAAACCTAGCAACTGCGCACGATCAGTGTCGCACGACCACTGGTCGTGCACACTGTTGTCAGCGCTCATGCGATTGCCGAGACAGAACTTTGGAAAATAAAAAGACAGCCGCGCATGAACAGAGGCACACGACCAGTGGTCGTGCGCCCTAACGGTTGATGAACGTGCGCGGGTAACCTGTACCGTTGGGATTTCCCGAACGACACCGGAACGCGCACACGACCCACGCAACTACAATAGCAGTAGGAAACTACCAACGACGCGCGCCACTACCATTCAAACTATGACTAATCATTCGAGACGGAAAAATAGGAGATAAAACGATAGAAACAATAGGCTTTAAACAAAATAAAACAACTTGGCAAGGGCAAGAACACCACTTGCCTCGATTTCCGGCGAAGCTTGGTCGGCTTTCCCTCCTCTTCACGCTGCACTAGAAAGAGCAGCACCAAAAACTCACCTAACAAGCAAATCCGAACTTTAATGGCGGAAACCTCAAAAACCAAAAATTCTAATCCCCCTAATGCTCCACGAAAATCGAATTTCTTACCGTAGGAATGAAGGTCTCGACGAGAGCAATCCGAATCCACTCTCGGAATCGAATTCCGTCCACAAATGCTCAGGAATCGGCGGTGGAAGGCAAGGCTCGGCGGTTTCTCTGTTTCCTCTCGTACAGGGGCGGCGGTTATTTGGAGAAGATGATGATCGGGCTTAAATTTCTATCCTATATATATATATATAATTATATAATAATATATTTTATTACAAAATTACATAAAGCACCAAATCGACGCGAAAACCGAACTACCTCGGAATTCGACGAAATTCGCACCGTAGCTAAATACCCACGCTACGAACACAACGGCGAATTCGAAATTAATTTTTGACGAACAGAACTCGAGTTATACCCAAATAAAGCCAAACACCAACATCCCCCGAGAGGCCACACGGGTCATCCAAAACGACTCGGCTTGCTAGGGAGATCTTGCCAACAGGCTACAGAATAGGGCACTCAGTTCTAAGGAGCTAAACCACACTCCACAAATGGCACAAGCCATGGAAACGCGTCATCGTAACGCCAAACGAGAATAAAAATAAACGCAGAAAAATCGGGGCGTTAAAGTCACTCCCCCTAAAAGAAAGTTTCGTCCCGAAACTTTACGCACAACACTCCTACTAAAGAAGGAAAAGTAACCAATAGGAGTTACAAGAAGGGAAACATACCGATCAAATCAGGGAAACAGGTGAGGGTAAGCCCTCCTCATGGCCGACTCTAGCTCCAAAGTCGCGCTCTCCAAATCCTGATTTTTCCACAGAACTTTCACCATCGGTATGGACTTCTTTCGCAGCACTCGCTCCTGAGTATCCAAAATACGAACCGGCACCTCAACAAAAGAGAGCTTGGGCTCCAACTGGGGCACAATGTCCAAGACCTGCCCACTACTGCGCACACACTTCCGCAATTGGCTAACATGAAATACATTATGAACACCTGGGAAGTTTGCTGGCAAACCCAATCTATAAGCTGACACGCCAATCTGTTCCAAGATCTCGAACGGGCCCACATACCTTGGGTCCAATTTCCGATTCTTACCAAACCTCTTTACACCCACCATTAGGGAAACCTTAAGAAATACAAGGTCCCCTACAGAGAACTCCAAAGCAGACCTACGCCGATTGGCATTCTTTTCGTACCTCTCCTGAGCTATATGAAGCTTCTCCCAAATAAGCTTCACAGCGACTTCCAAATCCTCCAGCGCATCAGGACCCAACAACGGCCTCTCACCAGCCTCGGCCCAAAACAACGGAGTCCTACAGCGCCTCCCATACAAGGCTTCGAATGGAGCCATCTGCAAACTTTCCTGATAACTGTTGTTGTAAGCAAATTCCATAAGTCGCAGCCGCTCATCCCACGCTCCGCCGTGGTCTAAAATATAGCATCGGATCATATCCTCAACAATCTGAATCACCCGCTCCGTCTGCCCATTTGTCTGTTGGTGGTACGCAGTAGAATATCTCAGATCCGTACCCAAACCCTCCTGCAGACTCTGCCAAAAACGAGAAGTAAATCGGGAGTCTCAATCAGAAATGATGCTAACCGGCACACCGTGGAGTCGGATGACTTCATTCAAGTACAACTCCGCTATCTTCTTCATCGGGTAATCAATCTTATAAGGCACGAAGTGAGCACACTTTGTCAATCTATCCACTATAACCCAAACAGAATCAAATCCCCTCGGAGATTTTGGTAAGCCCGTAATGAAGTCCATAGATATACTCTCCCACTTCCAAGTCGGGATCTCTAACGGGGTCAACTTGCCACCAGGCCTTCCATGATCGGCCTTCACGCGCTTGCAAGTGTGGCACTCAGCAACAAATCGGGCTATATCACCTTTCATGCCATACCACCAGGCAATTTGCCTTAAGTCACGGTACATCTTCGTAGATCCTGGATGATAGGCAACGCAAGATCCATGAGGCTCTCTGCAAATCATACCTCTAATATCCCCAACGGCGGGGATGCAAAACCTGCCGCGGTACTTCAAAGTACCCGCATCATCGATAGCAAAATCTGGCAACTCTCCCTTCTCTGTCCTGATGAACAAGTGCCACAGATCCGGGTCGTCCTTCTGGTGCAGTCTGATCAAAGAAATCCAGGACGGCTCTGCCACTGACAAACTACTCTACAAACCACAACATCCCACTAAAATATCCATAAGGAGGAACTCCTCAACTAACTGATCGGCGGAGAGGTTAAAGATCTTTCCCGTCTTTCGGCTCAGGGTGTCGGCCACCACATTGTCCTTGCCCGGATGATACTGGATCTCTACATCATAATTAGCCACATACTTTAGCCACCGCCGCTGACGCAGATTCAACTCCGTCTGCGTGAACACGTACTTCAGGCTCTTGTGGTCAATGAAGATCTTGCACTGAGCCCCATAAAGTAGGTGTCTCCACAACTTCAACGCATAAATAACCGATGCGAACTCAAGGTCATGCGTAGGATAATTCTTCTCATGAGTCTTCAGTTGCCTTGACCCATAGGCAATCACCTTCCCAACCTGCATTAATACGCATCCCAGACCTACAAGCGAAGCATCCACATATACATCATAATCCACACCCTCAGTAGGCAGGGTCAGAACGGGGGCAGTGCACAATCTCGTCTTTAGCTCCAGAAAAGCCTCCTCGCACTTTTCGCTCCAAACAAATGCCACATTCTTCTGAGGCAGCTTGGTCAACGGTGCAGCTAGGGAAGAGAAACCCTCCACAAATCTTCTGTAATATCCAGCCAACCCTAAGAAACTCCTGATCTCCTTAGGCGTATTTGGCCTACTCCAATCCATCACTGCTGCAATCTTTTCTGGATCGACCGAGATCCCTTCCTTGCTCACCACGTGGCCTAGAAAAGAAACCTGAGGCAACCAAAATTCGCACTTGCTCAACTTGGCGAATAACTTATGGTTCCTCAACTCTGAAAGGACCAAACGCAAATGCTGCTCACGCTCCTCAGCACTACGAGAATAAACTAACACGTCATCAATGAAGACCACAACGAACTTGTCGAGGAAATCCTTGAACACCCTATTCATCATATCCATGAAGGCTGATGGTGCGTTGGTCAGACCAAACGACATCACCAAAAACTCAAAGTGTCCATGCCTCGATCTAAACACAGTCCGTGGAATATCCGCCTCACGGATCATGAGCTGATGATAACCAGAACGAAGATCGATCTTGGAGAACACCGTGCTACCGCGCAACTGGTCAAATAAATCATCGATCCTCGGCAGAGGGTATCTGTTCTTAATAGTGACCTTGTTCAATTCTCTATAGTCGATGCAAAGCCGCATCGACTCATCTTTCTTCTTTACAAACAAAATAGGAGCACCCCAAGGAGACGACCTCTGCCTGATAGAACCTTTAGCCAACAGCTCATCCAACTGACCTCGCAACTCCTCTAACTCACGAGGGGCCATCCGGTACGGCGCCTTAGCAATAGGACGCGTACCCGGCTCCAAATCGATCACAAACTCCACATCCCGCTCGGGAGGAAGACCAGGAAGGTCATCAGGAAAAACATCGGCGAAACCACAAACAATAAGAATCTCCTCCAAGCGTGGTACGCTAACAGCTATTTCAACCGCCGAAACTAAACAAGCACAACAACCAGAAAGAAACAACCTCTGAGCACATACCGCAGAGATGACAGGAGAATCCTGACACGGATCAGCATACACGCTGTCGGGCTGACCATCGTCCCTGATGAAGTCCAAGCGCTTTCCTTTGCACTGAATGACTGCATCATACCTAGAGAGCCAGTCCATGCCCAGAATAACATCGAAGTCCTCCAGATCAATCATCTTCAGGTCCGCCTTCGTAAGAAAGTTCCCCAACAAAACAGGGCAATCCAAAATGCCCAAATCTGACAACACAGATTCACTAGAGGGAAACTTGACACGGAAGGAATCCCGAACACGATCTAAGGTTAACCGATGTCGCTCCACAAAGGCTCTAGCCACGAACGAGTGGGTAGCGCCGGAGTCAAACAGAACCCGCGCTCAGCGGTCCTTTACCTTAAATTTCCCTATAGGAGCATAGAAAACTAAGGAACTACCACAACAATACTGCAAACATTCTAGCAAATAGAACTACCAGGCTAGAAAAACAACAAACAACTAACCTGAGATGACCTGGGTCGAAGCCAGAGCCTCCTCGGAAGAGATCACGTTCAGCTACCCCTTTCCCTGGTCCACACACTGAGGTGGAGGTAAAGCCTGTAACGGAACTGCAGGAAGAGCTGGCTGAAACTGAGGACACCTCGACTTGATGTGACTCTTCTGCCCACACTGAAAGCAGACTTTATCCTTGGTCCAACACTAGGCCGCATCATGGCCGGATCGCTTGCAAACGGAACAGGAGACATCTCTCCTAGGAGCATCCTGAATCGCATGAACCTGCTCCTTCCTCTGAGCTGCTGCCTTCTTGAAACATTTATCGGCAGGGTGGCCTGACCGGCCACAGAAGCTGCACTCCACCTTGCCCCTCTTTCCCGGAGCCACACCGGGTACCTGGGGTTTCTTCTCCTCCACCGACTTTCTCTTGTCCAACCTCATTTGCTGGCCTCTACTCTTCGCGGTCTCAATAGCCTCCACCTTCAGAGCAGCCTCTACTACACATGCATAAGTCTCTGACCCATAAGCACTGGTCAACTGCTGCACCTCGCTCCTCAAACCACCGAGAAATCGCTTAACTCGATCAGTCTCAACGCTGACCAATCCCGGGCAAAACGGCTCAACTTGCTGAACTCTATCTCATACTCACCCACCGTGAGTTGCCTTTGCTTCAGATGGAGGAAGTCATTCATGAGGCGGTCACGCTCGACCGAGGGTAAGAACTTCCTCAACAGCATCTCCTTGAACACCTCCCAAGAGCATCCGGCTACCAAGCTCTCCTTCTCTCTCAGCCACCAACTCTTAGCCAAACCTTTAAGCTGATAGGCGGCTATCATCACCCTCTGATCATCCGCAATCCCTGAGTACGAGAACATCTCCTCCATGGAGATCAGCCAGTCGTCTATCACCATGAAATCTGCCTTCCCATCATAAGTGGGAGGACTCAGCCTCTGAAACTGCGAGATGAAGGCCATCTCTAATGGCACCACCACTGGAGGTCTCAAGGGTGCAGGAGGAGGAGGAACAGCTAACCCCCCCGCAGGGACTTGCACACCCTGAGTCTGACCTGCCACGACAGCCACCAAAGACTGAATTTGGGCTTGCACCTCCTCCAACTGCCTGCCCAAAGCTTCGCTACTCAGACG
This sequence comes from Platanthera zijinensis, assembly GCA_039513925.1. Lineage (NCBI taxonomy): Eukaryota > Viridiplantae > Streptophyta > Magnoliopsida > Asparagales > Orchidaceae > Platanthera > Platanthera zijinensis. The sequence goes on from CM077078.1 coordinate 219,103,457, forward strand.
CAGACTCTCGATCACCGCATCGTTCTGATCCCCAGATGACTCACCCTCAGACAGGGGAGTCGATCGAGTCGCAGGACGCCTTGCCATTCTAAAATCATAACAACACAAATTAGACCCTACTACAACGTCTAGAACCAAATACAAGTACAGACAATACATATAAAGATATAGACTTAAAGCTGCTAAACTTGCTCTGAGAGTTTATCTTTTTAACAAAATTTAGATGTTATGCCCTAACCTAGGATGGTTAACCACCACCTTACTAACTCTTGTGCCTAGATCGGGAATGCATGACTTTTATATTAATTTGAAAACTTATGTGTGTACATATGTCATCCTGCCAATCTTTAGCATGGCACGTTATGCTTATGCAATGTTATGATATGCATGTTTGTGTTATGCATTCTATAAAGGCCCTAATGCATGTTATGAGCGGTGTACACATGAAAATGTTATGCATCCCATACTACATAACATTCTCATGCAACGAAAAAGAAAACGTGCTAGTCGCAGCTATGTGGTGAGGTTATGCATCCCATACTACATAACCCTCACATATTGCCACTATGGTGGATCCATATACGAACACATATTATGCATCCCATACTACATAATATGCCCCGTATACTTCATGTTATGCTATGAGTGTAGTGTTCGTGCTTTTGCCAAGACTTGCTGATGACATATCGGTGTGTGAATGACATGATGCTGAACTACTAAAAGCAAACAAAGGAAGTTTGCTCAACTAACTTGTCAAGCAACCTCCCTCTGATACCAACTGTCACAACCCGCATTTTCTCCGAATTAAGAATTATCAGAGTAAGAGAAAACACGCGTCATGATGCCACGTCAAGCAGGGGATAACTGCTAACGCTCAGGCAAAACCAACTACCAACTTAATGAAAGAAAATCATGTGATTAATGATTAGAAAATCAGTTATATTTTAGAGACCGTATCCCTCGGCTCAGTGGATCACCTAGCCCACAAAAGAAAAACTATATTTATACGCTGCGGAAAAATACTTTATTTAGGTTTGACATCCTAAAGAGCACATAAGGGTCCCAAGAGAACCACTCATGCTATGCAAGACCCTACATTTAATTTATATAATATATAAGAAAACGGTCTTATACGTGATTTGGAAAATAGTGATTATGTTTTATAAAACATGCTGATCATGAGCTTTATTTATAATAATAATTATAGTTTAAAAATAACTAGTAACCTAGCATAAAACCTTCTCAGAGCAAGTAGACTATCTCCAGAAAACGGTAGCAGCATAAGTAAATATATCCAGTACAAAGGTAAAAAAACTACCAGTGAGCGCCAACAACCTGACACGAACCCACTGGCATATATGTATGTCTATAAGAAAGTACTGAAAAAACTACCTCACCAACACGGCAAACGGAACTCCAAGGTCCAAGAGACCACCAACACCACCACTGCAAACTAGCCACCCAACTGGCTACGGCTCAGAACCTGAGGTATTCCAAAAGAAAACAGAATACCTCAGCAAGCTAAACAAAGTAAAACTGCATGAAAGAGTCAACCAAAAGGGGAAAAAAGTACCTATAAAACATGCAGTAGAAAGAGTCACAACTGTCCAAAACAGGACAACAAGAAAAGCACTACGTGCGAGAAAACAGCAACAACCCGGCCCAGGAACAACATCCTGCAGGGCCTACTAGGCTACCAAGAGCCCAAAGTGCTGCAAACTACCAAGGAAGAAACTTCTAACACCCTAAACTATGGGAGGTGGTAGTAGCAAAAACAAACAACGAGGAACCGGATTGGAGGCAAACTCAGTCCCCCCATCCACCATGTCCAAGTCAACAAGCTCGAGGGTCTACACGTGAAAGCACAAGGGACCTTGCACCCACATGCCCAGCCCATACCTGGAGCAAGAAAAACACGAGTGGCCTTGGCTAAATTACACAACTCCACCCCCATAAAGAGCTACAAACCACCACTACTACCCACGACCCACGATTCGGCCATTAGGAAAGAGAAACATGACCGACAAGGAAATTACAAATATAAACAAGGAATTCACTCGGGAACGTAAATCGAGGAAAGAGAAAAAGAAAGTGTTGAAATGACTCAACACGACGTGGCGCTGGGTCCTCCCGACACCGCATTGAGTGAGCTTCACCCACTCAACGTGCCACGCAAGGCGAACTATAACAACAATAACTCTTACCTTACTACCTTAACACTACACAAAACACTCATGCCCACCTAACCCGCGTATCGACGCCAGCTAAATACGGGTGCCAAAAAAAAGAAATATTCAGAGCGCACGATCAGTGTCGCACGATCGGTGGTCGTGCGCGGTCATTGGTTGATGGTCGTGCGAAGTGAACCAGGGAAACCTGACAGAAAACCTAGCATCTGCGCATGATCAGTGTCGCACGACCACTGGTCGTGCGCACTGTTGTCAGCGCTCGTGCGATTGCCGAGACAGAACTTTGGAAAATAAAAAGACAGCCGCGCACGAACAGAGGCACACGACCAGTGGTCGTGCGCCCTAACATTTGATGACCGTGCGCGGGTAACCTGTACCGTTGGGATTTCCCGGATGACACCGGAACGCGCACACGACCCACGCAACAACAGTAGCAGAAGGAAACTACCAACGACGCGCGCCACTACCATTCAAACTATGACTAATCATTCGAGACGGAAAAATAGGAGATAAAATGATAGAAATAATAGGTTTTAAACAAAAGAAAACAACTTGGCAAGGCCAAGAACATCACTTGCCTCGATTTCCGGCGAAGCTTGGTCGGCTTTCCCTCCTCTTCACGCTGCACTAGAAAGAGCAGCACCAAAAACTCACCTAACAAGCAAATCCGAACTTTAATGGCGGAAACCTCAAAAACCAAAAATTCTAATCCCCCTAAAGCTCCACGAAAATCGAATTTCTTATCGTAGGAATGAAGGTCTCGACGAGAGCAATCCGAATCCACTCTCGGAATCGAGTTCCGTCCACAAATGCTCCGGGAATCGGCGGTGGAAGGCAAGGCTCGGCAGTTTCTCCGTTTCCTCTCGTACAGGGGCGGCGGTTATTTGGAGAAGATGATGATCGGGCTTAAATTTCTATCCTATATATATATATATATAATTATATAATAATATATTTTATTACAAAATTATATAAAGCAGCAAATCGACGCGAAAAACGAACTACCTCGAAATTCGACGAAATTCGCACCGTAGCTAAATACCCACGCTACGAACACAACGGCGAAGTCGAAATTAATTTTCCATGAACAGAACTTGAGTTATACCCAAATAAACCCAAACACCAACATCCCCCCGAGAAGCCACACCGGGTCACCCAAAACGACTCGGCTTGCTAGGGAGATCTTGCCAACAGGCTATAGAATAGGGCACTCGGTTCTAAGGAGCTAAACCACACTCCACAAATGGCACAAGCCACGGAAATGCGTCATCGTAACGCCAAACGAGAATAAAAATAAACGCAGAAAATCGGGGGCGTTACAACCATACTAATTCTTGTGCCTAGATCGGGAATGCATGACTTTATATTATTTTTGACTCGAAAACTTATGTGTGTACATATGTCATCCTGCTAGTCTTTAGCTTTGCACATTGTGCTTATGTAATGTTATGCTATGCATTCTAAAAAGGCCCTAATGCATGCTATGAGCGGCGTACACATGAAAATGTTATGCATCCCATACTACATAACATTCGCATGCAACAAAAAAGAAAACTTGCTAGTCGCAGCCATGTGGTAAGGTTATGCATCCCATACTACATAACCCTTACATGTTGCCCCTATGGTGGATACATATACGAACACATATTATGCATCCCATACTACATAATATGCCGCGTATACTTTATGTTATGCTTTGAGTGTAGTGTTCGTGCTTTTGCCAAGACATGCCGACGACTTGTCGGTGTGTGAATGACATGATGCTGAACTACTAATGCAATCAAAAGGGAAGGTTGCCCGACTAACTTGTCAAGCAACCTCCCTCTGATACCAACTTTCACAACCCGCATTTTCTCCGAATTAAAGAATTATCAGAGTATGAGAAAACACGCGTCATGATGCCACGTCAAGCAGGAGATAACTGCTGACGCTCAGGCAAAACCACCTACTATACTTCAAGAAAGAAATTCATGATTTTAATGATTAGAAAATAAGTTATATTTAGAGGCCGTATCCCTCAGCTCGGTGGATCACCTAGTCCATAGTTAAAAACTATACTTAAGCGCTGCGGAAAAATACTTTATTCAGGTTTGACATCCTAAGAAGTGCAAAAAAGCCCTAAGAGGACCACTTATGCTATGCAAGACTCTACTTTTAATTTATAATATATATAGGAAAATGATCTTTATACGTTGCTTGGAAAATAGTGATTTACTTTTATAAATCATGCTGATCATGCAATATATTTACAATATTAGTTGTAGTTTCAAAATAACTAGCAACCTAGCATAAATCCTCCCCAGAGAAAGTAGACTATCTCCAGAAAATGGTAGCAGCAAAAGTAATATATCTAGTACAAAGGTAAAAACTAATAGTGGGCGCCAACAACCTGACACGAACCCACTGGCAAATATGTATGCCTGTAAGAAAAGTACAGAAAAACTACCTCACTAACAAGCAACAGAACCTCCAAGGTCAAAGAGACCACCAACAACACCACCGCAAACTATCCACCAAACTTGCTACTGCTCAGAACCTGAGGCATTCAAAAGAAGAAAGAATACCTCAGCAAGCAAAACAAGAAAGAACTGTATAAAAGTGTCAACTAGTGGGGGAGTAAGTGAAAGAAGAAAACACACAGCAGTAAAAGTCACAACTTCCCCAAGGCAAGACAACAAGGAATGTACTACGTGCGAGGAATAAGCATCAACCCTGCCAGGAAACTACATCCTACAGGGTCTACTAGGCTTCCAAGAGCCCAAAATGCTGCAGTCTACCAAGGAAGAAACACCTAACACCCTAAGCTATGGGATATGGTAGTAGCAAAAACAAATAATATGGATCCGGGTTGGAGGAAAACTCAGTCCCCCAACCTCCATTTCCAAGCCAACAAGCACAAGGGTCTACATGTGAAAGCACAAGGGACCTTCCACCCCCTTGCCCAGCCCGTGCCTGGAGCAAGATAGAAGAATAAGGGTGGCCTTTGCTAAATTACACAACACCTCCCCCATGAAGAGCTTCAAACCACCACTACTAACCACGACCCACGATTCGGCCTTAAGGAAAGAAAAACATGGCCGATAAAGAAACTATAAAAATAATCTAGGAATTCACTCGGGAACGAAAAATCGAGGTAAGGGAAATAGTGTTGAAATCACTTAACACGGCTTGGCATTGAGTTGGACCCACTCAACGCCTAACCAGACCTTGGCGTTGAGTGAGTTAGCCTCACTCAGCGCCAGAACAGACATGGCGTTGAGTGAGAATCACTCACTCAATGGCCTCTGCAATAACAACTCTAGCGTTGAGTGAGCTATCCTCACTCAACGCCAAAACAACCATTGCGTTGAGTGAGGTACACTCCCTCAACGCCTTAAGCAAAAGAGGCAGTGGCGTTGAGTGAGCTAACCTCACTCAATACCAAAACAGCTATGGCATTGAGTGAGGTCCACTCCCTCAACACCTTTAGCAAAAACCACAAAACCCAACAGTGGCGTTGAGTGAGTCCACCTCCCTCAACGCAAAAGCAGCTTTGGAATTGAGTGAGGTCAACTCACACTACGCCAAAGTTCATTCCCGCAGGAAAACCCTAAACCATCGCCAACAAGAGGAGGTCGGCGAGAATGCCGACTGATTCTCGCCGAATCGGCGGGAATGCAGGATGATTCTCGCCGAATTGGCGAGAATCCATGATGATTCTCGCCGATCGGCGGGAATCCAGAATGATTCTCGCAGAATCGGCGGGAATCAAGGATGATTCTCGTTGATCGGTGGGAATCACTGACGTTACACGTTGAAATCGGCGGAAATCACTTGGTGATTCCGGTCGATTTTGACTTAGACAAAAATTCTCACTCAATCACCCCACCACTCAGCCGCAAAGAACAAACCAAATTATGGCTTTGAGTGTGTCCACCACACTCAACGCCAAGTCCGGGCGGCTTTTGGCTTTGAGTGTGTGCACCACACTCAACACCAAAACCCGAGAGTCTACCAAGACTGGTTCTAACCAGAGCCCTACCACAACAAACTTCCTCACTCTCTCTCTCGGCTCCACCCGCCAAAGAACCCAACTAGAACTACAAATCTGGAGTCTAAATAATGAACACAACTAGCAGGTTTAGCAAATAGCACAAGGAGGGTGCTCATAGGAGAATCTAAGCCCTAGATTTTGCAAGATAAAGGAGAACATGCTTGGTTTCTACCCTAAGGATAACTGAGAAATACTCCAGAATTCAAAAGAACAATAATGGCAAGGGCAAGAATACCACTTGCCTCGATTTCCGGCGAAGCTTGGTCGGCTTTCCCTCCTCTTCATTCTGCACTAGAAGGAGCAGCACCTAACAAGCAAACCCGCACTTAAATGGAGGAAAACCACAAGAAACCGAAAATCCAAGTCTCCAAAAACTCCAAGAAAAAAAAACCTTATACCGTCGAAATGTAGAACTGAGCGAGAGCAAGACAACACCGCTTTGGGAATCGAAATCCGTCCACGAAAACTCCCGGAATCACTGTCTGAAGGCTAGGGCTAACCGTCGCTTCCGCCTCTGCTTTCTGCGAAACAGGAACAACAGATTTCGGTCTAGGGAAGAAAGAAGAGAGTGGGACCGCCACTTCTCCTTAAATCTTTTATATAAGCTTTAAACAGTCGGTTCAGCATAACTGAAGCCTAACCGCCGGCTCTCTTATGAAAATAAGAGGATTTTCTAATTAGGTTTTACTAATGGCACACCCAAAACGACGTGAAAACTGAACTATCTCGTAATTTGATGAAATTCGCACCGTAGCTAAATACCCACGCTACGAACACAACGGCGAAGTCAAAATTAACTTTCGAAGAACAGAACTCGAGTTATACCAACCCAAAGCCAAAACACAAGCATCCCCTGAGAGGCAACACCGGGTCACCCAAAACGACTCGGCTTGCTAGGGAGATCTTGCCAATAGGCTACAAAATAGGGCACCCAGTTCTAAGGATTTAAGACCATACTCCATAGATGGCACAAGCCAAGAAAACGCGTCGACGTAATGCCAAACGAGAATTAAAAAATCGCAGAAAAATTGGGGGCGTTACAATAACACTTGACATACTCGACACATTCAACGAATCGTTTAGTAAGCTATCAGAGTATCAACAGTGGGTATCGCGTGGTGATATCTCCACGTGATGACTAGACACATTTTAGATGGCCAAAAAGCGACCGAAGAGCGATGGTTGACTGGTGTCAAAGCGGCTATAGTTGATTTTGCCAGGTGACAGTAAATGTCGCGTGGCGATATCATTATATTTGACTTATCAGTTTAAATCGTGGTCATTCATTCCGATTGAAGAGAGGATCATGTGGCTGGGTTTATTCCCAAGGCTACTTGAACAGAGAAGAGGTGAAGAGAAGAATCAATTCTCTTCTCTCTCTCTCCCTCATCCTTCTCATCAGGTTCTTGGAAGAAAGGAATAAGAAGGTTAGGCTGAGCATTGTAAGCTTGGAGAAGGAGATTCCGTGGTCGGAATCAAGAGCTGAAGTAAGATATGTGAAGAGGAAAGTGAGGCGATCATTTCCATCCAAATAGAAGACTTCATCATGGATCCAAAATGATCTATGAGGGTAACGATCTTCCTTTTTGGATAAGTGAAGTCCTCCTTTTTCATATGCATGGAATCCTCCACCAAAAAGGTGGGAAAATGAGGGAAATCCAATGGGTTTATACTTGATATCCCCAGATAGTTTTGCATTTAGATTTGGAAATCGCAGTACGGAATATGCATGCTATATGAAGCTCATCTGGACAGGTTGGTCTTGATTGATGATGTTTTTATTTGCGTATTGTAGAAGCCTTCGATTATAAATGGGTGGTTTATGTAGTCTGAGGGTTGTGCCTATGAAGTGGAATAGCAGGATGTACTGGAGATGCGCTCGAGGAAAATACCATGAAAATACCACGGTTTTTATAACTGTTGGATATCGCCGGGCGACAATAAGTGTCGCTAGCGATAGCTCTTGGTTAACTATATGTGGTGAAAATCCATTTTTCTAGCACTATAGGATACTGCAGGTTTTATTGAATGATGTTCCAGTTGTGGCTGAGTCTGGAGATAGAAGAGAAGTTATGTAGCTTAACGTAGGGAGATAGTGGATATCGCTGGCGATAGCTCCCAGATAGCAATGTGATTTGAAGCATGTCTCGCGAAAATCATGTGGCATGTATATGATCTCAGAGCATGAGTGCCCAATTGTGTCCTTGAGAGTCATTGTACATAATGTTGGTTAAGTTATGAAATACGAGAAAGGGGAGGCCTACCTTCATCATGTTGTATTTCACAACTTAACCAACATTATGTACAATGACTCTCAAGGACACATGAAAACAATAAAAGTTCATAAGTTGTATGCCGAAAAGACTAAAAATTCTCAATATTGACCGTTAAGTCATGTACCTCTGAACGGTGGCGGGTCTGGGTATTCTAGTACACTGAGAATGTCCTCTGAGTACACGGAATGTTTGGCAGTGATGCAAATGTTTGTGATCTATTGAATGGTGCATAAGTTATACCTTTGTGTGATATATTTATATATGAATGCTATGCCTTCAGGGAAAGAATACCGCTGCTCCTGGAATGGGGTAGGGTCATTATAAATTGGTCAGCTAAAGCTGATCGTTTCCTTGTTTACCACCCTTATGGTGGAATGTCCCTCTATAGTTGTTGGAGAGACGAGTTGGAATTAGCAGGTTTCAACCCTTTGATGCTATGTCCTCCCTCGAAGGCCTACTGATAAACTTTTATTGTTTTCATGTGTGGCCGTCCTACGAGACGACGTTTATAAACTACCTTATTGAAGAAAAATTATAAGGCCTTAAGGTCGCACTTTTTAGTGTATTTTGTATAAACAATCTTTTGTGAAATAGAAAGTGACATTGTAATTACTTGAGTTCAATTTAAAGCATGAAGCTTCCTCTAGAATGCTCTGTGTAAGGATTCATTTGGTTGTTTTGATATTTAACCTATAACCCCACTAACTGACTGGATAATATGGCGTGGGGTCCCGGCCGGACCTTCTGTTATATTTCATTCGACGGATGGAGGTGTTACAACATGTATGTGAATTGCTGTTATAACATGAAAGAACCCTTGAATGTCCACTTAAGAATGAAAATATACATGTTTGAGGAACCTACGTGTTCCTATTATTGTTTTTTGGCAATATGATTATCGCCTAATTGAGTGTTTCACGGTTATAGGGGACTAGGAGTCATGTAGAGACGTCTCAATGTTAGCACTCTGTGGAGAGTAGTGTGTGTAATGACATGTCTGCGACCCTTCCTTATGCTGAAACCATACAATTGGTAGATGAAGCGGTGTTCCCTATTATTAATCCTTTGCCAAGGAGGCAGGTGTAACTTCCTATCCCTGAAGTTGGCCGGGTGCCTCTTAGTGCGGCTGAACCTATAGTGGTGAATCAAATGGCTGCAAAGCCTTTTGTACCAAGTAGAGCGGCAGAGAAACTGCAGATGCATTTAATGAGCTTCAACCTGCCAATGTTCATGGGGATTGAAACCACAACTCAAGCCTAAGAATGGATCTCTCTAGTTAAGAGAGTCATGACGGCAATGGAAACTGAGGAGTTGCAGAAGGTTACTATAGCCACATTCCTTTTGGATGCCAAAGCAAGATTGTGGTTGGATGTGTTAGAGCTACATCACTTTGTTGGAATACAACTCACTAATGCCTCGATGGATGAGTTCTCGAGATTATTTTTTGCACCCAATCCATTTTTATAGTTACAGCAAGCCAGGACATATAACCCGAGAATGTCGTAGTGGCCCTCCAAGAATAGAGAAAAAGCCAGGAGCATCTTATGCTGAGAAAGGAAAGGCAGTGGAGTCAACCACATCCATTCAAGCTACAACCCAATTAATAGTATACAACCTTGGTTAGCAGGAGGCCATTAAGCAAAGCGATGTGGTTACAGGTATGAGTTAGATTTTAGCTGTAATGCTTTCTAAATCTTATGCCTTCAGCATTGGTCGTATAGTTGTCATGGTTTAGGCTTTGTCCTGATCTTTGACTATCGGCAAGAGCACTGATTGATACAAGAGCTTCACACTCCTACAAATACTAGGACTCTGTGTCACATATCGGAGTGCCTTCTTTCATAGCAAATGATAGATTAGACGTATTACTGCCTAACGGGTGTTCGATGCATGGATAGAATCTACTACGTAAAGGTGAGGATTGGGAGTCAAGAATTTTAATTGGAAGCGTTGCTGCTACCGATTGTAGAGTTCAATGTAATCTATGGCATGAATTGGCTCTCGGATCAACGTGCATACATTGATTTCAATCTCAATATTGTCAAACTGGGTCTGAATACAGGTCATGAAACTACTTTCTCTGGTATTATGGGGTCGAACAAGACGTTGATGTCTGCTTTCCAAGTAGTAAAAACTGTTCTTGAGGGTACGAAGTTGTTCTTCACTTTATTAGAGGCTAAGAAGCCCAAGCCTAGTTTGCTCAGTATTCTAATGGTATCGGAGTTTACAAACATTTTCCATGAAAATCTCCTTGGAGATCCACCTCAGAGAGAGATCAATTTGACCATCAAGTTGGTGTCAGGTGCTAAACATATGTCGCGATCTCTGTACCGCTTAGCACTAAGATAAATGACTAAGTTGAAAGTGCAACAACAAGAATTGATAGAGCAAGGGTATGCCCACCGGTCCTATTCGTGAAAAAGAAGGATAGTAGTTTGAGGCTGTGTATCGATTATTAGGAATTGAATAAGCTAACAGAGAAGAATAAGTACCCAATTTTGAGGATAGATTATCTGTTCGACCAATTAGTTGGATCGACTATGTTCTCAAAAATAGATTTGAAGTCTGGATATTATCAGTTGAGGATTAGGGAAAGTGACATACCTAAGATAGTCTTCAGTATACGTTATGGGCATTATGAGTTCACTGTCATGTCGTTTGGGCTTAAAAATGCGTCGTCTGTGTTTATGGCCTTAATGAACCAGACGTTCAGGGAATATTTGGACTAGTTCGCGATAGTCTTTATTGATGATATCCTTGTGTATTCCTACTCTGAGGATGAACATGCAGAATATTTATACATTTTTCTGGAGACCCTGAGGATTAGTCAGTTGTACACTAAGTTCTCTATGTATGAGTTTTGGCTGTCGTCGGTATCATTCCTTGGTAATATTATTAGTGGAGAGGGAATCACGGTAGATCCGGTGAAGATTGTTGGGATACGTGAGTGGCTTGTGTTGTCTTGTATGGCGGATGTTCGGAGTTTTCTAGGGATTGCCGGTTACTACATGCGCTTCGTGGAGAACTTCTCGTGCATAGCGTTACCCATCACGACCTTGATAAGGAAGGATCAAAAGTTTGTTTGGTAGCTGATAGTATGTTTTGTAGTCTAAACTATTAGAGTATTTTCTTGTTTTTAATACCCAAATCTTGTCTTGTAAGCTTATATATTGACTTCCTTATGTATATATTATTGACGCAAACGTTTTCTTCTCTTTTTGCAGGTTTCCATAGATTTCGGCCAAAACTGACCTGACATTCCCGCCCTAGGCGTGTCACAGGGTGTGTGACTCGATCCCGAGGAAGTTTACTGCCAGAGACAACATAATGAGAAAAACCGCTGTCACGCCTCCCTGACACGCCCTCCTTGGGCATGTCACAGGGCTTGTCACCCTCATCCCGAAGTTGCTGACGCATTTAAATATTTTTCGGTTTTGCATATCAATAGTACTGACACGCCCCCCCTACACGGGCGTGGCCCTGGGGTGTGTTCCATTATTTCGACGACTGACAGATTTCCAACCAATGATTGAGACTTGACATGGCTTACATGCCCCTCTTACACAGGCTTGGCCCAAGGAGTGTCCACCGACGTACAGAAGCAATCATCATTCCTGCCAGAATCTAGAGCCTGAGGACAAGTCCATGCATGTCATGCCCCCCTAGCACACCCTCCCCGGTCGTTACAGAGGGCATGACAAACCCGAGAATTTTTCCTATAAATACATTGGTACCCTATTATGTCCAGAATAGTTTTGGGTTGAGAGGGGAGGTGCTGCCCTTTTATTTCTTAGTCTTTTTCATGCTTTCTCCCCTCTCTCTCTTTCTCATTTTAGTTTCTTTATAATTCTAACTTATTTTACTCCTTTTGTATTAGCTTTTGTAATAGCTTTAGTAGCTTAATGTTAATGCTAGTTTAGGTTTTCTATTTCATTGCACTAGTAATTTTTCTTTCAAGTTGTTGTATCTCTCTTTAATATTAATATAAGTTCCCTTCTTCTTTGTGCTCTAAATGCTCTTCTACACATCCCTCCTCCTTCACATCACTATGATTAACAAATCCTCCTTGTACTCGATCTTGATGATCCGAGGTTCGAGTTGATTAAGTTATGAAGCTTTGAATTTACTTTTTCTATTTAGGGTTAGGCATTCGATTTACTCTTGATTATTCATGTTTGGAGTTATAACATCGATATATAATTTTCATTTCTATTTTCACTCTTAGCTAGCCTAGAGGCTCATAGTTTGAAGTGAAAACTCAAGAGTAATGAGAGTTACACGCACCCCATGATAGAGACAGAAGTCCAAATCTCCTGGATTGGAGTGAAATCCAATAGTGGGTTTCACCGTGTAAAGCGAGCTTTAGGCCTCCGATTTGGACAAGAGTTCGGTCGGACCTTCCTAAACTCAGTTGGGAACGACTTCGAGAGAAGCATGTTCAAGCTTTAGGAACCTCCACGGTCAAGGACCTTTACCCTATTAAGTTAGGTTTTTTTTATCGCATTTTTAGTCAACTCTTACCGAGGTGATTCTTGATCGAGTGCTTTTCCATTTAATTGTTCGAACCATTCAGTGTAATCGTTTTTATTAGCTCTCAATTTAACTGCATTTAGTTTTCTTTTTAGTGTAATATTTCCTTTCTTAAGTGCATTTAGTTTTCCCTTAGAAAACCCTTAAGCCATCCTTCAATAAGATAATAGTTTTCGTGTGAGTAGGTTTACTCAACTGTTCCCGGATTTCAATACGACACTTGTGTCCCCTAGCTGCAGTTCGATAGGTATACTTACCTACTTGGATTGCTAGTTCGGCTCTCTTTTCTCAATCAGAAAGCGATCACCAAATTTTCTTTGCTTTTTTCGTCTAGTTTATTTATTTCTCTTTCTTTAACTTCTCTTCTTTTAGTGCATGACCCGTGGGAATCTGTCGGTTATTTTGTACTTGGACCACGAAATTTAGCATACTCTTCGGAGAAGATCGCAATTTTAAGGCACTACTCTCCAAATACAGGTTGAGGATTCCGAGTCATTTTCTACTTTAAGAATGGAAGAACCCCACGTGGAGGAAGCTGTGCATAGGCCTATGTACTATTATGCATGACCAAATCTAGAGGGAATAGAATCAAGCATCGTGCGCCTTACTATAGCTAATAATAATTTTGAACAAAAGCTAAGCATAATTCAAATAGTGCAGCAGTATGTGCAATATGACAGACTTCAAGATGAAGATCTGAACGTGCATATAACAAGCTTTCTTGAGATTTTTGTCACCATCAAGAAAAAAGTGTCATAAATGATGCTATTAGGCTAAGATTATTTCCTTTCTCCCTAAGAACCAAAGTTAAATAGTGGTGGATGACTCTGCCAAGAGGGAGAATCACCACTTGGGATCAATTAACTGAAAAATTTCTGATGAAGTATTTTCTGCCAGCTAAAACTGCAAAACATAGGAATAATATTTCTACCTTTGGAAAAATAGACTCTGAAACCTTATATGAAACCTGGGAAAGATTTAAAGAACTGTTAAGATGATGCCCCGATCGCGCGCTGCCTGTATAGTTACAAGTGCAGGCGTTTTATAATGGTCTAAATCAAAAAACAAAGCAAATGATAAACACAGCTTCTGGTGGTACTTTAAATCATAAGACCCTAGAAGAAGCTCTTGATCTTTTCGAGGACATGGACATGAAAACATATTATTGGAATGTGCCTTGGTCCCACCCAAACAAACCTGCAGGTATATTTGAAGTGGACAACGTCTTACAGCTAGCTCTACAAATGGAAATTTTAAGTAAAAAAATTACGAAGATTACAGCTGCCTCCGCCACTCAGGTATGGGAATCTGCAACTCCTGCTCCCAAACATTTAGAATATGTTAGTAATATGCCTAGAAATGCTTTTAACAATTTTTCTTCTGCGAATTTTCATGCTCCTTGTTTTACTTTTCCGAATAGTTATTATCCTGCTTTACGGAACCACCTGAATTTTTCGGGGAGTAATCCTTCGAATACAATGCGCCCGCGACCACAAAATGATTTTTCTACACCACCTCCACCTCTTCAAAACTATCCAAAACCTCCAAGCTTGGAGGAGTTACTTTCTAAATATATAACCACAAATGACGCTACTATATGAACCTTAACCGAAAGCGTTAAAAATCTAGAAAATTAAGTAGGACAACTCGCAAAAATTATTTATGAGCGACCCGCAGGGTCTCTTCCTTCCAATTCCGAGCCCAACCCGAGAGAGCAAGTGAAATCTATAACTCTTTGGAGTGGGAAGCAAGTTTATGGTATGGTTAGCGAAGATCCCGAGGCAAGCTCCACACCCATTTTGAAATGCCACCACCCACTGAAAAAGAACTTACCACTTCTCTCTTTATTTTAGAAAAATATCTCGCTCCACCACCCATCTTTAAAAATAATCCAACTCCACCATACCCTTCCGAACTTAACAAACTATGTCAGGATGATCAATACTCCCACTTCCTATAAATATTTAAGCAAATCTTCATAAACCTACCCTTCCATGAAGTTATTTCCCAGATGCTGAAGTATGCTAAATATCTTAAGGACCTTCTGATGAATAAGAAGAAGTTAGAGAACTTTTCGCACATCATGCTAAATGCTGAGTGCTCTGTGGTCTTGACAAACGGTTTGCCAAAGAAGATCAGTGATACGAGTAGTTTTTCTATTCCGTGTGTCTTTTGTGATCTTTTTGTCAGGCACGCATTAACCGACTTAGGTGCAAGTATCAACCTGATGCCCCTCTCATTATTTAAGAAGTTAGGAATTGGAAACCTCAACCCCAAACGCATGAGTATCCAACTCGCCGATAGATTAGTTAAGTACTTGTTAGGAATAGTGGAGGATGTCTTAGTCAAAGTGGACAAATTCATCTTCCTGGTGGATTTTGTCATATTAGATATCGAAGAAAACGTTGAGGTTCCCTTGATCCTTGGTCGAACCTTCCTTGCCACCTCCCGGGCAATCATTGACGTAAGAAATGGCAAACTCTTCCTTCGAGTAGGCGATGATTAAGTAACCTTCTCTATCACCCCTTCGATGAAAAATACCTTAGAGAATGATGACTCATGTTTCTTCTTAGATACCTTAAGTGATGAATCTTCCTACAACATTTCTGACGATGAATTTTCTGATTCTTGTTCTCCCTTAACTCTTCTTACTAAAAGTCTACAAGAAACCGCCATGGCCACAAGCCCAAATCCTTTTAATTTTCCGTTTAAAAAAGTCTACGAAGACATAGTATTTGAAAAAGAAAGAATTTCCAAAACATCTTATGAAGAACCCCCTACCCTAGAATTAAAGGAACTTCTTGAATATCTCAAGTATGCCTTCTTAAAAAAAATTCAAACTGTCAGTGATAGTTTCGGCCTACTTATCTTAAGTGCAAAATGATAAACTCCTTCACATTTTACGTAAGCATCGCCGAGCTATTGCCTGGCAGATATCTGATATTAAGGGCATAAGCCCATCTTTCTGAACTCACAAAATCTTAATGGAAAATAATTCGCGTAACTCCAAACAATCTCAGCGCCATATAAACCCAAACATGAATGAAGTCGTAAAGGGAGATGTTATGAAACTCTTAGACCTAGGAATTATCTATCCTATATCTGATAGTAAGTGGGTTAGCCCTGTTCAGGTAGTGCCGAAAAAGGGAGGGATAACTGTAGTTTTAAATGAAAATAATGATTTAATCTCAACACAGACAGTGACGTGGGGGGTGGGGGTGGGGGGCGAATATGTATTGACTACCGTAAGTTAAACGACATCACCCGCAAGGACCATTTCCCCTTGCCGTTCATCAATCAAATTTTAGAGCGATTATCTGGCCATAGCTTTTACTGTTTTCTCGATGGTCTCTTAGGGTATTTTCAAATCCCCATCTCTCTAGAGGACCAGGAGAAAACTACGCTTACTTGTCCCTTAGGCACCTTCACCTACCAAAGAATATCATTTGGATTGTGTAATGCTCCAGCTACATTCCAGCTATGTATGCCTGTTATCTTCGACAAGTACATAGAATTCATTATGGAGGTATTTATGAATGATTTCTCTGTGTTCGGCGATGCCTTTGATAGTTGTTTAGAAAACCTTGAAAATGTCTTAGAAAGATGCGAAGAAACTAACCTTGCCCTAAATGCGGAAAAATGCCATTTAATGTTGAGGGAAGGGTTAGTTTTGGGTCATAAAATTTCTGCAAAAGGAATTAAAGTAGACATAGCCAAGATAGAAGTTATCGAGAAGCTGCAGCCGCCTACGAATGTCAATGCAATAAGAAGTTTCCTAGGTCACGCTAGATTTTACCGCCGCTTCATAAAAGACTTCTCCAAAATCACCAAACCTCCTACTCAGCTCTTAGAAAAAGACTCCCCATTTATTTTTGATGACCTTTATTAGTCTGCCTTTGAATTAATAAAAGATAAATTTATTAATTCCCCCATTATGATAGCTTCGGTGTGGGACCTTACCTTTTAAATTATTTGTGATGCGAGTAGTTTTGCGGTGGGAGCCGTACTATGACAACGAATTTCTAAAAACTTCCACCTCATCTATTTGTAAGTAAAACACGTACATCGGCACAAGAGAATTACACCACAACCGAGAAGGAGCTCCTAGCTATAGTGTTAACTTTTGATAAATTCCGTTCATATATTATGCTTTTAAAAATTAATATTTTTACAGACAGCTCAACCCTCAAGTATCTTCTTGCTAAGACGGATGCTAAGCCGCGCCTTATTCGTTGGGTCTTACTCCTCCAGGAGTTTGACTTAGAAATCCATAATAAGCGAGGAGCCGAGAATTTGTCCGCCGACCATCTCTCACGTTTAGATAATCCTTATATTGAAAATTTAAATGAAAAACTTTTAATGATTATTTTTCTGATGAAAAGCTGCTTTCAATTAACACTTCTCCTTCTCCTTGGTTTGCACTCATAGCCAATTATTTAGTGGCTCGTCTGCTCCCAAAAGAGTTCTCCTCTCAACAAAAGAAGAAATTCTTTTCTGAGTTGAAGAACTATTTCTGGGAGGACCCTCATCTTTTCAGAGTCTGTGCCGAACAAGTGATAAGGAGAAGTGTCTCTTTTGAAGAAGGTTAAGATATTTTAAAACATTTGCA
The DNA here is from genome assembly GCA_039513925.1 of Platanthera zijinensis. NCBI lineage: Eukaryota > Viridiplantae > Streptophyta > Magnoliopsida > Asparagales > Orchidaceae > Platanthera > Platanthera zijinensis. The sequence goes on from CM077078.1 coordinate 219,121,094, forward strand.
TGAAGGACCGACTGGTGGTCACTATCAAGCTGCTCACACCGCTCACAAAGTGCTTTTCGTGTTTTTTACTTACCTAGCCTATTTAAAGACACGCAACCCTTTGCGTGTAGGTGTTATAGTTTTAACACCCCTATCCTTCACAAACCATATAACAGTAGGTCCGGCCTGGGCCAGGCGCCATATACCACAAATAGACCGAAGGGTTACTAAATGAAACCATCCTTCCAATAACACACATCCTGTAACATCCCTCAAACAACTAGACCCCTAGGAGTGTTTTTGTCATGACTATGTCATGACAAAATCCTAGAAAGCTCAAGAAGACCAAGTGAACAAGGCTCAAGGTGAAAATCACCTTGGTCTGCAAGTAGTAGAATCCCAATTACAGTCCTATGCATGACCTTAGGGTTTTAACTTGGTTCCATGATCCCATCATGGCACCTCTAACCCTAAGGGAGGCCAATATGTCGCTACGGACCCATTGAGGTCAACCAAAAGGATGCCAAGATGACTCAAGTCCGGGAAGCATCGAGTGAGTCGACAAGACTCGACGAGTAGATCAGGTATCTACTTAGATAAGTTTTTGGGATCGGGCGTTGGGTGCGCAGAGTGCACTCAATGCCATGGGCTGAATGGCGTTGAGTGCGTTGAGTGCACTCAATGCCATCTTACTTAGATAGGTTTTTGGGCTCGAGCGTTGAGTGCGTAGAGTGCACTCAATGCCATAGGCTGAATGGCGTTGAGTGTGTTGAGTATACTCAATGCCATCTTACTTAGGAAGAATCTTGGGCTCGGGCGTTGAGTGTGTCTAGTGCACTCAATGCCATAGGCTGAATGACGTTGAGTGCGTTGAATACACTCATCGCCATCATACTTAGGAAGAATATTGGGCTCGGGCATTGAGTGCATCGAGTGCACTCAACGCCATAGGCTGAATGGCGTTGAGTGCACTCAATGCCATCTTACTTAGGAAGAATCTTGGGCTCGAGCGTTGAGTGCGTCGAGTACACTCAATTCCATAGGCTGAATGGCATTGATTGCGTTGAGTTCACTAAACGTCATCTTACTTAGAAAGAATTTAGAGTTCGGGTGTTGAGTGCGTTGAGTCCACTCAATTCCATGGGCCGAATGGGGTTGAGTTCATTGAGTGCACTCAACGGCATCTTACTGAGAAAGGATTCTCCAGAATTATGTCGTTGAGTGAGTTGAGCTAAATCAATGCCATAGACTAAATGGCATTGAGTGAGCTGAGCTCACTCAACGCCATTGTACTTGGAAAAATTTCTGGAATTATGGCGTTGAGTGAGTTGAGCTCACTAAATGCCATAGACTAAATGGCATCTCAGCTCACTCAATGCCATTATTCTTAGAAAATTCCTCGCGATTTTTGCATTGAGTGTGGAGTCTTGTCTCAATGCTTTTGCCATAGCGAAATTTTCGGCCCTATTTGCTGGTTCGTATGAAGAGGCTGAACCGGATCTTTTCGGGAATTGCGCTAGGATTAGTTAATTGGCCTGTTTCTTTCAATAAGACTTATTTAAACAATAATAAGTGGTCCAATGTTAGATTGCCACGTGGAGGACGGTTTAACCCGAATTCCATGTTACAGGAGAGAGAAAAAGCCCCAAAGCCATGGCTGAAATTTGGCTTTCATGGCCATTAATGGCACTTGATGCCTTGGCCTCATTCCCCTCACCCTTTTATGGCTGGATTCAACTCCTCTGTGGAAGAGGAAAATTTTCCAGCCATTTCCTGGCTGGATTAAGCCCACATTCATTGTAACACCCCTATCTGTCACATAACATATAGCAATAGGTCTGGCCTGGGCCCGACGCCATATACCACGGACAAACATAAAGGTTACTCATTGAAAACATTCTTCCAATCATAACGCCCTACACAGAGCATCTAGCGGAAGCAATATATTAAGTTGCAAAATAAGAACCCATCCACAAGTATGTATGTCCACTATCGAACCCAAATAGGAATGAATTATAAAGTACACAAAGTACCGGCCTTATGGCCTTACAAGAGTTCACTAAATTTAAAAAGTGTCTTCCATACTTCGTCTCGCAGGCCGGTCACACATGAATTAAACAAGTAAACAAAAAAAGCCTTCAAGGCCGGCTTAGTAACAAGGTCTTTGGCCAGCAATTTACCACTCGGCTCCGCAACACCTGCAAGCACAATTCACCGCAACGGTTGCAAACAAAAGTAACGGTCAGCTAAAGCTGACCAAATTATAACGATCCCACCCCCAAACTCGGGGTGGCGATGCTCCTTCCCTGTAGTTATTAGCATAATAAGCATTATAGTGAATAATCACAACATCACAGGTACAGACACACACGACCGCACACCCTGTGCTCTAAGGTAACTTACACGTTGAACCCGATAAAAACCGCGGTCTCACCACCGCCCCTTGGACGGCAATACTCATGATCATTTTAGTCTTTATGACCTAAGCCTAAGACCCTCCATTTATGCCAACGGTAACTACCATGTACTTTCGGTCTCTTTAACCGAACAACACAGAGTAGGTACGGTTCCTCCTAACCCGTTGCTCACACCGTAACGTCAAATTAAGCCATATGCGCGGGTCAAGCTACCCCGAGTCCCAAAACAACCAAACATGAACATAACCCAGTTATGTTCAAGGATGGCTCCCATGCCACCAAGTTGGCAGTAATGCGTTTCCGCCAATTTTTCTGGGTGCACCTTGGAGTTAATCCCCAAGACTCCCTATTGAAATCTACCGCGTAGAAAACCCAAAAACAACCAAAGGCACGGAGTCTTCTCCGGCTAATCATGCACAATGAAACATCACTAATCCAGACCAACTTGTCCGGGTAGGCTTCACACACCATGCCTATTTCTGTATCTCGATTTTGGACTCTACATGCAAACAAGGGGGACTATTCACATCTACCCCAAGGAACGTCGCACACTCACCGCACACTCGCGGGAGCGGGTTTCCTTATGCAAAAGAAAGAGAGCTTCACATGCTCACGAAGAGAATCGTTACCCTAGCATTTCTCTTCAGCTCCATGGAAATCTATACAGATGAACAACACCGTATTGTCCTCTTCTTCGCAGATCTGGACTCGGATCGAGAATCAGAGCTCCGAAGCTCCACCGACGGTCGAATAGAACTTCCTTCTTCTTCATTTCTCTCCCCTCTCTCTAGATCTTTAGAAAGAAAAAACCCAAATAGAATGAGAATTTCTAAGCCCTATTCCCGGGTATATCCCAGCAAGAACAACCCTGAGCCATTGGATCCCAATATAAGGAACAAACGGCCAAAGATTCACACTTAAAATCCAAAACTTGGGTCGAACACATCTTGGGACACGCCCGCGTCCAAGGCCGTGTGCCTCAAACGATGCCGAAACCGTCGCATCCTAAAAAGTCCAAGGCCGTGTGCCCGTGTCAAGCTTTACATAAACGTGTCATCCAGTAAACGCCCGTGTAGCTGGGCATGTTCCTACATCGACACACGTCCAGTACTAACCCGAGGATAACATGGGTATTCGACATGCCCGCGCCGGTCCCAAACATGCCTGGGCTCAGGCCTTGTCTCTCCCTCGACACAACTTGGCTAACAACCCGAGTAGGACACGGCCTGGGACACGCCCGTGTCTCAGGCCGTGTTCGCTATTCTACAATCGTCGAGTGCAATTTCGTCGACCGCGCGACCATCGTCCAACCCGAGCACGACACGCACATGGGACATGCCCGTTTTCTAGGCCGTGTGACCTCTACCAATTCGCAAAATTTGCTCAAAATGCCACCCATCCTTCTTTTGAGTTTCGGGGCGTTACATTCATCCTCCTCCTCTATGGCCGAAAAGCGCTTAAAAGGTCATTAATGGCCACCGCCAGCTAGACCCCTCCCCTCCCACATTTTATAATTTTAAAAGACTCACTGGACTTAGAGGAGCGGTTTCCACACAAACCGAAAGTAGCGGAGGAAGCCCACCGTGTAGTTGGAGAAATCGAGCGGCGCCACCACCGACCATGGCATCCCGGCGATCGACACATCTCTAGGCTGCGAGCAAGGTTTTCCCCTTCCTCTTTCCTTATGGGTAGATCATAGGAATTGTTAGGGATAAGGAACGAGATCAATTGAGCCCGATCAGGTGATGAAAATCACTGGTTTTTCCGTTAAAAAAAGGAGTGCTCGGGTTCGCTAGAAACCACCACTTTGACGGCCGTGCCGCCGCCCGGCGATTGCCCCCACCTCAACGGAGGTGGTGGTGGCGGTGGACGGCTAGGGAGGTGGCCGGGTGGCCGGGAAAATGTCTTGGAATAAGCTCCAAGTTGGGTTAATCATGGCCCTCGGCTGGAAGAAGAAGACGGTCCAGCAACCGTCGGATCATTTAAATCCTTTTATTTTTAAATGAATTTTCTGTATTTTGATAATAGTAACTTTAGAAAATTAATGAAAAATACTTAGGGGCTCTATATGAGAAAATGGTCAACATATAATTTGTAGCCCTATGGGTCTGCTTTATTATAAAATTTATTTGGTAAAATTTGGTGAACTTGTTTGACCAGGGATCCCATTTTGGTGGGGTCTATAACTAGGGCTAGACCGGAATTAAAATGAGTGCCCCCACTTCATCCCTTATCCAAATGACTTGAAATTTAGACAGATAGTCACCCATATCTATATCTAGGTCCTGACTAAAAATGTTAATTTTTGGGGATAGTCTTCCTATAGTTTTTGTAATTATTTAATAAACCATGATTAAATAAATTAAGGGACCAAATGACCTCCAAACCCTCCCAAATTTTGGTGAGTGGTCTTTCGGGTCATTATAAGGCTCTGGATAAAATTTCATCTCATTTGTAGAAAATTTGGTTTGAATTTATGCAAACCTTAGCCTTGCCATAATAAGGGTATTTTGGTCAAAAGTGCACTTGAGGTTTGAGAGGTCAAATCACCTCAACAGAGGTTGGGATTTCGGCCACTTGTTTGGCATGACATATAACACCCTTATATGGGATATAGGGAGGTTTGGGATTTAATTTCCTTAGGACCCAAGTTCAAAACTATGTTTGGGCTTTGGGGGTTTGAGAAGGGCATGTGGTCAAATGACCTTGAAATGATTTGAAATTTTGTGGAGAGGACTCTAGGGTAGCTAAAGTCCTCTGATAAAAATCTTGGAGGATTTTGAGATGGATAGACCTTTCAAAACCCTAACCCTAGTTAAGGGCACAACACTTGTACATGTAAGATAAGACACCAAAACTTAATGAAAAGTCATGAACCTTGGGTAGTATAGTCATACGGACAATAATGTTCTTTTGTGATTTTATTGGTAATTTTGGATAAATACATTTAGCACCTTCTTTAGAATACATGAAAATTGCCCTTGAGAATCTTCCAATTATTATGATCACCCTGTTGAGTTGGAAGTTTTGAGAATTGGGCAGAGGGTATTATATATTAATATACTCTTACATGAATTGTATTTTAATTTTCAGAGTTATATTTTAAGTACTTTGTTCACAAGCTTTTTAGAATAATTTTATGTTCAATATTAAATTCAGAACTCCACACTTGTTGTAAAATTATGAAACTTGATCAGTAGTGTTCCTAGGTCAATATGCTCATATGCGGATTTTATTACAATTTATAGATGAATAATTGTTGTACTTAGTTCATTAAACTGTTAACTTGGATTTCTATTAGAAAAATCAAGTTTAGAGTTTATTATTCACTAATAAATTATAAAACTTGACCTCGAGTGTTTACATGTCTTTATGATCATCCTTGAATTTTTTCAGAATTTTTGGAAGTATATTGGCAGTACTTGTCTCTTTAAAATGATTAATGTAAGTTGTATTTAAAATTATATTTAGAGGACTAAACCTTTCTGGAAAATTGGGAGACTCTGATTTTACTATTCAATAATCATCATGTAATTATCATAAACTTTGTAGAGCACTTGCATATCTGAAAGAGGGAACTTCATGATCAAACTTGGGTCCTGGATTACTTAGGAAAATTAAATAAATTATCAAGTAAATTAGGAAAACTATGAAATCCTGGATTTAGGCTAACAATGGAATGGTAGACCCCCAATAATTATTATAGGGATATTGGATGACAATTTTTAGTACCTCCCATTGTATACATCATATAGCTTATGATGGTCTACGTTTAGTAAAAATTGGAGAAATCAAAATAAGGTGCAGAATGAACTTAGAGAATTTGTGATATAAGAATACTGATTTTTAAATGTGTATGAATGTATCTTTAGTAGTCAAGATGAGGAGAGGTTAGTTTGGATAATGTTAAAAGGTGCTCGGGGTCGACGAAAGATCATCTTTCCCGAGGAGAAGAAGGGTCTTAATACACTAGGATAGATCCAAGGTAATATGAGAAGGGAACGGGTAATGGGTAACGATCAATAACAATAAGTGCTTTCGAAAGGTAGCTTTGGGCTTCAGACCATCGTAGTTCCTAGTGCCCTTTGAGAGCCCTTCACGGGGTGTGCTGGGGGAAGTCATGGGCTAACCTAAACTGTAGGTAAAACTGAATTGCAAGAGTAACTAGCATAATTATGGGTTCACTTTCACTCACCTCGATGTCTCGGGATGTTAGGTTGGTTCACACGGGCTGTAGGCCTGGGGAATTTGGTTGATGGGCAGGTTGGCCCGGTGAGCTTTGGCTCAGTTGTTCTTTATGATGGACTGGATGGTCCGGGGAGCTTTGGCTCGGTTGTTGGTTGTGATGGACGGGATGGTCCTGGGAGCTTTGGCTCTGTGGATAATAAATTAATATTCCATGTGCATAAGATAAAAGGTGGTGGGTCTTTGGTATTGGAGGGTCGATGCACCGACGCCAATACGTTGACTCAGCAAGTGTGGTTTAGTACATCTCCATAAAAGTCCAGTATGCCAGCTGATAAGAGTACACAGGCACTCCTCTTAGTGCACCAGCATTGAGGTGTATGATAGGTCTGACTTGTAGTGCAATTACCGGTTTAGAGGTGTGCGAGGCCCAACCCACTGCTTCTGTTTTCAACTACGGAGGTATCCTTGGAGGTTCGGCTCTAGAAAGGGGGAACTAAAGGTCTTTGTACACAGAGTCGAGTAGGTTTGTTGGACTTGCATGTTCACATCATGGCATAATTACATGTCATAGCATAACAATTGCATATAACCCTGACACCTATTGTATAAAGTGGTATGGGATGCTTTATACAATATTCCCTGCAAAACGATCCCTTGGTTTATAAGTTCGCGCGGGCTTGCTTATAAGTTTGGTTTTTTATTCTGTAAATATATATGTATGCTTGCTAGAAAACTGATACCGTATCGTATAAATTGGTATGAGACTTTTTATATGATAGGAGCCTTGCAGAAGACCCCTTAGCTTATGTGTTTTCATATAAGTTTAGGTTACTGATGCGTGGAAAATATGGCAAGCGCACCGGTCGCACAAGTAATAAAGTTTGGGAATAAATCACCGAGTGCCGGTCTCTTGAGGAACACAGTAAGGGATGAGTTAATGTCGAGGAGGACTTGAGATTGAAGTCCTCGGTTCAGCTCAAAAAGGGGGGGTTTTGATTGTTGCGGAAACAGGAAGTAAAATCTACAAGCTACTCCTATGCAACGCCGCTATGCGATGCTTCGCCAGGCAAGATGAAAACTACACGGGCCGCTATGCACTGAATCGCTTGGCGGATGGACGAGTAGGCTAGCGGATGAGGTGGTTAGAATGGCGGAATGAGGGTCGTGAGCACCTCTTCGCAACGCACGCCACTAGTAATTGCTAGTGCGGGAAGGGTGGATGGTGGAGGATGGAATATGGCGCACCTCAAGTAAATATAAAAAAAACACTAACTCACATAGACATGAATAAGAGTAAATGTTAACTACAAATAAGCATTCTTCATCAATACATGGAAAATAACTAAGCTAACAACAACAAGAGGAAGAGGTGTGCGAATCGACCAAATCTGAAGCCTTATTGAGAGTTCACGGTTGGAATCCCGGGTTGTCAATCCGAGTACAAGCTCGATCCTCAACTGCGTCCGGGGTAGAGGAGGTTGTCACTCACTCCCAATGGACTCGTCTTCTTCGTTAAAATGACCCGATAGATTGCGTCTCTAGCTCCTCCTAGCTTGATGGAGAAAGCTCGGTCAAAACTCCGCTTGAAGCTTGGGGATGAAGGAGGAGGCCGAGGGGATGCTCCGGCTTTGATTTGGCATTGAAGGCTTGCCCGGAGCAACTCCCTATGGTGGAGGATGATGGAGGGCGGCGAAATCCCTCTTCGGAGCAGAAAACGGCGGAAAATCGCGGAAAGGGGCGATCTCCCGAAATTAGGGCGGAACCTGCGTATTTATAGAAAGCAGAATAAACAGCGTGCACGATCACTGGCGCACGACCAGTGATCGTGCGCCCTGTGGTCAGTGATAGTGCGCGAAGGCCAGGCAAAACTCCAGGAAAAGTGAAATCAACACGCACGATCAGTGGCGCACGACCAGTGGTCGTGCGTACTGAAGTCAGTGGTCATGCGATTGCCCCGATAGAACTTTGGAAAGTGGGGAATAGGTACGCACGATCAGCGGCGCTCGACCAGTGGTCGTGCACAACAAAGCAGGTGATCGTGCGCAGTAAACCTGTTTCCAAATAATCCCGGGACACGCACATGACCCCTAAACCCAGCACTGATATGCGCAGACATTCCAAACAAGCACAGAACGGAGTACAATAATAGAAGAACACAAAATAAACACAACCACGGGCCAAAAGTGCACTTCCTAAAGAAATAAGGATAAAATGAAATATGAGCGATAACGAACTCAAAGTGAAGTGCAAGCGAAACAAGCCCAGATGAGTCCGAAAATCATTATATAAATAGGACTCATCACACCCCCAGACTTAACTGTTTGCGCGTCCCGAGCAAACAAAACCTAAGCAGACGGGGAAAATGAACTAGCTAACAAAGAAATTGCAAAATAGAGTACCATGCGAAGTCGCATGCTCGCGTGCATAAAAATAAAGTAGAGGAAATTTTTAAGTATACAAAATATTTTATATTTTTCACAATGCGTATCAAAAGTTTATTATTACTCAAAAGTGGAATCACGATGAATCATCTGGTCCTACATAGGAAGAAAGTAGGCAGGCCACTAAGGTGAGCATTGCCGAAGACCGGGGCTCAAGATTACCTCCAAAGGAATCCACCAATATCGGAAACCATAAGCTTGCCCGTTCGCACTCTCTCCACGGCACTAGTCAACTCAAGCGCAAGTCCGTAGGACTTCGGGTAATAATGGGACTTGGGTTAGGGTGAGGAAAACAAGGATAAACGTGAAGGGTATGCACCTAACCCAAATGAGCTAACGTACAAAACTAGTACCCGCTGCCCACAAAATAAACACGGGTGCACCACACCCCCAGACTTAACTTTTACTAAATGGGTGTGTGCACCGCCTACTCCAAATCCAAATCATCTCAAATAAAGATTTTCAATCAAACTTTTTCTTTTCACTTTTCATTTTCACCCCTTTTTTTTATCATTTTCTTTTCTTTTTCATCTTTTTATTTTCATAATTTCAGCAGATATAACTTGAAAGCACTTCCACATTTTCACAAATAATAACACCACATCACAACCCAACATGAAAATATAAAACACTAAGCTTGACTTGGGTGTGCGACTAGGATCGGCTATGAGGCTTTGGTGAAATAATGGTGGAGCTGAATCAAAAGAAGGGTAGGCACAACGGGGTTTAGCGAGGATATGATGTTAGGAACGGTACAAAGCTCAACCGGGCCAAAATGATGGCCTACATCACACTCACGCTAGACTAACCATGCACCAATGCTTCGAGAGTAGCTTGGGGCAAGTTCTTAGCCACCGAGAAAGATAATCCTTCCTCCCGACTCGAGCAAAACGAGTCTAGTAGCGGCTACACACATTCCTACGCTACCGTTTGATTCACACCGGATTCACCAACTTTTGAGTAGAATAAGAAATATTTACGCAAATAGAAAAATATAAAACTATAAGCATACAGAAAAATTAATTCTACATAAATTTCTACACAAAACGAGAGCAATTGACTAGGAACACAGCAAGGCCAACATTTTAGTCAATCGTGCAATCCTAAACTAGCACAATAATTTTTCCAAATCAAACAAAAGAAATGAGTTTAACTCGCAGCACGCAAACAGCTAAGCACGCGCTCATGTGGGTGCAGTGGAGTGCAATGGAATGAACTAAACAAAATAATAACTATAAAAACTTCTAGTATGCACATGAAATGTGCACGTGCAAAAGGCAACAACTAATAGCTCTCCCCTAGACTTAGACTAAACAACACATCAAATGATAGAGAAAGTAAAATCAGAATGAGCTAAGGGAAGAGGTTACCCAATGCTCAGCTAGTGAGTATACCAGAAGACGCGTGGAAAGTAGCAGCAGGCCCGCCAAACGAAGAATCACAACCCCGCCAATGCGTAGTTTCCATGAATACCTACAGGGGTGAGCTCCGCAAAAACAAAAGAAAAATATACAAAAAGAAAGAAAATGCAGAAAATATAAGATAACTACTGGGGTTACTGTCATCCCAGCACGACTTATTAAATTCTATACAGTTCTAGCTAATGGGCCTATGAAAAGAAAAGTGCACAGGCAACTGTCCTATTATCCGTGTCAGTAATGGGTACCGATACGGTGATAGAACAGTTACCCCTCTACCTGAATAATAATACCTGTGACGCACAGGTAGAGGAAATAGGAAGTAAGATGAGGAGGAGCACTGGCCCTCACTCATCGCACCACAAAACAAATCCTTGCCTAGCAAGGTATCGTCCACCGTAAGTTCGCTAGGGGCGAAGGTGAACGTAGAGGCTTCAACAGCAAAAGGAGTAGGAAACTCCTCACACAAGCTGAAATACCCGTCGTCAGCCTGAGCACAAGGCTCATCGTCACCCAAGCTCACCCACGGGGATTAAACCCGCATAGGCTCAGATAGAGAAAGGGGATCAAGAAATAAAGGAGATGAAGAACATAAGGAACTAATCGGGGGAGTGGTCCCAGTCTCACTCCCAGCAGGCTCCGAACAATGATCCTCTTCGGCGTCATATGAGTCATGACGATGGGGATCTGAGAATAGGAGGTCCTCGGTGGTGGTTTTGATCCCCTCATCCAACAAGGAAGTGGAAACTTCCTCATCAGAAAGGATCTCCTCATCAACACACCTTGTTGCGCCATTATGTTCCAAGACATAATACTCTCCATTAAAGAGAATAATGTCCTCGTCACACCATGGCGCATCCTCATATTCCCAATCTCCAAAGGGTACAACATCATCAACCAACTCACTAAAAAGAGGAGTAGATTATTTTTGCAAAGAAAGCGGAGGAACAACAACATCAGAGAAAATAGGTGCAGGTTCCTCCGGGGGTGAATCAAGAAGAGGGGAAGAAGGTATAGAGGGCGACGGTACCACAATGTCGTCACATCGATCAGTAGAAAGTCTGATGGGTGTATCCACAGCAGTCCCCCGTAGACAAGGTGGTACTGCGGATATATCATCAGAATCAGAAGGAGCAGCCCTTTGAGAGGTGGATGAGACAATCCTGATATCCGGCTCATCATCCGCCTCCAACTGGCGCTGAAATTCTGCGAATCTTTCAACACATGGTCGGTGCTATGACAACACAAACACTGTTTTCCATTACTCCTTGGTCCAGGTGGGACCGAAGAGGAATATGAAAAAGGTGAAGGCGGAGAAGAGTAGTGACCATAAGACTGGGGTACGGTGTATGAAGTACCATAAGACAACGGTGCTCCATACACTGAACCACGAGAATTATGCTCCCATTCTTCAGTGGGGCACTCATCACTGCTATGTCTATAATCCCCGCACCAACGGCAACAGATATTCGCATAAGAATACATGGTGTAGCAAGAAAGAATTCACCACGAGAATTTTCTAAGCAAAAATTAACTACACACAAGCAGATAAATAAAAAGGAATACCTGCTACTAAAATATCAAAATTAGAAAAGGAATAAAGAAAAATAAGCAACAAATTTTAAAACTAAAGCAAAGAAAAATAAAACATGGAATGAACAGATGGAAAAGGGCTTCAATCTATAATCTCCCTCTCCAAAAACTCACACGACTATGTTCCCCGGCAACGGCGCCAAAAACTTGATGCGTGGAAAATACGGCAAGCGCACCGGTCCCACAAGTAATAAAGTTTGGGAATAAATCCCCGAGTGTCGGTCTCTTGAGAAACACAGTAAGGGATGAGTTAATGTCGAGGAGGACTTGAGATTGAAGTCCTTGGGTCGGCTCAAAGGGGGGGGGGTTTGATTGTTGCGGAAACAGGAAGTAAAATCTACAAGCTACTCCTATGCAACGCCGCTATGCGATGCTTCACTAGGCGGGATGGAAACTACACGGGCCGCTATGCACCGAATCGCTTGGCGGATGGACGAGTAGGCTAGCGGATGAGGTGGTTAGAATGGCGGAATGAGGGTCGTGAGCACCTCTTCGCAACGCATGCCACTAGCAATTGCTAGTGCGGCAAGGGTGGATGGTGGAGGATGGAATATGGCGCACCTCAAGTAAATATAACAAAAACACTAACTCACATAGACATGAATAAGAGTAAATGTTAACTACAAATAAGCATTCTTCATCAATACATGGAAAATAACTAAGCTAACAACAACAAGAGGAAGAGGTGTGCGAATCAACAGAATCCGAAGCCTTATTGAGGGTTCACGGTTGCAATCCCGGGTTGTCAATCCGAGTCCAAGCTCGGTCCTCAACTGCGTCCGGGGTAGAGGAGGTTGTCACTCACTCCCAATGGACCGGTCTTCTTCGTTGAAATGACCCGGTAGATTGCTGCTCCAGCTCCTCCTAGCTTGATGGAGAAAGCTCGGTCAAAACTCCGCTTGAAGCTTGGGGATGAAGGAGGAGACCGAGGGGATGCTCCGGCTTTGATTTGGCGTTAAAGGCTTCCCCGGAGCAACTCCCTATGGTGGAGGATGATGGAGGGCGGCAAAATCCCTCTTCAGAGCAGAAAACGGCAGAAAATCGCGGAAAGGGGCGATCTCCCGAAATTAGGGCGGAACCTGCATATTTATAGAAAGCAGAATAAACAGCGCGCACGATCACTGGCGCACGACCAGTGATCGTGCGCCCTGTGGTCAGTGATAGTGCACGAAGGCCAGGCAGAACTCCAGGAAAAAGTGGAATCAACGCGCACGATCAGTGGCGCACGACCAGTGGTCGTGCGCACTGAAGTCAGTGGTCGTGCGATTGCCCGACAGAACTTTGGAAAGTGGGGAATAGGTACGCACGATCAGCGGCGCACGACCAGTGGTCGTGCACAACAAAGCCGATGATCGTGCGCAGTAAACCTGTTTCCAAATAATCCCAGGACACGCACAGGACCCCTTAACCCAGCACTGATATGCGCAGACATTCCAAACAAGCACAGAACGGAGTACAATAATAGAAGAACACAAAATAAACACAACCACGGGCCAAAAGTGCACTTCCTAAAGAAATAAGGATAAAATGAAATATGAGCGATAACGAACTCAAAGTGAAGTGCAAGCGTACAAAAACAAGCCCAGATGAGTCTGAAAATCATTATATAAATAGGACTCATCAGTTACTTATTTCTTGTTCAGTCTTTCTTACTTTTATTACTGCCGCACATACTTATAGAAATGCTAGTCTAGTTCCACCGTCACCTGCTTTTGATATTCTCCACTATCATGTCCTCTCCTTTCTTCCTCCCAGCTCGGTGCCTAGGAGCCATTGGGGAAGGAGCGGGGGATGATAGGACTTAGTCTTTTAGACTAATGGTTTTCGAACCACAACATTTTAGGGGACCGTGGAGCCTCGCATGGAGGAGCAGCCCCGGAGGTCGCCACGCTTGGAGATGGGGTAGTCTACAACCGGAGTTTAGACAACTGGGACTGTGAGTCCTTATTGCTAGTAGATATTTTAGTTTTTCTTCCGCGGATGAGAGATATGTAGTGAGGTTTTTTATGTACCGGGCATGAGCCCTATCTTTTGTACTTTATTATATATGTAGACACTCCCTTCGTGGAAAATATTTACTATACATATGATGCTTGTGGACATGACTTTATTATATTGCTACTGGCTTGTGATCGAATCGGCTGGCAGGATCGACATTTTGTAGTGGCAACCTTCCGAGGTGTGAAAGTGTTAATGCAAAGCAGCAGTTCTGGTCAAAAGACCCCGATTGTTTGAAAAGAAAAGGGGGGGGGGTCTTAGAAGTGGTATCAAAGGAGTCCTCGATCGAAGAAGTAGCAGTCCATAATTCCTGGGTAACCCCCGCACGAGTTTAGTTTGGGGACAAACTAAGCAGCGGAAGCAGTGGTTGGCCCATATGGGAGATCACATGTAAATTGTCCACCTTTTAATTAGGTTTTAGTCATTTACTTAAGAATGACTTTTGTCATGCAGACCCCAACACAGCCTACACCACAAGGCGGAGTCCAGCCAACTTTAAATGTTGCACCACAACCCCCGGTCCCCACTCCATTTCTACAATCAGAGATGGGGCAGACTCTGACAGCCATACTAGAGGCTTTCAGGGCTCAGCATGTTCCGGCTCTACAACCAAACCCGGGGGCCAACTGGTTAAGCATTTTCCGAGGACTTTATCCCCCATCCTACTTGGGGACCGAGTCGGTCGTTCAGATGGAGGAGTAGCTGGACGTCATGTATGAGATGCTGATAGGGATACGGTGCCCTTGGGAGGAGAGGGTACCTTTGGTGGTCTCTTGCTTGGAATCCCATGCCAAGAGATGGTAGAATACATCGCTTGACAGGACGTTTGCTTTTCAGAGATTACTTGGGGTTAGTTCAAGGCCGCACTGTTGGAACATTTTGTTCCGCAGTCGGCAAGAGATTAGCTGGAAGATAGATTTTTATAGTTGAGGCAAGGCACTAAGAATGTGGTGGAGTACCATCAGGTGTTCAATTATCTGGCCCGATTTGCGAATTCTTATCAGTTGGACGAGGCATGATACACCAAGAGGTTCTATAAGGGCCTAAGAGAAGATCTAAGGGAGGATCATCTGGTCATGTCCGACGGGCCTATTCCTCGGATATTGGAGATGGCGAAGAGGATTTAGGAAGATTTGCACACTATTCGAGGCCGTAAGCGGCCAACTGAGAATCAGGGCCGGGGAGCCAGAGATGATTAGCGAAGTAGCCGCTTTGCTGATTGGAGAGATGGTAGAAGGGCAGAGGACCAACCTCATCAGTAGGTGAGACAGTAGCAGAAGCAACCAGTGGTGATTTCTCCTCAGCCTCTCCAGATGCAAGAGTTGTAGAGACCTGGGGGTATGGCATATCCCCCGCCAGAGTGCTTCAACTGTCATCAGGTGGGGCATATCCGGAGAAACTACCCCATGATGGGGGCACCACTACCAGCACCACCGGCTTCCTTGCCTGCTAAGTATTTTAGAGGCCGAGGATGTGGCCGAGTACATGGATCCCAGGACGGAGACCGCAGGAAGGAGAGGGAGCAAGTGTATGCACTAGATCTGGCTCAACCATGGAACCCAGAGCAAGTGATCACCGGTACACTAATAAATTTTAAGTTTTCTTTCCTAAATAATTAGATTCATGGATATAGGATTTACAGACTAGGAAATAAAACCTTAACTAGTTTTCTAAGACATTTAACTACCCCAGGAATAGTGTTTATCAGCGGCAAGCCCGCTTATACACTGTTTGATACGAGTGCTTGACACTCATTCATGTCGGAAGCCTTCGTAGAAGTGCTGGAAGGCGTGGAGCGACTCACAGGCTTGATGATGAGGATACGGGTACCCGATAGAATGGAGCCATTCACATCTGCCCACTAGAAAATGGAAACAGAGATCGGCGGAAAGGCATTTGAAGAACCAGTAATGATCCTAAATATGCCACTCATTGATTTAATCCTAGGCATGATATGGTTGCATTGGAACCATACCCAGATTGACTGCCTGTTAAAGAGGATCATCGTGAGGCATGAGGATTCACATATCGTCATCGAAGGTATTAGACCTATTCCCCCTCTATTACTATCATCTGTGCAGGACGTCAAGGCCCACTTACAGGGGGAGGAAGTCTATGAAGTGATGTTCGAAATGGCTGAGGCCAAAGATTCAATCTTTGATATTCCGGTGGTGCGGGATTTTGTTGACGTATTTCCAGAGAAGCTTCCAGGGCTACCCCCGCACAAGGAGCAAGATTTCTGGACTAGTCCCAGTGGCTAAGCCGGCATCTAGAACCCCTTACCAGATTGCCCCAAAGGAGTTGACAGTGTTTCAAAGCCAGCTGTAGGAGTTAGTGGAAGCCGAATTTGTCTGGCCGAGCTCCTCACCATGGGGAGCCCGAGTATTATTCGTCAAGAAGAAGTACGAGACACTAAGATTGTGTATCGACTACCGAGCACGAACTGACTGACAGTTCGGAATACCTATCCATTGCTAAGGATAGATTAGCTATTTGATCAGTTGGAGGGGGCGTATTTTTTCTCGAAGTTGGATATGAGGTCGGGCTATTACCAGCTGTGGATTTGGGAGGATTACATTCCGAAGACTGCCTTCAGTAGCAGATATGGATTGTTCGAGTTTACCATGATGCCCTTCGGACTCACGAATGCACCGTCGACGTTCATGAGCCTCATTAACTTGGTGTTCGTGGCATATCTGGATGTGTTTGTCATTGTGTTTATTGATGACATCCTCATCTATTCGAGGACAGAGGAGGAGCACACTCGACATCTGACGCTGACCCTAGAGATACTGTGGGAGCAGCAGTTATATGCGAAGTTCAGCAAATGCCAATTCTGGTGGAAGGAGGTGGATTTCCTAGGCCATATCATTAGTGGAGCTGGGTTGGCAGTGGACCGTCCAAGATTCATGTAGTTCGGGATTAACCGCAGCTGAAGGCGGCCACAGACGTGCGAAGTTTTCAAGTACTTTCCGCTTATTACCGGAAGTTCGTGGAGGGTTTCTCTCGAATTTCCCTTCCACTCATATCCCTGACAAGGAAAGATGTCCCCTTTGTTTGGACCCCGCAGTGCGAGGTGGCTTGCCAGGAGCTGAAGGATCGACTAACCTCAGCTCCTATACTTGCCCTTCCTTCGGGGAAAGAAGGATTCCAGGTCTTTACTGACGCTTCTTACCAGGGCATAGGAGCAGTGATGTTGTAGATGGGCCACGTGATTGCTTATGCTTCTCCCCAGCTGAAGAAGCATGAACAGAACTACCTTATTCATTACCTAGATATGGGAGCGGTCATGTTTGCTCTGAAAGTCTGGCAACATTATTTGTACGGTGTCCACTATGACATATACTCTGATCACAAAAATTTGAAGTATGTGGACACACAGAAGGAGCTAAATATCAGGCAGAGGCGACGGGTGGAATTTCTAGTAGATTACCAGTACGAGATGCATTACAACCCAGGGAAGGAGAACGTGGTAGACGATTTGCTGAGTCGGAGAGCCGCCACCTTTGGAGCGTAGCCCCAGATTATGTCCATGGATCTGGTGCAGAGATTAGAGGATATGCACATCACGCTGGTGTCGTCTGATGACCCCGAGATTTATGAGGAGTATTTAGCCGTGATGAGCGCTACTGATGACATTCGAGACCGAGTTAGAGATGGGAATAGGAACGATGCCAAGCTGGAGCTGATATTCCGGGCCTTGGAGGCAAGTACTGCTGGGGATTACACATTGAGAGATGAATTGGTGTGCTTCAGAGGACGAGTTTATATACTAGTGGGAGGCCAGGTCTGGGAGGATATCATGACGGAGGCCCACTACCGTCGGTATTCAGTACACCCGGGAGTTACAAAGATGACTGCGGATCTGAAGAAGGCCATGTACTTGACAGGCATGAAGAAGGATATCACCTACTTCGTGACCCACTGCGAGAGATGTCAGCTGGTGAAGGCGGAGTGTAGAAACCCCGCAGGTTTGTTGAACCAACTCCCAGTGCCAGAGTGGAAATTCGAGGACATCGCGGTGGACTTCATGCATGGGCTTCCCCGATCACGGACAGGGAATGATTCGATCTGGGTAATCGTTGACCGGCTGATGAAGATAGCCAGATTTATCCCGATCAGGAAGGATGACTTGGTTGGTGTGCTGGTTCAGATATTCATGGAGCAGTTCGTCCGTTATCATGGCGTACCCAGGATGATTGTATCGGATCGGGATGGAAGGTTTATGTCTAGGGAGTGGAGATCAGTGCAGACTTACTTGGGCACTCGTCTGACATTCAGTACAGCTTTTCATCCCCAAACCGACGGGCAGACGGAACACACCAATCGGACTTTGGAAGATCAACCGACTTTGCATTCTGGAATGCTTTTGAAGAGACCCTCGATGCATGGAATCTCATGAGTTCTTAAGGGAAAGAAGCTCAGTCCAAGATATATGGGGCTCGACAGGATTCTTGAAAGGATCATCCCCTTATCCTATAAACTAGATCTACCGCCCGAGTTGGCCAACTTACTTGACGTATTACACGTCTCTTCTCTTAGGAGGTCTCTCCTATGATAAGAGCAATTGATTCCCACTATGGCATGCCTAGTAGAATCTGATCGATCAGTCTGCTTGAAGCCACTAGGGATAGACGATACAGAGGAACGAGTCCTGCGACGAAAGAAGGTTCCGCTGGTAAAGGTCCTATGGTCGAATCACGGAAAGGAGGAGCATACTTGGGAGCCTCTAGACCTTATGATGCAGAAGTATCTAGAATTCTTCACAATAGGTATAACCTTAATTGCCCAAGAATTTCACATTCTTTAACTTTCAGTGCAAACCCCGTAGGCCTAATCTTAATTTAAGGGATGAAATTTTTATTTTTATGTTTTGGGATTTGTAAAATCCCACAAACAACCAGACCCCTAGGAGATTTTTGTCCTGACTAGGTCTGGACACAACTTTAAGAAGACAAAGAGGACCTTGGATGCCTAGGTAAATTGGTGAAGCACCTTGGCCTGCAAATAGTAGCTTCTGAATACCTAAACTAGGGTTTCTCCAATGCCTCCCAACATGACTACTTGGCCCCTCTATACAACCTTAGACCTCATAGTGACCCTTAAAAGCCCAAATAACTCATTAGGGGTTAACCAAGGGGTGGAGTTGACCAGAGTCAACCGTAACCCTAGTTAGGTCAAATTGCCCTAATTTTACCTAAGTGGACTATACCAAGTCACAAATGGAATTGGGTGGTGGTGGAAAGGGACTGAAGACACCTAGTTGACCAGTCAACCCACTCATTTGACCAAGTCAACGCCCCTAAGTCTACGTTGGTCAAACCAAGCCCAAAATGGAGAAGGAAGCTAAAACACCCTCAATCCAAATGGGCTAGGCCCAATTAGGATGGCCCCACAAGCTAGAGCAAGTAGAAACCAGCTAGAATACTACACAATTTCTGGAGGTGATGACTATGAGAGAGAAGGTGGAGTATTTCATTTATGGTTGGAGAGAGAAAGAGGGGAGAAAATGGAAAATGCAAAGAGTCTTCGCCCTTTCTTCCCCGCTAAGCCTCCATTCATCTCCCCTGACCTTTGGGAGGATTTTTCCATCAATTCCAGCCAGCCAATCATAGGAGAGGGCACCAAGCCACCATGGCCGAACACCTCCATCATGGCCATTAATGGCCATTCTAGGATTGCCTCTCCCACTCCCCAAAACAACCCCTCCATTAGTTTTAAATCCTCCAAAGCAATCAAAACGAATCTTTACATAACTGGTTTAAGTGGAGAACTGAGAATTTGATAAGGAAAAAACTTTGGGTCATCCTCCATGGCACACCTCCACCACACACGCCGCACAAGCTCGCCTGCAAGTCTAGTCCTTCTCCTTCTCTCCTATGCAAGATCTTAAATCATTAGGTGGAGGAATAATGCTCAATTGAGCCCAATTGGTGAGGATAAAATCCAACTTTTTCAAAGAAAATAAACCTCTCAGGTTTTCCAAAAAAACGCCCCTCCAGCGACTGTACCGCCGCCAGGCGATAGCCACCACCTCAACGGAGGTGGTGGTGGTGGTGGCCGGCAAGGGAGGCGGTCGGGTGGCCAGGAAAGGGAGATGGAATGGCTCAAGGTTAAGTCAATCCCAGCCCTTAGTTCATTGGGGACTATGAGCAGGCGTCATTGGATCTGGCTGATGGATATGTGCAGGCCAAAGATTAAAGTATAGGTTTTATTTAATCTATCACATTTTAACAGTAACATTGTTTAAATCATTAAAAATAGTTTGAGGCTTTTTCTGTAAAAATGACCAACACCTTTGAGTGTAGTTTAATAAAAAATTAAAATCAAACCTTTTGGACCACTGGTTTTCCCTCAGCACACCTTTTGGTGCAAGGTTTCCAAGGGTTAACCAGAAATTGAAATTAGTGCCCCCAGTGAACCACTAGGTCAAATTAGCTATAATTTTGACCATGAGTTTATCTGGCCATGGTCCAAATTATACCAAAAAATCAGAATTTTTAGAGATGATTTTTCTATAGTTTTTGTAATAATTTAATAATCCATGTTTGTAATTAAAATAGGGTCTATGGGCCTCAAAATTTTCTCAAACTATGGTGGGTGACCAGAGGGGATAAAATATTGCTAAGAAACAAATATCAACCCAATTGGAGTTTATTTGGTTGGGTATCTTGGTGAACAAATTTTGGCCATTTTAAGGATAATAGGCCTAGTTGTTCAATATTGCACTTAGAATGGTTGGGTGATAAATCCTTCAATAAAACAAGGTGATACCTTGGCCTCTGACATATTAATACATGAAACATCCCTTAGGGTAGATTTAGAAGCTTTTAGGGTTAGAATACCATGAAACATTAGTTTAAGACATAGTGTTGTCGGTTAGGGTTAATGTAGGAAATATGGTCAAACCTTCAAGTCCTGGATCAAGACTCTGGAGATAGATTCAATGGGTGGTGAAACACCTTGGATATTTTAATTGGAATTTTAGGAGTAGATTTCCCCCACTAATCACCTAATAGATAGCATATGAACTTTTCCAATAAGTGCTCAACACATGTCTTAACAGTATGGAATGGTCATAAAACTTTGGTGAGGGACCGATAGTGGTGTTATTTATGTCTGCAATTTTTATTATAATTTTTGGATGATGAATTTTTGTACCTCCTTTGTAATTCTAGAATTTGATGACTTGGAAATAGTTTTGATTCAAAACAAATAATGCTATGGAAATTTATGATCTTTGGTCAGTGAACTTTCTGGACCATAAATATACCCTGTTAATTTTATTGTAATTTTTGGAAGAGAATAGTTAGGGGTTTATTTACAAAGTTCCTTATGTGGTGATATATTCTTTAATTATTTGTGTGGCAAAAGAAATTTGATGATGATGAAATTTGGGCAGTGATAATATCTGATCATATTTGACCTACGGTAATTTTATCATATTTTCGGAAAGAATATATCATGTAGTTCCTTTCTTAATTATTGTGCTCGTCAAAAAGTTTATAATTTTGTTTTTGATATAAATAATTTCTGTAAAATCATGAAACACATACATTGTTATTAATTAGTCATTAAGAATCTCTGGAAATTTATGTGGGATCATTGCTTGCTGAAATTTTATACTTCATGTTCAAAATCATAGGGATTCATGATTTAGGAAAATTGTTTAAAGGTAGTTTAATTTAAGAAAGATACCAAGTTCTAGTTTAGAGCTCAATAAGTAATATTAGATCCCCAATAATAATTATAAGGTTATAGGTAAAGTGATCTGGAGTGTTTACTTTCATACATTTAGGTTAGATCGCCTGGTCTGCATTTAGTAGAATTCAAGAATTCATGATAGAATTGTAGTCCATGCATGGTTCGTGATGTAGTGGGTGCACCTGGATAGGTGCTGTCTTGATAAGCTCAACCTTAGGGCCAAATTCTATGTAGTCTGGGTAATATGGGTTGGGGTTGTGCTCAGGGTCGACAAAGTATCGTCTTCTCCCGAGGAATATAAGTTCACTTAAGATTAGCTAAAAAGGCAATGTGGGAAAAAGGGTTCAGAATAAATAAATACACATAAAAGTAAGTGCCTTGTAAAAGGGAACTTTGGGCTTCAGCCCATCGTTTTTCCTAATTCCCTCAAGAGCACTTCACATAGAATGCCCTGGGCAGTCCAAGGTTATTCTTAAATCATAGGAGTAAGCCGATTTAAAGAGTTATCTTTAAACAACTTTAAACACAAACACTCACCCAATAATTTAAGGAGTATAAATAGTATAGATTCACGGGCAGTGAACTCAGTGTTTGATAGAAAGATGGTTTTAAGTTTGGAGAGCCAACGGCTCTGGAGCACTTTTAGCATAAGTCCATATGGATAAAGTGGTGGGTCCTTTTATTTGATGGTTGTTCATACCGACGTCAATACGTTGACTCAACAAGTGTAAGTGTTCACTTAGACATAAAAGACAGGTGGAATTGCTAGCATTAGTACAAGATGATCCGGAGCACCTGACTGTGGGTGTACCGAGTAGTACGTTGGGTCTAGGTTGGTTAGTGTGAATACCGACCTATGAGTGGGGATGCCTAACACACTGCCTCTGTTTGCCACTACGAGAGGTACCTGAGCATTTAACTAACTCCAAATCGAGGAACTAAAGGTCTGTGTGCATAGAGTCTGGTGGGTGCATTCCAGTTGTGTGAAAATCATCATTTAGCTTTCATAGCATTCAATGTCATACATACTTTGCATAAAACCTCTACCCCTAACGTATAAATTAGTATGGGATCTTTTGTACGTTATGCCCTAAAAAATAGCCCCTAACTAATAAGTCTGTATGGGAATTCTTATAAGTTAAGGTTACTTTCTCTGTGATGATAGTTAGCCTCGACTTTTACTTTAATTTGTTACTTCTATTATACTGTTGCTTTTACTTGCTATTCATATACCTGACACAACTATATTAGAAAATTTTAGCATATGATAATTAGGTCCACTGTCACCTGCTCTTTCTTACTTTTCACTTTCAGTCCCTTTCATTTCATCCTCCCCCACAAGGTGCCTAAGTATAGCAGGGGGGAGGGAGGGGGACTAAGACTTAGTTTAAACTAATTGCCTGATGGGCATAATAATAGGGGCTCAAGTTGGGAGACAGGGTGCAGCACCAGGGGAACCAAAACATCCAAGATGAGGTGATCCAGCCTAGTCCCAGTGTGGTAGCAGCTGTAGTAGTAGTTATGGGATCAGTGAGTGGCTTGTAGTTTTATTTTCGCGAGCATTTTGTAGTGAGGACTAAATGTACTGGGCAGTAGCTCTTACCTTTCCTTTCAAATCTGATTACTTATGATCAGATATTATTATGATTTGTGGAATTGTTTTTATAGTACTGTGATTGTGGAATTGTTTCATGTTTATACATGCTTACTTACTTCTTTTCTTCTATGATATATGGTTGAGTAATTGCCGGCAAAATCGGCGATTTGTGGTGACAGCCTTCTCGGGAGTTGGTGTCATTGCAAAGCAGCAATTTTGGGCAGAAGACCCGTTCAAAAGGTGGGGGGGGGGGTCTTACTGATAGTGCATGAAGTGCAAAAATCCATCATGGAATCCCAAAGCCAAGCAGATTTTTTGGATGCCTGCACTGACTTTCTAGATGGCCATCTACTTCAGGCCAAAAATCATGATACAAAAGGTATAAATCATTTGTATGCCAAGATTTCCACCTCCAATAACTCCTTGACCACTATAATAATTGAAGAAGTCATAAGGGGGAGAAATCAATGTTTAAGGCCAGAGCTGACAATGCCATATGGACTTCAAATGTAATTAGAGAGATGTTGGGCTTAAATACTTTTATATATGATGTGCCTGCACCTGAAAGTCACACAAAAGGTGATAGGGCTGAATTTGTTGCTAATATAGCTGTTCTTGCATTTAGCCCCACCACTCAACAAATATTCAAGAGCAAAGGGAAATTTGTTACTAAGGAAGAAGCTGAGGCCAAACAAAGCAAGAAAAGACATTGAGAAGAGATAGAGACTAAGCAAAATTTTAAACTATGGAGTCCTTAATCTAGGACTATCATTTTATCTGCCAGGGATCAAATTAAAGAGAACAAGACTGGCAAGGCCAAATTGTACGATTCTATTGAATGTGCAAAGATTGAAAGGCAAGAAGAGCTGAGATGAAAGTTCAGAAGAGATTTGAAAACAAGTACAGTTTAGTTGGATGCTCCAAAGCCAAGAAAAAACTTTCTCAACTCTTATAGTTACTTTGAGAGATAGAGACAAAAGAAGAAAAAGGTTGAGGACAAACTGGAAAAAAGTTCTAGCAGGTGCATTGTCATTAAGGATCCTGAAACCAAACTATGATATAGGTAATAGGTTTCTTTGGGCTCTTGGAAAATAAACAATTATTGTAGGCACACTACTATTATTATTTATCATATTCATGATAATTAAAATTCTTTGTGTGTGCCATTTTCCGTTATTTATCTGTGCACTGATTATTTTTTTTGAGTTAGTGTATATCATTGACTAGGGTTCTGACTTCTTCAAATAGGGGGAGATTGTTGGGTCCATTGATCATAATGTCCCAGATTTGAAGAAGGCCCACAAGTCAATAATATACACAATCATGTATTTGATAATTGCTTAAGTTCGTATATGCAGGATGTCTGCTATTCAGTGATTAGACATGATCAATTTGTTAGAGGATTGGCTAGATAGAAGTCAAAAAATTTAGGAGAGGATGAATATTGCCTAAGTGTAAAAGCATTGTGTGAGTACACTTCACTCAATGCCTGAGGCAAAAAAACGTCGACAAATAATCGGTCACTCAAAGCTTCAGTGAAGATGCAGTGAAATCTATCTAAGTACAAAAACATTGTGTGATGGACATTCAATCAATGCCCATGTAGTTAAATCTATCTAAGTCCAAAAGTGTTGAGTGATGGATGTTCACTCAATGCCTTTAACAGAAAAGCTGCCAATTCCAGAAGAATTGAGTGAAGGACATTCACTCAATGCCTTCATTAGTATTGTTGACAAGTTGAAATGGATTGAGTGAAGGCAGTTCACTCAACGCCTTTATTAGTATTGCTGCCAAGTTCAAATGGATTGAGTGAAGGACATTCACTCAACGCCGTTAATCAAAAATAACTACCAAATACAAAAGCATTGAGTGATGGACGCTCACTCATTGCCTAATAAGATAAGCTGTCAAATGACAAATATATTGAGTTAAGAAGGCTCACTCAATACATCTAAAGATAGTTGAATTCAGCTAAGTGTTTTTGCATTGAGTGAAGACTTATCACTCAATGCTTTTGAAGATAATAGTTAAAGTACAAATGCATTGAGATATAAGGCAAAACTTAACGCTTAAAGTCATTGAGCCCAAGGCATCACTCAACTCCTATGTAGATAATCTGGACGAAGTTTCTAAGTCCACCAGTATTGAGAAATGACTGCTGACGTCATCATCAAATTCAAATTCAACGTAGTTGTGCTAGATGATAAATGTAATCATACTTCTTCTACAATGTAGTTATACCGAAGCAACCATTAAAGCTGAATATACCGCTTTCTAAAAAGGAAGATAGAGTTGTTGTAGTTGTGGGTGTACAAATACAGAAGGATATTTTCTTTTATAAGAACTTTTGCCATTTCTCTAAACATTAAGTTTTGCAAAGGACAGCTAAACGAGCTCAAGCCATTTTATGTTCATCTTCAAGCCTGCAATATGGAATAATAAACTTTCTCAAGCTTGAAGATGTAATAGAGCTCTGTCGATCTTTTACACAGCACAAGCTGATTAACCTCTGAAGAAATATTTTTTTGTTATTGTGAAGAAGAAGGACGGTTTACAACATAATCAAGGTAGATGACTCAGGGATTTATCTCTGGAGTCATTTCACTCAAACCTTTATTCAAATCTATAGGATCTCTCTAAGATCTGTGTTGTTCTCCTAATTTATAATGACAGAGTTGTTGGAGTTAGTAAAATCTAAACTATTGGGTACTTAGTGGATCTGAGGTAAGATCTTGGTGAAGATCTGAGATAGGAGATCAGCTGGATCTCTGAGTTGTAGGAGTTGGAGAACTCTGAGCTATAGGGTCCTGGAGTGGATTTGAGGTAGGGTACTAGTGTAGATCTGAGGAAGGACTGGAAGCAGTCTTAGTTGTAGGAGTGGTGTACACTTTGAGTTATAAGATCCTTATGCATTTGAGGTGTAAGATCAAGGATTTTAGTATAAAGGAGGGGTTAGCCGCATCTAACACACAACTAGATAGGTGAAGGGGAAAGTGGATGTACCATAGATAGGGGAACAACTATTAATCTTGTGTGTTTTTTGTGATCTTGAAAGATAATATCTAACATAAACACACATCAAGCTCTAACTTAAAAAGATTCTAAAGATTTAAAACAAACCTATTTATCCCTATCTAGGTATTTAACTACCCTTAGAAAATACTTTCAGTTTACTTTATCAAACTTCTTGGGCTTATATTGGGAAACGAAGAATTGTAGCAAAGCCTTAGGTGATAGTTTGTTTCGTGTTCTTAGTCCCAGATTCACATCACTTATCACTTTGGATTGGGGGTGATCCTTAAGAATTGCTCTCTCATGATCTATTCTAGCTTCCCCAAGTGTATGGATTATCTCTTCATGTCTTTCCCTTCATTTTGATCATCTACATTTGCAGCTTCATGTTTAACAATCTGCTCTTAGGTCTAAACTGGTATTATTGCTGAACTGGTGTTTATTACAGTAGTATATTCAACATCAGAGTTAGCTTCAACACTTTCCAGCTAATGATAATTCATGTACACTTTAGATGATCCTTTATCATTTTCCTCAATTTTTAATAGCTCCAACTCACCAATTGGAGGATCCACTTCCTATAAAATGACTTTTGTAGAAATTTCTTCACCTTTAGAAAATGGATTAGTTTCATTAAATACCACAAGAATGGACTCTTCCATTTTGATAGTCCTTTTATTATAACACCTACATGCCTTACTAGATAATGAATATCCTAGCAATATACCATTATCAGTGTTCTTGTAAAATTTGGCAAGATGTGTTTTCCTGTTATTGAAAATGTGGTAAGCACAACAAAAAATCCTTAAAGTGTGAGACAATAGGTGGCATTTCCGATAGAATTAATTTCAAGATAACCTAAACACCTAGAGGGGGGGGGGGGGTGAATAGGTTCTTTTCCTTTTTTTTACTTAAGGCAGATTATTTATCAGATCTTAAAATAGAATCTAACTATTCTACAGAAATCACAACATAGAAATCACAATCACACGCACATCAAAGATTGCACACAGGTTTATTGTGGTTCCCCAAGGTCTGGGTACATCCACTTTCCTCCTTTACCTATCTAGAAGTGTGCTAGATTCGTCCTAACTTCTTCCTTCTTCTCAGATCCACAGATCTTACAGCTCAGAACCATGAAAGGTTCCTATAACTCAGAACCCTATAAGGTTCCTACAACTCAGGCTAACATACCTACCTCAGCCTTGCCCCAAGGCCTACAACTCAGAGAACTAATTCTCCTACACTCAGGCTCAAACAGCCCTACCTCAGCCTTTCCCCAAGGCCTACAACTCAGAGATCTAATTCTCCTACACTCAGGCTCGAATAGCCTTACAACTCAGAGATCTAAATCTCCTACACTCAGTCTTTATAACATAGGCTTACAACTCAGATCTTTGAAAAGATCCTACAGAATTTGATAAGTATTTTTGATGGACTCTTACCCTTGTTGAGAGAGAAAGGATAAGAGGATTCTTGATCAGCTTCTTGATGAGACCAATGGCTGAAATCAACCTATTCTTAGCTTTATTCAAAGCTTCTTGAATCTAAACTCAGTAGGGCTGATCTCCTTTGAAGTTGACTGACTGCCAGCTTCCTTCTTAGAATCAGAAATAAATCTGAATCCTTCTTAGTAGATTGGTTCAAGATCTGCTTCTTAGGAGACTTGTAGATGTCTCCTCCTTTTAGTTTAACAGCTGAAGATCTCTCTCTCTCTCTTCAGAACTTATGAAGTTTCTTAAGAATTCTTGCTTGAATTCTCCTTAGATCTTCTCACGAAAATCTTCTTCAGTGTGACGTGCACTTTCTTGATAAATGATCAATACTTCAGTAGTTGTGCCTGTTGTTGCTGTTCATCATCTCTGATTTGACATAATCCATCCATATATATAGACTTCATCCATGGTAACTGGTTGATCCAGTTTCTAACTCTCTTCTTACAAGTCTTATAGCTTCAGTAAACTTGTTGGAAAGCACAGCTGTCAAGTCTCAAGTCAGTTCTTGAACCTTTGTCTTTGTCAGCAAAGCGTCGAGATTGACTGTCATTATGTGTCGAGACAAACTGTATATATGTGTTGACACAAGTTACTTAAGTGTCGACACAGACTTTGGTGGTGTCGATATAGCTGCTTTGGCACTGCATCAGTAGAATGTGTCGATACTGCCTCTTTGTGTCGATATAGATACTTCTTCACTACACAACACTCAACATTGTTGAAACTCTGCTGAGTGTCGACACAAGTCCTGTGTGTCGACACAGTTGATGTAGACTAAGAATTCTGTGTGTCGACACTGCCTCCAGGTGTCGACACAGTTGATATCGACTCTGCTTCTGTGTGTCGACATGGCCTCCTGGTGTCGACACAGTTGATGTCGACTAATACTTTTACGTGTCGACACTGCCTCCCGGTGTCGACACATCTGATGTCGACTATGCTTCTGTGTGTCAACACAGCCTTTTCCAAGTGTCGACACAAACTTGCTGAAGTGTCGACACAGCTTCCTCTGGTGTCGACACATGGACTTAGAAACTTTTTCCTACATTTTAGCAAATACTTAACCTGCACATATAAACTCAAAATAACATCAAATACACCTTGATGTATATCATTGAGCTAAGTGAGGCTTCTCCAAATCAGGTACACATTTTCCAATGTACCCAACAATCTCCTCCTATTGGGAGAAGTCATAACCCTTTAGTCAATGATATACACCACTTATAATAAATAAACATTATGATGTATAAACATTATATGACAAGGCAACTTATAAACAAAACATATATCAAAATCACATCACAGAATAAGGATGCAAATTAAATGAACATGGAACATTGTTACGTTTATCATATCAAAAAATTTCTTAACACTGTTTATAGATAGATTTCTTTAAAAACCAAGAATTACATAGTTCTTGAAAAAACTAGTAAAACTAAACTAAGGCTGGACAGGCTCCTTGATGACTATTCCTTTCCCTGATCTAATCTGAGCATGCACAGAAGGTTCTGTATCAATAAGCTTCTTGCCTTTCAACTCAGCCATCTTTTGTGCTTCAGCATTAATCCTTTGCCTTTCAAAATAATGAAAAGGCTTAGGGAAATAATTGCTAGGCTCTTGAGCATCAGGAGGTAGCTTCCCACTCTTAGCCTTTCTTCTGTATTTAACTATGGCTTCCTGCCTTTCCTCATACTTCTGCCATTCCTGCTCATTATACCATTTTCACCTTTCATGAACTTGTTCTTTTACAGCTTTCCAGGCAGTTAATATGATATTTCTAAATGGATCAAAATCAGGTTTTAACTCTGCATGCTCTCTGAATCGCTTCTTTGATAATTGAGCTTCTTGTTGAGCTTTCAAGGCAGCTTCTGGCATTTCAACTTTCTCTATTATTACATTGTCAACATCATGTGGAGGACTGTACATCGTCTGAACTTGTTGTATAATCATATCAAAATCAGCTGGAGGCTAGATGATCTGAGCAACTTCAGGTTGATCACCTCCAGCATAAGCAGGTTGCACACTGGATTCTGCAACATTGTCATCATCACAAAGGGGTGGATATCCCAGAGTGGCTCTGATGATATTAGATATCCATTTTGCATGATCTGAGACTGCATTGACTAACACTCTCTTCCCCTTTATGGCTTCTCTTACAATATGATCCCTTAAGTTATCTTTTTGAAATCTTATTTGTCTATCAAGAAATTTGAAAATATCTTTATAAAATGATTTTAACTTTAGAAGCTGATCAGAAAATTTTTTCTGAGAAGTAGTGATGTCTGTCTTAAAGGAATCCAAGGCTTCCTGTAGCTTCTGATCAAATTCCTCTTTCTCCTTAGCCCTTGCATCAGACATTGCTATAACTGTTTTCTTTACTTCAGTAACTATGTCATTGTGAGATTAAGTCAGATTATCATTCATTCTATCTGATTTTCAAAGACATAGCCTTGTTTGACAGCAATTTCATCCACTTATTTCTTTATCTCTACCTGTTGGTTAGCCAGGAATACTACAGCATTGCCCCCTTGTGGAAGCAATTTGACATCTCTTTCTTATTTATATTTACATCAAATCTAGTTGATTTTATATCTTGGGTTAGATCAAATTGGAGGGCCTTATGGCCTTCATCCACATATTTTTCAAAAACAATCTCTGCTCATCTAATTTCACTTTTAAATCTACCAAAAATTTGTTATAATCAGTCTCAGGAGCTGGTTGTGAAGTAGTAGCTTGCAAAGCTTTCTTATAGCTCTGGCTTCTCCTCTTGAAAACCATCAGTTTTATTTTCTTGATATTTGCAATCTCCTCATCCTCTGAAGCAGAAGTACTGGCAATAACAAGTCTTTTTGGTGGAGTAGAGGGTGTATCTTCGTCAGTGCCAATCTGTTCCTCCTCAAGATTAGCCTGCTCCCCCTCAAACCTCTTTAGTTCCTCCTCAACCCTAATATGCTCCTCCTTATCTGCTGCTCTCTCAATCTCAGGAAATAACTCTTCCAGTGTGAATTCCTGTTGAGTGTGAGTAGGTGATAGTTCTTTCTCAGCAGCAGCAGTAACTCCAAAAGTATCAAGATCAGTTTGTGAATCCATTTCACTTGCAGAGTGAATTCTCTCTTCCCCTTGTACCTGTGTAGTAACTGTCTCCCCCCGCACTTGTGCATTCTCAGCATTGTCCTGTACTTGTACACTTTCTTACTCCCCCTACACCTGTGCACATATTGTGTCCTCCTGCATATGGTCATGCTCAATAATGTCATGTACTGATGATTTTGCTGCAGTCTCTTGGTTATCAAAATTAGGTATGTCCTTTCAGAGGACCCTATCCCATCTGGATATTATTCTGATGTCCATCCTTCTCATATGATTTATTTTAGATCCTCAAATTTGATGCATTACCTCTGGAATTGCTCCAGCTAGGTATAAACTCAGCGATTTAGGCTTTTTGATTCCTTCTTTTATCTTCTCAAACAGAACTACAGACCAATCTGTGTTAATCTTATAGATTATCCTTGTCATCAGACTGAACATAAAGGCAGAGCGCCTATCATGTCCTCCTGGTTTACACAAAATAACCTTCCCTACCACTTAGGATAGAAATTTTCCTTGTTGATTCATCACTTTTCTTTTAATGGCTGCTCCAATCTTCATGGTTGGATCCAATCCACACCACTATAGTGTCTCCCTTGTCTTTGATGATGAGACCTCTTCTTCATCCTAAATTCTAGGAAGGTGAAGAATCTTTCGTAAACTTTTCATTGTAAGTTTCACTCTATTTCCATGAACTGACGATTTAATCTTGAGTCCAGTAGAGTCCACTATTTCAGCAACATAGAACTCAAACACTTCTTTCTTCCAGATCTTGGTAGGTTCAGAAACAAGAAACTCCAATCCATTATCAGTAACAAGGGTAATGACCCCTTTAATCTCTACCGCCGCATCATCAAAAGCATTGTGCACCAGCTCGTATCCTTCGTTAATGTTATCTTCAATCTTTGGCGTCATTGGAATGAAGAGAAATCTTTAATTGAGAGAAGAGAGTTTGTCAACACAAGGGTTTAGTCTCGAAAATCTGGAGAGCGTGTCGACAATATATTTTCTCGACCTATTTATACCCTTTTAAACAATGAAGGTCAAAAGGCGGGCAAAAACTTTCTAAATGTGTCTACACTGTTGAAAAGTGTCGACACATACTTCTATTGTCTCGACCACGACGTTGACTACTATATGTCGACACCAATTTATGATATGTCGACACTGGACATACTTAGTAGTTCATCAGAAATTCTGTGTCGACTCTTATTGCAAGTGTTGACAGAATTTCTGGAAGAGTCGACACCATTACTCTGGATGTGTCGACACCACTAACTAAAGTGTCGACACCACTTCTCTGAATGTGTCAACACAGACTTACTGAAGTGTCGACATCACTTCTCTGAATGTGTCGACACAAATTTACTTATCCAAATTTGATAATCTATCATATGGTCAACATTCCTAATTCAATTTTAAATCAATTGAACTTTGTTTCATCTAGAGGCTTAGTAAATACATCTGCAATTTGATAATCTGTCTTAAAAAAATTCTAATGAGATGTCCTCTTTCTCTACATGGTCTCTAAGAAAATGGTATCTTATTTCTATATGCTTAGTCCTACTATGTGAAATAGGATTATTAGCAATAGAAATAGCACTAGTAGAATCACAAAACAATGGTGTTCTACTTACCTGAATACCATAGTCTTCTAGCTGATGCTGAATCCATAACAGCCATGAACATCAACTTCCTGCTGCCACATATTCAGACTCAGCTGTGGAAATTACCACACTATTCTGCTTCCTACTGCTCCAAAATATCAATCTTCCTCCTAGAAATTGACAGGTGCCTGTAGTACTTTTTCTATTTTCTTTGCAACCTGCAAAGTCTGCATCTAAATAGCCTGTTAGTATAAAATCTCCATTCCTAGGGTACCAAAGGCCTAGATTAGGTGTGCCCTTTAGATATCTCAAAATCCTTTTTACTGCAGTGTAATGAGATTCTTTAGGGCATGATTGGTACCTAGCACAGACACATGTTGCATACATTATGTCTGGTCTACTAGCAGTGAGATATAATAGAGAGCCAATTATTCCTCTATACAAAGACTCATCTACAGGTTTACCTGCATCATCTTTGCATATATGTATACTTGTTCCCATAGGAGTTCTCATGGTGGAGGATGATTCCATACCATATTTCTTAATTAACTTTTTGGTGAACTTAGACTGGGATATGGACATGCCATCATCAGTCTGTCTTACTTGGAGTCCCAAGAAAACTTAAGTTCCCCCATACTGCTCATTTTAAACTTCCCTTGCATAAGTTTAACAAACTTCTTTCAAAGGGTATTTTCTGTAGACCCAAATATTATGTCATCTACATAAATCATGACTAATATTATCTTACCTTTGGATTCCCTTAGGAATAGAGTTTTGTCTATTTTCCCCCTTGAGAATTTGTTCTGAATAAGGAAAGTAGACAGGGTTTCATACCAAGCCCTTGGGGCTTGCTTTAACCCATACAAAGCTTTCCTAAGTCTATAAACATAATAAGGTTTGAGAGAATCTACAAAACCTGAAGGCTGCTCTACATAGATTTCTTCTTTTAGGTTTCCATTCAGGAATGCTGATTTTACATCCATTTGGAATACCTTGAATCCTTGATATGCTACATAGGCAAGGAACATTCTAATGACTTCTAGTCTTGCGACTGGGGCATAGGTTTGATCAAAATCAATACCCTCTCTCTGCATGTATCCTTTTGCAACAAGTCTTGCTTTGTACTTCACAATGATTCCATTCTCATCCAGTTTGTTTCTAAAGATCCACTTTGCTCCAATGATGTTGTGGTCTTTTGTTTTAGGACCTAACTCCCAGACCTTGCACCTTTTGAACTAATTTAGCTCCTCTTACATGGCATTAATCCAATGTGGGTCTCGGATAGCTTCTTCAAATTTCTTTGGCTCTAATTGAGATATAAAGCTTGAGTACAGTACTGTGTTCATGTTCCTGCTTCAGGTTTGCACTCCATGTCTTGGATCACCAATTATCTGATTTACTGGATGATCTTTTATGTGTCTAACAGCTGGAGGTAGTCTTTCTTCAGGTTGAATACCTCCAGTTTCTTCAATGTGTTGTAATTCTTGATTTTCTTCAGCTTCTAGAGAGTCCTGTACTCCCCCTAGATAGTAGCCACCATTTTCCATTTCTTGATCTGTAGTTGAATCTTCTGCAATGGAAAGCTTATCCATTCTCTTATTTATACATGTTGGACTGCATGAACTACAAGGCAACTCACTGTTGATCAATCTAGTTTCATCAAAAACACTATGTACAGATTATTCTACAACCTGTGTAATCAAGTTGTAGACCCTATATGTAACGCCCCTGATTTTTCTACGATTATTTAATTCTAGTTCGGCGTTACGTCAATGCGTTTTCTTGGCTTACACCATTTCTAGAGTGTGGTCTTAACTCCTTCGAACTGGGTGCCCTATTTTTTTAGCCTGTTGGCAAGACCTCCCTAGCAAGCCGAGTCGTTTTGGGTGACCCAGTGTGGCCTCTCGGGGGATGCTTGTGTTTTGTCTTTGGAAGGGTATAACTCGAGTTTTGTTTGTCGAAAGTTAATTTCGACTTCGCCGTTGTGTTCGTAGCGTGGTTATTTAGCTACGGTGCGAATTTCGTCGAATTCCGAGGTAGTTCGGTTTTCGTGTCGTTTTGGGTGTGCCATTAGTAAAATCTTATTAGAAACCATTTTAAATTAAGTGAACCGGTGGCTTGGGAGGCAGTTAGGCTGAACCGTCATGGCTAAGCTTATATAAAAGCCTTAATTAGAATCAGCGGCCCATTCTTCTTCTTCCCGAGACCAGAAGAAACCGTTGCTCCTGTTCGCGGAAAACAGAGGAAAACCACTAGACCTGCTTCTCCTTCGGACGGCGATTCCGGGAGTGTTCATGGACGGATTTTGATCCGAAAGAGGCGTTGTCTTGCTCTCTCTCAGATCTTCATTTCGACGGTAAGATATTTGATTTTCGTGGAGTTTTAAGAGACTTGGATTTTCGGTTCTTGTGCTTTTCCGTAATTAAAGAGCGGGTTTGCTTGTTAGGTGCTGCTTCTTCTAGTGCAGAACGAAGAGGAGGGAAGGCCGACCAAGCTTCGCCGAAAATCGAGACAAGTGGTATTCATGCCCTTGTCATTGTTGTTCTTTTCATATTCTAGAATGTTTCCCGGTTAGCCCTAGGGTAGAAACCAAGCATATTCTCTTTTACCTTACTGAATTTAGGGCTTAGATTCGCCTATGAGCCTCCTCCTTGTGCTGTTTGGCTCAACTCGATGATTGTTATAACCATTTAGACTCCAGATTTGTAGTTCTAGTTAGGTGCTTTTGCGGGTGGAGCCGAGAGAGAGAGTGAGGGAGGTTGTTGTGGTAGGGTTTTGGTTAGAACCAGTCTTGGTAGACTCTCGGGTTTTTGTGTTGAGTGTGGTGCACACACTCAAAGCCAAAAGCCTCCCGGACTTGGCGTTGAGTGTGGTGGACACACTCAAAGCCATAGTTCGGTTTTTTCTTTGCGGATTTGTGGTGGGGTGATTGAGTGAGAATTTTTGTCTAAGTCAAAATCGACGAGAATCACCAAGTGATTCCCGCCGATTTCGACGTGATTCCCACCGATCGGCGAGAATCATCCTTGATTCCCGCCGATTCGGCGAGAATCATCCTTGTTTCCCGCCGATCGTAGAGAATCATTCTGGATTCTCGCCGATTCGGCGAGAATCATCTTGCATTCCCGCCGATTCTGCGAGAATCCGTCGGCATTCCCGCCAACCTCCTCTTGTTAGCGTTGCCTTAGGGTTTTCCAACGGGAATGAACTTTAGCATAGAGTGAGTTGACCTCACTCAATGCCAAAGCTGCGTTGGCATTGAGGGTGGTGGACTCACTCAACGCCACTGTTGGGTTTTGTGGTTTCGGCTGAAGGCGTTGAGGGAGTTGACCTCACTCAACGTCATGGCTGTTTTAGCGTTGAGTGAGGATAGCTCACTCAACCCCAGAGCTGTTCTTGCAGAGGGAGTTGAGTGAGTGATTCTCTCTCAATGCCATGGATTTTCTGGCGCTGAGTGAGGCGAACTCACTTAACACCAAGGTATGGTTAGGCGTTGAGTGGGTCCCACTCAATGCCAAGTCGTGTTGAGTAACTTCAACAACGTTTCCCTTACCTCGATTTTCGTTCCCGAGTGAATTCCTTGATTATATTTGTAGTTTACTTGTCGGCCATATTTTCTTTACTAATGGCCGAATCGTGGGTCGTGGATAGTAGTGGTGGTTTGAAGCTCTTCATGGGGGAGGTGTTGTGTAATTTAGCCAAGGCCACCCTTATTCTTCTATCTTGCTCCAGGTACGGACTGGGCAAGGGGGTGAAAGGTCCCTTGTGCTTTCACATGTAGACCCTTGAGCTTGTTGGCTTGGAAATGGTGGTTCGGGGACTGAGTTTGCCTCCAACCCAGATCCATGCTGTTGTTTTTGCTACTACCATCTCCCACAGCTTAGGGTGTTAGAAGTTTCTTCCTTGGTGGATTGCAGCACTTTGGGCTCTTGGTAGCCTAGTAGACCCTGCAAGATGTAGTTTCTGGGCAGGGTTGGTGCTGTTTCCTCGCACGTAGTGCATTCCTTGTTGTCTTGCCTTGGGCAGTTGTGACTTTTACTGCTGTGTGTTTTCCTCTTTTATTTATTCCCTGGTTGACACTTCCATGCAGTTTTTCCTTGTTTTTCTTGCTGAGGTATTCTTTCCTCTTTTGAATGCCTCAGGTTCTGAGCAGTAGCAGGTTTGGTGGCTAGGTTGCGGTGGTGTTGCTGGTGGTCTCTTAAACTTTGGAGATCCTGTTGCTTTGTTAGTGAGGTAGTTTTCATGTACTTTTCTTACAAACATACATATTTGCCTGTGGGTTCGTGTCAAGTTGGTGGCGCCCACTGGTAGTTTTTACCTTTGTACTAGATATATATTACTTTTGCTACTACCATTTTCTGGAGATAGTCTACTTGCTCTGGGGAGGATTTATGCTAGGTTGCTAGTTATTTTAAAACTACAATTATTATTATTATTATAAGTACATCGCATGATCAGCATGTTTTATAAAAGTAAATCACTATTTTCAAAACAACGTATAAAGATCGTTTCCTTATATATAATATAAATTAAATGTAGAGTCTTGCATGACATAAGTGGTCCACTTAGGGCTTTTATGCACTCCTTAGGAAGTCAAACCTTAATAAAGTATTTTTCTCGCAGCGCATAAGTATAGTTTTTAACTATGAACTAGGTGATCCACCGAGCCGAGGGATACGGCCTCTAAAGTATAACTGATTTTCTAATCATTAAACTCATGAATTTCTTTCATAAAGTGTAGTAGATGGTTTTGCCTGAGCGTCAGTAGTTATCCCCTGCTTGACATGGCATCATGACGCGCGTTTTCTCATACTCTGATAATTCTTTAATTCGGAGAAAATGCGGGTTGTGACAGTTGGTATCATAGGGAGGTTGCCTGACGGGTTAGTCGGGCAACCTTCCCTTTTGATTGCATTAGTAGTTCAGCATCATGTCATTCACACACCGATATGTCATCAACACATCTTGGCAGAAGCATAAGCACTACACTCATAGCATAACATGAAGTATACAGGACATATTATGTAGTATGTGATGCATAATATGTGTTCGTATATGGATCCACCATAGGGGCAACATGTGAGGGTTATGTAGTATGGGATGCATACCCTCACCACATGGATGTGACTAGCACGTTTTTTTGTTGCATGCGAATATTATGTAGTACGGGATGAATAACATTTTCATGTGTATGCCGCTCATAACATGCATTAGGGCCTTTTTAGAATGCATAGCACAAACATGTATAGCATAACATGGCATAAGCACAACGTGCCAAGCTAAAGACTGGCAGGATGACATATGTACACACATAAGTTTTCGAGTCAAAAATAATATAAAGTCATGCATTCCCGATCTAGGCACAAGAATTAGTATGGTGGTGGTTAACCATCCTAGGTTAGGGCATAACATCATTTTTTGTAAAAAGATAAACTCCCAGAGCAAGTTTAGCAGCTTTAAGTTCATATCTATATATATATTGTCTATACTTGTAGTTGGGTCTAGCCGTTGTACTAGGATCTAACTAGTGTTGCTATGACTTTAGGATGGCAAGACGTCCTTCAACTAGATCGACTCACCTGTCTGAGGGTGAGTCATCTGGAGCTCAGAATGATGCGGTAATCGAAAGCTTGCGACAGAGTAGCGATTCCTTGAGCAGGCAGTTGGTGGAGGTGCGAGCCAAGATTCAGTCTTTGGTAGCAGTTTTGGCAGATCAGACTCAGGGAGTGCAAGGCCCTGCAGGGGGGATTACTGTTCCTCCCCCTCCTGTACCCTTAAGACCTCCAGTGGTGGTGCCAGCGGAGATGGCCTTCATCTCGCTGTTTCAGAGGCTGAGACCTCCCACTTATGACGGGAAGGCAGATTTCATGGTGATAGACGACTGGCAGATCTCCATGGAGAAGATGTTCTCGTACTCAGGGATTACAGACGATCAAAGGGTTATGATAGCCGCCTATCAGCTTAAAGGTTTGGGTAAGAGTTGGTGGCTGAGAGAGAAGGAGAGCTTGGTAGCTGGATGCTCTTGGGAGGTGTTCAAGGAGATGCTATTGAGGAAGTTCTGACCCTCGGTCGAGCGTGACCGCCTCATGAACGAATTCCTCCATCTGAAGCAAATGCAGCTCACGGTGGGTGAGTATGAGATAGAGTTCAGCAAGCTGAGCCGTTTTGCCCTTGGATTGGTAAGCATTGAGGCTGATCGAGTTAAGGGATTTCTCGGTGGTTTGAGGAGTGAGGTGCAACAGTTGACCAGTTCTTATGGGTCAGAGACTTATGCAGGAGTACTATAGGCTACTCTGAAGGTTGAGGCTATTGAGACCGCAAAGAGTAGAAGATAGCAAAGTAGGAAGGATAAGAGGATGTCTGTGGAGGAAAAGAGACCCCAGGTACCGGATGCAGTTCCGTGAAAGAAGAGAAAAGTGGTGTGCAGTTTCTGTGGCCAGTCAGGCCACCCTATCGAGAGATGTTTCAAGAGAGCAGCAGCTAAGAGGAAGGAGCAGGTTCATGCGATTCAGGGTGCTCCGAGGAGAGATGTCTCCTGTTCTGTTTGCAAGCGACCCGGGCATGATGCTGCCACGTGCTGGTCCAAGGATAAGGTCTGTTTTCAGTGTGGGCTGAAAAGACACATCAAGTCTAGGTGTCCTCAGGTTCAGCCTGCTCTTCATGCAGTTCTTCTTCAAGCGTTACCTCCACCTCAGTGTGTGGACAAAGGAAAGGGAAAGCTGAACGTGATCTCTTCCGAGGAGGCTCAATCTTCGACTCAGGTAATCTCAGGTTAGTTGTCTTTCCAACCTGAATGTTTTGTTCTTGTCTTGCTAGAATGTTTGTAGTATTGTTGTGGTAGTTCCTTAGTTATATATGTTTATATAGGGAAGTTTAAGGTGAAGAACCATTGGGCACGTGTTCTGTTTGACTCCGGCGCTACCCACTCGTTCGTGGCTAGAGCCTTTGTAGAGCGACATCGGTTGACTTTAGATCGAGTTCGGGATACCTTTCGTATCAAGTTCCCCTCTGGTGAATCTGTGTTGTCGGATTTGGGCGTGTTAGATTGCCCTATTTTGTTGGAGGGCTTCCTTGCGAAGGCAGACCTGAAGATGATTGATCTGGAGGACTTCGATGTTATTTTGGGCATGGACTGGCTGTCTAGGTATGATGCAGTCATTATGTCCAAAGGGAAGCGCTTGGACTTCATCAGTGACGACGGTCAGCCCGGAAGCGTGTATGAAAATCTGAGCCATGATTCTCCTGTCATCTCTACGGTGTGTGCTCAGAAGCTTTTTCATTCGAACTGTTTTCCTTGTTTGGTCTCGGTGGTTGGGACCGCTGTTAGTGTACCGCGCTTAGAGGAGATTCCAATTATTCGTGATTTTGCCGATGTTTTTCCTGATGACCTTCCTGGTCTTCCTCCCGAGCAGGATGTTGAGTTTGTGATTGATTTGGAGCCGGGTACGCGTCCTATTGCTAAGGTGCCGTACCGGATGTCCCCTCGAGAGCTAGAGGAGTTGCAAGTTTAGTTAGATGAGTTGTTGGCGAAAGGTTTTATCAGGAAGAGTTCGTCGCCTTGGGGTGCTCCTGTTCTATTTGTGAAGAAGAAAGATCTCTCAATGCGGCTTTGCATCGACTATAGGGAGCTGAACAAAGTAACAATTAAGAACAGGTACCCTCTGGCGAGGATCGATGATTTATTTGACCAGTTGCGCGGTAGCACGGTCTTCTCCAAGATTGACCTTCGTTCAGGCTATCATCAGCTTAGGATCCGTGATGCAGATATTCCACGGACTACATTAAGATCGAGGCATGGACATTTTGAGTTCTTAGTGATGTCGTTTGGATTGACCAACGCTCCATCAGCGTTCATGGATATGATGAACTGGGTGTTCAAGGATTTCCTAGATATGTTCGTGGTGGTCTTCATCGATGATGTGTTGGTTTACTCTCGCAGTATTGAGGAGCATGAGCAGCATCTGCGCTTTGTTCTATCGGAGTTGAGGAACCATAAGTTATTCGCCAAGTTGAGCAAGTGCGAATTTTTTTTGCCTCAGGTCTCGTTTCTGGGCCACGTGGTAAATGAGGATGGGATCTCGGTTGACCCGGAAAAAATCGCAGCAGTGATGGATTGGAGTAGGCCGGGCACGCCCAAGGAGATCAGGAGCTTCCTAGGGTTGGCCGGCTACTATAGGAGGTTTTTGGAGGGTTTCTCTTGTAAGACCCCATTTTTTTTTTTTTGAAAACCCGGGGTCTTATGCCCAGAACCGCCGCTTTGCGGTGACACCTTCGCACCCGGGAAGGTCGCCACTACAACGCGCCGATTCTGCCGGCCTTTTCGATCACAATAAGTAGCAAGCAAGAGAGAAGTAAGTCCACCAAAAGAGAATATCACATAAAATAAAACTCCACGAAGGGAGTGTCCACAGAAAATCATCAGAGTATAAATAGTCTAGAAATAAAAGGGCTCATGCCCGGTACATCAAGTCCTCACTACAAAATCACTCAATGCGGAAGCAAAACTAAATCTCTACTAAAGGGCCGGGACTCACAGTCCCCGTAGTCTGGACTCCCGTGCTAGACTGTCCCATCTCCAAGCGTACCGGCCTCCTGGGCTGCCCCTCCATGCTGGGCTCCGCGATCCCCTAAAATGATATGGTTCGAAAACCGTTAGTCTAAAAGACTAAGTCCTATCATCCCCCACCCCTTCCCCCACGCTCTAAGGCACCGGGCGGAGAGGAAGAAAGGGAGGACACGAAAGTGGAGAGTAGTCAAAAGCAGATGACGGTGGACCTAACTAGCAAGTTATAACAGGGAGCAATATAAATCTTAAGTGTTGTAATAGGTCAAACAAGAAGGAAAATAAGTAAGGTAATTTAAACCTTCACTTATGTGAGTACACATAAGCCAAGGGATCTTTTGCAAGGCTCCATCGTATAAAGTGTCCCATACCACTTATACGTTGGGGTGTCGGTTATCAAACAGCAGCATATATATATATTGAAATTAACCTTTGACTTATAAACTTGCCCACACAAGCTTATAGACCAAGGGGTCGTTTTGCAAGTCCTAAAGTATAAGCGTCCCATTCCACTTATACTTGAGGTGTCAAGATTGTTATGAATGATTATGGCATGCAGCTATATGGTGGGTATGATGATCAAGCAGTGCAACTCACACACCCAACTTTGTGTACACAAACCTTTAGTTCCCCCTTTCTGGAGATAACTCCCAGGATACTCCCGTAGTGGCAGACGGAAGCGGTGGGTTGGGCCTCGCCCACCTCAAAACCAGTAAAAGCACTACTGGTCTGACCTATCGTACGCCCTCAACGCCTGGTGCACGAGGCGGACTCCTGCGTACTCTTGCCGACTGGTCCGCCGGACTTAACCTTGGCTAAGTGCTAGTCACCTTGCCGAGTCAACGATATCGGTGTCGGTGCAATCGAACTCCCCGATATCGAAAACCCACCACCTTAATCTTTCCTATTTTTATGCACATGCAGCAGTTTAATATATAACAATTTAAGGTGTCAAACTCCCGGACTAAACCGTCCGTATAAACCACATCCGAGACCAACTTCCCCGGACTAAACTGTCCGGCTCATCTCCAGACCTCATCCCTTAGACACCACGGGACGGCGTCCCCTTGCACACCTCGGGACGACTTAACCATTCCAACCCTAACTAATGAGTGTGTGCAATGTGAATCCCTATTAGGCTAATTACTCTTCCGTTTGTTTTACGATTTACGTTAGCCCAGGACTGCCCCCGGTATACCCCGTGAAGGGCTCTCAAGGGGCACTAGGAACCAAGACGGTGCATTACGGCCCGAAGTTCCCTTTCGAAAGGCACTTATTATTGTTGGTTAATACCCCGTTCCCAAACCCTTAATGTTACTCTGGTTCTAACCCTAATGTGTTTTAACTCCTTCACCCGCTCCCAGGAAAGACGATGTTCCGTCGAACCCGAGCTCCACCCATCCCTAGTTAACCTAACCACTATCCCATACCCAATTTCATTGATAACCTCCGAATCATCTTGCCACGGCATTTACACATGATTTGTCTCCCTATGACCATGGTATTACAATTTCTATGATTTCACTATATGCAGACCAACTTGAGCTAATCAACAAGTATGATAGGAAGTGCATCAATTTCTCATCCAAACACCCTAAGATAATTACTAAGGGCCTATCATGACTTTTATAATTTAAATCCAGCACTTCCAAATTTTTCCTAAATAATTTAATATTTATTTAATTATCCAGAAATTAAAGCCATGAGTGATTTTGAGCATGAGGTACTACATTCATTCATCATAAAATTATAAGAAAATTACCAGGGCTCTACAATGTCCATAAATGTTCACTGACCAAAAATTATAATTTTACAAGGCCTAAAAATATTATTTAAAAATCATTTATAAATTCTACAAATTGCAAGCCTTGTGAATCAACCCCTATGATTATAGATCCAAAAATTCTACAATAATTACCAGAGATGTAAGAGGTCATAAAAACTCATTTGCCTAAGTTACACCAGATTTCAGTGAGGGAACAGCCCAAAATAATTATTTGACTATCTTTAGAAAATCAATGGCTTGTGAATGAAGTACTAAAAATAATCAGTTAATAATTCCAGCAAAATTCAAGCATATGTATAAGAATCTAAAAAGCTCTCTGCCAAAATTTCATATCCATTAATCAACCAGAGAAATCAAATTAATTAAAATACCCAAAAGCCTATTTTGTGAGATATGAAGGAACTATCATGTATTGAATTCCAAGGCTCTCAATATTATTTC
This sequence comes from Platanthera zijinensis, assembly GCA_039513925.1. Classification (NCBI taxonomy): domain Eukaryota; kingdom Viridiplantae; phylum Streptophyta; class Magnoliopsida; order Asparagales; family Orchidaceae; genus Platanthera; species Platanthera zijinensis. Next base: position 219,164,421 of record CM077078.1, read on the forward strand.
CCAGAGACTTCCCTAAACCCAAGAAGTACACTACCCAAGTTTCATGGCCTTTAGGCAAGTTTTGGTGACCTATTTTACCTTAACAAAGGAGGTGTCCTAAACTAGGGTTAGGGTTTAAGGGAGGGTAACCCTCTCCAAATCTTCCAAGACTTTGGTCAGGGGTTCTAACCTCACTAGTCTCCTCTCCACCAAAAATCACTTCCATTCAAGGTCATTTGACCCCATGCCCTTCACAAGCCCCCAAAGTCCAACCTAGGGGTTTGGACTTGGGGCCTAGGGCATACTCACCTCAAACCACTCCATACACCATAAGGGAGTGTTAAAGCCCATTACAAACCAGTGGACCAAGTTTCAGCCTCTGGTGAGGGAGTTTGGTCAACTAAAATCACTAAGTGCACTTTTGACCTATTTGCCCCTTAATGGGCTAACCTAGGATTGGGTAATTACCCACCCAAAACATCTCCAAATTAAATGAAACTTTATACAGAGCTTTCCTAGGTCCCTAAGGACCTCCCACCAAAATTTTGGGGGATTTGGAGGTCATTAGACCCCTTAATCACTCTAAGATATGATTATTAAATTTTAACAAAAACTATAGAAAAATGTTATCCAAAAATTACCATTTTTGGATATGTCATAGGTGTAGGTAAGAATGACCCCTACATATGATTTTAAGTCATTTGGAGGTCTGGTTTGATGTGGGCAACCAAAATGGTGTCTGACCTAGCCTAAGGACACCTTCCACCAAACTGAGTGCTGAGGTCAGCACAGTTATCCAAATTGGGTGAAATCAATTTTAAAATAAAGTAGATTCAAAGGGCTACAACTTTCATGTTCACTACTTTTTCTGTAGATGGCTCTAGGTATTTTTAATAAATACAAACATTAAGAGGTAAAACTGTGACAGAAATACAAATAATATATCCCAACTATACATCATGATTTTCACTATTTGCACGAATCTTGAAGCGATTTGGATGGCATCCCTTCATCTCCTACCTCCAGCCGACGGCGGCGATTCACCCGACCTGGGTGATATTGCGGGAGGTTTTCCCGGCCACCCGGCCACCTCCCCGGCCGAGCACCACCACCACCACCTTCGGGGAGGTGGGGGCTACCCCTAGCCGGCGGCACGGCCGCCGGAGAGGCCTTTCCGGCGATCCCACAAGCCATTTTTTTGGCAAAAACCGTGAAAACCAAAGCTATGGATCGGGCTCAATTGAGCCCGATTCTTGTTCTAATGGATTCCTAGGATCTACACATGAGTAAAGAGGAGGAGGAGGACCTGAGTTGCGGCTTGTAGACGGGCTGAACTCCTCCTTGCCATTTTCGGCCACCAAGCTTGAGCTCCTCTCCAACTTCTACACCAACCTCTCTGGAATTGGAAAAGGAACGGGGGAAAAGCTTGCCCTTGCTCTGGTGAAGCTTCTTAATGAAGGAATTTGGGAGAGGAGAAGTGTAACTCCCCAATTTTGAATTTCCCCATTAATGGCCATTAAGCCTATTTTCAGTTTTTCCTCCAATTGGTGGGGCTGAGCCACCCCCTTAGCTGGCCACCTTAGGGAAACTCTTCCCCTCCACCAGAAGAGTAAAAGCCCCATGATGGTGGGGGGGTTATGGAGCCTCCATGGCCATGATGGCCATTAAGCCCCTCTTTCTCTCTCCTCCAAATTGGGGAAAATTTGCATTCCTCTCTCCTAGTCACCCCTTTCTGAATTTGGTGGGCCCAAACATGTCTCATTATTTCCTAAAACTCATGGGCCACACTACATGGCTTAGCCCACTTGAAATGGGCTAGGTTAACCTTATAAAGCCACTTTCTCTCTCTTAAATAATGGGGAAAATCCCATTTTTCTCTCTCCTAATCATCATGGATGATATTGCTGGTGGGTCCAGCCTAAATACACCCACTTTTAAACTCATCAAACAAGGTTAGCCCAAGTGGATTGAGCTTGGACTTGAGTTAGCCTATTTGGGCTAGATTTGACCTAACCTAGCCTAGGGTTGACCTTGGTCAAATTGGCCTTTTGGGTCACCACCAATGGGTCCTTGGTGACCTATTAGCCTCCCCTAAAGTCTAGGTAGGGGTGGGTAGGGTTGTTAGGGCATCTTGGAGGTCACTTGCCCCTTAGTAAGGGCACTTTGACCATTTTAGTGCTAGAGTTGACTTTGGTCAACATGACCATTTGGGTTGACCCCAAGGGGTCCTTGGTGACTTATTGAGCCCACATTAGGTCTAAGGGGATTTTTAGAGTCAAAATGAACCTACTAGGCCACCCAAAATCAGAGTTTTGAAAATTGCTATTTGCAGACCAAGTGAGTCTCAACTAGGTTTTTAGGTCACTTGGTCTCCTGGGCTCACCTAGGTTAACTCATAGGACCTAGTCATGCTCAAGTCACTCCTAGGGGGGTCCAATTTGAAAATGGGATGTTACATCTCTACCCTAGCTGCACCTTTGACTAAGCTGACTCATAAGAATGTGGCTTTTGTTTGGAGTGAGAAGTGCGAAGAAGCCTTCCTGGAGTTAAAGAGGAGATTGTGCACTGCGCCCATTCTGACCCTGCCTACCGAGGGCGTGGATTATGATGTATACGTAGATGCTTCGCATGTAGGTCTGGGATGCGTATTAATGCAGGTTGGTAAGGTAATTCCCTATAGGTCAAGGCAACTGAAGACTCATGAGAAGAATTATCCTACGTATGGCCTCGAGTTCGCATCGGTTATCTATGCATTGAAGCTGTGGAGACACCTACTTTATGGGGCTCAGTGCAAGATCTTCACCAACCATACGAGCCTGAAGTACCTGTTCACGCAGAAGGAGTTAAATCTGCGCCAGCGTCGGTGGATAGAGTATGTGGCCGATTATGATGTAGAGATCCAGTATCATCCAGGCAAAGCCAATGTGGTGGCCGACGCCTTGAGCCGAAATACGGGAAAGATCTTTAATCTCATCGCAGATCGTTTAGTGGAGGAGTTCCTCCTTATGGATATATTAGTGAGATGTTGTGGCTTGCAGAGTAGTTTGTCAGTGGAAGAGCCGTCTTGGATTTCTTTGACCAGACTTCACCAGAAGGACGACCCGGATCTTCTACACTTATTCTCCAGGACTGAGAGAGGAGAGTTGTAGGATTATTCCATCGATGATGCGGGAACTTTGATGTACCGCGGAGGATTTTGCATCCCCGCGGTTGGGGACATTAGGAGTATGGTTTGCAGAGAGGCTCATGGATCCAGCGTTGCCTACCATCCAGGATCTACGAAGATGTATCGTGACTTAAAGCAAATTGCCTGGTGGTATGGCATGAAAGAGATATAGCCCGATTTGTTGCGAAGTGCCACACTTACAAGTGGGTGAAGGACGATCATGGAAGGCCTGGTGGCAAGTTGACTTCGTTAGAGATCCCGATTGGAAGTGGGAAAGAATATCTATGGATTTCATCACGGGTTTACCGCGATCCCCGAGGGGATTTGATTCCGTTTCGATCATAGTGGATAGACTGACGAAGTGTGCTCACTTCGTGCCATATAAGATTGATTACCCGATTAAGAAGATAGCGGAGTTGTACTTGAATGAAGTCATCCGACTGCACGGTGTGCCGGTTAGCAAAATTTCTGATCGAGACTCCCGGTTTACTTCTCGTTTTTTTCAGAGTCTGCAGGAGGGTTTGGGTACGGATCAGAGGTATTCTACTGCGTACCACCGACAGACTAATGGGCAGACGGAGCGAGTGAATCAGATAGTTGAGGATATGATCTGATGCTACATTTTATACAACGGTGGAGCGTGGGATGAGCGGCTGCGACTTATGGAATTTGCTTACAACAATAGTTATCAGGAGAGCTTGCAGATGGCTTCGTTCGAAGCCTTGTATGGGAAGCGCTGCAGAACTACATTTTTTGGGCTGAGGCAGGTGAGAGGCCATTGTTGGGTCCTGATGCGCTCGAGGAAATGGAAGTCACAGTGAAGCTTGTTCAAGAGAAGCTTCGTATAGCTCAGGAGAGGTACGAGAAGAACGCCAATCGGCGTAGGTCTGCCTTGGAGTTTTCTGTGGGGGACCTTGTATTTCTTATGGTTTCCCCGATGGTGGGTGTAAAGAGGTTTGGTAAGAATCGGAAATTGGACCCGAGGTATGTGGCCCCATTTAAGGTTTTGGAGTGGATTGGCGTGTCAGCTTATAGGTTGGATTTGCCAGCAAACAACCTAGGTGTTCATAATGTTTTCCATCTTTGCCAATTGCGGAAGTGCTGCGCAGCGCTGGGCAAGTCTTGGACATTGTGCCCCAGTTGGAGCCCAACATCTCTTTTGTTGAAGTGCCGGTCCGTATTTTGGATACTCAGGAACGGGTGCTGCGAAAGAAGTCTATTCCGATGGTGAAAGTTCTTTGGAGGAATCAGGATTTGGAGAGCGCGACTTGGGAGTTAGAGTCGGCTATGAGGGAGGCTTACCCTCAGCTATTTCCCTGATTAGTTTGGTTTGTTTTTCTTCTTGTAATGTTTGGATTATTACTTTCCTTCTATAGTAGAAGTGTTGGGTGTAAAGTTTCGGGACGAAACTTTCTTTTAGGGGGAGTGACTGTAACGCCCCCGATTTTTTTGCGATTATTTAATTCTCATTCGGCATTATGTCGATGCGTTTTATTGTCTTGTGCCATTTCTGGAGTGTGGTCTTAATTCCTTGGAACTGGGTGCCCTATTTTTTAGCCTATTTGCAAGACCTCCCTAGCAAGCCGAGTCGTTTTGGGTGATCCGATGTGGCCTCTCGGGAGATGCTTCTGTTTTGGCTTTGAAAGGGTATAACTCGAGTTCTGTTTGTCGAAAATTAATTTTGACTTCGCCGTTGTGTTCGTAGCGTGGATATTTAGCTACGGTGCGAATTTTGTCGAATTCCGAGGTAGTTCGGTTTTCGTGTCGTTTTGGGTGTGCCATTAGTAAAATCTTTTTAAAAACCCTTTTAAATTAAGTGAACCGGTGGCTTGGGAGGCAGTTAGGCTGAACCGTCATGGCTAAGATTATATAAAAGCCTTAATTAGAATTAGCGGCCCATTCTTCTTCTTCCCAAGACCAGAAGAAACCGCTGCTCCTGTTCGCGGAAAACAGAGGAAAACCGCCGGTCCTGCTTCTCCTTCGGAACGCGATTCCGGGAGTGTTCGTGGACGGATTTCGATTCCGAAAGCGGCGTTGTCTTACTCTCGCTCAGATCTTCATTTCGACGGTAAGATATTTTATTTTCGTGGAGTTTTAGGAGACTTGGATTTCCGGTTCTTGTGCTTTTCCGCCATTTAAGTGCGGGTTTGCTTGTTAGGTGCTGCTCCTTCTAGTGCAGAACGAAGAGGAGGGAAGGCCGACCAAGCTTCACCTGAAATCGAGGCAAGTGGTATTCTTGCCCTTGCCATTGTTGTTCTTTTGATATTCTAGAATGTTTCCTGGTTAGCCCTAGGGAAGAAACCAAGCATATTTTCTTTTACCTTGCTGAATTTAGGGCTTAGATTCGCCTATGAGCCCCCTCCTTGTGCTGTTTTGCTCAACCCGATGGTTGTTATAACCATTTAGACTCCAGATTTGTAGTTCTAGTTGGGTGCTTTTGCGGGTGGAGCCGAGAGAGAGAGTGAGGGAGGTTGTTGTGGTAGGGCTCTGGTTAGAACCAGTCTTGGTAGACACTCGGGTTTTGGTGTTGAGTGTGGTGCACACACTCAAAGCCAAAAGCCTCCCGGACTTGGCGTTGAGTTTGGTAGAAACACTTAAAGCCATAGTTCGGTTTGTTCTTTGCGGTTGAGTGGTGGGGTGATTGAGTGAGAATTTTTGTCTAAGTAAAAATTGACGGGAATCACCAAGTGATTCCCACCGATCGGCGAGAATCATCCTTGATTCCTGCCGATTCGGTGAGAATCATCCTTTATTCGCGCCGATCGTCGAGAATCATTCTGGATTCTCGCCGATTCGGCGAGAATCATCCTGCATTCCCGCTGATTTGGCGATAATCCGTCGGTATTCTCGCCAACCTCCTCTTGTTGGCGTAGGCTTAGGGTTTTCCTGCGGGAATGAACTTTAGCGTAGATTAAGTTGAACTCACTCAACGCCAAAGCTGCTTTTGCGTTGAGGGAGATGGACACACTCAACGCCACTATTCGGTTTTGTGGTTTCGGCTGAAGTCGTTGAGGGAGTGGACCTCACTCAACGTCATAGCTGTTTTGGCGTTGAGTGAGGTTAGCTCACTCAACGCCGCTGCCTCTTTTGCTGAAGGCGTTGAGGGAGTGGACCTCACTCAACGCCATGGCTGTTTTGGCGTTGAGTGAGGATAGCTCACTCAACGCTAGAGCTGTTCTTTCGGAGGGAGTTGAATGAGTGATTCTCACTCAACGCCATGGCTGTTCTGGCGCTTAGTGTGGTTAACTCACTCAACGCAAAGGTCTGGATAGGCATTGAGTGGGTCCCACTCAATGCCAAGCCGTGTTGAGTAACTTCAACACTATTTCCCTTACCTTGATTTTCGTTCCCGAGTGAATTCCTTGATTATATTTGTAGTTTCCTTGTCGGCTATGTTTTCTTTCCTAATGGCCGAATCGTGGGTCGTGGATAGTAGTGGTGGTTTGAAGCTCTTCATGGGGGAGGTGTTGTGTAATTTAGCCAAGGCCACCCTTATTCTTCTATCTTGATCCAGGTACGGTCTGGGCAAGGGGGTGGAAGGTCCCTTGTGCTTTCACTTGTAGACCCTTGAGCTTGTTGGCTTGGAAATGGTGGTTGGGGGACTGAGTTTGCCTCCAACTCGGATCCATGCTGTTTTTTTTCTACTACCATCTCCCACAGCTTAGGGTGTTTGACGTTTCTTCATTGGTAGATTGCAGCACTTTGGGCTCTTGGTATCCTAGTAGACCCTATAGGATGTAGTTTCTGGGCAGGGTTGGTGTTGTTTCCTCGCACGTAGTGCATTCCTTATTGTCTTGCCTTGGGCAATTATGACTTTTACTGCTGTGTGTTTTCCTCTTTTATTTATTCCCTATTTCACACTTCCATGCAGTTTTTCCTTGTTTTGCTTGCTGAGGTATTCTTTCCTCTTTTTAATGCCCCAGGTTCTGAGCAGTAGAAGGTTTGGTGGCTAAGTTGCGGTGGTGTTGCTGGTGGTCTCTTGGACTTTGGAGATCCTGTTGCTTTGTTAGTGAGGTAGTTTTCCTGTACTTTTCTTACAGACATACATATTTGCTTGTGGGTTCGTGTCAGGTTGTTGGCGCCCACTGGTAGTTTTTACCTTTGTACTAGATATATATTACTTTTGATGCTACCATTTTCTTGAGATAGTCTACTTGCTCTGTGGAGGATTTATGCTAGGTTGCTAGTTATTTTTAAAATACAATTATTATTATTATTATAAGTACATCACATGATCAACATGTTTTATAAAAGTAAATCACTATTTTCCAAATAACGTATAAAGATCGTTTCCTTATATAAATATAAATTAAAGGTAGAGTCTTGCATGACATAAGTGGTCCTCTTAGGGCTCTTATGCACTCCTATGGAAGTCAAACATGAATAAAGTATTTTTCCGCAGTGCATAAGTAAAGTTTTTAACTGTGGACAAGGTGATCCACCGAGCCGAGGGATACGGCCTCCAATGTATAACAGATTTTCTAATCATTAAGCTCATGAATTTCTTCAATAAAGTGTAGTAGATGGTTTTGCCTTAGCGTCAGAAGTTATCCCCTGCTTGACGTGGCATCATGACGCGCATTTTCTCATACTCTTATAATTCTTTAATTCCTAGGAAATGCGGATTGTGACACTATAAGCCTTGCTATTGTTGTTGTACCCAACAAATATCCCATCTTGGGATTTGGCAGCAAACTTAGTTAAATAAGACTTGCCATTGTTAAGGATATAGCACTTGCAACAAAAGATCCTAAAATAGGATAAATTTGGTTTTCTATCTTTCATGATCTCATAGGGAGTCTTTTTGTGGCACTTGGTGATAGAAGCCCTGTTAATCACATGACATGCAGTGTTTACTGCCTCAGCCAAGAAATAATCTGCGAGAGAAGTGTCACTCAATAGAGTTCTACCAGCCTCAATCAATGTTCTATTCTTTCTTTCAGCAATACCATTTTGCTGTGGTGTTCTAGGTGATGAGAACTCTTGAAAAATCCCAAATTCTTCAAAGAGTCTTGTCCTACTTTTAGATTGAAATTCAGTGCCATGGTCACTTCTGATTTTGACCACTGTACTCTCCAGTTCATTCTGAATTTGTTTGACAAAACTATGTAAAACACTTGTGGTTTCTGATTTTTGTCTCAGAAAGAACACCCAGGAATATCTAGAATAGTCATCTACCACCACAAAAGTGTAGACTTTCCTACCTAGACTATGAACTGGCATAGGACCAAAAAAATCCATATGTAAGAGGTATAGACACCTCACTGAATCCTTGTTTTCAAGGCTATTGATGGTCGCGGAACAGAGACCGACTGTGGGTGGTTCGAAATGGTCAGATTCCGCGGGCCGAGTTAGAAGATCGAGTTTTCTAACGAGAGGGGGCAAGTTCACCTATCGCATAGTACTCAGTATTCGGGAGAATACCGAGGTCGTATTATTCTCGGGGGCGCGTTGATTATATTTACTCTCCAAGGAAGAGTATTATTTTACTATCAGTAAGGTGGGATTTTTAGTTCAATTAAAACAGAAAGAAAGAAAGCAGAATTTTACTAAGTTAGTTCGATGACGGGTTAACGCTCGACATCGAATCGGATTAAGACTAAAATAATTCTTAACAATTATTGAACTTTGTTTTTTAAATAAATAAAAAGCACTTGGCCGTGGAGGTTCCAGAAATATGAGCGCACTTATCTCTAGGAATATTGCTCACCTTAACATTAAGACTATTCGACTGATCGTTAGACCGACGAAGGATTCATATTAATGTACGCTTTAGGCTAAGAACCCCGCTATTGGGTGGGGAACCCAATACGGTAAAACTACGCTCGTCCTCTTTCGAGGGTATGTACGCAATTCTATTTACCGAAGGGAGATCGGTCCATACGTGCGGCCTCTCGGCGTTGCGTATGGATAACGGAAATAGAGCCCACACATCGATTCTGTGGTCCTATGCGTCGTTAACCCGGGGCAAATCTTAAGTCCTTAAATTAAAATAAAAATAAAGTTCTTTAATTATTTCAAATCATTTTATATGTCCCAATGCTATTCGATGCTGAAGGCTAAAAGAGATTAGCCACTCATCGGTATGGGGATGGCTTTAAGGTTTTTAGTGAAACTTGAGTTTGAAATTAAGCACTAAATAATTATAAGAGAAGACATAAAAAAACATGACATTTAGATATATTGAAGGAAAGATAATTGATGCAGGCACTCACGCACACTTCAAAACCATAAAGAAAGTAAATAAAGCAAGTCCTACTCGAATGAGTAGGGGGAAATAAATGCAAGTACAAGTCCTACTCAAAACTGAGTAGGCGGTAAATTAAAACAATGCGCCATTTAACTCTTAACGAGTAGGAGGAAATAAATGCATAAATAAAAAGAAACTAAGTTACAAAAAATGAAAATTAAAAGTCCCACTGAAATGAGTGGGCGGTAAATTAAAGCAGAGCGCCGTTTAACTCTTAACGAGTAGGCGGAAATAAATGCTCACACGCACACACTCTACATAATTGAATAAAGCATTAAAGAAAGCATGAAAAGTTAGTCTCAAACACTCACACACTCTACATAAATGAGTAAAGCAATAAGATTGCGAGTTTCGGCTCAAATGAGTGGGCGGGAGAATTAAAGCGATAAAACTATCCTCATACACTCACACACACTAACATGAAATTAAAGGAGCATAATGAAAATCTACCCTCATACACTCACACACACATCAAAATAACACAAAATGAAAGTTCTTTAAAAATTAAAATGATAACTTTTCTACCCTTAGAACTTGCCAAAAACAATTAAAAAGACGAAATAAAAATTGTTTGAAACAAAAGTTTTTGAAAACAGAGTTTAAATCAAAGTTGCTGAAAAATTAAAACGTTTACATTTTCATCCATAGGATTTCATAGAAGTGATTAAAAAGTGAAAAGAAAACTTAAAGGATCAAAACATGTTTTACATTGCTAAAGCAAAGCTAAGTAAAAAAAACAAAAACACTTTAAAACCACTTTTACAACTTCATAGGAATGAAAATATAAGCCTTTAGAAAGTTTTAAATACAACTTTGATTCTTTAAAAAGTAGACTTAAACTAAATTTTGCCATTATAAATGCTCAAATTTTTTGATAAAAACCTAAAATAAAACCTATCATTAAAACATATTGCATGAAAAATTAAGGCAAGTTACACTCATACACACACACACACACACTTTTCATAAAGATGAACGAAGCCAAACATAAGGATAAAAAGGATGAAGGAAAGTGAAGCACCCAAATACACATTCATTCCATGTAGTGAGAGAAAGAGGAAAAACATTTTGTTTATTTTCATAACTTAAGCTATTACAAACTATTACAAAGCAAAAGGAAAAGATAAAACAAACATAAGAAGGAAGAGAGAGAAAGTCTTCTTACATGAAATGAAGTGCACAAAAGCAGCCCACAAAACACACCAAAGTTTGGCTCAAAAAGGTGAACCCTTGGGCATTACAGAAAACTCTTATTTATAGGAAACATTTCGGGTGTGACACGCCCTGGTCACGGGCGTGTCATGGAGCGTGTCAGTCAGAGCCGTGTTTGACATGGCGAATTTGGCTGGCTGGCACCGTTCTGGATGGTTCGGGAAGGTGACACGTCATCGTCACGGGCGTGACCAGCATGTCACGGCCGTGACAGAAGGGCGTGACTGGATATTTAGCTGAATTGGTTCGTCGATTTGACGGCAAAGTTGACTTTGGGGGCTTTACGTGGCAGTAACGGGCGTGACCTGTATGTCACGGGCGTGACAGGAGGGCGTGTCGAGCAAGCTAGCAGTTCTGATCTCAGTATCGTTGACTGTTGAAAAAGCGTTGAGTGTCACCATCGATACGGGCGTGACAATCTTTGACACGGGCGTGAGATGATGGTGTTGACTGTTGAACAGTAAAATCGTTGAGTGTCGACCTTGCCGAAGTCGTTGAGTGCTTATCACGGGCGTGTCGGGCATGGTCACGGGCGTGACAGGTCAAATTTTGACCTTTTCTGAAATTTTTCAGAAAACAAAAATAAACTAAGTTAGAATATATTTTTACCAAAAGAAGCAATGTTATTAAAGAAAAAAAACTTAAAAGGACAAAAATAAACAATAATGACTTAAATAAAATACAAAAATATAGTTATTTTTACAACTCATCAAATACCCCCATACTTAAGCTTTTGCTATTCCAGAGCAGATGTTTGAGGTGAACTTATAAGGAATAATAAAGAACTCTAAGTTTTGCTACCGCTTGAATTAATTATCAGAGAGATCTAAATAAATATATGGGGTATAAGAGTTAAGTCCTAAAATTCTGTAGATGATTAAAACAGGACAAAAGTTTTGGCCAAAAGACTTCTTAATGTAATCAAATAGAAAGCAATAATTGTATTGGTTAGATTAACATAAAATAGTTTGGAGTTATACGAACTTTAGCTTATAGGAGTTTTACCGGAAATAATGCAATTTACAAATTATGCTCTTAAAAAGATTTTTGAATTAATTATAGAGTCATGAAATTAGCTAAGGGGGGTTGATGTTGGTTTATGAAGATGCTTGGATTTTGAGGGGAGGTTATTATTATTTTTTTCTCGAACCTCCATTTTTTTTGATTTGGATTTTAAAGGAAAACGAAATCTTATTTTCCTTAACATAAATTTTTTCTTCTTCATAAATAAAAATAACCCAATGTATATGTGTTTGAGTAATGAATTTTATCCTCTTACTCCGTAACGTATAATCTTTTAATTTATTGGGTGTCTATGTTTACAGAATGAAATCTTATTCCCATTTACATAAGATCTTTTCTTTTTGGGGAAATATTTTTATCATACCAAGTAGGTCATGATAAGTAAGGGGAGAAAAGAGAACTAGATTTTTAATTAAAAAAAATTTTGAGAGCAACCTTTATAAATTGTATGTTCCAATTTTTCAGAAAGATAAAAGTAAGCATAATTGAATTCTATAGTCGTTATTTTCTAACAAAGTACACGTGCTCTTATCTATGAAAAATTAGAAGTAGTGCCTAAAATGAATCCCTATCTTTAACAAAGCATAATAAATTCTTTAAAACTTAACCCCCGCTATTTAAATTTTTCAATCTATAATTAACAAACGAATAGTGAACAAAGAATTGATAAAATTCACATATAAATAAACTCAAAACTAAATTTTTGGATAGCAATAAACTTAAGAATGAGATGTTTGATTTATTTGTTTCATAACTTATATAATTTTTTGAATTTTTGAAGTTATTATCTTTTTTTTTCATTTTTTTTATATTTTATATTTTTGTATTTATTTCTATAATATATACATACAAAAGAAAAGAAAATGAAAATAAAATTTTTTTGATTTTTGAGTTTTGCGAATTTTTTGTATTTTTAAGTTTGGGCGAAATAAAGTTTTTATATTTTTAAGAAAAGTTTGGGAGAAAGAGAAGTTATTTACAAGGATGAGAGAGAAAAAGGGAGAGGGGAAAGAGAAAGAAATATTTACAAAAAATACTTACAAAAATACTTACAAAAAATATTTACAAAAATACTTGCAAAAATAATATTTACAAAAATACTTACAAAAATAATATTTACAAAAATAAAAACTAGGTAGTCGCGAGATGACTCGTTATGTGGATGGCTCGATGAGCCGGATCTCGCGGACCGAGTTAAAAATAAGTCAAAGTTTAAAAAATGAAACTTCAAAATTTTTAATTAAATTTTTTTTTTTGATTTTTTTGTTAAATATATATATATATATTTTTTTTAAGTTTGGTTTTTAATTTTTTTTTTGTAAGTGAAAAGAAAGTTCGAAAATACGAAAACACCCTCATACTTAGATCCAACATTGTCCCCAATGTTGTATGCTAAGCATGAGGAACAAGACAACATGTATATGTACAAAAAAGGAAAAAGAGGGGGGCAGAAAACGTCCCTGATCCGCGCTCGGGGAAGCCCATTAGAAACCCTGCATTTATTAGAAAAATAGAAAACATGATAAATAAAGACGTAAAAAAAATAAGTGTGGGGTGCCTCCTAGAAGCGCTTTGTTTATAGTCGCGTAATTTGACTATAATGGCGGGTTTATAAGTCGAGGAGGGATATGGTTTCGCTATATTCGATCACAGGGTTGCCCGCTATGAAAGTCTTTAAACGATGACCGTTTACTTTAAACGAGCCTTCTTTCGGGTGGGAGATGAGTACGGTCCCATATGGAAAAACTTCTTTTGCTAAGAAGGGACCGGACCAACGGGATTTGAGATTGCCAGGAAAAAGTTTAAGACGAGAATTGTAAAGAAGGACTAGATCGCCCAGAGAAAATTTTTTGGATGTTTTAATTTTTCGATCGTGGTATAACTTAGAACGCTCCTTATAGAATTTATTGCCCTCGTAAGCGTTCGCACGCCATTCATCGAGCTCGTTTAGTTGCAGTTTTCTACTTTGAGCGGCTAAGTTAGCGTCGAGTTTTAAGAGTTTTAATGCCCAAAGTGCGCGGTGCTCCAATTCTACGGGTAAATGACTCGTGTTGGAACACCCTATTACTAATTTAGGTAAGGATCACTATGTTTTTCTTAGGAAACCAGTTTGACCTAGATGTATAGTTGGAAAGGTCAACATTAGAATGAGTCTAGGGCTTAGAACTTCGGTTTGAAGCTGCCCCTAGGACCATTCCAAGATCAAGGAAATAGAGCCAAGTCTAAGATAATTTTTGTCGAGCTCAGTTCGACGAAACGTCGAACTCCATTCGACGTTCTCTGAGCTCAACTATGTTAAATCATCGAACTCCGGTCGACGATCTTCGAGCTCAGATCGACGATCTGCCTTCAGTCAGTTTGCTCAGTCGTCGAACTCTATTCGACGATCTTCTAGCTCAGGTCGACGATCTTTCTTCACTTATTTCTTCAGGTCGCTGAGCTCAGTTCGACGATCTTCGAGTCCAGTTCGACGTTTTTTGTCTGATGATCATTTTCAGTCTATGAGCTCAGCTCAACGATCTTCTAGCTCAGATCGACGTTTTTCTTGAGAGATCGAACGTTTTTGATGATTCAAATTCAGTCAGACTTTGGAATGTTTTTCAAATTCTCTCAGCATTTATGTCAAGAGATCTGCCAGCCGTTTTCATTTATTCTGGAGCAAGTTTCAAGGAATTCTTTTTGAAAATGTTTTATTGGACTTTCCTCTAGAAGGCAAAATTTTATGGAAGGCATTTAATGTCTGTTAACGGCTATCTTGGAAATAGAATCTTCAGAGAATAAAAACTGCTTCTCTTCTTTTCTCTAATACACAGATTTAGATACACATACATAGACAGAGACAGAGATAGTGATATACACAGATAAGAAAGAAAAAGAACAAGTGATTCTCAGGACAGTCTGATCAACACAAGAAAACTCAAGTAATCAACCCTGGAGAATCAGTTGAACATTTTGGCATACTAAAAAAGTGATCTTAGCTTCATCTCAAGGACTCCAGACAACTCATCTTTCAGCATCTGCTGAAACCATCTTCTGCTGGAGATCTGAAGCTTCTGAAGACCTATCACCCTGAAGCAAAGCTTCCACTTCTGAACTAGTCAAAATCTCAGGGGGAGCTTTGACAACATAAATCCACTTGTGCTTCTCTCTTTGATTGAGACAGAGAAGACAACTTCACTCTTTTTCTTTTCCCTTTCCCTCTGTAAAAGGGTTTTCAAAACTTCCTTCAAAAGTTTTGATTCTGGTTCTGAGAACCTTGTCAAAACTCAGTGGTGGCAAGACACCTGATCAAAATATCTAGTTTGGTTTTTGAGCACCTTATCAAAAGCTCATTGGTGCCAGGACACCTGATCAACCCTTCCTGTAGTGAATTCCTACCAAGGGTGGTAGAAGAGTAGATGTACCAAGGTTTTTGGGGAACCACTATAGCTCCTTGTATTTTCTGGTTTGCTTGTGTGTTTTCTTTGCTGTGTGCTGTGCTCTTCTTTTTACTGTCTTGTTAATTCTATAGCAGGCACCTTACACCTATATATAAGTTAAATCTTAAAAGTTTTGCTAGTTTAAAATTGTGAATATATTTTAAATAAACTCTATTCACCCCCCTCTAGAGTTGAGATAGATCTTGTTCCCACTTTCAATTGGTATCAGAGGGAGGTTGGTTGTTCATACAGGCTAACACCTGAACCATAAGATCCTTGATAAGATCAATCTTTTAAGAGGGTTATTTTCATTATATTTAACTTTATATAAAGACATGGCACAGAACAAAGATTATGCAAGCACCAGGCCTCTAGTGTGCAATCTATCCAAGTTTGCACTTTGGAAAGCAAGGATTAGACTTTACATGAACTCTATTGATGAAGACAGATTTAATTCTATTTTGACAGTGTGCCCAAGTCCACCAGCAAGCTCAAGTACAAATGCTGTTCCACCTCCTTCAGGAACAGATGCTGAAATAAAGAAGTGAAGACTGCAGATGCCAAGGCCATGAACATCTTAGCTTAGACAATGTCTGATGAGATATTTCAGAAGGTAGCTGAATACAACTCAGCCAAAGGAATTTGGGACAAGCTCTCTGAAATTGTCTCAGGATCTGCTGATGAAAGGAAAGACAGGAGATCCCATCTTATAAGCCAATATGAGAATTTCAAAAAGGGAGAAGCTGAATCAGTGGCTGACATGTACAATAGACTAAGTCTAATTGTCAATGAGATAAAGACTCTGGATAAAGAAGTCTCATTGACTGAGCTAAATGACAAAATCCTAATGTGCTTCCCCAGTACTTGGGATTCAAGAATCTGGCCCATCAAAGATGACAGAAGTCTAAATGAGATTACCACTGAAGCTCTCCTGGGCAAGCTCAAATCTTATGAGCTGCTCATTAAAAATAGAGAAGAAGAACAAAAGGCTACTTCTCCAGTCACAAGGAAAGAGAAGACCATAGCCTTCAAAGCTACAGAAGAGGAGCCTGAAGATAAAGCTACAGGAAATGATGAGCTCCTAAGTCTACTGGCCAAAAGATTCTACAAGATGGCCAGAAAAGACTTTAGAAAAAGATCATACAAGGGACATGATAAGCCAAGGTATGATAAATCAAATAACAATAAAGAAATTATATGTTTTGGTTGCAGGAAACCAGGCCATATTGTGCCTGACTGTCCAAAAAACAAGAACAAGGACAAGAAAGATAGAAGAGAAAGAAGAAAGGAGAAAGACTTCAGAAAGAACAGCTCAGACAAACCCTCCTCCAGCAAGAACAAACATACAAGGAAGGATTTGTTGCTGAGACATGGAGTGAAACTGAAGAGGACTCTGAAGCCTCATCCAGCTCCAGTGATGATGAGTATGATGCTAATGAAAAGGAATTTTGCATGATGGCTATCAATGCCTCTCAAACAGATTCAGAAGCAGAAGAGTTAGAATCAGATTCAGAAGCTCAACTAGAAGATCAGGTAATCAATTCATTTGATTTCAGTTCTGAGGACTTTAAACATGAGTTTAAAGTACTATGCCTAGATCTGTTGGAGTCTGAGAAGAAAATCACTTCCCTTAGAAAACAACTATCTGAGTATAACACTTTAAAATCAGAGAACCTCAAACTCTCTGAAGAGTTAGAATGCTATAGAGAGGAGATAGCTTTACTGAAGAGTGAACTATCCAAGGCCAAGTAATTTGAAGAATCCCTCAATGGGAGAAGTATCAAATTAATGGACATCACAAGCACAGTGAACTCAAGATTAAACAGTACACTGGGCTTGGGTGCTTCATCTAGCTAACCAATAGTATTAACAACCCCAATCAAATTTATTTCTGATAAAGGGAAGGGTGTTGTAGAGGTAGCTAGGATGAATTCAGATCTACCTAAGAAAAGCAAAGTTCAACAGAAAACGTCGAGCAGAGGTCGACGATCGTCGAACAGAGATCGACGATCTCAGGCTGAAACATCGAACTCAGCTCAACGATTCCTGAACTCTGAACTCCCTCACAGTCGATCTTCGAATGGAGCTCGATGATTTTACCCAAGATCGTCGAACCCAGATCGACGATCGTCGAACGGAGTTCAGAACTTTGAACCTTCTTTTAGAGGCAAATCTCAATTCAATCCTAGAAGTGCTTCATCCCAATGCTTTAATCCTTACACTGAATGGATAATACCTCCTAGGAGATACCATCCTGAAGGTTATAAGAATCAACCTGGGATGTCTTTTATTTCAGAATTTAAGGGATATCAACCTAGGCCCAAGGTAAACTGGGTCAAAAACATATAAGCTGTTTATGTGCATGTGAAGACCTATCCAACATCAAACCAGCTATGTTATCTGGATAGTGGGTGCTCAAAGTACATGACAGAGAATAAGGACAACTTCACATCCTTTAAAGCCAAGCTTGGACCCAAAGTAATTTTTGGTGATTCAAACTTTGGAACTACAAAAGGATATGGTGCAGTCCAAATTGGGACAGTCACCTTCAAGAAAGTAGCATATGTTGAAGGACTCAAGCACAACCTGATAAGCATTAGTCAGCTGTGTGATGAAGGATATCAAGTGACTTTCAACAAAGAAATATGCAAGATCAAGTCAGAAGACAACACAACTGTATTGACAGGTAACAGGAAAGGTAATATTTACTTAGTAGACTTTCATTCATCTAAGGTAGATATTTGCCTGTTTAATTCCATATCTAGACCTAATATTCTATGGCATAAGAGACTAGGACATGTTAACCTTAGAACCATTGCTAGGCTATCCAAGGACAACCTTGTCAGAGGACTGCCTTCTGGCCCCTACAAGAAGGAAGGACCTGCAAGGCTTGTCAATTAGACAAGCAAACTAAAAAAACCTTTAAATCAATTAACAAGAGTGATTCACTTAGGATTTTGTATCTGTTACTCATAGATCTCTTTGGACCCATTACAGTACAAAGCTTAGGAGGGAAATCCTATACTTTAGTGATTGTAGATGACTTCTCAAGATTCACATGGGTATTCTTTCTGAGGAAGAAGTCTGATAACTTTAAGTGTTTGACAGAGTTTCTCAAATGCATTCAGATTGAGTTCAACACTCACATTGACCTGATCAGAAGTGATCATGGGACAGAGTTTGATTCTCTTCTCATGCAAGAGTTCTGTCAAAGTGAAGGGATCAGGCATACTTTCTCAGCTCCTAGAACTCCTCAACAAAATGGGGTAGTTGAAAGGAAAAATAGAACCCTTATTGAATCTGCAACTACATTATTGACAGATGCTCACCTACCTCTATCCTTTTGGGCTGAGGCAGTGAACACCTCCAATTATGTGTTGAATTGAAGTCTAATACATAAACTGAAGGGCAAGACTCCCTATGAATTGCTCAAAGGGAAGAAACCTAAAGTAGACTATTTTAAAATTTTTGGTTGCACTTGTTATATTCACAATAATGACAAGAAATATTTAGCAAAATTTCAAGCAAAAGCTGATGAAGGAGTGTTTCTGGGATACTCCATGATCAGTAAAGCTTATAGGGTTTATAATAAAACTACTCTAAAAATAGAAGAATCTGTCCACATTTCCTTTGATGAAACTAATATGTCTTTCAAGGAGAATAATACTTCAACCATAGAACATTTGCAGGTGCATTCTCTAGCTGAAGAATTGGACAGATTACAAGTCACTCAAAAGGATGAAAGTAGTGAAGATGAAGAAGCTGCTCCACATCTAGAAGAAAATCTTCTTGAAGAGACAGTTGTTGTCCCATAAGAGGAAACAACAACACAGGTTGGTGAACAATCAACACCCCCTGTTGATCTAGTAACAACAAGAGATCATCTAATCTCCCAAGTGATTGGAGACATCTCAGCTGGTGTACAAACCAGAAATCAGGTAAATCAAAACCTGATGCACACTTGCTCTCTCTCTCAAATTGAACCTCAAACCATTCAAGATGCAGAGCAAGATCCACACTGGATCATTGCAATGCAAGAGGAGTTGCATCAATTTGAAAGAAATAAAGTTTGGAAACTAGTGCCTAAGCCAAAGGATCATTCAATTGTTGGAACAAAATGGGTGTTCAGAAATAAGCTGGATGATCAAGGAATTATTGTAAGGAACAAGGCAATGCTAGTTGCTCAAGGATATTCTCAAGAAGAGGGGATAGACTATGACCAGACCTTTGCACCTATTGCAAGGTTAGAGGCCATAAGAATCTTCCTGGCTTATGCTGCTCACAAGGGATTCAAAGTCTATCAAATGGATGTGAAGAGTGCTTTTCTCAATGGGGAGATCAAAGAAGAAGTCTATGTCAGACAACCTCCAGGTTTTATCTCTCTAACTCATCCAGATTATGTTTTTAAACTACACAAAGCATTATATGGTCTCAAGCAAGCTCCTAGAGCATGGTATGAAACTCTAACATGCTTTCTGCTGAAGAATGATTTTGTTAGGGGGAGAGTAGACCAAACTCTTTTTATTAGAACCCATAAGTCCCATACCGTACTAGTACAAATTTATGTAGATGATATTATATTTGGGTCTACTGATTCAAATTTGTGCTAAAAGTTTTCCAAGCTTATGCACTCTAAATTTGAAATGAGTAGTATGAGTGAGCTATCCTTCTTCTTAAGATTGCAAGTCAAACAACATGCTGAAGGCATGTTTATTTCTCAAACCAAGTATGCAAAAGAATTGGTTAAGAAATTTGGGATGTCTGATGCATCATATATGAAAACACCCATGCCTACCAATGCTGTATTAGATGCTGATGAACATGGGAAACCAGTTGATCAGACAACATATAGAGCAATGTTTGGCTCTCTATTGTACCTTACAGCAAGTAGGCCTGACATAATGTTTGCTACATGTATATGTGCTAGATTCCAAGTCAGCCCTAGAGAGTCACACTTAACTTTAGTAAAGAGGATTCTTAGGTATGTTAAAAGCTGTCCAAATCTAGGACTCTGGTATCCAAAAGATTCAGCATTTGACTTAACTGGATTTTCAGATGCTGATTATGCTAGATGCAGAAGAGACAGGAAAAGCACCAATGAAACTTGTCAGTTTCTTGGTGATAGACTTGTCTCATGGTATTGTAAGAAACAAACATCTGTGTCAACCTCAACTGCTGAAGCTGAATATATGGCTGCAGGCAGTTGTTGTTCACAAATATTGTGGATACAAAACCAACTCCTAGACTATGGTTACAACTTAGAGAAGTCTAAAATATTTTGTGATAACACTAGTGCTATTTCCATTGCACAAAATCCAGTCCTACATAGTAGGACAAAACACATAGAAATTAGGCATCATTTTCTAAGAGATAATGTTGAGAAAAACAAAATTAAACTTGAATACATCCCAACTGATTTGCAAAGGGGAGATATTTTCACCAAGCCTTTGGATGAAAAGAAGCATAACTTCTTCCTCAATCAGTTAGGAATGCTAGATGGAGGCTGTTTAAAATAAACTCAAAGATTTTGTAAATCTAAAAACAGACCAAGACTAGGCTAAAAACCCACCTTTTTTTGTGTCTGTAGGATAGTTTTCTGACTCTGAACTACGCTCGACGTTTTCCCCAAAAAGCGTCGAACGGAGCTCGACGTTTTCCCAGAAAGCGTCGAACGGAGATCGACGTTTTTCCCAAAAACTTCGACTTGAGTTCAGAGCGTGTCAGATAGTTGTACACTATCTTTTTCAGGCCTTCGATCATCGACCTGAGCTCGACATTCTCCCTAGATCGTCGAACTGAGATCTACGATATTGAAGCCCTTTCATCTTCCATCATGAGTCCTGATCGTCGAACGGAGATCGACGATCCTTCATTTTTCGCTTCGAACCCTAATATAAAATCATTTTTCGTCCGCCGCTCGTCGTTTACGCTTTCATACTCTCTGCAACTCTTTCCCTCCAAACCTTCTACACTTGGTTGTGTTTGTTTCATCTTTGCAGGTACAGATGGCTGTGTCAAGTGCTGCTATTTCAAAGATGAAATTTGATACATGTTTCGACATTGATATGAATTCTTTCGATGGAAATGATCAGAGATTCAAGGATATTCTAAAACTTTTTCGAGAACACCAACTATTTTAGATCATGTCTACCAGAATGAAGATTGCAACAGAAGAGATAAAGGAATGGTGTTTTACCGCCACGAATGAGAATAAGAATTCTGTAATCGGCTCAATCAAAGGGACTCAGGTATCGTTGTCCGCAGCCCTTCTAACAGAGGTTTTCCTCCTTAGTACTGGAGATGACTCCATAGGTTTGTCTTGAGAAGAGTATGATTCTATGTTGGATAGAATGGGTCACACTGCTGTGAACCCTAATAAACTACTGAAAAAGAACCTTTCCATTGAATTCCAATTTCTGGCAGATGTGGTTGGAAAAGTGCTTCTGGCAAAGCACTCAGCCCATGATACAATATCAAGATACCAATTCTGTTTAATGGGAGCATTGGTTGACAAGAAACATTTAGATTGGGGATCCATCTTTTTCAATCTGATCAAGAAGAAGCTGAACAAAAGCTGTGTAAGCTATGGGAGGATATTAGGGGTTTACCTGCACTCCAGGTGCCGTGAACTGCTGACCTCTAGTGGGATGTACATCAATGCATCCAAGAGGCTTACCTGTGCCCTCTTCAGTAGATGGGACAGGCAGATCATCAACCCCAACAGGGCTGCTGTAGCACCACTTGCTTTAGGCACTAGGACTATATCTGTCACTCCTCCTCAAGTATCTGCCCCAGCAGAAGAATTGCCTGTTTCTTCTTCTACTCCTCCAGCTGTTTCTATCCCAGTCATGACCTCAACTTCTTCACCAATCTCAACCTCTATCATCTCATCCCCCATTACAATCTCTTCACCAATTTCACCTCCTCCAGCCTCTACCTCAGAACAATCCACCCTTTGTTCTCTTATCCATCTTTCACCACTCCATCATTTTCTCTTATAGATGACTCCTTCATGGATGATTCTCCTCCCTCTTCTCCTGAGCTTCCCTCTACATCCTCTTACAAACAACTTCTTCAAGACATACTTTCTCAACCATCCTTCACCCCATCCTTTACCTCTTCCATCTCATCCATCTCTACCTCAGTAACATCTATCTCCACTATTCCTCCTTCAGACCATCCATCCCTACACCTCCTATCTCCACACTCTCCATTACATCAGCTCCAGCCACCCTCATTCCAGTCTCTTCAACTCCTACCTCTGCTCAAGCCAATCTTGAGTATGTAGAACTTTCAGCCCTGGCAGACAAGCTTTATGTGTTGCTAGCCCCCAGGCTAACCTCACTGCTGTAGACCTCCTTGGCTCCACTCCTGAAACATGTTCAGGAGATGTCTACCAAGTTTTCTTCCTTCCTCTCCTCCTAGGCAATCCCTTCATCTGGGTGCCTTGATTCAGTTTCCACTGAACCCAGGCAGGGAGAGATGCCTTATGAAGCATTGGATGTGCCTGAGGCTGCTGAAGGTTCAAGTCCTGCTCCTATTTTTGCAGTGGACCTTCAAAGTCTGCTTTCTATATTTGATTCTGTTTATTTCAGTTCTCTGCCAGTGCATCAAGCTGAAGACCTCATTAAGGCCATTGTGCCTATCTCCGTATGTGATCCCAGCCTAATTGCCTCATATGTCAATTCTTTCAAGGCTGTGGATGTTGATGCTTTCAGTTCTGCTGCTGCAGCTGTTTCTACAATTGTATCAGAAGATATTGACATGATTTCTGTTGTTGAGGATACTTTTGCTAAAGAACTTGCTATATATCTGGAAGGATCTGAACCTGCTACCTCTGTTACTTCTGCCCCTACTGCTTCTCCAATTCCTACTGCTCCTACTGCTCCTACTCTGACTGATCAAGTAAAACAACAAGAAAACTATATAAAGAGTATTGATGACTTATATGATAGACCTCAAAGTTCAAACAGTGATCAGTTTCACACAGAATCTGATGACTCTTCTAATACTATTACCAAGAAAAGGAAGGCCAGAAGCAAGGCCATGATGAAGGTTCCTCCTGCTCAAGCTAAAAATTCAAATGACATTCCATACTATATTCTGCATGAATGTCCCATCTCTGAGCCCTGGATGCAGTATTCCAAAAATCAATTAAAAGCT
Organism: Platanthera zijinensis; assembly: GCA_039513925.1. Lineage (NCBI taxonomy): Eukaryota > Viridiplantae > Streptophyta > Magnoliopsida > Asparagales > Orchidaceae > Platanthera > Platanthera zijinensis. The sequence continues at coordinate 219,187,633 of CM077078.1, forward strand.
ATGAAGAAAAGAAGGAAGTTGGATAAATATGAAAAGGGATTTCTCAGTTTCAGCCTCCTCCTCCTCCTCCTCCTCCAGATTCAGTGTCAGGTGGAGGCTCAGCTTCTCAAACCCCAGCTTCTAAGCAAAGTTCCTCCTAGTCCTCTCAAAGATACCATACTAGGGGGCAATACCAAAGGGGTTATCAGTCCAGAAGGGGACAGTATAGAGGAAGTCAAAGAGAACATAGATTTCATGCAAGGGACGGACAAAGACACATGGACTCTGCTCAAGGTTCTTTCCCTTATAAACTCAGAGAAAAAGTTGAGACTAGAACTCCTATTGCTTTAGAAACGGTCAATAGATATGAGCCTGGAGTGCCTTTTGAAGATCCAGAGAACAATCCATTGTCATGGACTGCAAGGATGAAAGAACTGGCTGCATTAGATCAGTTGAAGAAAGCCAGAGAACAAGGGAAAGACACCTCTAATATTACTACTCTGTCAGATCAAAGAAAAGCTGAACTGGAAAGGTATTCTTCAAGAAAATTCTTTGACCCAGTGGACTACATGAAGTTGCATCCTGAGGCTGTGGTTCCCAGGCCAAGAGCTCAAACCTCCTTAGGTGCAAATGATGATAGAAGGTCAAAGAAGGAATCCCTTAATCCTAACAGAGAAATTATATTTAAGAAAGGAAGTGAAAAGAAGTAATTTTTGTAAGCAGACAACACAATCTCTCTGAACATTTGCTGAAATTCCATTTGATTGCTGCTATGATTGCTTGCTCTGCTATTTTTTTTTAGTTTGTTGCTCTTCTATATGTTGATTGTAGTTTTTATTTCTAAAATATGTAAATAATAATCCTAACCCAAATAGGGGGAGATTCTTGTAACACCCTATTACTAATTTGGGTAAGGATCACTATGTTTTTCTTAGGAAACCAGTTTGACCTAGATGTATAGTTGGAAAGGTCAACATTAGAATGAGTCTAGGGCTTAGAACTTAGGTTTGAAGCTTCCCCCAGGACCATTCCAAGATCAAGGAAATAGAGCCAAGTCTAAGACAATTTTCGTCGAGCTCAGTTCGACGAAACGTCGAACTCCATTCGACGATCTCTGAGCTCAACTATGTTAAATCGTCGAACTCCGGTCGACGATCTTCGAGCTCAGATCGACGATCTGCCTTTAGTCAGTTTGCTCAGTCGTCGAACTCAATTCGACGATCTTCTAGCTCAGGTCGACGATCTTTCTTCACTTATTTATTCAGGTAGCTGAGCTCAGTTCGACGATCTTCGAGCCCAGTTCGACGTTTTCTGTCTGATGATCATTTTCATTCTCTGAGCTCAGCTCAACAATCTTTTAGCTCAGATCGACGTTTTTCTTGAGAGATCGACATTTTTGAGGATTCAAATTCAGTCAGACTTTGGAATGTTTTTCAAATTCTCTCAGCATTTATGTCAAGAGATCTGCCAGCCGTTTTCATTTATTCTGGAGCAAGTTTCAAGGAATTCTTTTTGAGAATGTTTTATTGGACTTTCCTCTAGAAGACAAAATTTTATGGAAGGCATTTAATGTCTGTTAACGGCTATCTTGGACATAGAATCTTCAGAGAATAAAAACTGCTTCTCTTCTTTTCTCTAATACACAGATTTAGATACAAATACATAGACAGAGACAGAGATAGTGATATACACAGATAAGAAAGAAAAAGAACAAGTGATTCTCAGGACATTCTGATCAACACAAGAAAACTCAAGTAATCAACCCTGGAGAATCAGTTGAACATTTTGGCATACTGAAAAAGTTATCTTAGCTTCATCTCAAGGACTCCAGACAACTCATCTTTCAGCATCTGCTGAAACCATCTTCTGCTGGAGATCTGAAGCTTCTGAAGACCTATCACCCTGAAGCAAAGCTTCCACTCCTGAACTAGTCAACATCTCAGGGGGAGCTTTGACAACACAAATCCACTTGTGCTTCTCTCTTTGATTGAGACAGAGAAGACAACTTCACTCTTTTTCTTTTCCCTTTCCCTATGTAAAAGGGTTTTCAAAACTCCCTTCAAAAGTTTTGATTCTGGTTCTGAGAACTTTGTCAAAACTCAGTGGTGGCAAGACACCTGATCAACCCTTCCTGCAGTGGATTCTTACCAAGGGTGGTAGAAGAGTGAATGTACCCAGGTTTTTGGGGAACCACTATAGCTCCTTGTGTTTTCTGGTTTGCTTGTGTGTTTTCTTTGCTGTGTGTTGTGCTCTTCTTTTTACTGTCTTGTGATTTCTATAGCAGGAACCTTACACCTATATATAAGTTAAATCTTAAAATTTTTGCTAGTTTAAAATTGTGAATTTATTTTAAATAAACTCTATTCACACCCCTCTAGAGTTGAGATAGATCTTGTTCCCACTTTCAGCACGCTTTGCCATAGACTATTCGAAACGGACTATAACCGGTAGCGGTTTTGTACGCCGTACGATACGCCCATAACACATCATCAAGCTTAACAGACCAATATTTCCTGTTAAGTGAAACGGTTTTTTCTAAAATGAGTTTTATTTCTCGATTTACTACCTCAACTATGCCACTTGTTTGCGGGTGGTAGGGGTGGCAAGTTTGTGCGTGACTGCATATTTATCTAACGTCTTAGAGATTAGAGCATTACAGAAATGCGTTCCCCTATCACTAACAATAGCGCGAGGCGTGCCAAAGCCAGAAAGTAATTTTTTTAGAAAGGTAACGATGACTCGCGCATCGTTGGTGGGGAGAGCTTGCGCTTCCGCCCACCTTGATACATAGTCGACCGCCACTAAAATATATGTATTTTTATAAGAAGGAGGCAGGGGGCCTACAAAATCTATGCCCCATAAATCGAAGACTTCGCATTCTAAAAACATATTTTTGGGCATCTCGCCTCGACGTTAGATGTTACCCGACCGCTGACAGCTATCGTATGCGTGCACAAAGTTGTGCGCGTCTTTGAAGAGAGTGGGCCAAAAGTAGCCCGCCTCTAGCGCCTTCCTAGCGGTCCGGTTAGCTTGATAGTGCCCACCGGCTGGACCCTCGTGGCAGTGCCTCAATATTTGCGTGCACTCTACACCCGCGACGCACCTTCGGACCGCTTGGTCCGTGCAGATACGGAAAAGAAATGGGTCCTCCCAAAAGAAATATTTCAAGTCGGAAAAGAATTTCTTCTTTTGCTTACTTGAGAATTCTTTTGGAAGTACCCGCGCGACTAAGTACGTCGCAAAATCTGCGAACCAAGGCAATGATGATGAAGATGAACGAAGGGCAAGAAGGCGTTCCTCGGGGAATCTGTCATTTGTTTCAGATTCGACGAGCGCTTCCGCACCCGGATTTTCTAAACGGGAGAGGTGGTCTGCCGCTAGATTTTCCGTGCCCTTCTCATCCCGGATCTCCAAGTCAAGTTCTTGAAGGAGGAGAATCCATCGAAGATGGCGTGGTTTCGCGTCGGTTTTGGCTAGTAAATACTTAAGGGCGGAGTGATCGGTAAAAACGATAACTTTAGAAAGCGTTAAATACGAGCAAAACTTATCGAAGGCGAAAACGACGGCTAAGAGTTCCTTTTTCGTCGTCGTCTAATTCACTTGTGCGGAAGTGAGCGTCTTGCTAGCGTAATAAATAGGATGAAAATGTTTTTCTATGAGTTGGCCAAGAACGGCGCCTAAGGCAATATCACTAGCTTCGCAAATAATTTCGAACGGAAGGGACCAATTAGTGGCCACTAGAATTGGAGAATTGATAAGTTTTTGTTTTATAAAATTAAAGGCAGAATCGCAATCGCTACTAAAGACAAAAGGTGATTCCTTTTCCAAGAGGTGAGTTAGCGGCTTTGTTATTTTTGAAAAATCTTGAATGAAGCGCCTATAAAAGCCCGCGTGGCCTAAGAAACTCCTAATAGATTTAACGTTAGTCGGCCGAGGAAGCTTTTCTATGACTTCTACTTTGTCCTTATCAACCTCTATCCCCTTAATCGAAATCTTATGGCCGAGGACCAAACCACCTCGAACCATAAAGTTATACTTTTCCCAATTTAAAACAAGATTCGTGTCCTCGCATCGCTGGAGGACACGGTCGAGATTACAAAGACAATCCGGGAATGAGCATCCGAATACAGAAAATTCAACCATAAATACTTCCATAATATCTTCTTCTAGCTCGCCAAAGATTGCTAGCAGAGGCCAAATGGCATTCTTTGATACATCTTTGGAATTTACTTGGCGCATTGCAGAGGACAAATGGCATTCTTCGATAGGCGAAGGTGCCAAACGGGCAAGTAAAAGTTGTTTTCTCTTGTCTTCGGGGGAAATGGGGATTTGGAAAAACCGTCGAGAAAACAATAATATGGATGACCAGAAAGACGCTTGAGAATCTGGTCAAGGAACGGTAGTGGGAAATTGTCCTTACGGGTGGCATCATTAAGTTTGCGATAATCGATGCACACACGCCAACCTGTAATAGTACGAGTTGGGACGAGCTCGTTGTGCTCATTCGCCAGTACGGTTAGACCGCCCTTTTTGGGCACGACATGAATGGGACTAACCCACGCACTAACAGAAATGGGATAAATAATCCCCGCATCTAATAACTTAATTATCTGAGTTTTCACGACGTCTTTCATGTTTGGGTTAAGACGTCGCTGCGGCTGAATGGTTTTGCGGCAATTATCGTTTAAGAAAATTTTATGAGTGCAAAAAGAAGGGTTAATCCCCTTAAGGTCAGAAATTTGCCACACAATTGCGTGGCGATGTTTAAGCAAAACCTCCAATAAATCGGAGGTCTCGGAATCGCTTAAATACGAAGAAATGATTACCGGGAGTGTATCATTTTTCCCCAAAAAGGCGTATTTAAGGGATTCGGGTAATGGTTTGAGATCTAGGGTGGGCGGTTCTTCTAGTGAGGTTTTAGTGCTAATGTCTTTTGAACCAATTGGTTCAAAAAGCATATCCGTATACGCGTCCTCATCGCAATAAAAATTTTCGAGTGAAAAAAAAATCTTCGTTTAAAAATTCGGACTCGAAAACCGAAGAAGAACAATCTCCATAAAAAGAATCTAAAGAGTAGCAGAAATCGTCGCTCGGCGACGAGTCTTCCATTGAGGAGTTAATAGAAAAATTAAATTGGTTGTCTCCTACCCGAAGGAGAAGCTGACCATTATTTACATCGATTAACGCACGTGAGGTTGCGAGGAAAGGGCGACCGAGTATTATTGGTACCTCGGCGTCCTCCTCGATGTCCAAGATGACGAAGTCCACCGGGAAGGTGAACTTGTCTACTCAGACAAGGACATCCTCAACAACCCTGATGGGGAACCTAACCGAGCGATCCGCTAGTTGGATGCGCATATTGGTAGGAGCAGGAGTACCCAATCCTAAACGAAGGAAGAGCGAGAATGACATCAAATTAATGCTCGCGCCTAAGTCTGCCAAGGCGTATTTTACTAATACATCGCCAAAAAGGCACGGGATGGAAAACCGTCCCGGGTCATTTTCTTTCTAGGGCAACTTATTAGTAAGAGCCGCCGAGCAGACAGCGTTAAGAGAAATATGCGAAATATCTTCAAGTTTTCATTTGTTAGAAAGAAGCTCTTTTAAAAATTTTGCATACTTAGGCATTTGCGAGATGGCCTCGCAAAAAGGAACATTAATATGAATTTGTTTAAGTAATAAAATAAATTTTTCATATTGCGCATTTACTCGCTCGTTTTCTAACTTATGCGGGTAGGGCAACACCTTGTTTAAAATAGTTTTGTCGTTAAAAATCGGTAAGGGTTGCGTAATCGAAGAAGAAGGAAGAGGGGTCGGAGGTGAAATATGTACCTGAGGATCGATCCGTTTTGGATCAACCACCTCCTTACCGCTACGGAGGGTTATAGCATTGGCATTCTCCCTTGGATTGGGCTCTCTATTCCCTGGCATGCCCCAGAGTGCGTTCCGACATAAGTCGCACCAGCTGCCCAACCTGTATTTCTAAATTTTTAAGCGATCCGGTGATGTTCCGGATATTGGACTCGTTGGATGCGACATAACGATTAAAATTTTCCTCCACCGGGGATGGCTTCATAGGAGGGGGAGGAGGAAACGTGGGTGCAAAAGGAGGGGGAGGAGGGCGCTGCGCGTTGTTCGGGTTGCTCCATGAGAAATTTGGGTGGTTCCTCCAACCCGGATTAAAGGTATTACTATAAGGGTTGTTTTGGAAGGAGGGACGCATTGGATTTCCCATGTACTCCACGAATTCGTCGACTACGAAGACGTTAGAGGGGGGAAGAAAACAAGGCGGAGTGGGGGAGGCAACAGACATCTCCGCCACTTGCTTAGTTAGCCTTTCGACTTGAAGGGCTAGCTGAGCAGTGGCATCCACTTCATAAAGGCCTGCTTGCTTATGGCGTGCCTGCGGGACATTCCATTGATAGGCATTCATAGCCATCTCTTCGAAAAGGGCCTGGGCGGCCTCCAGGGTCTTATTATTTAAAGTGCCCCCGACAGCCGCGTCAATCATTTGACGCGTCTGACTGTTCAGTCCATTATAAAAAATTTGTACCTGCAACCACGTTGGCAGCGCGTGGTGCGGGCACCGGCGGAAAAATTCCTTAAAACGCTCCCAAGTCTCATAAAGAGACTCAGAGTCGATTTGCACAAATGAGGAAATGTCCACCCGTAATCTTGCAGTTTTTGCGGGCGGAAAATATTTAGTAAGGAATTTCTCCGCCAACTCTGCCTAGGTCGTGATGGATCCCCGCGGGAGGGAGACCAGACACTCCTTGGCTTTGGACTTAAGGGATAAGGGAAAAAGGCGCAAATGAATGGCGTCATCAGTGACGCCATTAATCTTAAAAGTATCGCAAATTTCCAAAAAATTAGACAAGTGGTCATTCGGGTCCTCATCCGGCTGTCCGTCAAACTGCACGGCATTTTGGATCATTTGTATAACACTTGACTTAATTTCAAAATTATTGTTCTCCACAGCAGGCCGAACAATACTCGACCCCGTATCATCCAAGTTTGGTCGAGCGTAGTAAGACATCGTACGCTCGGCCTCTTGGGCATTAGTTGGGTCGGCCATAAAAGAGAAAGAGGGTTCTCTGGTGGATTCTGCGGGGTCTAAAAAGGGAATTCGACGTAGAGATCGGATACGCGCAAGAGAGCGGTCGATCTCAGGGTCGAATTCAAGATTTTCAGAACTCGAAGGTTGTCCACGGGTCATGCACCCTAAAAAAACAACGAAGGGGGAAGGATTTTTTTTATTATAAAATTTTTTTTATTTAAAAATAAAGTAAAATTAATAGTGTCCCGGATTCAATATAACAACCGTTCTCCCCGGCAACGGCGCCAAAAACTTGATGGTCGCCGAACAGAGACCGACTGTGGGTGGTTCGAAATGGTCAGATTCCGCGGGCCGAGTTAGAAGATCGGGTTTTCTAGCGAGAGAAGGCAAGTGCACCTATCGCGTAGTACTCAGTATTCGGGAGAATACCGAGGTCTTATTGTTCTCGGGGGCGCGTTGATTATATTTACTCTCCCAGGAAGACTATTATTTTACTATCAGTAAGGTGGGATTTTTAGTTCAATTAAAATGGAAAGAAAGAAAGCAGAATTTTACTAAGTTAGTTCGATGACAGGTTAACGCTCGGCATCGAATCAGATTAAGACTAAAATAATTATTAACAATTATTGAACTTTGTTTTTTAAATTAATAAAAGGCACTTGGCCGTGGAGGTTCTAGAAATATGAGCGCACTTATCTCTAGGATCATTGCTCACCTGAACATTAAGACTATTCGACCGATCGTTAGACCGATGAAGGATTCCTCTTAATGTCCGCTTTAAGCTAAGAACCCCGCTATTGGGTGGGGAACCCAATACGGTATAACTACGCTCGTCCTCTTTCGAGGGTATGTACGCAATTCTATTTACCCAAGGGGGATCGGTCCATACGTTCGGCCTCTCGGCATTGCGTATGGATAACGGAAATAGAGCCCACACATCGATTATGTGGTCCTATGCGTCGTTAACCCGGGGCAAACCTTAAGTCCTTAAATTAAAATAAACATAAAGTTCATTAATTATTTCAAATCATTTTATATGTCCCAATTCTCTTTGATGCCGAAGTCTAAAAGAGATTAGCAACTCATCGGTATGGGGACGGCTTTAAGGTTTTTAGTGAAACGTGAGTTTGAAATTAAGCACTAAATAATTATAAGAGAAGACATAAAAAAACAGGACATTTAGATATATTGAAGGAAAGCTAATTGATGCAGGCACTCACGCACACTTCAAAACCATAAAGATAGTAAATAAAGCAAGTCCTACTCGAATGAGTAGGGGGAAATAAATGCAAGTACAAGTCCTACTCAAAACTGAGTAGGCGGCAAATTAAAGCAATGCGCCATTTAACTCTTAACGAGTAGGCGGAAATAAATGCATAAATAAAAAGAAACTAAGTTACAAAAAATGAAAATTACAAGTCCCACTCAAATGAGTGGGCGGTAAATGAAAGCAGAGCGTCGTTTAACTCTTAATGAGTAGGCGGAAATAAATGCTCACACGCACACACTCTACATAATTGAATAAAGCATTAAAGAAAGCATGAAAAGTTAGTCTCAAAAACTCACACACTCTACATAAATGGGTAAAGCAATAAGAATGCGAGTCCCGGCTCAAATGAGTGGGCGGGAGAATGAAAGCGATAAAACTATCCTCATACACTCACACACACTAACATGAAATTAAAGGAGCATAATGAAAATCTACCCTCATACACTCATAGGATTTCGTAGAAGTGATTAAAAAGTGAAAAGAAAAATTAAAGGACCAAAACAGGTTTTACAATCCTAAAGCAAAGCTAAGTAAAAAAACAAAAACACTTTAAAACCACTTTTACAACTTCATAGGAATGAAAATATAAGCCTTTAGAAAGTTTTAAATACAACTTTAATTCTTTAAAAAGTAGACTTAAATGAAATTTTGCCATTATAACGGCTCAAATTTTTTGATAAAAACCTAAAATAAAACCTATCATTACAAAATATTGCATGAAAAATTATGGCAAGTTACACTCATACACACACACACTTTTCATAAAGATGAACGAAGCTAAACATAAGGATAAAAAGGATGAAGGAAAGTGAAGCACCCAAATACACATTCATTCCATGTAGTGAGAGAAAGAGGAAAAACATTTTTTTTTATTTTCATAACTTAAGCTATTACAAACTATTACAAAGCAAAAGGAAAAGCTAAAACAAATATAAGAAGGAAGAGAGAGAAAGTCTCCTTATATGAAATTAAGTGCACCAAGGCAGCCCACAAAACACACCAAAGTTTGGCTCAAAAAGGTGAACCCTTGGGCATTACAAAAAACTCTTATTTATTGGAAAAATTTCGGGTGTGACACGCCCTGGTCACGGGCGTGTCATGGGGCGTGTCAGTCAGAGCCGTGTTTGACTTGGCAAATTTGGCTAGCTGGCACTGCTCTGGAAGGTTCGGGAAGGTGACACGTCATCGTCACGGGCGTGACCAGCATGTCACGGGTGTGACAAAAGGGTGTGACTTGTTATTTAGCAGAATTGGTCTGTCGATTTGACGGTAAAGTTGACTTCGGGGGCTCCACGTGGCAGTCACGGGCTTGACCTGTATGTAACGTGCGTGACAGGAGGGCGTGTCGAGCAAGATGGCAGTTCTGATCTCAGTATCGTTGATTGTTGAAAAAGCGTTGAGTGTCACAATCGAAACGGGCGTGACAATCTTGGACCCGGGCGTGAGATGATGGCGTTGATTGTTGAACAGTAAAATTGTTGAGTGTCGACCTTGCCGAAGTCGTTGAGTGCTTGTCACGGGCGTGTCGGGCATGGTCACGGGCGTGACATGTCAAATTTTGACCTTTTCTGAAATTTTTCAGAAAACAAAAATAAACTAAGTTAGAATATATTTTTACAAAAAGAAGCAATGTTATTAAAGAAAACAAACTTAAAAGGACAAAAATAAACAAAAATGACTTAAATAAAATACAAAAATATAGGTATATTTACAACTCATCAGCTATGAAAGGAGGATTTTGCCTGCTTGCCCTTTTGACAAGCTGAACATTTCCCTTCCTTTATACACTTAACTTGAGGACCATTCCTCACTAACTCTTTGCTAAAGAGTTGGCCAATGGTTTTGTAGTTAAGATGGGCCAGCCTCTTATGCCATTTGACACAATGAGAGGTCCTCTCTTCAGCTACAAGACAAATAGGAGAACCTTTGTTCTCACACTCAAAATTAAGACAGTACACATTCCTTTATCTGTATCCTGTCAAAATGACTTTTTGATCATTTGCCCTTTTGATATGACATCCATTCTTAACAAATGAAATGTCATATCCTAAATCACTCAGCTGAATTATGCTTATAAATTTTTGTTTCAAACCCTTCACATAGGCCACTTGAGTGATAGTAATCTGGTTACTTGAGATGTTAACAAACCCTTTGATGATTCCTTTTTCAGAGCAACCAAAGATTACTTTAGGACCATTTATGATAGGTAAGTACTCCTTCAACAATCCCTTTGTTCCAGTCATGTGCCTTGAACATCCACTATCCAAGTACAATATAGGGGTATGGTGACTTGGACTCACTTGCAATAAAGAATTACCTATCCTTAGAACCCAAGTAAGTCTTGGGTCCTTGGTTCAAGTTAGCTTCATACTTACCAAATCTACCTGTAGCTCTTCTAACAGGTAGACTATTGTTCTTCCTGACACTAGTGTTGTGCCAGCAATCTCTGGCATAATGACCTGTCTTGCCACAGCACCAGCATTCATACTTGTTGTATCTATTTTTAGATATATTTTTGACAGTCTGGTTGACATCAAATCTTTTGTATTGTGTTGGTACTGCTGCAGCCACACCCATTATTTTCTTAAGAACATGGGTTTTATGAACATGGGCTGCCTTGTTGACATAACCTCCCTTGTCATTTAGAACTTCAGTCTTACTATGACCATGAGTATTCTCAAGGTCATACTTGTTAGAAAGCACTTGTACCTTTCTAAAAACTATAGGGACTTTAAAATTCAGTGGCTGGACAAATGTTTTGCCCTTTCTCTTGAATTGGACAGCCCTGGTGTTACCATTAAAGCCTATTCCAGCCTTACCCTTTTGAGCCGCAAACTCATCTATTAAGGGTAAAACTGATTTTGGCATGGAATAACTAGCAACCAAATCTTTCTCCTTTTGAAGTCTGCCTTCCAGATTTTTGATTAGGTCATTTTTGTATGTGATTATGCCCATATAAATAACAGTTATAGTTTTCAGTTTGGCAATCTCATTAAATTTTTGATCCAACTCTTTCTCTAAGTCAGATGTAGCCATCTTAAGATCTGCAATTTCCTTAGCCTGAGTTTTGGCCAGATTCTTGCTTTTCTTTAGTGCCTGCATCAAGTCCCCATATTCATCTATCAATTGATGAATATCACCTTCAGATTAAGACCCATCCACATCACTTGATGTAGATGTAATTGACTCTGTACCAGTACTACAATCTGAATTTCTAGAAATACATTGTACCTTAGTTGGACTAGGCTAATCCTGACACTTTTCTTCTTCTGATATAGCCATCAGTCCCATAAACTTATGGTCTTCTTGTTCATAGATGGAGTTCAGCAATTGCATAAAATCATCTTCTTCATCAACTGCATAAAGACCAATATATGCCTCAGCTTCAGATTATGACTCTGACGTTGATTGGTCTGTCAAGCTTTTCTCCTTCTTAGCAACAAAGGATTTCTCCTTCTTGCTCTTTTGTTGAGTCTTCCTTTTATATGCAGGCTCCTTTCGTTTGTCTGGACACTCAGCCACAACATGTCCATGCTTATTACAGCAATAGCAAACAATCTTTGATGTTGAAGATTTGCTAGGCTTAGACCTGCTCCTGTCCTTCCTTGATGACTTCCTCTTTTGATAATAGTCATCAACTGGCTGTGATGTGGAGGGCCTAGATTTCCACTGCTTTCTTCTTCAAGAATCTCTGAAACTGCCTTATAAAGGCAGCAAAATTGATATCTGAATCACTGCTATCTGAATTTTGGTTGTCTGAATTATCCGAGGTAATTTCAGCAACTTTCCTAGGAGGAGATGAAGACATCCTCCAACTCTTTCTAGTGGTTTCAACCTTGAAGGCCATAGACTTTTCTCTATGCTCCCCTTTTGCATTTCTTTCTTCCTCTTTTCTAGTCATTAGTTGCATTTCATAAGATAGCAACTTTCCAAATAAAGTTGGAGGAGAAATATCTGTAAGTTTGGCCACTTCCCTAATGGCACAAATCTTGGTGTCCCAATCCTTTGTCAAGGATCTTAGGAATTTATCATTCAGTTCTTATGTACTGAAGAACCTTCCATAAGACATCAGCTCAATTACTATTCTGTAGAACTTCTTATAGCACTCAGATATGCTATCTGACTTCCCTTGTCTGAAACTTTCATATTCCTGATTTAGCATAGACTTTCTATCTTGTCTAACTTCTTCATAACCCTCCATGTAGACTATCAAAGGGTCCCACATTTCCTTGGAGGTCTTGCAGTGAATCAAATTCTGAAAAGTTGAATCATCTATGGCCCTTACTATGATATTCTGGGCTCATTTATCCATAGTTGCCCGAAAGATCTCATCCTTAGTCATCTCCGAAAAATCTTTGGGAGTTCTTTGATTTGCATATAGAACTAACTCCTTCATTGGAACATAAGGACCTTCCATTACAGTAATGTAAATCCTTGGATCAGAAGTCTCCATGAAAAGCCTGACCCTTTCTTTCCATATTCCAAATATCTCCTTTCTTGCAGATGGGTAATTTAATAGATCCTAGTTCCTTGTGATTTTCTCTAGAACCCATTTTCTTGATTCTTGATTCTGCCTAAGGGATATAACTCAGACTATTAAGTCCTTCTTTGAGCAACCTCGCTCTGATACCACTTGATAGAATTAATTTCAAGATAACCCAAACACCTAGAGGCGGCGGGGGGGGGGGGGGTGAATAGGTTCTTTTCGTTTTTTACATAAGGCAGATTATTTATCAGATCTTAAAATAGAATCTAACTATTCTACAACAATCACAACACAGAAATCACAATCACACACACATCACAGATTGTACACAGGTTTATAGTGGTTCCCCAAGGTCTGGGTACATCAACTTTCCCCCTTCACCTATCTTGTAGTGTGCTAGATTCGGCCTAACTTCTTCCTTCTTCTCAGATCCACAGATCTTACAGCTCAGAACCCTGAAAGGTTCCTACAACTCAGAACCCTATAAGGTTCCTCCAACTACTACTAACAACCCTACCTCAGCCTTGCCCCAAGGCCTACAACTCAGAGAACTAATTATCCTACACTCAGGCTCAAACAGCCCTACCATAGCCTTGCCCCAAGGCCTACAACTCAGAGAACAAATTCTCCTACACTAAGGCTCAAACAGCCTTACAACTAAGAGATCTAAATCTCCTACACTCAGCCTTTATAACATAGGCTTACAACTCAGATCTTTGAAAAGATCCTAAAGAATTTGATAAGTATTTTCGATGGACTCTGACCCTTGTTGAGAGAGAAAGGATAAGAGGATTATTGATCAGCTTCTTAATGAGACTTATGGCTTAAATCAACCTGTTCTTAGCTTTCTTTAAAGCTTCTTGAATATGAACTTAGTAGTGTTGATCTCCTTTGAAGTTAACTGACTGCCAGCATTCTTCTGAGAATTAGAAATAAATCTGAATCCTTCTTAGCAGATTGGTTCAAGATCTACTTCTTAGGAGACTTGTAGATGTCTCCTCCTTTTACTTCAATAGCTGAAGATCTCTCTCTCTCTCTCTCTCTCTTCAGAACTTATGAAGTTTCTTCAGAATTCTTGCTTGAATTCTCTTTAGATCTTCTTATAAAAATCTTCTTCAGTGTGACGTGCAATTTCTTGAACAATGATCAATACTTCAGTAGTTGTTCCTGTTGTTGTTCATCATCTCCTATTTGACAGAATCAATCCATATATATAGACTTCATTCATGGTAACCGGCTAATCTGGTTTCAAACCAACTTCTGACAAGTCTGACAGCTTCAGTAAACTTGTTGGAATGCACAGCTGTCAAGTCTCTAGTCAGTTCTTGAACCTTTGTCTTTGTCAGCAAAGTGTCGAGACTGACTGTCATTATGTGTCGAGAAAAACTTTCAATATGTGTCGACACAAGTTACTTAAGAGTCGACACAAACTTTGGTGGTGTCGACATAGCTGCTTTGGCACTGCATCAGTAGAATGTGTTGACACTGCCTCTTTGTGTCGACATAGACACTTCTTCACTACACAACACTCAACATTATTGAAACTCTGCTGAGTGTCGACACAAGTCCAGTGTGTCGACATAGTTGATATAGACTAAGAATTCTGTGTGTCGACACTGCCTCTGGTGTCGACACAGTTGATGTCGACTCTGCTTTTGTATGTCGACACTACCTCCTGGTGTCGACACAGTTGATGTCAACTAATACTTTTGTGTGTCGACACTACCTCCCGGTGTCGACACATCTGATGTCGACTATGCTTCTGTGTGTCGACACAGCCTTTTCCAAGTGTCGACATAAAATTGCTGAAGTGTCGACACAGCTTCCTCTGGTGTCGACACATGGACTTAGAAACTTTTTCCAGCATATTAGCAAATACTTAACTTGCACATATAAACTCAAAATAACATCAAATACACCTTGATGTATATAATTAAGCTAAGTGAGGCTTCTCCAAATCAGGTACACATTTTTCAATGTACCAACATTTCCCTTCAACAGCTCATAAGGAGTTTTAAGCATAGTCTTATGGATAAGGCTCTTATTCAGAACATAGTTTTCAGTGTTAACTAATTTAGCCGAGAAGAACTTAGGCAATTTTTATTTATCTAATAATGTCCTTCCTGATTCAATTAGAGTTCTTATTTTTCTCACAGCTACCCCATTTTGTTGGGGAGTATTAAGAGCTAAAAAGATTTATCTTATTCCATCATCCTCATAGAGTCTACAAATTAAGTTGTTTTAAAACTCTATGTAATGATGACTTCTAATAAAAGACAATTGAGTGTTGAATTTATATTCAACCTATTTAATGAATCTTGAGATGATCCAAAAGGTGTCAGACTTAGTGGTAATCGCTTTCTGCTTAAGAAAAGAGAGCCGAACTAGCAATCCAATTAGGCAAGTATACTATCGAACTGTAGCTAGGGGACACAAGTGGCGTATTGAAATCCGGGAACCGTTGAGTACACTTACTAGCACGAAGACTATTATTTTATCGACGGAAAATATTTAGGGATAAAGAGAAAATTAAACACACTTAATGAATGGAAAAATTGCATAAAAAGAGAACTAATTACAGTTAAGTAGGAAGCATAAAATAAGCGATTACGATAAGGGATTAGAACGATGAAATGGAAATGCACTCGATCGAGAATCACCTCGTCTAAAGTCGATTAAAAACACGATAAATAAACCTAAACTTAATAAGGTGAAAGGTTCTTGACCGTGGAGGTTCCTAAAGCTTAAACATGCTTCTCTCGAAGTCATGCTATACTAAGTTTAGGAAGTTCCTACCGACTCTCGTCTAAATCGTAGGCCTAAAGCACACATTATGCCGTGAACCCCACTATTGGATTTTACTCCAATCCGGGAGATTTGTACGTCTTCCTCTCTCGAGGTGTGCGTACAACTCTCTTTACTCTTGAATGCTCACTTCAAACTATCGGCCTCTCGGGTAGCCAGGAATGAAAGCTAAGATGAAATATATATATCGATGATATATCTCCAAGCAATGGTTAATCAAGAGTAATCCAAGGTCTACAACCCAAAAAGAAAAGGTAAATTCAAAGCATTATAACTTAATCACTCGAACCTCGGATCATCAAGATAATAGCGAAGTGAAGGAGGAGGGATGAGTAGATAAGAATTAAGAACACAAAAAAAAGAAAAGAGCACTTTTATATTAATATTAAGAGAAATATACAATTTGAAAAGAAGGAGTTACACTTATACAGAAATGAAAAGACTAAGCTAGCATTATATTAATCTACTAAATAAAGTACAAAGATAATACAAAAGCTATTACAAAAGGAGCATTAAGCAAGGATTAAAAAAACATGATATGAGAAAGAGAGAGAGGGAGATAAAATATAAAAAGGACTTGTAAACAAAAGGGCAGCACCACCCCTCTCAAACCAAACTGTTCTGAAATAGAAGGGGGGCTTCTGAATTTATAGATTTTTCCTTGGGTTGGTCACGCCCTAGGCCACGCCCAGGGAGGGCGTGTCAGTAGGCGTGACATGTATGGGGTTGACGTCGGGTTCTGGATTCTGGGTGGAAGGATGATTTCTTCTATACGACGGCAGACATGCCCTGGGTCACGCCTATGTAGGGGGGGATGTTATACGTATGTCACGTCAAAATAATTGGTCTGAAATCCGTCAGTATTGGAAAAGGGGGCAAACATTCCCTGGGTCATACCCGTGATGGGGGGCGTGAAAGGTACGATTGGCATACGATGCCGAAAATGCATTTAATACGGCGGTAGACTTCGGGCAGAGGTCGACACGCCCGGGGAGGGTGTGTTAGGGGGGCATGAAAGCCATTTTTCATGTTATTTGGTCTCTAGTGACACTCCAGCTTGACACGGCCAGCGACACGGCCATGTTTAAGGTCGTGTCCTACTCGGGATGAGCTCTGGAATTTCCATTGGTGGCTGACTTCCTTGGGATCAGGTGACACGCCCTGTGACACGCCCAGGGAGGGCGTGATAGGGGGGCGTGTCAGGTCATTTTTGGCCAAAATTCTGGAAACCTGCAAAAAGACAAGAAAATGTTAGTGGAAATAATATTTACATAAGAAAGATAAAAATTAAGCTAATAAGACACGATTAGCGCCTTCAAAACTAGAAAATATGATAATAGTTTAGTCTACAAAATGTATTATCAAATTCCCCCAAGCTAAAGCTTTGTCTGTCCCCAAGAAAAGATATAAAAACTAGCTACATAAAAAGTGACTAATCAAAAAGTTTTAATTATGCCTACACATGTACTATGCGAAATTCTAAATAGGGAAAAGGTTAAATGTAAATCTAAAACAATTATTTAGGTATGGTTTAACTTTTATAAATTTTACTATACGAAAATAAATCATCATAAATTTTGACGAAATTCTTTAAATAGATTTAAGCAAAGCAACGAAAATGAAAAATGCATTGAGTTGTTACTAGATCCAAGCAACGCATTATATCTATATCAATTAAATAACAAAAATCTAAGTTTAAATCCAAAACTAATACTGATTTACTTTTCTTCTATTCTTAGTTATTAAATAAAATTCAAAAGCATGAATCAAAAGGACTTAATAGGACCGAAACGTTTGGTTTATGATTATGATTAGGAGTGGAATTCAAAGATAAATAGGGAGGCTTAAAATCACACTAAACCAAAACAAAGACTTTCAAAAATATAAACAAAATATTTTTCTTTCTTTTTTCTTTTCCATTTTTTTTCTTTCTCTTTTTCAAAACAAAGGCCATAAATATTTTTATTTCCATTTTGAATTAGCCAAAAAAAAACCAACATTTCTTTTGAGAATACTTTTTTCAAAAACGTCTCCCAAAAATATCACAAAATAACCTATCATAACCATGAAAATTCTTTATGAAACTCAAAAAAGCAAGTGTGATTAGATAGGTTGGAAATTTTGGCTTTGGTGAAAATGATATGAAAAGAGGAGCTTTCAAATGAAATTGGAAAAAAAGGCTCAAAAGCGGCTAACTAGTGGTGAAACTGTTTAGGTTGGCAGGAAAGCTCAAACGAAAACAAAAACGGCCTAAATCATATTCATGCTTTTAAATTTATTTAAAACATAGATTTGAAAATTTTCAAAAAAACAAGTCCTAGATAATAAAAGAAGATTGATGAAATTATCTTGAAAATAGAAATAATAGGTGACTTGGATCGTTCACATCTACTACGCTATTCAAAAGTTGACCTTACAAAAATTATCCAAAAACGAAAAGTAAAACAGTGGATGATGAATTGTTGAGAAAGTAAAGAAAATAAAGAACGAAAACCACATTGGAAATGCGAGTTTTAGAAAAAAACATTTTACGTAAACATGCTATCGAGAATTAAAAACACAGTATGACCAACATTTTACTTATGAAACATAATTAAAAAGGGAGATTAGAAATATTATAATTAATTAAGTTATTTATACAAGATTTTGAGAAAAACAAAACAAAAACAAGGGGTACTATTGGAATACCAAAACATCTAAACTATTAAACTAATAACAAAAAGCATATATTTTTTAAATTTTGAAATATTTTCTATTTTTTTGGATTTTTTAGATATTCATTTTTTTTATTTTTGAAAAATATTCACAAAAAACAAAATATTCACACATAGCAAAAAGAAGGAGGAAGTTCTCCCCAAGCTTAAAATCGACATTGTCCTCAATGGATAAAGGAGGTTAGAGATGGAGAGAAAATGAAATTAAAGAATTTAAAAATTGAATTGAAAAATAGGTACTTCCCCAGATTTGTGTCGTGAAAGTTGAGTGATGTCGCTCCCCCATGCTTGCACTTTGGATCTTCATGAAATGTCTTCTTTGGACTTCGTGATGCATTCAGCAGTATTGGAGCAGGCGATCGCAGAAGATTCAGCTTGTCGGAGCCGTCCGGGACAATAATTGTAAAATAAAGAAAATAGAAATATAACTTGGGTTGCCTCCTAAGAGCGCCCTTTATTTAAAATGTCATTTGAGCTCGACGCATCAAAATCATATTGTGCAAAAATAATTTTTCCAAAAATAATAAATAAAGTTTTAACAAAAATAAATAGTCTTAAGTTATAGT
Organism: Platanthera zijinensis; assembly: GCA_039513925.1. Taxonomy (NCBI): domain Eukaryota; kingdom Viridiplantae; phylum Streptophyta; class Magnoliopsida; order Asparagales; family Orchidaceae; genus Platanthera; species Platanthera zijinensis. The sequence goes on from CM077078.1 coordinate 219,206,510, forward strand.
TTGTGTAGAAGAAACTTAACATTATTCGGACTGACATCATCATCACCAGAAAAATAGAGTTTAAGACGCTGCTCATTCACTTTGAAATTACCCTTATCAGGGTGTGAACTTAAAACAGTACCATAAAGAAAAACTTGTTTAACAGAAAACAGCCCAGACCAATGAGACTTTAACTTTCCAGGAAATAAATGTAAATGAGAATTATAAAGAAGAACCTGGTCGCCCGGCTTGAAGGTTTTTGGGTGCCTTAAGTGTTGGTCGTGAAAACATTTCGTCCGCTCTTTATAAAATTTGTTGTTTTCGTATGTGTAAGAGCACCACTCATTGAGTTTGTTAAGTTGAAAATTTCTAAGGCCGCCGACAGAGTGGGGATCGAAATTTAAAAATCGCAAGGCCCAAAAAGCACGGTGTTCTAATTATACGTGTAAATGCCACGATTTTCCATTAACCAAACGATATGGCGTACATCCGAGGGCAGTTTTGTACATTGTTCGGTAGGCCCATAGCGCATCGTCTAATTTGGCTGACCAGTCTTTCATAGAATTATAAACAATCTTTTCTAAAATTCTTTTTATTTCTTTATTTACTACTTTGACTTATCCGTTAGTTTGGGGTGGTAGACAGTTGAAAGCTTATGCGTAATGCCATATTTAATAAAGATTTTTGAAAACTGTGCGTTAAAAAAGTGAGAACCCCTATCGCTAACGATGTCTCGCGGCATACCGAATCGAGAAAATTATTTTTTTAAGAAAGTAATTACGACTCGTGCGTCAGTAGGAAGAGCTTGGGCTTCAGCCCACCGTGAAACATAATCGATGACAACTAAGTTGTATTTATTTCCGAAGCTAGAAGGAAGGGGGCCAACAAAATACATTCCCAGAGGTCGAATATTTCACACTCGACGAAATAATTTTGCGGAATTTCATTTTTATTGAAAATGTTGCCCGACCGTTGGCAACTATCACACCTACTCACAAAGTCTTGCGCGTCTTTAAACAGGCTAGGCTAGTAAAAACCCGCGCAAATCACCTTGTGAGCGGTGCGAGCAACTTGATAGTGACCACCAGTCGGTCCTTCATGCAAATGTTTTAAAATATCTAATCTTTCTTCAAAAGAGATGCATCAACTTATCACTTGGTCCGCACAAACAATGAAAAGATGCGGGTCCTCCCAAAAATAGTTCTTCAACTCAGAAAAGAATTTCTTCTTTTGTTGAGAGGAGAACTCTTTTGGGAGCACACGAGCTACTAAATAGTTGGCGATGTGTGCGAACCAAGATGAAGTAAATGTTTTAATTGAAAGTAGCTTCTCATCAGGGAAGAAATCGTTAAAACATTTTTCATCTAATTTTTCTATAAAGGGACTGTCTAATCAGGAGAGATGGTCGGCAACAAAGTTATCGGCTCCTTGCATATCACGGATCTCTAAGTCAAACTCCTGGAGGAGTAAGACCCAGCAAATCAAGTGCGGCTTGGCATCCGATTTAGAAAGAAGATATTTGAGGGCTGAGCGGTTCGTAAAAACAATAATTTTTGGAAGTGTAACATAGGGACGGAATTTTTCAAAAGCGAATACTATAGCTAGGAACTCCTTCTTGGTTGTGGTGTAATTTTCTTGTGCAAGTGTTTTACTTGCGTAATAGTTGGGGTGGAAGTTTTTAGATATGTGTTGACCTAATACGGCTCCCACCGCGAAACTACTCACACCACACATGGATTCAAATTGAAGGTCCCACACCGGAGCTATCATAATCAGGGCATTATTTAATTTTTCTTTTATTAAATTGAAAGCACCTAGGCAAAGGTCATCAAAAATGAATGGGGCATCTTTTTCTAAGAGATGGGTAAGGGTCTTGGTGATCTTGGAGATGTCCTTTATGAAGCGGGGGTAGAAACCAGCGTGACCTAGGAAACTTCTTATAGCTTTTATGTTCGTAGGCGACGGCAGCTTCTCGAAATCTTCTATCTTGGCAATATCTACATCAATTCCTCTCGTAGAAATTTTATGACCTAAAACTAACCCTTCCCTCACCATAAAATGATATTTTTCCAACTTTAGGGCAAGGTTAGTTTCTTCACATCGTTCTAAGACTTTTTCGAGGCTTTCTAAACAACTATCAAAAGTGTCACAGAACACGGAGAAATCATCCATGAATTCCTCCATAATGATTTCTACGTACTTGACAAAGATAGCGAGCATAAATTGCTGGAATGTTGCTTACGCATTGCACAATCCAAACGGCATTCTTCGGTAGATGAAGGTGTCGAAGGGATAAGTAAACGTAGTTTTCTCTTGATCCACGGGGGAGATGGGGATTTGAAAATACCCCGATAGGCCATCGAGAAAACAATAAAAGATATGGCCGAATAATCATTCTAAAATTTGATCGATGAACGACAAGGGAAAGTGATCCGAGCGAGTGGCGTCATTTAACTTACGATAATCTATACACATTCGCCACCCGGTCACCGTCCGTGTCGGGATAAATTTATTATTCTCATTACTAACTACCGTTATCCCTCCAATCTTCGGCACTACCTGGAATGGGCTAACCCACTTACTATCAGATATAGGATAGATAAATCCTGCGTCTAACAATTTTATAACCTCGCTCTTAACTATTTCTTTCATGTTCGGGTTTATATGGAGCTGAGGTTGTATGGAGTTACGCGAATTATCTTCCATAAATATTTTGTGAGTGTAGAAAGAAGGGCTTATGCTATTGATATAAGAAATTTGTCAGGCAATAGCTCAGCGATGTTTACGTAAAACTAAAAGAAGTTTATCATGTTGCGCATCCGTGAGGTAGGCCGAAACTATTACTGGTAACTTGGAATCTTTTTCTAAGAAGGCATACCAAAGATGTTCGGGTAGTTCCTTCAATTCTAGGGTAGGGGGTCTTTATAAGAGGTTTTAGAAATCCGTTCTTTATAAAAAACTATATCCTCGGAGACTTTTTTAAACGAAAAATTAAAAGAGGTGGGGATAGCGACTGTCACAACCCGCATTTTCCCAACAATTAAATTAAATCAGAGTAAGGGAAAATATGCGCCGTGATGCCACGTCGTGCAGGGGATAACTGCAGACGCTCAGGCAGGGCTCCAAACTCTACGGTTTTAAAAGAAAACATATGTTATCATTAACAAAATCCCGTTTAAGTTGAGAAGATAGCCGTATCCCTCGGCTTAGTGGATCATCTAGTCCACGGTCTACAATATAATTATACGCTTGCGGAAGATATTTGATTAGATTGACTCTAACATCCTACATGAGTATCAATGTCCCCGAGGAATAACTCATGCTATGTAGACTCTAGATTTATAATAAGTAAATGAAAAGTCTTTACGCTAACTAGAAAGTAGTGAATTAGTTTTGAAAGAAATTGCATGGATGCTTTACTATTAATAGTTTTTTTTTATAAGTCAAAATACCTAACATGCAGTCCTAGCAAGGAATCATCCCACAGAGCAAGTTATCTAAATCAAAACATAAGAAACTACTACAGCCAGCAAGTGTCAAAAATCAACAATCCTATGGGCGTCAACAACCTGACACGAACCCACAGTATTAGGTATGTCTGAACTAAGGAAAACAACAAAAAGACAAACTACCTCGCTATGGCGAGGTGCAAAACCACAGCCAACACTGCTGCTCAGAAAACCAAAATTAGCTCCACTATCTACTACTGCTCTGAACCCGAGGCATTCCAAAATAACAGAATGCCTCAGCAAGAAGGTACAAGTAGTGGCAAGAAAATAAATAAAGTAAACAAATGAACAAGGTCGAAAGGGGTACCAACCCAGGACCCAAAGTACTGAAATAAGGTACAAAACAAATTTAGAGAAATAGAACATACGTGAATCGTCACATACAACCAATCATGCCAGATACCCAAGGCAGGGGGAAAACAAAGGCATGAGTAAATCATAAGAAAGAAACTAAAAAAAACAACTTTATTAGCCGCGTGTGGTCAACTCTATCTAAACAGGCAGGGTGCTCACTAATAAGGACACACCCCTCACAGATGTTAAAATCCGTCTAATTGCGGGGGAGACTTATACACTCCACTAGTCACTGCAGGATGCCCAACCACCAATAGAGTTGCACGACCACTAATAAAGGAAAACAAACCTTGCGGTCGGTGGATTTGCCCACAAACACCCGCAGAACGAGTCACTAGGAAATAAATCACAGGATTTGGCACATCGGATTCTACTCGATATATTCTAGGTTAAAAACACGGTTGATCAACCTCTAGAAACGATTTACGACCCTAGGTAATTTCTAACGCGATAAATAGGGCGATAAAAGCCCACAATAAAACCCTACATCGCATTTCTATAACTCCACAAGACGAGATTTTTCATGCCAAAAACTAAATAAAAACCAAGAAAACTCATAAGGAAGACTCAACAAGTATACTAAACCGAATATCAAAAGTGCACAAGGATTGAGAACTAAAGTTTAACCGTTACCATCGAAATCGGACGAGAGGGAAGGAGGGAAAACCACTACTTGCCTTGGTTGCACCGGAAACGTTCTCTGAATCGTTCCACGCCGTAGATCGGGGCAAAAGAACTCAGGAGAAGTAGAAATCTAAACAACAATGGCGGAAAGGGGTTTAGGGCCGAAAAACCCTAACAAGAAAACTCACGGAAAGAGGAAGAAATTACCACGATAGCGTAGCTCTCGGTGAGAGCATTCCGGATCTACGATCGGTTGAAGATTCCGAGCACCGGAGCTCCGTCGGCGGCCACCGAAAGATTCACGAAATGGAGAAATTTATCTCTCGCTGCTGGTCTGGTTCGGAATAGAAGTATCGGAGAAGATGAAGTTATATCCTAATAACCTAAGAGAAAAGTATATATATAGTTTTTTTTTTATAAAAATTTCAACTAAAAAGGGCAAGCCTCGGAAATATCAAAAATAGGCATCTAAGATGGCTTCAAATCGAAAAGTGCACAACATGAAAGTTGTAGATCTCGTCGAGACGAACAAAATTCATGTTGACCAATTTTTTGATACGATGCCGTTTTGACCATCAAAACGGCGCTCTAACGCTGACAGGAAAGGACAACTCGAGTGGCAGCATACATACTCGAGTAGAAGCATTCATACTCGAGTAGAAGCATACATACTAGAGTAGAATCATACATACTCGAGTAGGAGTTCAAATATACTCGAGTAGGAGTCCATATACTCGTGTAGGTGCACCATACACGAGTTCCAGAAGAATAAACGAGAATAAGGGTTCAAGATGACCTCAAATCGAAAAGTGGTCAACATGAAAGTTGTAGATCCCGTTGAGACGAACAAATTTCATGTTGACCATTTTTCCATACCACTCCTATTTGACCCTCTAAATAGCGCCCGAACACCGACACAAAAATAATAATAATAAAAACGGTCGAGATAAAGGCTTGAACTCCCGAGATTAACATAGAAACTTGCCAAAATACGTATAGGACTCGAGAAAACAACTAGGATCGATTAGAGTCAAAGGGAGAATGCTCGAGGAGAAAATTGACGGGATGAACCCAACAACGAATTCGAAACCTAAATCTGACGAGCCATTCCTGAGATAAAAATTTCCAAATACAATGACATAAATACTCAAAACTTCAATCGCGCGCCGAGACTCCAAAAATGCTCGGATTGCGACGAAACTTGACGAGCAAGTTTAAAATTACTCAACTTAAACCTCATAGAAATATTTTCTGATTTCGATAAAAATCCAAGAAATTGGCCGACTCGACCGAACGGACGCGAAAATGCCTTATCGGCGATGCGTCGTCAACCCGACGTTAAAAGTAACGCCATGACGTCATAAATATGACGATACCAAAACCAAACAAAATCATCGAAAAAATCAGAGGCGTTACAGCGGCCATGGCGGCTTCTTGCAGCGATTTAGTGGGAAAGTAGACGAGAAACAAAAAATTGGAAATTCTTTTTCAAATTTAGAGAGGCGATAGGAGGATTATTCACTTAGATGTAGCGATTCAGTTGGAAGAGTAGAGGAGGAACAAAAATCAGAAAATTCTTTTTCAAATTTAGAGAGGCAATAGGAGGATTCTTCACTTAGTGAATCCACAAAAAAATAGGAGTCGTAATTTGTTAGGGAGTTCTTCATCGAGGTGGTGATAGAGAAAGTCACTTTGTCATCACCTACTCGAAGGAAGAGCTTACCATTACTTACGTCAATGATAGCTCGGGAGGTGGCAAGGAAGGGTCGGCCAAGAATCAGGGGAACCACGACATCTTATTTGATGTCCAAAATGACGAAGTCCACGGGAAGATGAACTTGTCAACTTTAACTAAGACATCCTCCACGATTCCTAACGGGTATTTGACAGATCTGTCGGCGAGCTGGATACTCATTCGCATCGGGTTGAGGATACCAATTCCAAACTTCTTAAACAATGAGAGGGGAATTAGGTTAATACTCATACCTAAGTCGGCCTATGCGTTCTTGAAAAAAAGATCACCAAAGACACAAAAAAATAGAAAAACTACCCGGGCCACTGATTTTCTTTGGTAAACCGTTTGTTAAGACCGCAGAGCACTCAGCATTTAATGTGACATGTGAAAGGTTCTCTAATTTCTTTTTGTTTGTCAGGAGGTCCTTAAGGTACTCAGCGTACTTCGACATCTGGGAGATCGCTTCGTTGAAGGGCAGATTTATGTGGATTTGCTTGAACATTTCTAAGAAGCGGGAGTACTGATCATCCTGACGTTGCTTATTAAGTTCCGAAGGGTATGGCGGGGTTGGATTATTTTTAAAGATGGGTGGTGGACTGAAGTCTTTTTCTAAAACGGGGGTGATAACTTCTTTAGAAGAGTGTGGAATTTTTAAAATGGGAGCGGAGCTTTGATTTTTTAAAATGGGGGCAAAGCTTGCCTAGGGCTCTTCACTAACCATACCAGAAACTTGCTTCCCACTCTGAAGAGTTATAGCTTTAACTTTTTGTCTCAGGTTGGGCTCGGTATTGTAAGGTAAAGACCCTGTGGGTCGCTCAGAAATAATTTTTGTGAGCTGTCCTATTTGATTTTCAAGACTTTTTATGCTTCTAGATAAGGTTCTTATAGTAGCGTCATTTGTGGTTATATATATAGAAAGTAACTCGTCCAAGCTTGGAGGTTTTGGATAGTTTTGAAGAGGTGGTGGTGCATAAAAATCATTTTGTGGTGGCGGGCGCATTGCGTTCGAGGGATTACTCCATGAAAAATTTGGGTGATCTCTTAAAGCGGTATTATAACTATTCGGAAAAGTAAAACAGTGCGTAGGCAAATTCGCAGCAGAAAAATTATTAAAAGCATTTCTCGGCATATTATTAACATAATCTAATTGTTCGGGAGCAGGAGTTGTAGATTCCCATACCTAAGGGGGGGGGGAGGAAAAAGTCATCTCCATAATTTTTTTGTTTAATATTTCAACTTGCAGAGCGAGCTGGGAGACGTTCTCCACTTCAAAGAAACCTGCAGGTATATTTGGGAGAGACCTAGGCACATTCCACATATAAGTGTTCATGGTCATGTCCTCGAAATGCTCAAAAGCTACTTTCGGGGTCTTATGGTTAAAAGTGCCGCCAGAAGCTGCGTCTATCATTTGCTTTGTATTTTGATTTAGCCCGTTATAAAACGTCTGTACTTGTAACAATATAGGCAGTGCGTGATGTGAGCATCATCTTAATAATTCTTTAAATCTTTTCCAGGTTTCATATAAGGTTTCGAAGTCTATTTGTCAAAAATAAGAAATATCGTTCATAAGTTTTGCAGTTTTAGCTGGCGGAAAATACTTCGCCAAAAATTTATTAGTTAATTGATCCCAAGTTGTGATATTGTTTTTAGGTAGAGTGTTCATCCACGCTTAGCCTTAGTTCTAAGAGAAAAATGAAATAATCTTAGCCTAATAGCATCATTTGTAACACCATTTATCTTGAAGGTGTCAAAAATCTCAAGAAAGCTTGCTATATGTGCGTTCGGATCTTCATCTTGAAGTCTGTCATATTGTGCATACTGCTGCAGCATTTGAATTATGCTAGCCTTTAGATCGAAATTATTATTAGCTATAGCAGGGCATACTATACTAGATTCTGTACCGTCTAGATTCGGCCGTGCATAATAGGACAGGCCTATACAAAACTTCCTCCACGTGGGGTTCTTCCATTCTTAAAGTAGAGAATGACTCAGTGTCCTCAACCAGTACTGGGAGAGTAGGCCCTTGAAATCGCAATCTTCTCCGAAGAGTACACTCAATTTCGTGGTCCAAGTCCAAAATAACCGACGGACTCCCGTGGTTCATGCAATAAAAGAAGAGAAGAGAAGAAAGAGAAATAAATAAACTAGAAAAAAGAAAAGAGAACTAAATTTTTTTTTGAATTTGATTTCTTTTATGTTTTAACTCCCGAACTTCCCAAGGGCTACCCAAGAAGGGTTCGCAAGGTACTAGACCAGATAGTGGCACTTAAATCCCTTTGCCCTTTTCGAGAGAATTAGGTGGCGTAGAAAAATTGCGAAGTGGGTTTCTATTAAGAGCGATAATGAATTTTTTTTTGAATTTTAATTTTTTTAGGAGGATGAGAAAGAGAAATGATAAAATAAATATTTTCGTGTTTTCGATATATTAACGAAAGTTGCTCCCCGACAACAGAGCCAAAAACATGGTGATTGCTTTTCGCTTAAGAAAAGAGAGCCAAACTAGCAATCCAATTAGGCAATTATACTTATCGAACTGTAGCTAGGGGACACAAGTGTCGTATTGAAATTCGGGAACCGTTGAGTACACTTACTCACACGAAGACTATTATTTTATCGATAGAAAATCTTTAGTGATAAACAAAAAATTAAATGCACTTAATGAAAGGAAAAATTTCATAAAAACAGAACTAATTACAGTTAAGTAGAAAGCATAAATATGCGATTATTATAAAGGATTAGAAAGATGAAATGGAAATGCACTCGATCGAGAATCACCTCGACAAAAGTCGATTAAAAACACGATAAATTAACTAAACTTAATAGGGTGAAAGGTTCTTGACCGTTGAGGTTCCTAAAGCTTAAACACGCTTCTCTCGAAGTCATGCCCAACTGAGTTTAGGAAGGTCCGACTGACTCTTGTCTAAATCGGAGGCCTAAAGCACGTTTTACGCGGTGAACCCCACTATTGGATTTTACTCCAATACGGGAGATTTGGACGTCTGCCTCTCTCGAGGGGTACGTATAACTTTCTTTACTCTTGAATGCTCACTTCAAACTATCGGCCACTCGGCTAGCCAAGAATGAAAGCTAAGATGGAAAATATATATCGATGATATATCTCCAAGAAAAAGTTAATCAAGAGTAATCCAAGGTCTAAACCCTAAAAATAAAAGGTAAATTCAAAGCATCATAACTTAATCACTCGAACCTTGGATAAACAAGATCGAGTACAAGGAGGATTAGTCAATCATAGTGAAGTGGAGGAGGAGTGATGAGTAGATAAGCATTAAGAACACAAAAATAAGAAAAGATCCCTTTTATATTAATTTTAAGAGAAATTTACAACTTGAAATGATGGAGCTACAATTAGATGGAAATGAAAAGACTAAGCTAGCATTATATTAAACTACTAAATAAAGTACAAAGCTAATACAAAAGCTATTACAAAAGGAGCACTAAGCGAGGATGAGAAAAACATGAAATAAGAAAGAGAGAGAGAGGGAGAAAAAGCATAAAAAGGACTAGTAAACAAAAGGGCAGCACCTCCCCTCTCAACCCAAACTGTTTTGAAATGGAAGGGGGGGCCTCTGAGTTTATAGATTTTTCCACGGGTCTGTCATGCCGTAGGTCATGCCCGGGGAGGGCATGTCAGGGGGCGTGACACATACGTGGTTGACCTCGGGTTATAGATTCTGGCAGGAAGGATGATTGCTTCTGTACGATGGCTAACACGCCCTAGGTCACGCCCGTGTATGGGTGGCGTGACACGTACGTGAAATCAAAATCATTGGTCGAAAATCCGTCAGTCCATGAAAAGTGGGCGAACACGCCCTTGGAAACGCCTGTGACGGGGGGCGTGATAGGTATGATTGGCATGCGGAGGAGAAAATGCATTTAATGCTGCAGGAGATTTCGGGCAGAGTATGACATTCCCTGGGACATGCTCGGGGAGGGCGTGTCAGAGGGGCGTGATAGCCATTTTTCCTGTTATTTGGTCTCTAGTGACACACCAGCTTGACACGGCCGGCGACACAGCCGTTTTTAAGGCCGTGTCCTACTCGGGATGAACTCTAGAATTTCCATTGGTTGCTTACTTCCTTGGGATCAGGTGACACGCCATGTGACATGCCCAGGGAGGGCGTGACAGGGGGCGTGTTAGGTCATTTTTTGCCAAAATTTTGGAAACCTGCAAAAAGACAAGAAAATGTTAGTGGTAATAATATTTACATAAGAATGATAAAAATTAAGATAATAAGACACGATTAGCGCCTTCAAAACTAGAAAATATGATGATAGTTTAGGCTATAAAATGTATTTTCACTTAGTTCTCAAAAAGACAACCTAGCAAAATCTAGAAAATTCATCTATAATCATTAATGTATAGACTTTCCTCCTTAGATTTGAGTGGAGATTGGATTAAATAAGTCCAAATGAAGTAAATATAGTAGTCTAGGTCAATCATTCTTACCAGTTAGTTTGAATGATGATTTGGTTTGTTTTCCTTATTTACATGCTCTATATGGATTTAATTTTCTATGCTTACCTTTTGGTAATATCCTAACCAAGTAATTCTGTACACGCTTGGCTTTGGTCTTATGATTTTGATGACCAAGCCTCTAATGCCAAAACTTGTTTCTATCTATATTAGGATTGAATAAAAAGATTTCTATTTTATTTGAACAGAAGTCAACCGCATATACATTTCCTTTTCTAAAACCAAATAACATATTTATATCTATTTTACTGCTAACTATTTGGAATAGGTTGGGAGTAAATACCACTTTGTATTCACCATCACATAGCTGACTAATACTAATATTATTATGGTGAAGTCCTTCAACATAAGTTAATTTGGAGAAGGAAATGTCGTAAATATTTTTCACATCATAGCCTTTGGTTTGACCATAATAAGAGTCACAAAAAATTACCTTAGGGACATCCTTGCCCTTATAGTATTCCAGTAATTCTTTATTTCCAGTCATATGTAGGGAGTAGCCATTATCAAAGTATAGAAAATGGTTGGTGGAAGGACAGTCTCTCACCTACACAAACAACTAAACATTAGTTTACACTTGTTACCTTGGGCACATTACTTCTTTTAACATTATAATGGGTGATGAAAGTATAGGGAGGCCTTTCATGATACCCCTTTGGATAAAATAGTGTTTGTCTATTAAACAAATAACTTGTACAATCATGTTCTCTTCTTAAACAATTAGTACATTGATGTTTAATGGAATAATATTAAAAAAAACTGGTTGAATTAAAAGTTGGAGTCTTTGTGATCTAGAAGTAGTCAATAAGTTAGTCGTGCCGCCAACGTAATTTGAGCTTATGGGGGTATACATAATAACATACGATAAATTGGATAATTGTTTGGGGTGGCTCAATTAATATAGGATATGCGTGTAGATCGAAATTTGAGTGTAAAGGAGAAACCAAATTTGCTAAGAGGATTTCTACCAGACTTCAAGCCGATCGACTAGATGGTCTATCTGATCGACAAGAAGGATACATCTTGGTAAAGTTTAATGTTGACTGCATAGATTCGACTAGAATAATTCGAGTAGAAGGTTTGGAAGAATCTGTACAGCGGAAAAATCCTTGACAGTGGCATCCCCTTGCAAATCAGAGCCCTAGTGTTGGCGGTCCTCTCTAGGAAGCGAACCTTGATGTTTTGGGAGACGAAGAACCCGATCATACTTCTATCCCTTTCTGATGTGATGTTAGCAAGACATTTCTCCTATTAGTGTGGATATCCAACAAAGGCGCAGATCTACTTCTGTGCTTTTGTGGACTCATAAGAAGATCCCACACAGGTTTCTGATTTCTTTTGGAGTACCTTGATCGAGTGGACACTCAATTCTGTAGAAGTATTTATTTTTTTACTTCTTTTTCATGCTTATCTCAAGGTCTTATATCTAGTTAGGGTTTCCTAGATCTTTTTATCCTGAGAACATTTGATGTTTATCAACTCATAAAAACCGAACAATAAACCGATTAAGGTTTTGTACAATGAAGTTGCTTTGACTAGACGTCGATGCAACTTTATAGTTGCATCGATATGAATTTGTCGCATAAAAGTGGTTGCGTCGAGATGATGTCGATGGGATATCTTGCTTGCGTTGTTTTGAACCTGATGCATAGGTAGAGATGCGTCGATATGAATTCAATGCATTCTCCTAGTAAGAAGATTTTTTATATCTTGGGGCTATATTTTCTCTAGGTTTCTTCCCTTAACTGTGTTTATCTATAGATTAACTAAACCTATTAAATATAGTAAACTTTTCACAGTCAAGCTTCTGACTCCTCCAACATAAGGAGTCCTCCAAGGCCTTTGAATTTGTAAGTACATCCTTTAAGTTTTTTTTTTCTTTAGATAATTCTGCAATTTGATGTACAAGTCTACCTTATTCAACCCAAAGATTATAGTTGATATAATAGTAGTTTTCACTTCCTAGTTCATCTAATTATTTTCATATTGATTTGATTTGTTTTTCAATTTTTAATTTTTCATTATATAAGTCCTTAAAACATTCTTTAAAATCACTTGAAGAAAAATCTATATTATCAAAACATGATATTTGGTCTCCCTCATCTTCTGAATAATATTACAAAGCCATCAGGTGGGCTTCTACGACAACAGCTTCATCTGCACTTTCTGAAGAGGAGGTTGACTTTGAGTCAGAGTCACTCTAAACTTTTGCAATAAATCCTTTCCCTTTCTTCTTATCCTTCTTCCTAAAGGACTATTTGTTATGCTCCTCCTTGCTTGACTTATCCTTTTTGTCTTCTGGACAGTCAGTAGCAATATGACATGGTGTTTTGCAAGTAAAGCAAATGACCTTCTTGTTGGGGTCTTATCAAACTATGGTTTGTTTAAGAATTTTCCTTTATTATGGAGTCATTAGATTTAATCAACCTTCTAAATCATCTAGCCAAGAGATTGAACATCACATATACAAAAGCTAATGGCTCTCGATCAGTTGCCTTTAGAGTAATAAACTTATCTCTAGGGGTAAATTTTGTCCTTTACTTCTGACTCTGCCCCACTCTTCACAAAAAGTTCATAATACTTTAGTTTGCCTAACATGGGATCTGTTGAGAATTTCTTGTGTCATCTGAACTTTCTGATTGCCTATATCCTCTATTCTCATGTGTTTGGGAAGCATTTGAGTAACTTGTCATTGATTATAGTGAGTGAGATTTCCTTGTCTAGAGATGAGTAGTAAATTGTACAAATATTTATTATTAATTCTAGTTCAATATTAACGGTACTTTGTCATTTTTAGCTATTTCCTTAGTAAATTACTTATTTTTGTATTTTCTACTCTAACTTAGCTTTATTTGAGTTTTTTATATTTTTTTTGGCGGTTTTGGAAAAATTCCTAATACACGCCCCCCAAGTCACACCTGTGACTTAGGGCGTGTAAACCCATTTTTAACTATATGTCCACCAGCTGTAATATTAAAGAAATTCCGTACAAATCGCTCAAGTTACACCTATGTCGTCCTTGAAACACCCACTAGCCTGCCCATGTTAGACAGGTATGCTTCCGGAATCTTCAATAAATGCATCCAGTAGTTCAAATTAAGATTTCTTGGGAAATCCTTAGGTCACGCTCGTGACTTGAGGGTGTGTAATTTAAGTTTTTTTCCTATAAATACCCAACTTCTAGTTGAGCTGAGTGTTTTGATTTTTCGAACCATTTTATGGCAACGCTGTCCCCCCACTGATTCATGGTGGCGTTACTGATGCGTTTGTTGTTCCCCGATATAGAGAGTTTGTTGATTGGGACGATCGTTGCCACAAGCTTGAAGATGAGATTCTGCTGCGGCCTTCATCGCCAACGCCATGCCCCGCTACATGTTATGCATGCCATCCGCCGTCGTCGTTACCCTCATATAAAAATATATGATTATAAATTAAATATTTATAATTAAAAATTTTCAAGCATTTTTATTTCAAAGCATTTTATTTTAGCATTTTATTTTTATGCATTTTTATGGATGGTACTATTGTTATTTCATTTCATATTTATGATGGGTGCTTATAACCATCTATTGTTTATTTAATTTAGAATGTTGGAGATTGAGTGTTGTAGCCTATATAAGGCCATGCTGTTGATGCTTTTAGTAAAAATGATAAGAAATTTAAAAACCTAAATTTCAATTTGAAATTTCCCCCTCTTTCCTCTCCTCCTTGGCCGTCAGCCTCATCCTTATTTATCTTGTGGTTCAGCCACAAGCCTCAAACTCCCCCTCCTTCCTCAAGATCTCTACCACCAGCCCTCCTCTCTTCCCTCTCTCCAAACAAACCGGCAAACCCCTCTCTACCAAAAACTGGGAAGTTCCTCCCCTTCAATTCTCTCAGCCACAATCTCTTCCCCCTCTCCAAAACCGTCGTCCACCCCCTCTCTACCTTAAAAAAAAACCCGATTAGCACTCTTCCATCACAAACCGACCAGCACTCCTCCTCTCTTAAGGATTTCGGCCACCTCCTTTTCTCCACTACCTTTTCTCTCTCCTCCTTGAAATATTCAGCTAACAAGGTTCTCCCCCTCTTAGGGTATTGTAAAGGAATATGTCTTGCGTCTTCATCGTCTAGTGCGGTTCCGTAGATTATGCATGGAAATAGATCCAACAACCATCGACGTGTGCTTCCTCCACTCATCTTTGTGGACAGATTTCTTTAGATTGGGTAATGAATTCTAAACCACCTCTTATGAGTTTCTTCTGAATTTTTGAGAGATTGGTGGATTAGAAGGCTAATATTTAGTCCAGATTTATATTGAAATTAGTGCATTAATAAAATCTAAATTTCAAGCATCTAATCCTCTCAATATTTTCGTATAAATTGGACCGGGTAGATCTCGTGAATTCTAGAAGAAATAGTTTTCATTAACCCTTGATTTCTCCTTGAGTTAAACTCTTTTGGCATACACCCATATTAATTAATTTTGGCATTAGTTTGTACTTTGCTGAAATCGTTAGTTTTAGTCCAGATATTTTCTTATTGGGTTTGTGTATGCTTGCGAATAATAATATTTTTAATAGCTAATTGTCTGGATCATGTAGGTCCTATTCGCTTGAGCAAACATTGGCATATAGCCCTTATTAAATCAATTAAAAAGGGTCGAGACCCTTTGTGTTGTGCGTTGTTAAAGATTCTGCCCTAATTGGTTGAGTACAATGGTAGCATAATTAGAGGCATTTTGCGTGATACGTATCTACTTAATTGTTCGAACCAAAGAGCGCATCAATTTAGTATCAGAGGGAGGTTCGTGTCAATTTCCTAATTGTCACCCTCCCCATTTTCTTAGAACGCCGACACACATTTGCACAATCCGTTGTCCAAAATGATAAAATAAATTTTAAATTTTTGGTTTGCAAATAGCGGCCTAAAATCTTTATTTTTCTGCAAAGAAAATCAATTTTATTTTATAATCTAATATTTATTTTCATCAACAAAATCAAAAAATATATATTCATTACCCTAGTTATTAAGCGGGAACAAATCCATCTATTATAATTTAATTGGGTCAGGATCATTCATTGTATTCGCCCAAGATTCGAGTAGGTATTTTCTGTCCCATCCCCACTAAAAATTACCCATGACATTTATGATTCCCGATTAATTTATTTGTGGTCAATAGATATTGCTAACCATAACCCAACATTGCCCCCATGCCTTAGGAAGCCCAACCGTCCCCATGCTTTTTCTCACATTAAAATTGAGGCACCAACTTATGCTTGTTATGGGAATCCTCACGTATTTAGGGACTGGCTTAAAGGAATTGAAATTTATTTTAATTATCACGAATAGGATGACCACCAAAAGGTTATCGTCGTCCGAGAAAGATTAGTAGGTCATACCCAGGTATTTTGGCTAAACAAAGAGCGTCGTGTGGGTGGTTATCAATATGCTTGGCCGCAAATGCATAGCCTCTTCACTTATCAATTTCACCCCGCCTATCTCCGTACTCATAGCACCATAGCCATGAGAGAGTATAGTTATAGTACAATAACCATATATTCTTGTAGGAGTGACTATATTCCTCAGGTTAGGTCCTTCCCCACAAAGGTAGGACTTCCCAAACAGTGCCTCTTTCCACTTTTAGGGAAAATAAGCAGTTTAGGCCCTATATTCTGGACTCGAAAGATGTTACTACTAGGGTTTTGGCTTCTTTAGTTTCGACGTCCGAGCCTCCAAATATTATGTATGATACCCCTGAGGATTCTGATGTAGATGTGGTATCTCTTGATTCTGAGGATGGCCAGCTAAATGAGAGTATTCTGTCATGTATGATAGTGCCCGACGATTCTAGTGATTCTAACATTGAAGGGATACCTAGTGATTTGGATTACGATGTATGGGATTATGGTATTTCGATCTGTGACAGTATCTTGTTTCCTAATACATGATTTGCTAGTGTTGTGTCCTATCACCCTATTATTGAGTGCCCTCTCCATGCTACGATCCCCGTTATGATAGAGCCTACGATTGCAGAACCTGAGTTTGTATCTGAGTCTTCTCAGGAGCCTGAGAGTGAAGATGTAACTATTATTGTTACAGATGATTTACCTTATGAAGTAAGGTTAATTTTTGATGACTTTAGCGCTGAGAACCCAAAGGATTTTACATTAATGTTATCATCATTGCCTAAAGCTACTAGTTAATTAGAAATTTTGTCGGGTTCGATTTTTCCTATTTCTGAGACATTTATTGATTTTGATTTGGATGATGTATCTAGTGTGGAAGAATTTTCTAGCGAGGGTGTTGTACTTTTGTATGACGTTATTGATATAGACCCAGATGAGAGTTTCTTGATGTTGTCACCGTTTGGTGAAAATTATAGTAATTTGGATGTTGTCCCTGGATTGATTTTATCAACCCTTCCTCCTGTTTATTTGCCTACATTAGATGAATTTTTAGGACGTGGATCCGGTGGTCCTAGTCTGAGTTTTTGTGCCATACCCACTCTATTATTTTCTAAATTGGCATTGTCTCGACATTTATATATTAATAAGTTGAGTACACTAGTATTTTCTCTCTTAACCGCTCTTCCTCGTTCCGACCACGCATTGTATTTGATGGATCACGTCATGAGTTATATGTGATTGGCTAGTGTTTCTCTATCGACTGTTTCTAATTCCACGGTGATTGTGCCTCTAGATTTGGTCTTTTCTCGACATATTCATTCATCCAATCCAGCGGCACATACTTTCCCTCCGCCTATTTACTACCTCCACTTACATGTATGTAGGAAGTTAGCTAGCCATTTTAATTTCCTTCGCACGCACTTTCGTTCTCTTCCGAGAGCATCCTACGCTAGAGTTGGTGATTTGGGTTTAGTCTTGTCAGTCCCCGAGCGGATGCCTACTAGCTCCATCAATAATTTAATGCACGTGGTGATTCACTTTATTTCAAGTTTTCGGACTTTTTACTATACATCTCTTTTCCACCTGAGTGTCTTTCTTCATCGTTTCTCTCTCCCACTAAATGTTCTCTTAGGTTGGAGAGTATTAGTTCTACCGTGTCTATTATCCATGTGGATTCCTTGGTTCTTGAACCAGATGGTAAGATTCAAGTTAATTTTTTTTTGCTTGATACCCTTTCGAGTTTCCTCGAAAGTTTTGTTGTTCTTATGCCTGAAAGGTTCTCATTAATGTGGGATAATCACGCTACTACGACTTGGAATGTGTGGCCAGATTTGCCCACTATTGCTGTTGTTTTCGAAAACTTTCCACTCACAGGCCACTCATCAATGATAAGTAATTTTGAGTGGGGGAGGCTTTATGGCGACGCTGTCCCGCTACTGGTTTATGATGACGTTACTAATGAGTCCATTGATCCCTGATGGAGCCCGCGCACAGACTCTTATTTGGGTGGTTTGTTTGATGAGTCGACCGTCGCAGACTGGTGGCTAGAAAATCGAAGTTTATAATGAAAGGAGGCAAGTACACCTATCGCATATAGTACTCGATATTTGGGAGAATACCGAGGTGGTATTATTCTCGGGGATGGGTTGATTATTCCTACTCCTCTAGGAGGACTATTGTTTTACTGAAAGTAAGGTGGAATTTCTTTTTTGTCACTTAACAACGAAAATAAAAGAAAGCTGAAAATTACTAGATTTGTTCAATGACGGGTTAACGCTCGGCATCGAATCGGATTAAGACCAAAATAATTCTTAATAATTATTAAACTTAGTTTTAAAATTAATAAAAGGCAACTTGGCCGTGGAGGTTCAACAAATTTGAGCACACCAATCTCTAGGTAATATCGCTCACTTGAACGATAAGACAATTCGACTGAACGTTAGTCTGACGAAGGATTCCTCATAATGCCCGCTTTACGCTAAGAACCCCGTTATTGGGTGGTGAACCAAATCCGGTAGAACTACGCTTCTCCTCTTTCGAGTGTATGTACGGAATTCTATTTACCCAAGGGGGATCGGTCCATACGCACGGCCTCTCGGGTAGCTAGCATATGGATAACGGAAATAGAGTCCACACATCAATTATGTTGTCCTACGCATCGTTAACCCGGGGTAAACCTTAATTCCTAATATTAAAGTGAATATAAAGAACATTAATTATTTCAATTCATTTTATATGTCCCAATGCTCTTTGATGCCAAGGGCTAAAGATGATTAGCCACTCATCGGTATGGGGACGGCTTTATGGTTTTAATGAGGCGCGAGTTCGAGACTAAACGATTATAAGAAGAAGACATAAAATAATAAACATTTAGATAAAATTGAAAAGCTAATTAAAACGAGAACTCACGCACACATCGAAACCATAAAATAAAGTAAAGACAAGTCCTACTCGAATGAGTAGGCGGGAAATGAAAACATGCCATTTAATTCTTAACGAGTAGGTGAAAATAAATGCGTGTACAAGTTCTACTACAATGAGTAGACGGTAAATGACAAGTCCTACTCGAATGAGTAGGCAGTAAATAAAAACACGCCATTTAACTCTTAACGAGTAGGCGGAAATAAATACGCACACGCGCACACTGTACATGAATTTAAAGAAAGCAATAAAATTATTTCCTACACAGAAGCACTCTACATAATTTGAGGAAAGCAATAAAATTATTTCCTCCACACACGCACTCTACATAATTTGAGAAAAGCAATAAAATTATCTCTTACACACACACTCTACATAATTGAAAGAAAGCGATAAAATAAAGCATGAAAATTTATTCTTATACACACATGAACTCTACGTAATTGAAGAAATCATCCAAATTATTCCCATACACTCACACACACAACATGAAATTTTTAAAAGAACAAGATAAAAGTTACCTAAAAATTAAAACAACAACTTTTCTATACTTAGGATTTGCTAAAAACACATAAAAAGATGAAATAAAAATAAAAAAAGCAAAAGTTTTGGAAATTGAAGTTAAAACCAAAGTTGTTTAAAAATTAAAATTATAACTTTTTCATTCTTAAGAGTTCATAAAAGTGATGAAAAAGTAAAAATAAAATTTAAAAGTGACAAAAAGTTTTACAACCTAAACAAAAACTATGTTAAAGAAAATAAAAAATTTACTTATGAAATCACTTTTACAAGTTCATAAGGATGAAGAAGATATACTTTTATGTAACACAAAGCTTGAAGAAAAACTACCATAATAACATTTCATTTTTTGAAATAAAAACTATAAAATAAAATCTAAAACATAACAACTAATTAAGAGCATGAAAAAATTAACTAGTAATAAACTCATACACACACACACAACTTTTTCATAAAGAGAAAAGAACACAAGAGGTACAAAGGGATAAAAGAGGAACAAAGTGGGCACACAAGTTCATTCCAAAGTCATTAAAAGAGAAAGCTAACATATTTATATTAATAAAAAAGAACTATTACAAA
Source organism: Platanthera zijinensis (assembly GCA_039513925.1). NCBI lineage: Eukaryota > Viridiplantae > Streptophyta > Magnoliopsida > Asparagales > Orchidaceae > Platanthera > Platanthera zijinensis. The sequence continues at coordinate 219,226,613 of CM077078.1, forward strand.
GCTATTACAAAGATAAAGCAAAAAGCAAAAGCAAACATAAAAGGGAGGGGTGAGAAAACTCCTTACATTGCAATGGAATCACCATGGGCAGCCCACAGAACACACTAAATTTTTGCTCAAAAAAGTGAACCCTTGGACCTTACAGAAAATTTTTATTTATATACAAAATTTCGGGTGTGACACGCATTAGTCATGGGCGTGTCGTGGCGCGTGTCAAAGTTACCGTATTTGACTTGGCGAAATCTGGCGAGCTGGCTTGTTTCTAGAAGCTTCGGGACGGGACACGTGTCCGATATGGGCGTGTTGTGCTTGGATATGGGCATGAAATCCTGGCGTTGAGTGCCTAGTTGATGGCGTTGAGTGGCATTAAGAGGTGAACTGTAAAAGCATTGAGTGGCTTCCAGCATTGTGTGGCATTGAGTGGCTGACAACATTGATGGCCGTCATCGACACGGGCATGACAGGATGGACACGGGCGTTGAGTGTCGAACTGAGGGGATGCGTTGAGGGTTGACTGGCTGGAGGCGTTGAGTGACTGACACGGGCGTGTCGAGATGGATATAGGCGTGATAATTAAAGCGTTGAGCGGCGCCGAGAGGTAAAGAGTTAAAGCATTGAGTGGCTTCTATCTCGATGGCGGTTAGTGACTGACACGGGCGTGTCCAATCGGACACGGGCGTGTCGAATCGGACACGGGCGTGTTAGGTCAATTTCTTGACTTTTGCCTGAAAAATTTCAGAAAATCAAAATAAACTTTAGTTAGAAATTTATTACAAAAAGAAGCAATATATTGAATAAAACAAACTAAAAAAGACAAAACTAAACTAAAACAACTTAATAAAAATACTATAAAATAGCTATATTTACAACATATCAAATACCCCCATACTTAAGCTTTTGTTATTCTAGAGCAAAAGTTTGAGGTGAACTTATAAGGAATAAGAAAAACTCTAAGTTTAGCAACCGTTATAAATTAATTATAAGGGAGATCTAAATAAATATATAGGGTATAAGAGTTAAGTCCTAAAATTATGTAGATGATTTAAATAGGGCAAAAGTTTTAGCCAAAAGACTTCTTGATGTAATCAAATTGAAAGCAATAATTGTACTGGTTAGGTCAACAAAAATAGCTTGGAATTATATGAACTTTTGCTTATAGGAGTTTTGTGGGAAATAATGCAATTTACGAATTATGCTCTCAAAAAAGATTTTTGAATTAATTCTAGAGTCGTTAAATTTGCTAAGGGGTTTCGCGGTTTATGAAGTGGCTTCGATTGTGAGGCGAGGTAATTTTTTCTCGAACCTCTATTTTTTTCTTTTTGGATTATTAGGAAAATGAATTCTTATTTTCCTAATATGATTTTGTTTTCTTTTTCAACTTCATAATAATAAAATTTACCCAATGCATATGTGTAGGAGTAATAAATTTTATCCTCTTACTCCATAACATATAATCTTTTTAAATTTTTAGGTGTCTTATTTACGGAACGAAATCTTATTCCCATTGACATAGGATCTTTTAAGGGTAAAATTTTTATCATGCCAAGTTGGACATGATAAATAAGGGGATGAAAAGAAAACTAGATTTTTAATTAAAAAACAATTTTGAGAGCAACATTTATAAATTGTATGTTCTAATTTTTCAGAAATCTAAATTAAGCATAATTGAATTCTATAGTCATTATTTTCTAACATAATAAAAGTGCTCCTATCTATGAAAAATTAGAAGTACTGCCTAAAACAAGTTCACTATTTTAACAAAGCATAATAAATTCTTTAAAACATAACCCCGACTATTTAAATTTTTCAATCTATAATTGACAAACTAATAGTGAATAAAGAATTAATAAAATTCACATATAAATAAACTCAAAACAAATTTTTTGGATAGACAGAAAATTAAGAATGGTATATTTAATTTATTTGTTTTATAAACTATTTTTATTTTGAATTTTTAAAGTTATTTTCCTTCTTTGTATTTTTGTATTTATTTCTTTAATATATACATACTAAAGAAAGGAAAATGCGAAAAAAAAAATTTAGATTTTTAAGTTTTGTAATTTTTTTGTTTATATATTTTTTCGAAAATTTTCATTCTATTTACAAAAATTGGGAGAAAAAGAGACGTTATTTACAAGGATGAGAGAGAAAAAGAAGGGGGAGAGAGAAGAGTATTTACAAAAAATATTTTAAAAAATTTATCTACAAAAATTATTTACAAAGTAAAACAAAATATTTTGGAATTTATGTTTTATAATTTTTTTTGGTTTTTTATGTTTTCTAAATTTTTTTGTATTTTTAAGAAAAATTTTCATACTAGTAAAATATTTTTGGAATTTTTGTTTTATTATTATTATTATTTTCTTTTTGTTTTTGTTTTGGAAATATAAGTGCAAATAAAACAAGTGCAGAAAAAAAAATAAGGGAAAATACAAAAACACCCTCATACTTAGTTCCAACATTATCCCCAATGTTATAAGATATGTATGCAGAACGAGAAAAAATAATTGCTATATGTATATAAAAAGAAAGAAGGAGGGTAGAAACGTCCCTGATGCGTGTTCGGGGAAGCCCATTTAAGAAACCCTGTAATATAAAAAAAAGTAGCAAACATGATAAATAAAGAGCGAAAAAGATAAACGTGGGGTGCCTCCCGGGAGCGCTTTATTTATAGTCGTGTAGCTTGACTATATTTACGGGTTTATATATCGAGGAGGGTTATGGTTTCGTTATGCTCGATCACTGGGTCGCCCGCTATTTAAGTCTTTAATCAATGACCGTTTACTTTAAATGAACCTCTTTTCGGGTGGGAGACGAGTACGACCCCATATGGAAAAACTTCATCAACTTTCAATTGACCGAAACAATGAGATCTAAGTTTACCCGGAAAAAGTCTAAGACGGGAATTATAAAGAAGGACAAGATCGCCCGGAGAAAAAAATTTTGGGGACTTTATTTTTCGATCGTGATATAACTTAGACCACTCCTCATAGAACTTATTGCTCTCATAAGCATTCGCACGCCAGTCATCGAGCTCGTTTAGTTGCAGTTTTCTATTCTGAGCGACTAAGTTAACGTCGAGGTTTAAGTGTTTTAAAGCCCAAAGTGCACGATGTTCTAATTCTATGGGTAAATGACACGCTTTGCCATAGACTAATCGAAACCGAGTACAACTGGTTTCGGTTTTTTATGTCGTACGATACGCCCATAACACATCGTCAAGTTTAACGGACCAATCATTCCTATTAAGTGAAATGGTTTTCTCTAATATACGCTCAATCTCTCGATTTACTACCTCAACTTGGCCACTTGTTTGCGGGTGGTAGGGGGTGGCAAGTTTGTGCGTGACTCCGTATTTAGCTAACGTCTTAGCCAAAAGAGCGTTACAGAAATGAGTTCCCCTATCACTAACAATTCCGCGAGTCGTGCCGAAGCGAGAAAATAGTTTTTTAAGAAATGTAACGATGACTCGCGCATCGTTGGTGGGGAGAGCTAGCTCTTCCGGCCACCTCGATATGTAGTCAACCGCCTCTAAAATATACATATTTTTGAAAGATAGAGGTAGACGACCAACAAAATCTATGCCCCATAAATCGAAAACTTCGCATTCTAAAAATAAATTTTTGGGCATCTCGTCACGAGGAGAGATGTTACCCGACTGATGACAGCTATCGCATGCGCGCACAAAATTGTGAGTGTCTTTGAAGAGAGTGGGCTAAAAGTAGCCCGCCTCTAGCACTTCAAGGCGGTCTGGTTGGCTTGATAATGCCCACCGGCTGGACCCTCGTAGCAGTGCCTAAGTATTTGCAAGCACTCCACACCCACAACACATCTTCTGACCACTTGGTCCACGCAGATACGAAAAAGAAATGGGTCCTCCCAAAAGAAATTTTTCAAGTCAGAAAAGAATTTCTTCTTTTAGTGACTTGAAAATTCTTTTGGAAGTACCCGCACGACTAAATATTTCGCAAAATCTGCAAATAAAGGAAAATATGAAGAATAAAAATGAATGGCTAGGAGGCGTTCCTCGGGGAATCTGTCATTTATTTCAGATTTGACGAGCGCTTTCGAACCCAGATTTTCTATGCGGGAGAGGTGGTCTGCCGCTAGATTTTTCGCGCACTTCCTATCCCGGATTTCCAAATCAAATTCTTGTTGGAGGAGAAGCCATCGAAGATGGCGGGGCTTCGCATCATTTTGAGCTACTAAATATTAAAGGGCAGAGTGATCGGTATAAACGATAACTTTAGATAACGTTAAATACGAGGGAAACTTATCGAAAGCGAAAATGACGGCTAAGAGTTCTTTTTCCGTCATCGTGTAATTCACGTGTGCGGAAGTGAGCTTCTTGCTAGCGTAATAAATTGGATGAAAATGTTTTTCTACGCATTGGCCAAGATTGGCAGCTAAGGCAAAATCACTAGCGTCGCACATGATTTCGAACGGTAGGGACCAAATAGGGGCCACTAAAATCAGTGAGGTGATAAGTTTTTTGTTTTATTAAATTAAAGGAAAACTTGCATTTGTTACTAAAGATGAAGAGTGATTCCTTATCCAAGAGGTGAGTTAGCAGCTTTTTTATTTTTGAAAAGTCTTGAATAAAACGTCAGTAAAAGCCCGCATGGACTAAGAAACTCCTAATAGATTTTACGATTGTTGGTGGCGGGAGTTTTTCTATGATTTCTACCTTGGCCTTATCTATCTCCATCCCTTTAATCGAAATCTTATGACCAAGGACCAATCCTCCTTGAACCATAAAGTTACATTTTTCCCAATTTAGAACAAGGCTTGTGTCCTTGCACCGTTGGAGGACACGATCTAAATTTTTAAGGCAATAGGGAAAAGAGCGTTCAAAAATAGAAAAGTCATCCATAAAGACTTCCATAACTTCTTCTACTAGCTCGACAAAGATCGCTAGCATACATATTTGGAATGTAGCCGGCGCATTATAAAGTCCAAATGGCATTCTTCGATATGCGAAGGTGCCAAACGGGCAAGTAAAAGTTTTCTTCTCTTGGTCATCGGGGGAAATAGGGATTGGGAAAAACCCCGATAAACCGTCAAGAAAACAATAATATGGATGACCAGATAAACACTCTAAAATCTAGACAAGAAACGGTAGTGGGAAATGGTCCTTGCGGGTGGTATCATTAAGTTTGCGATAATCGATGCACACATGCCAACCCGTAACAGTACGAGTTGGGATGAGCTCATTGTGCTCATTCGCCACTACAATTAGACTGCCCTTCTTGGGCACGACATGCACGGGACTAACCCATGCACTGTCCGAAATAGGGTAGATAATCCCCTCATCTAACAACTTAATGATCTCGGCCTTAATGTTGTCTTTCATGTTTGAGTTAAGACATCGATGTGGCTGAATTGTTTTGCTGCAATTATCATTAAGAAATATCTTATGGGTGCAAAATGCGGGATTAATCCCCTTTAAGTTAGAGATTTTCCATGCAATTGCATGGTGATGTTTATGTAAAACTTCCAATAAATCGGAAGTCTCCTGAATCACTCAAGTCTTAATAAATAATAACGGGAAGCATATCGCTTTTTCCCAAAAAGCGTATTTGAGCAATTCGGGTAAGGGTTTAAGATCTAGGGTGGGCAGAACTTCTAGGGAGGTTTTAATTCCTATGTATTTCTTACCAATTGGTTCGAAAGGCAAGTCTATAGAGGTATCCTCATCGCAGTAAAAATTTTCGAGCGCATAAATATCATCGTTTAAAAATACGGACTCGAAAATGGGAGAAGAACGATCTCCAAAAAAGGTATCTAACGAGTAGCAGAAATCGTCGCTCGATGACGAATTTTCCATCGAGGGATTAATATAGAAAGTAACTTGATCATCACCTACCCGGAGGAGAAGACGACCATTATTAACATATATTAGTACGCGGGAGGTGGCGAGAAAATGACGACCGAGTATTATTGGTACCTCACCGTCCTCTTCTAAGTCTAAGATGACGAAGTCTACCGGGAAGGTAAACTTCTCTACTCGGACAAGGACGTCCTCCACTAACCCGATAGGAAACTTAACTGAGTGATCCGCTAATTGGATGCACATATTTATAGGACTAGGAGTACCCAAACCTAAATATTGGAAGAGTGAGAATGACATCAGATTAATGCTAGCCCCTAAATCAGCTAAGGCGTATTTTACTAATATATTGCCAAAAAGGCACGGGATGGAAAACCGTCCCGGGTAATTTTGTTTTGTGGGCAATTTATTATTAAGAGCCGCTGAGCAGACATCATTGAGAGATATATGCGAAATATCCTCGAGTTTACGTTTATTAGAAAGTAGTTCTTTTAAAAATTTCGCATATTTGGGCATTTGCGAGATAGCCTCGCAAAAAGGAACATTAATATAAATTTGTTTTTATAATAAAATAAATTTTTCGTATTGCGCGTCCTTACGCACATTTTTTAACCTAAGTGGATACGACAAGGCCTTGTTTAAAATAATTTTTTCGTTTGAAATCGGTAAAGGCGACGTAATCGAAGAAGGGGGAAGAGGGGTTGGAGGAGAGATATATACCAGAGGATCAATCCTTTTTGGATCGACCACCTCCTTAACACTACGGAGGGTTATAGCGTTGAGGTTCTCCCGTGGGTTGGGCTCTGTATTCCCTGGTAGTGCCCCCTGCGCGCGTTCCTACAAGAGTCGCGCCAATTGTCCAACCTATAGTTCTAAATATTTTAGCAATCTGGTTATATTCTGGATATTGGACTCATTTGACGTGCTTTTTTGTATAACTTTTCCTAAACCGGCGAAGTTTTCGGAGGAGGAGGTTGAAAAATGCGGGTGCAGAAGTAGTAGGGGGATGCTGTACATTTTTCGGGTTACTCCATCTAAAATTCGGGTGGTTCCTCCAACCAGGATTATAGTTATTACTACAAGGGTTGTTGTTGGGGTTGAAGGAAGGGTGACCCGAATTTCCCATGTAGTCCACGAACTCTTCAGCCACGCAAACATTAGGGGGAATAAAATAAGGCAAAGTGGATGAGGCATTAGTCATCTCCGCCACTTGCTTTGTTAACCTTTCAACTTGAAGGGTTAATAGTGCATTGGCATCCACTTCAAAAAGGCTAGCCACCGACTTCGGGCATCCCCGTGGGACGTTCCATTGATTGGAGTTCATAGCCATTTCTTCGAATAAAGTCTGGGCGGCCTCGAGGGTCTTATTGTTAAGGGTGCCCCTCGCAGCCGCGTCAATCATTTGACCCGTTTTGAAGTTAAGGCCATTATAAAAAATTTGTACCTGCAACCATGTTGGCATCGCGTGGTGCGAGAACTGGCAGAGGAATTCCTTAAACCATTCCCAAGTCTCATATAGAGACTCAGAATCGTTTTGCACGAATAAAGAAATGTTCGCCCGTAACTTTGCAATATTTGCCGGCAGAAAGTACTTCGTTAGGAACCGTTCCGTCAATTCAGCCCAGGTGGTGGTACATCCTCGCGTGAGGGAAATAAGCGCAGTCGAATGCCGTCATCAGTTATGCCATTAATTTTTAACGTGTCACAAATCTCCAAAAAGTTAGACAAGTGGACATTAGGGTCCTCATCCGGCAGTCCATCGAACTTTAAGGAATTTTGGAACATTTAGATTACACTTGAATTTATTTCAAAATTATTATTCGCCACCATAGGGAGAATAACACTCGACCCGGTATCGTCAAAATTTGGTCAGTCGTAGTAAGACATTGTACGCTCCGCGGCCACATTTGGAACATGGTCGGCCATAAAAACAGTAGGGGGTTCTCCGATAGATTCTTCGGGTTCTAAAGTTTGATCGTAACGTTGAGATCGAATCCGCGCAACGGTGCGGTCGATCTCAGGATCAAAATCAAAAGATTCAGAATCTGAAGGCTGTCCACGGGTAATACACCCGAAAAAAAATAGAAATAAAAATAATGAAGACAAGGGGAGGAAATTTTTTATTATTTTTAAGTAGTTTTTAAGTAAAAAATATTTTTTTTTATTATATATTTTTGTGTTTTTATATGAAAATAAAGTAAAAGTAATAGATTCCCGGATTAGAAATAACAACGAGGTTTCTCCACGGCAACCGCGCCAAAAACTTGATGGAGCCTGTGCACAGACTCTTATTTGGGTTGTTGGTTCGATTAGTCGACCGTCGCAGACTAGCTAAAAAATTGAAGTTTCTAATGAAAGGAGGCAAGTGCACCTATCACATGTAGTACTCGATATTCAGGAGAATACTGAGGTCGTATTGTTCTCGGGGACGGGTTGATTATTCCTACTCCTCCAGGAGGACTATTATTTTACTAAAAGTAAGGTGGAATTTCTTATTTGTCACTTAACAATGAAAATAAAGTAAGGCTGAAAATTACTAGATTAGTTCGATGACGGGTAAATGCTCGGCACTGAATCGGATTAAGACTTAAATAATTCTTAATAATTATTGAACTTAGTTTTCAAATTAATAAAAGGAAACTTGGCCGTGGAGTTTCCACAAATATGAGCACACCTATCTCTAGGTAATATAGCTCACCTGAACGCTAAGACTATTCGACCGAATATTAGTCTGACGAAGGATTCCTCTTAACGCCTGTTTTACGCAAAGAACCCCGTTATTGGGTTGGGAACCGAATCTGGTAGAACTACGCTTCTCATCTTTTGAGGGTATATACGCAATTCTATTTACACAAGGGGGATAGGTCCATACGCACGACCTCTCGGCTAGCTAGCGTTTGGATAACGAAAATAGATCCCACACATCGATTATGTGGTCCTACGCGTCGTTAACCTGGGGTAAACCTTAAGTCCTAATATTAAAGTGAAAATAAAGAACTTTAATTATTTCAAATCATTTTATATGTCCCAATGCTCTTCGATGCCAAGGGCTAAAGATGATTATCCACTCATCGGTATGGGGACAGCTTTATAAATTTAAATGAGGCACGAGTTCGAAACTAAACGATTATAAGAAGAAGACATAAAATAACAAACATTTAGATAAAATTGAAAAGCTAATTAAAACGAGAGCTCACGCACACTTCGAAACCAGAAAATAAAGTAAAGACAAGTCCTAATCGAATGAGTAAGCGGGAAATGAAAACACGCCATTTAACTCTTAATGATTAGGCAGAAATAAATGTGTGTACTAGTTCTACTCAAATGAGTAGATGGTAAATGACAAGTCCTACTCGAATGAGTAGGTGGTAAATGAAAACACGCCATTTAACTCTTAACGAGTAGGCGAAAATAAATACGCACACGCACACACTCTCTATGAATTGAAAGAAAGTAATAAAATTATCTCCTACACACACTCACTCTACATAATTTGAGGAAAGCAATAAAATTATCTCATACACACATGCACTCTACATAATTTGAGGAAAGCAATAAAATTATCTCCTACACACACGCACTCTACATAATTGAAAGAAAGCGATAAAATAAAGCATGAAAATTTATTCTGATACACACACGCACACTACATATTTGAAGAAAGCATCAAAATTATTCCCATACACTCACACACACAACATGAAATTTTTAAAAGAATAAGATCAAAGTTACCAAAAAATTAAAACAACAACTTTTCTATACTTAGGATTTGCTAAAAAAACATAAAAAGATGAAATAAAATAAAAAGAGCAAAAGTTTTGGAAACTGAAGTTAAAACAAAAGTTTTTTAAAAATTAAAATTATAACTTTTTCATTTTTAAGAGTTCATAAAAGTGATGAAAAAAGTAAAAATAAAATTTAAAAGAGGCAAAAAGTTTTACAACCTAAAAACAAAAACTAAGTTAAAGAAATAAAAAATTCACTTTGAAAATCACTTTTACAAGTTCATAAGGATGAAGAAGATATACTTTTAAGGTAAACACAAAGCTTGAAGAAAAACTAACATAATAACATTTCATTTTTTTAAATAAAAACTATAATAAAATCTAACATAACAACTAATTAAGAGCATGAAAGAAAATTAACTAGTTAAACTCACACACACACACACACACTTTTCATAAAGAGAAAAGAAAAAAGAGGTATAAAGGGATAAAAAGAGGAACAAAGTGGGCACACAGGTTCTTTCCAAAGTCATTTCAGAAGAGAAAAGCTAACATATTTTATTAATGAAAGAGAACTATTATATATCAATTACAAATATAAATCTAAAGTAAAAGCAAACATAAAAGGGAGGGGGGATAAAACTCCTTACATGGTAATGGAATCACCTAGGGCAGCCCACAAAACACAATAATGTTGGCTCAAAAAAGTGAACCCTTGGACCTTACAGATAAGTTTTATTTATAGACAAAATTTCGGGTGTGACACGCCCTAGTCACGGGCGTGTCGGGGGGCGTGTCACATTTACCGTGTTTGACTTGGCGAAATCTGGCGAGCTGGCTTTTTTTTTGAAGCTTCGGGACGGGACACGTGTCCGACACGGGCGTGTTGTGCTTGTACATGAGCGTGACATCATGGCATTGAGTGTCGAGTTGATATTGTTAAGTGGTGTTGAGAGGTGAACAGTAAAAGCATTGAGTGGCTGCCAACGTTGAGTGGGGTTGAGTGGCTGATAGCGTTGATGACCGTCATCGACCCAAGCATGACAGGATGGACACGGGCGTGACCACTGGCTTTTAGTGTCGAACTGAGGGGAGGCGTTGAGTGTTGACTAGCAGTAGGCGTTGATTTACTGATATGAGAGTGCCGAGATTGACACCGACGTGACAGTGAAAGCGTTGAGTGGCACCGAGAGGTGAATAGTGAAAGCATTGAGTGGCTTCTATCTTGATGGAGTTGAGTGACTTACACGGGTGTGTTGAATCGGACACGGGCATGTCAAGTAAATTTCTTGCCGTTTTCTTGAAAAATTTCAGAAAATCATAAAAAACTTAAGTTTGAATTTTTTTACAAAAAGAAGCAATATATTGAATAAAACAAACTTAAAAAAGACAAAACTAAACTAAAATAACTTAATAAAAATACTATAAAATAGGTATATTTTCAACTTATCAAATACCCCCATACTTAAGCTTTGGTTATTCCAGAGCAAAAGTTTGAGGTGAACTTATAAGGAATAAGAAAAATTCTATGTTTAGCTACCGTTATAAATTAATTATAAGAGAGATCTAAATAAATATACGGGGTATAAGAGGTAAGTCCTAAAATTATGTAGATGATTTAAATAGGGCAAAAGTGTTGGCCAAAAGACTTCTTGATGTAATCAAATAGAAAGCAATAATTGTACTCTATGTATCTAGTTAATTGTTCGAAACCAAGAGCGCGTAGTAATTATACCATCATAACAATTGGCATGCATCACTTTTAATTGTTGGTGAGCTTTCTTTTTCTATTTTCATGCCCTTGTGTGGGTTCTTTTATTTTAGATTTAAATTTAGGGTTCTCTAACTAGTTATAATCTTCATTTCTAGCAATAACATTAGTTTGTTTTCATCTTGTTCTTCCTTATTAAGTTTTTTAGTTGGTGCGTTAGCTTGTCTTTTTTTTCATTAGTTGTATTTTAATTATGTTGTGTGTGTGTGTGTGTGTGAGAGAGAGGAAATGTTTCCTCTCTTTTAACATAGTTTTACTTATTTTTGAGAGGGTGCGTGTGTTAGTATTTTTATTGTTCTTACTTTCTTATTGCAGTTTACTTATTGTTGAGAGAGTGTGTCTGTTTTAGTATAGGTTTTCTTATTTCTTTTACACTTCGTTTGTTACAAAAGAGTGAGTGTCTGTGCTACCAAAGGTTATTTCATTTTTTTATTATCTTATTGCATTTCTATTTTTGGCTAATCACACACGTAATTGCTTAACAAAATAATGAATGCCATTAATTCTAATGCCAAACGCCATCTCAAAGAGTGCCCCCTCCAATCACTCGATTAAGATGAGCCTTGTGATGAAATAATCATGATTTCAAATTAAAAAAATCTATTTTTATCTTTAATTAATAACTTAAGATTTACCAAAGATTTTATCGAGTGATATCATATAAAACATTTTATGATTTTGGATAGTACACTATTTATTTTTATTTCAGTATAATATTTTGTATTAAATAAATTAAATTTTGTTTTATTTAATTTTAATTATAGTCTAATTTCTCTTCTTTTTGCAATTTGGGTAATTTGGGCTGCCAATAACAATTTGGAGCTCACAGCTGTGTTCAGGGGAAAAATTAGAACATTTATGCAAAAAACCCAGATACACTAAACCCTAGGTCACGCCCGTGACCCACTTAGTAATGAATATTGGCCTTTTTATCCTAACGTTCACAGGCTTTCAAGGCAGTAGTTTTATACCTTACATGCCCTAGGGCGTGACCTAGGTAGTGAATTCAGAATTTTCTAATTATGAAAGCCCAGTTATTGCATTGTGATCCCCATTCATTCCTGACTTCAACTTGAATCATTTTTACTTTATTTTCTACTCTTTTATTTCATGTTATTTTACTTATAGTAATACAATGTCAATTTATATATTTGATTGCACTTTTTCATGTGCTTATACTTTTCTTTAATTATAAAAAAAGGTATTATTTTCAAATATTTCTAACTGAATTTCTAGCATTTGATCAGATGAGCTTTTAGGTAATTTTACTTTGTAATTTCCTTTTCATAGTTTTTATTGCAAAAATTACAATTCACCCTTGATTATTTCTTAAACAATTTCTTATTGTCGACGTATGTTGATTGATTTTTGATCCATATTCTAGTTGATTGAGAGATCGATAATTACATGTAAACGGCTTATTGGTGGACAGAGTTTCAAGCACTCCTCGAGAGAGGATGACATAAATCTCCCGAATTGGAGTCAAATCAAATAGAGGGGTTCATCCCCTAAAGCAAGCTTAAGGGTTTTGATTGGCCGAGGGGTCTTAATCGATCATCATTAGGTTAGATGTGAACATATTCTCGAAAGAGGCATTTTGATATTTGGGGAACCTCCAGGTCGAATTGTTTTCAATGTTTGCTTATAAAATTGTGATTTATGATTTAATTTACTAAAAAAGTATTCTCGATCAAATGTTTTCTTCTTCTTTATCTTTTATTAATTTTTAAAACCCTTTTTAAATTTCGATAAAATAATATTAATTTATGTGAGTATAAGTAATCAGTAGACCTGAAAAACTACGTCACTTGATATTTTATTTCTAAAATATTTTATACCACGAATGATAGGTGCAACCTATAATTCATAGAATTTAAATAACAATATTTATTCAAAATTTTATGTATCAAGGTTTTGATATTTGATGGTTCATTATTTATTTAATTATTTTAGTATAATATTTTGTATTAAATAAATAAACTTTTGTTTTATTTAATTATAATTATAGTTGTTGAAATCGAAAATCGGATTCCAAGGAGTTCAAACTCTTGGGGAAGGGGTTATCACACACATCTCTCTCGCAAGATAGACAACCAAAGACTTAGAACAGGGAACTGACCCTAGGCTTTAGCATGGAGGTCCCACCACACACCCGAAAAATATTAGAGAGCTTCCGCTTATTTGCCAAGTGCTGAGCAAAGGATACCTCAGAAAGCGAAAGAAGAGCAGGGCACAAGCTAAATGGCCTTTGAGGAACCCCTTGGGTCTTTTTATAGTTTTTGAAAATGGTCTGCCAGCAAGCAAGAAGTCCCAAATGTTTACAAATAACAACTTGATTCTCTAAAGAAAAGATGAATAAAATTCATGCTCTATCATGAGGGCTAATCCAAGATAGAGGTATAACCCTGTCCCTGATGGATGGTAGCGAGGCGGGGGTGGGTGGCTCAATACTGAATGCATTTCCACCTTCCCCTCCCCCGCATCCCGGAATGTGGCGGCAAGAGAGGGTAGAAGTACTCGCGAACCAACAATAGTTCCTGCTGAGCTAGGTCGACCTGATCCATGGTATTCCTGAGTCGTTCCTCCGCTCGCATAATGTGCACCCCCGGAGAAGTCATCCCATCACTGTCAGCTGGATGCCTCTTGGCCTCCAGTATCGTAAACCGCTCCACTTTCTCAGCCTTATCTAAGTCCACCCTATCGCTAACCTCCTGTAATATCAGGGAATGCTTTTGGAAGAAACATACCACCTACCTCTTCATCTCCCAAGTGTCCTACAAGTCGCCCAGATATTCTGAGATGTGTTCCATAGAAGGTGGTGGGGAATATCACCCCTAATATCAACATCGGAGGAGGAGATCACATTAAAGCCTACAAAAGTGAGTTCAAATAAAGTAGGCAGACACAAGAAAATGAGCGTATAAACTCACAGGGGATTGGCATATCCCCCGCACTGGCATGCTGGCGGGAGGTTCCTAGCTAGCCCTAGAAGAGTTCGCCATCAAGAGCCGCAAAAGATTTCCCTAGCCCAAGGCAGTATGGCAATGGAGGAATCGCGGGAAGGTCAGGCCCCTGGGTCGAAGGGCTGGTAGACCGCTCAATTTGCCGTGGGGAGGAATGCCCTAGTTCCATTCTACCGTCTCCATCTTTGTGGGGTGCCTCCTATAGAAAAGGAGATCAGAAGCAGAGTGACGAATCAGGCAAGTGGCCCGCATACCTCATGAGAGGCCTCAACACCGGCGACCAAAATGGATGAAGGGCCATCGTTCGGGGGAGACCTCCTGATAACCTTTCCCTTCTTCGGCCTAATGATGGGATCGGGTGATCCACGCACAAGCTAAGGTGCAGCATCAAGGACCTACTCCCACATCCCCTCCCTCGCGACCGATAGGCCCTCTCGTATCTCTTATAACATGGGCATCGCTCAGCAACAGTTCGCAAGAAAGATTTAAGAAAGAAGACAAGATTTTTTCCGTAGGCTCGGTGGCATATTAATAGCATATTTGTGGGACCCGCAAAAAGATTCCCTCTAGCTCAGGAAAGCACTCACCGAACATGTGGGGTTGGACAATTCTTTCTGAGCTTTGCCAAGCTTAAAAAGAGCAGGGATTCTGTACAACCCCGTGTTTGCCGAGTGGGTCCACAAACCGAGGCGAGCGATCTAGAATCACCCGATCGCATCAATACAGTAGTCGGACGAACCCAGATGGCTTACACACTTATGCCAAGGTTAGGCAAGTGAGTCGTGCGAGCAAGCCCATCCAGCCCATGCCTGCCTTGGTGACCTTATCGCCGGCTAGCTTTCATATGGAGTCTGGCGTGCCATACAGCCCGTCTCACACTAGCCTAGAGATAGAAGGAGAGATGCGCGAGCCAGGCCGCATCCAGCCTATAGGAGGGCGAGTTGACCTCCTATTCCTCGGCACACGCCCAGTGGGTCTAGAGGATAAATTTCCATGATGCCCTTACAGGGGGTTCAAGTAGCCTTCCAGAACAGCGGAGTTATGCTATTGGCAGACCACTTTTGGCTGCACATAGCTATTCCAAATAGAGGAGGTCGATGTTGGATGACCATTTTCTGAAAACTATATATAGAACCAAGGTGGTACCTCATAGGGAATGCTTGCTTGTGCCCTGGTCTTAGTGCACTTTCTGAGGTATAATTAGCTCAGCACTTGGCTAAGGAGGGGAAGCGCTCTTTCATCTTTTTGGTGTGTGTTCGGCCTCGGTATCTTAGAGGAATCCATTTTGCAATGCATTGGTTGTCTAGACCGCGATCGTGAATTTTACTGTCTCCTGGATCCTCATCGATAATAGGAGTTTTGTCAACATCATATTCAAAAAGGAATTTGACGTGATGAAGGTGGAGGCCAAAAGGGTGATGGCCTTGGATGGACCTCTCTTCGGGTTCTCAGGAGAGAGGAAGGAGGTTGAAGGAGGAGTAGGACTCCATGTTACCCAAGGGGGGTGGAAGTCCAGGAACTAAAGATTCATCATCATGGATACCCCTAGTAGCTACAACGCCATCTTCAGATGACCCCTCATCAGTTCCTTCCGCTGCATGTCCAAATCTTTCCATCAATTCTTGAAGTTCAACGCTGAGGGCATCAAGGTCAGGGTCCGGAGGGACCCCAAGGTGGCAAGGGAGTGTTATGTCATTGCGGTGAACTCTATCTCTTAGTAGGGAGGAACCGAGGAGATAGATAGGAGGATGGGGGAGCTATCCAGGCAGGAGGATGAAGGAGAGGTGGAGGAGATAGATATGGAGGAAGAGGTCCGCATCTTGGTGGAGACGGTGGAAGGACTTCTGGAGGAACCTGCCGAGGTGATGGCCTTGGAGGAAGCCGAGGAGGAGGAGTTCTCGATCCTAAGTGAGGGAGCCATTGGAGTGTGGGAAGAGCAGTCTTGACTGGATACTACCAAAGAGGTGGTGGAGATGGATGTTCTCACCCGGGAAGATAGGGTGAAGATCGTATCAGCGGGGGGCTGAGACATGAGGACTAGGGAACGATGCTGGAGTGCATCAGGAAGAACGTGGATGTCTTCGCATGAAGAAGGGCAGAAATGTCGGGGATCAATACAAAAATTTCCTGTCACCACCTAAACCTGGACCCAGAAGACATCCCCATCCAGCAGAAGAAGAGGTCCACAATAGATTAGTTAGCTGAGCCCATTAGAGAGGAGGTGGCCAAACTCCTCAAGGCAGGGTTTGTATCCGAAATCTAATACCCATGCTCGGTCTCCAATATTATAATTGTAAAAAAAGGATACAGTCGGTGGAGGTTTTGTGTTGATTTTTCTTTGATAAATAAATCATGTCCTAAGGATTGTTACCCCTTGCCCCGGATTGACAGGCTGGTTGACTCAGCCATCTATTTTTCTGTGATGAGTTTTTTGGATGCATTTTCAGGTTATCATAAAATTAGGATGCACCCACCGAACATCAAGAATGTCTCCTACATCACCGAGGATGGGTGCTACTGCTACAAGATGATTCCCTTTGTGCTGAAGAACGCAGGGGATACATACCAAAAGATGATGGATCGGATCTTCCGAGATCAATAGGGAGGAACCTAAAGGTGTATGTAGATGATCTTATGATCAAAAGTCGGGAAATTGACTATCACCTCCATGATATGGAGGAGACCTTTAGTACCCTGCAAAAATACATGGTGAGGTTGAACACCTCGAAGTGTGCCTTCGGGGAGAGTAGGAGCAAGTTCCTTGGTCACCTCGTGACTCCCGCGGGAGTGGATCCTAATCCGACAAGGTAAGGGCGATCAAAGAATTGGGTTCACCTCGAAACGCCAAGAAAGTGAAACGGCTAATGAGGAAGTTGGATTGGCATAGATGGTTCCTCTCTCAAGCAAGGGAAAAGTGCTCTCCCTTATTTAAAGCATTGAGTGAGGGATATAACTTCGAGTGGTCTAAGGAGTGCGAGGAGGCATTCCAAGCCTTGAAGAGGAAGTTGACCCAGGCTCTGCTCCTCCAAGTGTCAGAGGAGGGGGAAGACCTGTACCTCTATCTTAGGGTCGGGGCCGAGGCAGTAAGCTCCATCCTAGTCTGGGAAGAGGTTAAGAAGCAACTACCCATATATTATGTAAGCGAGGTCTTGAGAAAAGCGGAGCACCGATATCCGATCCTAGAAATGTTGGCCTTCGCTCTTATCATCTCAGTCCAGAGACTCCGACCCTATTTCTAGGGACACTCCATAAGAGTGGTGACTGACCATCCCCTCCGCAACATATTTGAGGGGTGGAGAACGAGGGAAGGTTTGAAAAGAGGTCAGTGGAGTAGAGTGAGTTTGACATATCCTTTGTCCCCCGCCTCTTGATCTAGGATAATGTAATGGTCAACTTTATTGATGATTACGTGGTTGAGGTGGTGGAGGCAGAACTCACCTGCCCAATTCCTTGGAAGGTAATGTTGGATGGAGCTTTGGGAAGGCATTCCTTTGGGGTGTGGGATATCATAGAGAACCCCCAGGGAATGAGGATAGAGCAAACAGTGGTCGTGCATTTTCCCATCACTAATAATCAGGCTGATTACAAAGCAGTAATAGCAGGGTTACGCATAGCCAGAGAGATTGGGTTGAATGATGTGGAGGTCCTTGCGGACACCATAGTGCTGACCACATAGATCAACGGGGAGTTTGAGGCAAGGGAGCCTACTCTCCAACTATATTTGACTGAGGTGAAGGGGGTCATCGGCATGTTCCAGACTTTCTTCGTCCGATATGTTCTAAGGGAGGAAAATGAACAGGTAGATCAGTTGGCAAAGCATAGTCCCCGGGTGGGGGGTACCATCACCGACCTGTTCAACCCATCCTTAGAGGAGGGGGAGCTGATAGAGGTGGACCAACACCCCTTGGATGGATCTTTTTTCAACCTTTAACTCCATAGGGTAGTTCTTAGAAAAGATAGATAAGAAGCGGTTCAATCATAAGTCGACATATTATCTCATGCACGACGGGCAGTTGTATCAAAAGACCCTCTAAGGAATGTTGTCACATTGCGTGGCCGAGAGGGAGGTCTAGAGGATATTGGACGAAGTCCATTCCGTAAAGTGTGGAATCCATTCGGAAAGCCGGGCCTTAGAAGTAAGGATAGTCTGGCAAGGGGACTTCTGGCCGACCCTGGGCAAGGATGCTGCTGAATTCACAAGGAAGTGCCACAAATGCCAATTATTTGCCCCCGTCCAACTCCAACCGGCTCAGCGACTCAGAAGTATTACGATACACTGGCCTTTTGTCATTTGGGGAATGGATCTGGTAGGACCCTTCCCTCAGGCCTATGGGCGGAGAAGATTCTTGCTAGTTATGATTGATTATTTTTCTAAGTGACTGGAGGTGAAGGTGCTGGCAAAGGTGACCTCCCAGGTTATCAGAAACTTTGTGTGAGGGGAGATCATCTACCAGTATGGATTACCCCAGGCCATCGTCACGGACAATGGGCCATTGTTTTCTAGTACCAAGTTCATCAGTTTCTGCAGACAACTTGGAATTTGATATAATGTTCGCATCGGTCTATTATCCTAGGAGCAATGGGCAGGTGGAGACAGGAATAAGATCATCGTGAAACTCCTAAAGAAGAAAGTTGAAAACTTGAAGGGGAGTTTGGTGGAGAAACTTCCTTCTGTCCCCTAGGCCTTGATTACTACTCCAAACACAACCACGGGGAAACTTGATGAAGGCTACGTCTCCCGACGAACCGCAATGGACAAACGAACACCGATTCATTCTCTCACGTTCCAATTCTATGCTAGCACAAATTAAAATGCAGCACAACCGATTTTGCAATTTTATGATTCCGATGCTATCGTACGGGTTCGCTACACCCTTGGAGATCGAATAGAAGCTATAAGTTAATATCCTTTCAAGTGAAAGGGAATCAACCTGATTCGATCGAGTGTATGTTGTAACAAAAGAGATCCACCGAAAACAACGATTCGGAAAATGGTAGTTCTCTCCCAACAAAACAAAAAGAGGCCCGACAAGCCTCACGAATTTAGAATGATCAAAAGAAACAACATAATTGATTGGATCTAAGACCACGAAGAAATAAAATTTTCACAAATAACGCCAAAGTAAACCACCACAAGATCTATCTAATAGGGAATCACACAAGAGTCGTAAGTTTCATTACCACAATAAGAATAGATGTTTCCGATGAAAAGTGGTTCGCTCTTCTACGGTTCTGCCAGAGTTACTCCAAACAGAGAGAAACTTGTTTGCCTTACTTTCTTCAATACAGAGAAGGCTCGTCGTCACCAGAGTTGTTACCCTTGGCCAAAATTGTAACGCCCTCGATTTTTTTTCTGCGATTATTTAAATCTCGTTTGGCGTTATGTCGATGCATTTTCTTGGCTTGTGCCATCTGTGGAGTGTGGTCTTAACTCCTTAGAACTGAGTGGCCTATTTTGTAGCCTATTGGCAAGAGCTCCCTAGCAAGCCGAGTCGTTTTGGGTGACCCGGTGTGGCATCTCGGGGGATGCTTGTGTTTTGGTTTTGGGTGCGTATAACTTGAGTTCTGTTTGTCGAAAGTTAATTTCGACTTTGCCTTTGCATTTGTAGCATGGGTATTTAACTACGGTGCGAATTTAGTCGAATTCTGAGGTGGTTCGGTTTTCGAGTCGTTTTTGGTGTGCTATTAGTAAAAACAAATTGGAAATTTGTTTGCTTAAGTGAACCGGCGGCTTAGGAGGTGGTTAAGAGTAGGCGTGATTAGAGTTATTTAAAAGCCTTAATTAGTAGTTGGCGGGCCCACTTTTCTTCTTCTTCCTGAGACCGAACCCGCCTCTCCTGTACGCGGAAAAGCAGCGGAGAAACCGCCGACCTGCTACCCTTCGGACGACGATTCCTGGAGCGTTTGTAGACGGAATTCAATTCTAAAAGCGGATTTGGGTTGCTCTCTCTTAGACCTACATTTCTACGGTAAGAGATTTGATTTCCGTGGAGTTTTAAGAGGCCCAAAATTCTGGTTTAGGCTTTTTTCCGCCATTAAAGTTCGAGATTTTTTTGTTAGGGTGTTGTTGCTGCTGCTGCCGTGTGAAGATAAGGGAAAACCGACCAAGCTTAATCAGAAATCGAGGCAAGTGGTCCTTTCACTTGCTGTTTTGATTCTTCCCCCTCTTAACTACCCGGTTAGCCCTAGGATAGAAGCCTAGCTTTTCTCTTTTTTCTTGTTAAACTTTGTGCTTTAGTTTCCCTTTATGAGCCCCCCTCCTTGTGTTGTTTTCGCTCAACCCGCTGGTTGTTTTCACCATTTTGACTCCAGATTTTTTTGTTCTTGTTTAGTGCTTTTGCGGGTGGAGCCGACAGAGAGAGAGAGGTGGTTTCTGTGGTAGTGCTCTGATTAGAACCAGTCTTAGTAGGCTCTCGGGATTTGGTGTTGAGTGTGGTGCACACACTCAAAATCAAAACCCGCCCGGGATTTGGCGTTGAGTGTGGTGCACACACTCAAAGCCATAGTTTGGTCTGTTCATTTGCGGCTAAGTAGTGAGGCGACATAGTTAGAAATTCGTCTAAGTCAAAATCGACGGGAATCACTAAGTGATTCTCGCCGATTTCGACGAGTATCGTCAGTGATTCCGCCGATTCGGGGAGAATAAATCTGGATTCCCGCCGATTCGGCGAGAATCAATCTGGATTCCCGCCGATTCGGCGAGAATCAATCATGATTCCCGTCGATTTGGCGAGAATCAATCGGCATTCCCGCCGACCTCTTCTTGTTAGTGTTTGTTTAGGGTTTTCCTGCGGTAAAGTGCTAAGGCGTTGAGTGAGTAGACCTCAATAAACGCCGTAGCTGTTTTGGCCTTGAGTGAGGTTAGCTCACTCAATGCCACAGCCTCTTTTGTTGAAGGCGTTGAGGGAGTGGACCTCACTCAATGCCATAGCTTTTGGCGTTGAGTGAAGTTAGCTCACTCAATGCCATAGTTTTCTTGCGGGAGGCGTTGAGTGAGTTAACCTCACTCAACGCCATGGCTGTTTTGGCGTTGAGTGAGGTTAGCTCACTCAATGCCAGAGTTGTTTTTGCGGAGGTCGGTAAGTGAGTGAACCTCACTCAAGTCCATGGTGGTTTCCGACGCATAGTTAGGCTAACTCACTCAATGCCACGGTCTGGTTAGGTGTTGAGTGAGTGGGGCTCACTCAACGCCAAGCCGTGTTGAGTTATCTTAACGCTTTTCCCTTACCTTGATTTTCTTCCCCGAGTGAATTTCTTGATTTTGAGGTTCCTTGTGAGCTATTTACTTATTTGTTTTCCAAAAAGGCCGAATCGTGGGTCGTTGTTAGTAGTGGTGGTTTGAAGATCTTAATTAGGGAGGTGTTGTGTAATTTAGCAAAGGGCCCCCTTTTTCTTTTATCTTGCTCGAGGTACGGGCTGGGCAAGGGGGTGGGATGTACCTAGTTCTTTCACATGTAGACCCCTGAGCTTGGTTTCTTGGAATTAGTGGTTGGGGGATTGAGTTTGCCTCTAATCCGGATCCGTGATGTTTTTTCTTCTACCATCTCTCACAGATTAGGGTGTTAGACGTTTCTTCCTTGGTTGATTGCATCATTTGGGCTCGTAGTAGCCTTGTTGACTCTACAGCTTTTGGGCAGAGTTACTGTTGTGTCCTCGCACTTAGTGCTCTTTCTTCCTGCCTTGCCTTGGGCAGTTGTGACTGTTACTGCTTTATTTTCCTCTTTTACTTATCTTCTGATTGACCCTTTCGAGCAGTTTTCTAGTTTTGCTTGCTGAGGTATTCTTTCTTCTTTGAATGCCTCAGGTTCTGGATAGTAGCTGCTCTGACGGCTTGTGGTGTTGTGCAGCTGTTGGTGGTCTCTGGTGCTTTAGAGATCAGTTCCTTGTTTTGCGAGGTAGTTTTGATGTGTTTTTCTTACAGACATACATACTTGCCAGTGGATTCGTGTCAGTTTGTTGGCGCCCACTGGTAGTTTTTACCTTGATACAAGATATGTTATTTTTTGCTGCAACCTTTATTGGAGATAGTCTACTTGCTCTTGGGAAGATTTATGTTAGGTTGCTAGTTACTTTTAAACCTAAAAAACACTATTATAAGTATTACTCATAATCAACATGTTTTATAAAACTTGTCACTATTTTTCAAACAACGTAAAAAGATCATTTTCTTATATATATATAATAAATTAAATGTAGGGTCTTGCATAGTATAAGTTGTCCTCTAGGGACACTTATGCACTCTTTTAGGATGTCAAACCTGAATAAAGTATTTTTCCGCAGCGTATAAGTATAGCTTTTAAATTGTGGACTAGGTGATCCACCGAGGCGAGGAATACGACCTTTAAAAAAAATATAACTGATTTTCTATTCATTTAACTTATAATTTTCATAAAGTATGGTTGTTAGCGGTTTTCCTGAGCGTCGGCAGTTATCCACTGCTCGACGTGGCATCATGACGCTTGTTTTCTCCTACTCTTATAATTCGTTTTCCTTAGAGAAAATGCGGGTTGTGACAGTTGGTATCAGAGGGAGGTTGCTTGACAAGTTAGTCGGGCAACCTTCCCTTTTGATTGCATTAGTAGTTGAGCATCATGTCATTCACACACCGATATTTCATCAGCACGTCTTGGAAATAGCACGAACACTACACTCATAGCATAACATGAAGTATACGGGGCATATTATGTAGTATGGGATGCATAATATGTGTTCGTATATGGATCCACCATAGGGGCAACATGTGATGGTTATGTAGTATGGGATGCATAACCTCACCATATGGCTGCGACTAGCTCGTTTTCTTTCGTTGTATCAAAATGTTATGTAGTATGGGATGCATAACATTTTCATGTGTACGCCGCTCATAACATGCATTAGGGCCTTTTTAGAATGCATAGCACAAACATGCATAACATAACATTGCATAAGCACAACGTGCCAAGCTAAAGACTGGTAGGATGACATATGTACACACATAATTTTTTGAGTCAAAAATAATATAAAGTCATGCATTCCCGATCTAGGCACAAGAGTTAGTGTGGTGGTTGTTAACCATTCTAGGTTAAGGCATAATATAAATTCTTGTAAAAATAAACTCCCAGAGCAAGTTTAGCAGCTATAAGTTCATATTTATGTATGTATTGTCTGTACTTGTAGTTAGTTACAGCTGTCGTACTAGGATCTGACTAAGGTTGCTATGTCTTTAAGATGGCGAGACGCCCTTCGACTAGATCAACCCACCTATCTGAGGGCGAGTAATCGGCAGCGCAGAATGATGCGGTAATCGAGAGCTTGCGACAGAGTAGCGATTCCTTGAGCAGGAAGTTGGTGGAGGTGCGAGACCAGATCCAGTCTTTGGTGGAAGTTGTGGCAGGACAGACTCAGGGAGTGCAAGGCCCTGCAGGGGGGATTATTGTTCTACCTCCTCCTGCACCCCTGAGACCTCCAGTAGTGGTGCCAGCGGAGATGGCATTCATGTCACAGTTTCATAGACTT
The DNA here is from genome assembly GCA_039513925.1 of Platanthera zijinensis. Lineage (NCBI taxonomy): Eukaryota > Viridiplantae > Streptophyta > Magnoliopsida > Asparagales > Orchidaceae > Platanthera > Platanthera zijinensis. The sequence continues at coordinate 219,250,397 of CM077078.1, forward strand.
AGCCCTCTATGTATGATGGGAAGGCAGATTTCATGGTCATAAACAATTGGTTAATCTCCATGGAGGAGATGTTCTGGTACTCCGGTATTGCAGACGATCAGAGGGTGATGATAGCCGCCAATCAGCTTAAGGGTTTGGCTAAGAGTTTGTGGCTTAGAGAAAAGGAGAGCTTGGTAGCTGGATGCTCTTGGGAAGTATTCAAGGAAATGCTACAGAGGAAGTTCTTGCCTTCGGTCGAGCGTGACCGTCTTATGAACGACTTCCTACACCTGAAGCAAAGGCAACTCACGGTTGGTGAGTATGAGATAGTGTTTAGCAAGTTGAGCTGGTTTGCTCCTAGGTTGGTGAGTGTTGAGGCTGTTCGAGTCAAGCGGTTTCTTGGTGGCTTGAGGAGCGAGGTGCAGCAGTTGACCAGTGCTTATGGATCGGAGACCTATGCAGGGGTAGTGGAGGCCGCTCTGAAGGTGGAGGCTATCGAGACTGTAAGGAGCAGAGGCCAACAAATAAGGAATGAGAAGAGGAGTCCGTCGAGGAGAAGAAACCCCAGGTACCCGATGCTGCTTCGGGAAAGAAGAGCAAGGTGGTATGTAGCTTCTGTGGCCGGTCGGGCCACCCTGTCGAGAGGTGCTTCAAAAAGGCAGCAGCTCAGAAAAAGGACCAGGTTCATGCGATTAAGGGTGCTCCTAGGAGGAATGTCTCCTATTTTGTCTGCAAGCGACCCGGGCATGATGCTGCCCAGTGCTGGTCCAAGGATAAAGTCTGCTATCAGTGTGGGCAGAAGGGTCACATCAAGCCTAGGTGTCCTCGAGTCCAGCCTTCTCTTCATGCATTTCCACTTCAGGCGCTACCTCTGCCTCAACATGTGTACAAGGGTAAAGGAAAGCTGAACGTGATCTCTTCTGAGGAGGCCCAAGCTTCGACTCAGGTCATCTCAGGTTAGTTTTTTCTTTTTCCTGCTTGAAAGTTTTATTAGTTAGAATGGTTACAGTGTTGTTTTGGTAGACCCTTAGTTGTGTATACTCCTATCGGGAAATTTAAGGTGAAGACCCGCTAGGCGCGTGTTCTGTTTGACTCTAGCGCTACCCACTCGTTTGTGGCTAGAGCCTTTGTGGAGCGACATCGGTCAACTCTAGACCGAGTTCGTTATACCTTCCATGTCAAGTTCCCTTCTGGTGAATCTGTGTTATCAGATTTGGGCATTCTAGATTGTCCTGTTTTTTTAGGGAATTTTCTTGCGAGGACAGACTTTAAGATGATTGACCTAGAGGACTTCGATGTCATTCTGGGCATGGATTGGCTGTCTAAGTATGATGCGGTCATTCAGTGTAAAGGGAAGCGCTTGGACTTCATCAAGGACAATGGTCAGCCGGGAAACGTGTATGCTGATCTGTGCCAAGATTTTCCTTTCATTTCTGCGGTATGTGCTCAAAAGTTGTTTCCTTCTGGTTGTTTTGCTTGTTTAGTCTCTGTGGTTGGGACCGTTGTTAGTATACCGCGCTTAGAGGAGATTCCCGATGTTCCCAGTTTTGCTGATGTGTTTCCTGATGACCTTCCTTGTTTTCCTCCCGATCGGGATGTCGAATTTGTGATTGATTTGGAACTGGGTACGCGTCCTTTTGCTAAGTCATCGTACAAGATGGCCCCTCGTGAGCTAGAGGAGTTGCGAGTCCAGTTAGATGAGTTGTTGGCAAAAGGGTTTATCAAGCAGAGTTCGTCGCCTTGGGGTGCTCCTGTTCTGTTTGTGAAGAAGAAGGATTGGTCGATGCGGCTTTGCATTGACTACAGGGAGTTGAACAAAGTCACTATTAATAACAGGTACCCTCTGCCGAGGATCGACGAATTGTTGTATGAGTTGTGCGGTAGCATGGTGTTCTCTAAGATCGATCTTCGTTCTGGCTACCACCAGCTTTGGATCCGTGAGGCAGATATTCCACGGACTGCGTTTAGATTGAGGCATGGAAATTTTGAGTTCTTGGTGATGTCGTTTGGTATGACCAACGGACCATCAGCTTTCATGGATATGATGAACCGGGTGTTCAAGGATTTCCTAGACAAGTTCGTTGTGGTTTTCATCGATGACGTACTGGTCTATTCCTGCAGCGCTGAGGAGCATGAGCAACACTTGCGCTTGGTTCCATCAGAGTTGAGGAATCACAAGTTATTCGCCAAGTTGAGCAAGTGCGAATTTTGGTTGACTCAGGTCTCGTTTCTGGGCCACATGGTGAATAAAGATGGGATCTCGGTTGACCCGAAAAAGATCGCATCAGTGATGGATTGGAGTAGGCCGGGAACGCCCAAGGAGATCAGGAGCTTTCTAGGGTTGGCCGGCTACTACAGGAGGTTCGTGGAGGGTTTCTCTACCCTAGCTGCACCTTTGACCTGGTTGACTCAGAAGAACGCGACCTTTGTTTGGAGCGAGCAGTGCGAAGAAGCCTTCCTGGAGCTAAAGAACAGATTGTGTATTGCTCCCGTCCTGACCCTTCTTACTAAGGGTGTTGAGTATGAATTTTATGTGGATGCTTCGCATGTTGGTTTAGGTTGCGTGTTAACGCAAGTTGGAAAAGTGATTGCGTATGGGAAAAGGCAATTAAAGACTCATGAGAGAAATTACCCTACGCATGACCTTGAGTTTTCAGTGGTGATTTATGCGTTGAAGCTGTGGAGGCATCTACTTTATGGGGCTCAGTGCAAGATCTTCACTAATGACAAGATCCTGAAGTATGTGTTCACGCAGAAGGAGTTGAATCTGCGCCAGCGTCGGTGGCTAGAGTATGTGGCCACGACGCAGGATAGAAGCTTAGCTTTTCTCTTTTTGCTTGTTAAACTTTGTGCTTCAGTTTCCCTTTATGAGCCCCATCCTTGTGCTGTTTACGCTCAACCCGCTGGTTGTTTTCACCATTTTGACTCAAGATTTTTTTATTATGGTTTGGTACTTTTGCGGGTAGAGCTGAGAGAGAGAGAGAGGAGGTTTCTGTGTTAGTGCTCCGGTTAGAACCAGTCTTGGTAGGCTCTCGGGATTTGGTGTTGAGTATGGTGCACACACTCAAATTCAAAAGCCGCCCGGGATTTGGCGTTGAGTGTGGTGCACACACTCAAAGCTATAGTTTGGTCTGTTCTTTTGCGGCTAAGTAGTGAGGCGACTGAGTTAGAAATTCGTCCAAGTCAAAATATACGGGAATCACTAAGTTATTCTTGCCGATTTCGACGAGTATCATCAGTGATTCCCGCCGATTCGACGAGAATCAATCTGGATTCCCGCCGATTCGGCGAGAATCAATCTAGATTCCCACCGATTCGGCGAGAATCAATCTGGATTCCCGCCGATTCGGCGAGAATCAGTCGGCATTCCCGCCGACCTCTTCCTGTTGGTGTTGGTTTTGGGTTTTCCTGCGGTAAAGTGCTAAGGTGTTTAGTGAGTAGACCTCACTCAACGTCGTAGCTGTTTTGGCATTGAGTAAGGTTAGCTCACTCAACACCACTGCCTCTTTTGCTGATGGTGTTAAGGGAGTGGACCTCACTCAATGCCATAGCTATTTTGGCGTTGAGTGAGGTTAGCTCACTCAACGCCAGAGTTTTCTTGCGGGAGGAGTTGAGTTAGTGAACCTCACTCAACGCCATGGTTGTTTTGGCGTTGAGTGAGGTTATCTCACTCAATGCCAGAGTTATTCTTGCGGAGGGAGTTGAGTGAGTGAACCTCACTCAACGCCATGGTGGTTTTCGGCGCTGAGTGAGGCTAACTCACTCAACGCCAAGGTCTGGTTAGGCATTGAGTGAGTGGGGCTCACTCAATGCCAGGCCGTGTTGAGTCATCTCAACGCTTTTCCCTTACCTTGATTTTCTTCCCCGAGTGATTTTCTTGATTTTTAGGTTCCTTATCGGCTATTTACTTGTGTTTTTCCAAAAAGGCCGAATCGTGGGTCGTGGTTTGTAGTGGTGGTTTGAAGCTCTTAATTGGGGAGGTTTTGTGTAATTTAGCTAAGGCCACCATTGTTCTTTTATTCTTCTCCAGGTACAGGTTGGGCATGGGTGTGGGAGGTCCCTAGTGCTTTCACAAGTAGACCCCTGAGCTTGGTTTCTTGGAAATAGTGGTTGGGGGACTGAGTTTGCCTCCAATCCGGATCCGTGATGTTTTTGCTACTACTATCTCCCATAGCTTAGGGTGTTAGACGTTTCTTCCTTGGTAGATTGCAGCATTTGGGCTCATGGTAGCCTTGTTGACTCTACAACTTTTGGGCAGAGTTACTGTTGTGTCCTCGCACTTAGTGCACTTTCTTCCTGCCTTGCCTTGGGCAGTTATGACTGTTACTGCTTTGTTTTCCTCTTTTACTTATCTTCTGATTGACCCTTTCGAGCAGTTTTCTAGTTTTGCTTGCTGAGGTATTGTTTCTTCTTTGAATGCCTCAGGTTCTGGATAGTAGCCGCTCTGACGGCTAGTGGTGTTGTGCAGCTGCTGGTTGTCTCTGGTTCTTTAGAGATCAGTTCCTTGTTTTGCGAGGTAGTTTTGATGTGTTTTTCTTACAGACATACATAGTTTCTAGTGGGTTCGTGCCAGTTTGTTGGCGCCCACTGGTAGTTTTTACCTTGATACTAGATATGTTATTTTTTGCTGCTATCTTTATTGGAGATAGTCTACTTGCTTTTGGGATGATTTATGTTAGGTTGTTAGTTACTTTTAAACCTAAAAAAAACACTATTATAAATATTACTCATAATCAGCATGTTTTATAAAACTCGTCAATATTTTTAAAACAACGTAAAAAGATCATTTTCTTATATATATAGAATAAATTAAATGTAGGGTCTTGCATAGTATAAGTTGTCCTCTGGGGACACTTATGCACTCTTTTAGGATGTCAAACCTGAATAAAGTATTTTTCCGTAGCGTATAAGTATAGTTTTTAAATTGTGGACTAGGTGATCCACCGAGCCGAGGGATACGGCCTTTAAAAAAAATATAACTGATTTTCTATTCATTTAACTCATAATTTTCATAAAGTATGGTTGTTAGCGGTTTGCCTGAGCGTCGGCAGTTATCCCCTGCTCGATGTGGCATCATGACGCGTGTTTTATCCTACTATGATAATTCGTTTTCCTTGGAGAAAATGCGGGTTGCGACAAAAATCACCAAGGACTTTGAAGGTTGGCCAAATCCTAGGAGGAAGACACTTATGCTGGTCGAACTACTTCAAGGGGGGATTTGCCGTCATTTTGTGGGTCGTTTTAGGAGAAGAGGAGGGTTATTATGGAGGAGAAGAGAGGAGGGAAGAGGGGAGGAGGCTTGTGGCCGAATTCCACAATAAGGAGAAGGAGGGTTGCTGAACTAGCCTAAGGAGAGGGAGAATGGTAGATTGGTGAAATTTGCCTAAGAGGAGGAGAATTCTCAATAGAATTTAGGGTTTTCAATTTCTTATCATTCTTATCAAATCCTTCATAAGCATGGCCTTTTATAGGCTACACCACTCAATCTCCAACAATCATGAAATAGAAAATAAGAGATGGTTATAAGCACCCATCATAATATGAAATAAAAATACAATAGAATAATGCATAAAAAATTAAATGCATGAAAATAAAAATGTTTAAAATAAGAATGCTTTAAAATATATAATTATAAATATTTAATTTATAATCATATATTTTATATTAGGGTAACGGTGACGGCGGACGGCGTGCATAACATGTAGTGGGGCGTGATGAGTCGGATTTATATAGGGTTTTCCGGACTCATCTGGGCTTATTATCTCACGTGTGCACTACTATTTCATTAGGAAAAGCCTTATATTTGATTAGGACTTCACTTAGCCATAGTTGCACTGTTTTGGCCCATTTTTGTTCGGAAATTGCACCGGGATGTCGGTGGTAGGTACTAGGGTACTCCCCATTTTTATTTGGTTGTTTTTGTTGTGTATTGGTGCTGGGAGCTTGTGCTCTAGTTTTTTTTTGCTGTGCAGGTCGTGCATTTTCCCCAATGCAGGAATTCTGATTTGTGGAAAACGTACGGGCGTGTGTTTCCTTAGTGCACGCATTATGCCCAATTGTGCATTTTGTTGAACAAGAAATAATCGAGCAGAGCTCGACGAATATCGCAGAGTTGAGATCGACGATCTTCACACACTGTTAATGCACGATTACTTTTGAACTGTGTGCGAAGGAAACACATGGTTTTCCGGTATATGTTTAGTTTTTAGCGTTCGGTGGTTAACCGTGTGATTTGTTCATGCACGGGCAGAAGTGCCCATGCGCGAGTAAATCGCACGGTTCCACCTGCATGTCGGGATTCTCAGCACTCTGTGGTTACCCATGCGATTTCCTTCACGCACGAGCGGTAGCGTCCGTATGCGAGTAAAATGCACGGGTCAACGCATCTTCATCAACAAGATTTATCCTGAAAATTAATATCACACGGTTAACGCACGGTCGTGCGCCAGACCGTGCATGACAATTTTTTGAGCTTGTTTTATTTAAGTTCAGGAGTTGACAGAAGACTGGGGAATTAGGCCATTTACTCCCTTTGAGCGGGAAAATCGCTCTCTAGCCGCTTTTTCCTCTCTCCTCCTTGGAGAGCTCATTCGGCCACCATTCCTCTTCCGGACTTCACCGAAAACGAAGATCTTTTGTCGTTTCCTTCATCTCCTTCTTAAGCGAAGCATTTGGAACTCCTTCTCGCTGCCATTGGATAGTTTTCTTGTAACCATCAACCTTCACGGTTCGTGAAAAAGACAGGGAAAAGCCTTTTAAGTAGGTGAAAACACTTCAAGCTTCCTCGGACATCAACCACCGACCGAGTTCGGATTAAGACCGATAACCTTCGACTCCGGTCGAGAATCTTGGCTAGCCTTCATGAATTAGCTTGTAAATCTCCTCTTTTCTCTCATTTGGATGTGTTTCTTTGTTTCAGATGTTTTCCAAGCTTGCTAGGAACTTAACGATGTTCATGATAGTTTTTTATTGTAAATGTTGTTATAGTTCTAAGTTTCGTTTTGCTTCCTTAGCCTGCTTTGGTTTGTTGCTTGGTGATGCGCCGCACTAACATGTGTTAGGGGATGGCTTGGCGAAGAGGTGATTTCAACCCTCAACGGTTACGACCGCACACCCTAATTCTCATCGGAGTATTCCACCCTTGCGAAGCGATGAAGGCGACCCGCGAAATTGATTTTAGTAGTTGTAGAACAAAAACTCATCACCCAACCCTTTTCCGCATTTGCAATCACTTTCCAACGAGAAAGAACACACTCCCTACCTGCACTATTCGAGATATTTGATGCTCGGAGGATAACTCCCCCAGTTTATTACTTGGCTATAATCGGTGCACTTGCCGAGTTTGCATCAAGTTTTTGGCGCCGTTGCCGGGGAGTGCAACCGTTGTGTGTATTTTTTTATTGGAAAAGTGGTTGCAAGTGCTTTTGGCCTTTTGATCGGTTTTTGTGTGTTGTATGACACATCCAAACCCCTAGGATAGAGGTGAAGATCCTTGAGTTGATTTTGAAACCGCACGAGCGAGGCAAGCCCGCTGGCGTGCTGCTGCTGTTGAAGGAAGAGAAAGAATGGAATATTTAGGTCAAGGAGGAAATGATCTTGGTGAACGGGTCATTGAGGACCAAGAGGAGGTCCGAGCCCGCATTAGGAAAATGCGCCACTTCATGACCCCTATCGCGGGAAGTGTTTACCCTAGTTTCGGTCCGGCCATCGTGAACAACCATTTTGAGATAAAGCCTGCCATCTTCAATATGAACCACAATAACATGTAGTTTTCGGGCCTGCCAAGTGAGGATCTGTATCTCCATCTAGCGGAATTCTCGAAGATCTGTGGAACCTTTCGCTATGCCGACATTACAGATGACATGGTGGATCTATGGCTGTACCCATTTTCGCTAAGGGACAAGGCTAAAACCTGGCTCCACACTATTGCTCCCGGGACTGCGACTATTTGGGAGGCCCATTCCTTGAAGTTCTTAGCTAAATTCCATCCGGTCAACAAAATAGTTAACGCCCGAAGAGAGATAGCCACCTTCCGGCAGCTAGACCAGGAAACAATATCTGAGGCCTGGGAGAGATTTGGTGATCTACAGTGTCGATGCCCTCAGCACGGTTGTGAGCCATGGAATCTGGTTGAAATGTTTTATATTGCTGTTGAGCCTAATTATAAGGATATGATCGACGCAACGGCTGGAGGAACTATAATGAACATGACTCCTGATGAGGCTTTGCGGTTCCTTCGTGATACCGCTTCTCATAGCACGTATTGGAATGCTAGAAGAAACACACTTAGGGGTGCGAGAAATTTGTTTGAGGTAAATGTGGTGTAACCGCAAGCTGACGCGAGCCATCCTATTATGGATGGAAGGACGTTGCTGACCCGATTGACCCCTCCTCCAGCTCAGGTAATGGCTATTTCATGACAGGGTTGTTTAAACCACGGCCATCATACTTATGAGTGCCTAGCTGGAGAAGCTTTTGTTGATCCCCCAGGCATATATGCTTACGAGAGTTTGAACTTTATAAATAACAGAACCGCGATTGTCCTTATAACAATGCTTATAACCCGAATGGGAGAAATCTTCCGAATTTTTCCTTGAATCAGAATGCTCCTAGTCAAAGATGGCAGGGAGGCCAGCATCAGTTTGATGCTCAAGCTTCTCATAGCCAGCTGCAACCGCCACAGCCAGGTTATAATCTGAACGCACAGGGGATGCGAAAGAGTGTGTTAGAAGAGATGATAGAGAAATTGGTGGAGATGGCCCAATCCAACATGGCCATTCAGACCGCCTCCATGATAAAATTTGAGACGTAGCTAGGGCAACTAGCCCAAGAGTTTCTCTGAGCATACTCATCATGCCCTCCCGAGCAATTCGAAAGAAAACCCCGTGAGCAAGGGAAGTGTGTTGGGTAGACGAATGAGTGTATTAAAAATGAAGTTGCTGTGAAGTGTGAAATAAATGAGGTAGAGACATTGGCCCTATTTTATTCCAGATCTTCTTGCAACAATCTTGCTTTGCAAGATGTTCAAAAATTTAATTCAAACATCGAGACGAATGTGAGAAAATCACTCGTGCTAGCTGATGGGTCTGTAGTGAAGACCAACGATAAGATAAAGGAGGTGGAAGTGATGTTGAACGGGGATCGGTAGTCATTGATTTCCATGGGCTAGGACCAATAGAGAATGCTTCAAAACCCATCTTAGGGGTCCCCTTTCTGAAATCTAGTGGGGGCAACGTTACAGTTTAACGCGAGCGGCATCACCTTGGAATCCATGGTTGATGCGCCTTTACCGCCGTCTCTTACCTCTATGATGCTGAATGTGCCCGAAAAACCGCAGGATTTAAATGTTGTGTTATCTGATGATTTGCCTAGTGTTGTTGAGACAGGTATGCTATAGAAAGGATAAACAAAAGCAGAGTTGCTTGGAGTGCAGCGAGTTGCAGATGAGAAGAGTAGTAGTTATTGGAGTGAGAATCACGTTGCTGAAACTAAGGAGGGGAGAACGGCTGTTGAAAGCATGCATGAAATAGAATCGAAAACATATCATGAATCAAATTATGTTTATAAAATTGTAAAACTGGTAACTTGGCCTTATCTATCACCTACCGCGGGTGAGGAGCGGATGCCTTTGGACGGAAAAGCTAGAGCTACTTCTGAATTGGGTGGGTGGTTGTACCACCTTGGAAATCTCCATCCGTGGAATTGCAAAAAAATGATCTTTGAATGAGCAAGGCGCAGGATTTTGCCCGCCAGTGCGAGAAGGAAGAGGCTAGGGGCAGGGGAGATTCGTCTTCCCTGGGCCCTAAAGCTTTCGCTTCTCCCTCATCTCGCGTGTCAGGGGGGATCTATCACAATTCAGCGGTTCGCTGAGATGTGACGGATCTCTGGGGCACCTTCTTCTTCTTTTCTAGTATAATTTTTGCTTAATGTTATGTGCTTTGTTTTGGATTTAATCATGCGTACTGCACTTATGCTTTTGAACAATATATAAAACTGCTAATACAGGTATTTTGTCCACCTTAAGGATGGTAAAGAAAAGTGGCTCCTAGGAGAGAACCAATTATTTTGTTTTAGTTTGTTTTTATGTGCATATTCTTTAGTTTGGCTTGTTGTGCTTGGAGGTACTTTCGTTTGCAGGTGGAGTTCATTCGGGTCGTGGACTTTTGACAGAAATTAACGCCAATCTTCTGGTATGCTCATTTCTGAGTATTGGGTAACCCCTTCTCCTTACGTGCTTTTTAGTTTCATGATCACATTGTGTTATTAGGATGTTTAGGCTAAGTATGGTGGGGAGAGTTATGTGGGGTACTCACGCACATGCATTTTACCTTTTTTATTGAAGAAGATTATATTCATTTATTGTATATGTTGTTTGGCATTGCATACCATTGCACCACACTTAAGTGTGTGCTTGGAAAGGACCACGTCGTGAGTTTTATTATCACTAGTGTGCAATTTGGAAAATTTTTGCGCTGGCCGAGGATTGTGAGGCAGAGTAAAATGTTGACTCCAGTAGTGCCCCTAATCGAGTGCTCAAGTCTCATTTAGGAATACGTGTATAATTAAATTGTTTTTATACTTATAGCGTATTTTATTTCTATGGGCGTAAATCTTGTTTATTCTACTCTCCTATGTCGAATACAGTATGAATCAAATGGTAGCGTAGGGATGTGTTCCAACATCGCTAGCCTCGTATTTCTCGAGTCGGGAGGAAGTATTGACTTTCTCAGTGGCTAAGAACATACCCCTAGATACTCTAAAAGCATGGGTACATGGTTAGTCAAGTGCGTGCGTGATGTAGGCCATCACTTTGTTCTAGTTTGAGCCTTGTACAATTCCCGATGCCTATCCGTTGCTATCCTCGTCGAGCCTATCCCTTCCTTTGGCTTCGCTACGCCTCGCTACCAAAGCTATATAGCATTTCCTACTCCCACACCCGAATATGGTTGCTCAGTTGGTTTGTTTTTTTGTAGATTTGTTTCAGTTATGTGTGGCTGTTATGCGGGAGCTTCGTGCCGCTTGTGGTGTTGCCTTGTTTTCGGCTTGTTTTGGTTTTTTTGTTTTTAAAAAAAGGCAAAGAAAAGAAAAATAAGGGAAAAGAAAAAAAATTCTTTTGTCATGGAGTTGTGAAATTTTGTTATATTGTATTCATTATGGCGTGCACGCACCATAAAAAGTCCAAGTCTGGTGGTGCGGTGCGTGTGTTTTTCTTTGAGTGTAGTGGTGTGTTTTTCTGGCGATCTCATTTTGGTTGTGTGTTTCCGTCTTGTTTATCTTTGTATACCCCACCTTATCCTAAGCCTCCATTATAATCCAATTCCTACGGATTCACTCTTGAGTCAAACTAGTATCGTGGAGAGAGTGTGAACGTGCGAGCTTATGGTCATCGACATTAGTGGATTCCTTTGGAGGTTATCCTGATCCATTTCTTTGGCAATGCTCAACTCTGTGTTTGTCTGCTTTCTCCATGCGCGTGACCAAATGATTCCCCTCGATTATATAGTAGAGTAGTAATAATATTTTGATACGCCTTTAGAAATATATAGGCTATTAGTGCATGACCAGAAATTCCTTCTACGGTATTCCTAAAAGCCTGAGTGTGCGATTTTGCATGGTACTCCGGTGCACAGTTTTTGGCCATCTATGCTATTTTTCTCATCCGCGTTAGGGATGATTTGCTCGGGATGAAAAAATGTTTAAGTCTGGTGGTGTGATGAGTCTGATTTATATATGGTTTTTCGGACTCATTTGGGCTTATTATCTCGCTTCTACACTACTATTTCATTAGGAAAAGTCATATATTTGATTTGGGCTTCACATAGCCATTGTTGTACTGTTTTGGCCCATTTTGGTTTGCAAATTGCACTAGGATGTCGAGGTAAGTACTGGTGTACTCCCCATTTGGATTTGGTTGTTTTGTGTTGTGTATTCGTGCTGGGAGCTTGTGCTCCTGTTTTGGTTTTTGCTGTCCAGGAGGTGCGTTTTCCCAAAGGCAGGATTTCTGATTTGTGGAAAATGCACGGGCGTGCATTTCCTTACCGCACGCTTTATTCTCGATTGTATGTTTTGTCGAACAAGAAATTGTCGAGCGGAGCTCGAAGAGTATTGTCAAGCTGAGATCGACGATCTTCACGCACGGTTAACACATGATTTCTTCTGAACTGTGCGCGAAGGAAACACACGGTTTTCCTGTAGCTGTTTTGTTTTTAGCATTCTGTGGTTAATCGTGTGATTTGTTCACACACGGGCAGAAGTGCCCATGCGCGAGTAAATTGCATGGTTCCACCTGCTTGTTGGAATTCTCAGCACTCTGTGGTAACCCGTGCATTTCCTTCATGAACAGGCGATAGAATCCATGCGCAAGTAAAATGCACGGGTCAACACATCTTCATCCGCAAGCTTTATCATGAAAATTAATATCGCACAGTTAACGCACGGTCATGCACCAGATCATGAGTGGCCATTTTTCTGACCTTTTTGTATTTAAGTTCAGGAGTTGACTGAAGACAGGGAATTCTGCGATTTCCTCAAATTTGAGCGAGAAAATCGCTCTCTAGCCGCTTTTTCCTCTCTCCTCCTTGGAGAGCTCGTTCGACCACCATTCCTCCTCCAAACTTCACCGCAAGAGAAAATCTTCCATCGTTTCATTCATCTCCTACTCAAGAAGAGAATTTGGAGCTCCTTCTCGCTGCCATTGGAGAGTTTTTCAGGGACCATCAACCTTCATGGTTCGTAAAGAAGAAGGGGAAAAAGCCTATGAAGTAGGACAACACTTCAAGCTTTCTCGGGCTTCAACCACCGACCGAGCCCGGACCAAGACCGACAACCTTCGACTCTAGACGACAATCTTGGCTAGACTTTGTGTGATTGGTTGTAAATCTCCTATTTTCTCTCATTTGGATGTGTTTCTTTGCTTCGAAGGTTTGCCAAGCATGCTAGGAACTTAACGATGTTCATGATGCTTTATTATTGTAAATGTTGTTGTAGTTCTTAGTTTTGTTTTGCTTCCCTAGCCTGCTTTGGTTTGTTTCTTGGTGATGAACCGTACTAATGTGTGTTTGGGGCTGCCTTGGCAAAGAGGTGCTTTCGACCATCAACGGTTATGATCACACGCCCTAATACTCATCAGAGTATTCCACCCTTGCGAAGTGGTGAAGGTGACCCGCGTAATTGATTTTAGTAGTTGTAGAACAAAAACTCATCCCCAAACCTTTAACGCATTTGAAATCACTTTCCAACGAGAAAGAACACACTCCCTACCTGCACTCCTCGAGAGATTCGAAACTCAGTGTTCAACCATCGACCGAGCTCAGACGAAGACCGCCAACCTTCGACTCCGGCCGAGAATCGTGGCTAGCCTTCACAAGTTGGGTTGTAAATCTTATCTTTTCTCTTATTTGGATTTGTTTCTTTGCTTTGGATGTTTGCCAAGCTTTCTAGGAACTTAACGATGTTCATGATGGTTTATTATTGTAAATGTTGTTGTAGTTCTTAGTTTGGTTTTGCTTCCTTAGCCTGCTTTGGTTTTTGCTTGGTGATGCGCCACACTAATGTGTAATAGGGGCATGTCACGCAAAGAGGTGATTTCGACCCTCAACGGTTATGACCACACGCCCTAATACTCATCGGACTATTCCACCCTTGCGAAGCGGTGAAGGCGGACCGCGTAATTGATTTTAGTAGTTGTAGAAAAAAAACTAATCCCCCAAACCTTTACCTCATTTGCAATCACTTTCCAACGAGAAAGAACACACTCCTTACCTGCACACCTCGAGATATTCGATACTCGGAGGATAACTCCCCAAGTTTTTTACTTGACTACAATCGTTGCTCTTGCCGAGATTGCATGAGGCACAACGTTGGCGATGAATGTCGCAGTAGAATCCCATCTTCAAACTTGCGTCAACGATTGTCCCAATTAATAAACTCTCTATGTCGGGGATCAAAGGCTGCTACAGCAACGTCATCCTAAACCAGTGGAGGGATAGCGTCGCTATCAATCCTCTCCCACTCAAAATTACTCATCACCGATGAGTGGCCCGTGAGGGGAAAATAGTCGAAAGCAGAAGCAACAGGGTGCAAATCTGGCCCCACAATACAAGTCATAGTAGTGTGATCATCACACATTAAATATCACCTATTAGGCAAAAAGGTCTTGGGGAACCTTGGAAAAACATTAGTCAAAGAAGGAGAAAAGTTTCAACCTCAATATTAAACATACCTCCAATAGAAACCGTAAGAGAGAGAGATCCAGGACCCAGCTCACCCCTCAACCCATTAGAAAACAAAGTGGACGGAATAAACAGAGAGGAAGATAATTCAAGTGGTGGAGAAACATAAGGCGTTAAATCTGAAATATTGAAAATAGGGTGTATACCCCAATCATTGGGTATCTCCAAAAGATATGCATTTTCTCCTAACCTCTTTAAAATTCGGAAAGGACTGGCTCGCCGATTCACTAACATTTTTATGGAGCCCGAAGGCAACCGTTCAGGGATGAGACACACCAAGACCAAATCATCAACATTAAAGTGAGACATTATTCTATGTACGTTAGCATAAGATATATAAAATGCATATTGGGCGACTAAGGTTTCATGAATGTCCTTATGTAAATTGCGAGTATGAGGACAAAATTCTTGTGCAAATTCCCATGATTTATACGTTGGAGGTAACAGAACAAAATTAGGTGGCACCAGTGATTAATAGTTGTGTACGAGTTCATTGGGTGATAAACCAGTAAGTCGAGGTGGAGGATTACTAAAAGTGAGTTGGCATGTGCAATAATCTTTAGTTATCATGTGGATGAGATAGTAAAAATGTGGCCAACGAAACGTTTCCTCCACTAACAGAATAATCATACCGCGACCCAACATAACTACAAATCCATCGATATGGATCTCTCTAACGATAAGGAGGTGCAAAGAAAAGAGTGGATCATACCACTTTAGGTAAATCTTGGCACTATCTAACATATCGCATATGGTATTCAAATTGGAAAAGCGAAATCGATCTATTATGGTGTGATTATCATTGCACAAATGCCAAGATTTCATTTCCGACTGCCAATATTCCGAGCAAGGAGCATCACCCTTAGCTAGAAGGCACCCTAAAACATTCATAATTTTGCCACTAAAAGACTCGCAGGCAATGTTCGTATGATTCATCAAACTTAAGGTCTACTTCTCTACCGAAAAGGTCAACAGAGGGGCTTACAAAGCAAACATTGCAAAATACTTCGGACTAGGCATAGCAAGTTCGTGTTGTAATAAGTACTCTAATCAAGTGACTACATCAGGAGGTAGAGTCGGTAAAATTAAACTCGTGAGAAAATCAATTTTGTCTTGAATTTCTTGCAACGGAGACAAAATCAATGGAAGCTCATTCAGGTCTACACAATTAACGTTATCCAAAAGTACAACTCCCTCGCTAGAAAATTCTTCCGCACAACATACTTCATCCAAATCAGAATCAGTAAAGGTCTCAGAAATAGGCAAAACCAAACCCGACAAATTTCTAATTCACATGTAGCTTCAGGTAATGGTGATAAAATCAAAGAAATATCATTCGGGTTCTCAGGTCCAAAGTCATCCAAAATTATCAGTCCCTCATAAGGTAAATCTTCCCAATAAGTCAGAACATCCATTAAATCAGGGTCATCAGACCATTCCTCAATTAGCATAGGGGATGGATAAGGGGTAAGGTCGAGGGTAGGTTAGATATTCATATGGTGTGGCACTTAAGAGGGAAATTCCTCTTCCATGTCACTTGGGTTACCCAAGTCCTCAAAGTCACTAAAATCTTCATCAAAAATGATTATTCCCTCAGCGGGGGGCTCATTCAAAGTTAATAACTCAGAATCATCTGAAGATTCAAATACAAGATCAGTAAGTTCGGGAGGAGACTATAATAAGACTAAGGTCGTCGGTTGAGTTGGGCACTCGATAGTATGGGGGTCAGACATTCCCCGAACATCATGAGTATAAATCATGGGGCAACTCTCACTGACTGGAATACTCTCCCCCCGCGGGCTCATGGCATCCCTAGAAGTAACATCTATCGAGTCTGAAACTTATGGAATAAACTACATATTTTCCTTAAAGGTGGAAATAGGCGCACTTTGGATAGTCCTACCCTTATGGGGAAAGGATCTAGCCTGATTCATATGGTCACTCCTATAAGAAGATATGAGTTTAGTGTCATAACTATACTCGCTCACGGTTGTGGTGCTAGATCCACACGCGGGCTTGGTGATGTTCGCACACGCGGACTTGGAGCCTGTAGTACGGAGGTAGGCGGGGTCAAATTGATCCTTGAGAAGGCTACGTATTTGCGGCCATGCGTATTGATAATAACCCACAAGTCGCTCTTCATTATGCCAAAACACCTGGGCTTGACCTACTAATCTCTCTCGGGCGATGAAAACCTTTTGGTGGTCGTCTCATTCGTGATAATAAAAATAATTTTCCATTCCCTTAAGCAAGTCCGTAAAAATTTGTGGACTCCCATAACCATCATAAGTGGGTACCTTGTTCGTAGTGGGAGGAAAAGTGTGTGGACGGTTTGTTTTCTCATGGCATATAGGCAAAGTTAGGGTGTGATTAGCCATACCTTTAGCATACAATTAGTCTAATCGGGAAACATAAATGTCATGGACCATATTCAGAAAGAGTAGAGAAAATTTAATAAGTTATAACAAGTGAAGTATCGTGTACCCAAGTCTAGTGTGCATGCAAAGATAGAAAACTGATTTTGTCCTGATATAATTTATGTAAGACAAATTTGTTCCCGCTTAATAACTAGGATAGTTAAAATATTTTTTTGATTTTTTTGATGAAATTAATAAGAAGATTATTTTAAAAAAATTGTTTGATTTTTTTACAGAAAAATAAAAATTTTTGGCCTGTATTTGAATATCAAAAATTAATTTTTTTTGTTTTTTTTGGACAAAGAATCGGGCTAGTGCGTGTCGACATTCTAAGAAAAGGTCGAGGGTGACAATTAGGAAATTGACTCAAACCTCCCTCTGATATCAAATTTATGCTGGCTACGTCTCCCGACGAACCGCAATAGACAAACG
Organism: Platanthera zijinensis; assembly: GCA_039513925.1. NCBI lineage: Eukaryota > Viridiplantae > Streptophyta > Magnoliopsida > Asparagales > Orchidaceae > Platanthera > Platanthera zijinensis. Next base: position 219,267,456 of record CM077078.1, read on the forward strand.
AACAACGATTCGTTCTCTCACGTTCCAATTCTACGCTCGCACAAACTAAAATGCAGCACACCCGATTTTGCAATTTTATTATTCTGATGCAATTGTACGGGTTCTCCAAACACTTGGATATCGAATAAAAGCTACAAGCTAATATCCTCTCAAGCAAAAGGGAATCTACCCGATCATATTGAGAGTGTGTTGTACCAAAAGAGATCCACCGAAAACAACGATTCTGAAAATGGTAGATCTCTCCCAGCAAAAGAAAATGAGGTCCGCGAAGCCTCATGAATTTAAGATGATCAAAAGAAACAAAAAAATTGATTGGATCTAAGACAATGAAGAAATAAAAATTTCTCAAATAAAGCCAATGTAAACCACCACAAGATCTATCTAAGAGGGAATCACACAAGAGTCAAAAGTTTCGTTACCCCAATCGGAATAGATGATTTCGATGAAAAGTGATTCTCTCTTCTACGATTCTGCCAGAGTTACGCAAAATAGAGAGAAACTCGTTCGCCTTCCTTGCTTCATGCCGGAGAAGGCTCATTGTAACCGGAGTCATTTCCCTTGGCCGAAATAACTAAGGAGGGACTTTGAAGGTTGGCCAAACCCTAGGAGGAAGACACCTATGCTTGCTGAACTCCTTCAAGGGGGGATACGCCGTCATTTTGTGGATCATTGTAGGAGATGAGGAGGGTTAATGTGGAGGAGAAGAGAGGATTGAAGTGGGGAGGAGGCTTATTGTTGAATTCCACAAGGAGGAGAAGGAAAAGGGTGGTCGAAAGAGCCTAGGGAAAGGGAGAAAGGGGGATGGACGAAATTTTCCAAAGAGGAGGAGAATTCTTAATAGAATTTAGGATTTTAAAATTCTAATCATTCTTATCAAATCCTTCATAAGCATGGCATTTTATATGCTACCCCACTCAATCTCCACCATTCATGAAATAGAAAACAAAAGAGCTTATAAGCACCCATGATAATATGAAATAACAATACAATAGGATAATGCATAAAAAATAAAATGCATGAAAATAAAATGCTTAAAATAAAAATGTTTAAAATAAGAATGCTTTAAAATATATAATTATATATATTTAATTTATAATTATATATTTTATATGAGGGTAATAGCGCCAGCGGACGGCGTGCATAATATATAGCGGAGCGCGACATTGGCGATGATTGTCGTGGTAGAATCCCATCTTTAAGCTTGTGACAACGATTATCCCGATAAATAAACTCTCTATGTCAGGGATCAAAGTCCGCCTCAGCAACATCATCCTGAACCCGTGGTGGGATAGCGTCGCCATCAAAACCCCTTTCAAGCTCTCTCATGGTTTCAAAGCGGTACTCCCCATAGAATTTGAGGTCCGGACGCCTCGGGTGGTCGGGGTAGAAGAAAGAAGGGAAGAGTGGTGGGCTGAGAATGAGGATTAATTATGACTCTCCCTGGATTTGGTGGAGGAGTTTCGTGACGTATCTGCCATCCGACAGGAAGAAGTGAAACGGAGAATGGCTAAGTACTTTGACAAGTACGTCAGGGTCAAGGAATTCGCGGAAGGGGACTAGGTCCTGAAGAAGGTGTATGCAGCAGGAAGATCAGATATAGTGGGAAAGCTCAACCCCACCTGGGAGGGTCCGTACATTATAGAGGAAGTCCTGAGGTCAGGAGGGCATCATCTCAAGAATGCAGAGGGCGAGACCTTAAGAAAAACCTTGAGTGGTGATGACTTAAAAAACATCTACCCATAAAACATGTACGTCCTTTCATTTGATGAACATTAAATCTTTTGACCCTCAAACTCTTTTGGTAGTATAACTTGTTACAGGTCATGTACATGAAATGAGTCTCGAGACGCTCTCTGTATCAGGCTTCCATCTAGCTGGTAGGGTCGGGATCCTCGATGGACATCATTCTAGCTATGGAGTTAGGTCTCGAGATGCTCCCGCTGTCAGGCTTCCATCTAGCTGGCAGGGTTGGGATCCTCATTGGACATCATTATGACCCTGGAGCTAAGTCTCGAGATGCTCCCACTATCAGGCTTCCATCTAGCTGGCAGGGCTGGGATCCAAGATGGACATGTTTCTTTCTCTGAGGTTTGGTCCCTAGATGCTCCCACTGTCAGGCTCCATCTAGATAGTAGGGCCGGGATCCTCGATGGACATTGTTATGACAATGGAGTTAAGTTTCGGGATGCTCCTGCTACCAGTCTCTCATCTAGCTGGAAGGTTCGGGATCCTCGATGGACATGGTTCTTGTTTTGGGGTTAGGTCTCGATATGCTCCCTCTATCATGCTTCCATCTAGATGGAAGGGCTAGGATCCTCGATTGACATCATTATGAACCTGGATTAAAATCTCGGGATGCTCCCGAAACCAGGCTCTCATCTAGCTTGCATGGTCAGGATACTCAATGGAAATTGTTCTTGCTCTATGGTTAGGTCTCAAGATGCTCTCTCAATCAGGCTTCCATCTAGTGGCATTATCGGGATCCTTGGACAACGTTATGATCCTGGAGTTAAGTGTAACGACCCTATCCGTTAAATGACGTATAGTAGAAGGTCCGGCCAGGGCCCCACACTATATGCCACAAACAAACGGTGAGGTCACAGGATAATACCAAACCAAACACGAATCCTACCTCAGAGCATTCTAGCGAAAGCTTTAAGTTATAATTTGAACTCTAACCAGGAATGTCCAATATATAAACCACCTTTATATATAACCACGGAATGTACACAAATACATAGAGTTTGGCCTTAAGGCCTTACAGTTCCTCTTTCCATACAACATGGATTACAAACCTCGACGCGCAGGCCGACCATACATGAGGAAAACAAAATAAACAAAACCATTTGCTTAGCCTTCAAGGGCTAGCCGTAGCAGCAGCAGCAACAGCAGTAGGGCTTCAGCCCATCACTTACCACTTTGCTCTCCAGCACCTGCATGGGAAAAATCCACCCAACCGGTGGCAAACAACGCAACAGTCAGCATTCAGCTGACCCAATTATAAGAATCCTACCCCTTTCTCGGGGCATGAACATTCTTTCCCTGCAAAGAATGGCATCATCATATAGCAACTATGTTCGCGCAGGCACATTCAAGCCATCACAACTATCGGCCACACGACCCGACAGTCCGTGCACTCAGGGCACATTCTTGGTGTACCGGAATACCAGGGTCAACACCATCGTCTACATGGTATTTGAGCATTCTAGTCTTTCCGGCGCGCGGGCCTAAGACTCTCATTAGGCGCTCCAACAAAACCTATAACCAGACTTCCAAGTCGGACGGACCTAACGCAGGTACGGATCAGCCACCCCCCGTTGCTCAAGTCGCCGTGCCACCTCGAATACGGAAGTATCCATGGCTATTTATAGGCGCGGGTCGGTTTCACCTTTCCTGTTCGGCAATCTGCCTTTTCATCAAGTTGCAGCCCAACGGCTCAACCGCTCATAAAGTGGCAACGCACGGCCACAAGAGTTGCATCCAACCCTCTTCATTTCCTGGACATCATCCAGTACTTCCTGCTGTACCAAGCAACAGGTAGGCACAAGGCAACACAAGCCATAATCACGGAGCCTTCTCCGATATGCAAACAAGCATCACCAATCCAGACCATGTCCAGATGGGCTTCACACAGCATGCCTAGAGCCGTACTCCAATTCCGGCCTCTAACAAGAGGGACTTCACTTATCTACCCCAAGGGACACCACAACCCACCGCACACTCGCGGGGAAGGGTTTTCCCTATGCAATGCAGAAAAGAAGGACTTCACATGTCCAAGGAGGGAGATCATTACCCTTGTCGATCTCTTGGGAGCCATTGCAAACTAGCCGGTGAGAAAGAACCGCAGCAGCTTTGCCTTCACAATGCCGGCTTCGGATTACGAATCGGACCACGGGAGCTCCGTCGGTGGCTTGCTCTCCTCCTCCTTCTTCTTCCTCCTCTCTCTTTCTCTCTTCCTTAAGCAAAATGAAGAATGACTTCTTCATCATTCCTTGACAAATTTAATCCAGCCAGGAATCACCTGAGCCCTTGGATCCAAAGAGAGAATTTAAACGGCCACGATTTGCCCCAAAACTTACTTTTTTGGCTGACACGGCCTGTGACACGCCTGTGTCACAGGCCGTGTACCCATAAGCGGCACACGCGGTATACGAACCGACTGAGATTTACCAGAACACGGGCATCGACACGCCCGTGTCGAACCTGACACGCCCGTGTCATTCCTGAGACACGCCCGTGTCACCCCTGCCTCATCGAGCTGCAAGCAGTACACGGGTAGGCACACGGCATTGGACACGCCCGTGTCCACCCTGACACGCCCGTGTTCAAGGCTTGGTTCAAGGCCGTGTAATTTTCTGACTCGAACAGGCCATTTTCGAATTTTATTGAGTGACACGCCCTGGGACACGCCCGTGTCCATGGCCGTGTCCCAGGCTCGACGATCGTCGACTATCGATCGTCGACTAACCTGAACACGCCCTAGGACACGCCCGTGTCCCAGGCCGTGTACCCCCGACACGCCCTAGGACACGCCCGTGTCCCAGGCCGTGTCAAACAGCCTCCAACCCAAAACTGTTTGCAAACACATTTTGAGATTTCTGGGGTATTACAATCCTCCCCCCTTAAAAAAATTTCGTCCCGAAATTTGCACGGTAAGGACATAAGAACCAACAATGCTAAAACTTGAGAATTCTAATATAACACAAGTACACGGTCTACAGTTTATACAAACAGCTCGGGAAATTCAGCTCGCATGGTCTGCTCTCGCTCCCATGTTAACTCTTCACGGCCACAATTGTCCCATCGGACCTTGACCATCCCGATCACTTTGTTCCGCAACTGTTTCTCGGCTCGATCCTCGATCTGAATGGGTCTAACCCTCGTCGTTAGCCCATACTCGACCGGTATCCGACCATTCTCCACTACTTGATCTGGATCCTTTACCGCCTTTCGAAGGACTGAGATGTGAAATACATCATGTAATCCACCCAAGTCTGCTGAAAGTGCTAGTCGATAAGCAGCTTCCCCAACTCGCTCCACCACCTCAAACGGACCAAGATACCTCGGACTTAGCTTTTTCAAACGCCGAATCCTGGACACACCTTTGAAGGGTTTGATCTTCAAATATACCTAATCACCCACCGCGAACTCCACGTTCCAATGTTTGGCATTGTAGTACTTTGCTTGACGATCTTGGGCTATCAATAGCCTCTCCCGAATAGAGCGTATGAGCGAGGTAGCTTCTTCGACTTTCTTTTTCCCACTCAGCTTAGATTCGCCTGCTTCTGCCCAAGCTAACGGAGTACGGCATTTACGACCATATAATGCCTCAAATGGTGCCATACCAATACTTGCTTGGTAGCTATTATTATAGGCAAATTCGACAAAAAATATATAATCTTCCCATCTCTTACCAAAGTCTAGGGCGCACATGCGGAGCATATCCTCCATCGTCTTGTTGGTTCGTTCAGTCTGACCATCCGTTTGGGGATGAAAGGCCGTACTAAACGCTAACTTTGTACCCAACATTTGATGAACTAGCCGCCAATCATTCGATGTGAACCGCCCATCACGGTCACTAACGATGCTCCGAGGAACACCGTGCAGTCGAACCACCTGCTCCACATAAAGCTTGGACAAGGTTTCCACTGAATCGTCTCTTCTGTTTGGAAGGAAGTGCGCCACTTTTGTCAACCGGTCCACAATCACCCAGATTGAATCATGACTGCGTTGAGATCTCGGCAACCCGTGCACGAAATCCATCAAAATATCATCGAACTTCCACTCCGGAATAGGTAACGACTTCAGGAAACCGCCAGGCTTCTGGCATTCTGCTTTCACTAACGCACAGGTATTGCATTCAGCCACATAACGTGCGATATCTTTCTTTAGTCCGGGCCACCAGAACAGCTTTTTCAGATCTCTGTACATCTTTGTGCTCCCTGGGTGAACTGAGTACTTTGCAAAGTGAGCTTCGTACATCAACTCTTCCCTCAATTTACCCACACTCGGGACGCACACTCGACCATTTCTTCGTAACAAACCGTTATCCCAAGAGAATTGGTCATTGTCACAACCCGCATTTTCTCCGAATTAAGAATTATCAGAGTAAGAGAAAACACGCGTCATGATGCCACGTCAAGCAGGGGATAACTGCTGACGCTCAGGCAAATCCAACTACAATCTTTATGCAAGAAAATCATGTGCTTAATGAATAGAAAATCAATTATGTTTAGAGTCCGTATCCCTCGGCTCAGTGGATCATCTAGTCCACAAAAGAAAACTATATTTAAACGCTGCGGAAAATACTTTAATTAGGTTTTACACCCTAAAGAGCGCATAAGGGTCCCAAGAGAACCACTCATGCTATGCAAGACACTACACTTAGTTTATATAATATATATAAGAAAACGGTTTTCGTACGTGATTTGGAATATAATGATTAAGTTTATAAAAACATGCTGATCCTGAGCTTCATTTATAGTAGTATTTATAGTTTAAAAATAACTAGCAACCTAGCATAAAACCTTCTCAAAGCAAGTAGACTATCTCCAGAAAAAATAAATGGTAGCAGCAATAGTATATATCTAGTACAAGGTAAAAACTACTAGTGGGCGCCAACAACCTGACACGAACCCACCAGCACACATATATGTCTGTAAGAAAGTACTGAAAACAACCTCACAAACAAGGTAAACAAAACTCCAAAGTCCGGGAGTCCACCAACAACAACACCTCCAACTAGCCACCAGACCGGCTACAGCTCAGAACCTGGGGTATTCCAAAAGAAAACAGAATACCTCAGCAAGCAAAAATCAAGGTAAAACTGCATGAAAGAGTCAACCAAAAGGACAAAATAACAGAAAACATGCAGTAGAAAGAGTCACAACTGTCCAAAACAGGACAACAAGAAATGCACAACGTGCAAAGAAACAGCAACGACCCAGCCCAGGAACAACATCCTGCAGGGCCTACTAGACTACCAAGAGCCAGAATGCTGCAACACTACCAAAGAAGAAACTTCTAACACCCTAAACTGCGGGAAGTGATAGTAACAAAAACAACAACGAGGAACCGGATCGAAGACAAACGCAGTCCCCCAATCCACCATGTCCAAGTCAAAAGCTCGAGGGTCAACACGTGAAAACACAAGGGACCTTCCACCCGACATGCCCAGCCCGTACCTGGAGCAAGAAATCCATGGGTGGCCTTGGCTATATCACACAACTCCACCCCCATAAAGAGCTACAACCACCACTACTATCCACGACCCACGATTCGGCCTTTAGGAAAAAAATTAAGAAAACGGCCGACAAGAAAAACCCAGAAATACAACTGGAAAACCACTCGGAAACGAAATACAAGGTAAAGGAAGAGTGTTGAAATAAACCAACACGACTAGGCGTTGAGTGAAACCCACTGAGTGCCTACCTAAACTTTGGCCTTGAGTGAGCTAGCCTCACTCGCCGCCAAAATTAAGTTACTACCCACAAGCCCACTAAAGAAAACAGAGCTCGACGACAGTCGAATGACCAAGGCAGAAGATCCAGAACTCAAGTAATTGCCTGCCACTTGAGTAACTAAACTCCCGCACTTGAAATCACCTAAATTCGCCTATCAAAAGAAAATATACAAAGCGCACGATCAGTGACGCACGATCAGTGGTCGTGCGCACTCATCGGCTGATGATCGTGCGAAACGAACCTGGAAACCTGACAGAAAACCTAGCAACTGCGCACGATCAGTGTCGCACGATCAGTGGTCGTGCGCACTGTTGCCAGCGCTCGTGCGATTGCCCGAGACAGAACTTTGGAAACTGAAATTTATACGCGCACGAACAGAGGCACACGACCAGTGGTCGTGCGCCCTAAAGGTTAATGACCGTGCGCGGCAAACCTGTACCGTTTGGAATTTTCCGAACGACACCGGAACGCGCACACGACTCACGCCACTGCAGTAGCAGTAGACAACTATCAACGTCGCACGCTACTACCGTATAAACTATGCCTAACCATTCGAATAATACCATAACGAAGGAAATTGGCAACCACACCCCCCTCCTAACTCTCCCTCTCGGCTACGCCCGAACCAGAGCATCAATCAAAATTAAAGGAAAACAACGGCTTCGCGCCGACAAATTGGATTCCAAACATCACAACATAGGGGGGGTTTCAGTAGGAAGAACTAAGCCCTATAGTTAGCAAGAAAACGAGAACAACAAGGCCTCTAACCTGGGCTAACCGGGATTTCAATTTCAGCAAATAAAATCAAAGAAAACACTTGGCAAGGGCAAGAATACCACTTGCCTCAAATCTCAGCGAAGCTTTGGAATGCTTTCCTCCTCTTCGCACGGATCAAGACGGCCGCAACACCTAGAACAAAGACTCGGCCATTAATGGCGGAAAACTTCCAAAACTGAAAATTCCAATCCTTCCAAAACTCCACGAAAATCGAATTTCTTACCGCAGGAATGAAGGTCTCGACGAGAGCAATCCGTATCCACTCTCGGAATCGAATTCCGTCCACAAACGCTCCGGGAATCGGCGTCCGAAGGGAAGGCTCGGCGGTTATTTCTCTCGTACAAGGGCGGCGGTTTCTTACGTGAAGAAGATGATGGGGCTTTTCATTTCATCTTATTATGTATATATATATATAATTATATAATTATATAACTAATTACAAAATTACATAAAGCACCAAATCGACGCGAAAACCGATTCACCTCGGAATTCGACGAAATTCGCACCGTAGCTAAATACCCACGCTACGAACACAACGGCGAAGTCGAAATTAACTTTCGACGAACAGAACTCGAGTTATGCCCAAACAAAGCCAAACACAAACATCCCCCCGAGAGGCCACACCGGGTCACCAAAACGACTCGGTTTGCTAGGGAGATCTTGCCAACAGGCTACCAACCAGGGCACTCAGTTCCAAGGAGCTAAACCATACTCCACACATGGCACAAGCCACGGAAACGCGTCATCGTAACGCCAAACGAGAATAAAAATAATCGCTGAAAAGACGGGGCTTTACAGTCACTCCCCCTAAAAGAAAGTTTCGTCCCGAAACTTTACGCACAACCCTTCTACAAAAGAAGGAAGAAGTAACAAACGGAAGTTACAAAGGGAAACATACCGATCAAATCAGAGAAACAGGTGAGGGTACGCCCTCCTCATGGCCGACTCTAGCTCCCAAGTCGCGCTCTCCAAATCCTGATTTTTCCATAGAATTTTCACCATCGGTATGGACTTCTTTCGCAGCACACGCTCCTGAGTATCCAAAATACGAACTGGCACCTCAACGAAAGTGAGGTTGGGCTCTAACTGGGGCACAACATCCAAGAGTTGCCCACTGCTGCGCACACACTTCCGCAATTGGCTAACATGAAAAACATTATGAACACCAGGGAAGTTCGCTGGCAAATCCAATCTATAAGCAGACACACCAATCCGCTCCAAGACCTCAAACGGGCCCACATACCTTGGGTCCAATTTCCGATTTTTACCAAATCTCTTCACACCAACCATTGGAGAAACCTTGAGGTATACATGATCCCCTACTGAAAATTCCAAAGCAGACCTACGCCGATTGGCGTTCTTTTCATACCTCTCCTGGGCTAAACGAAGCTTCTCCCGAATAAGCTTCACGGCGACTTCCATCTCTTCTAGAGCATCAGGACCCAACAAAGGCTTCTCACCAGCCTCAGCCCAAAACAACGGATTCCTACAGCGCCTCCCATACAAGGCTTCGAACGGAGCCATCTGCAAGCTTTCCTGATAACTGTTATTGTAAGCAAATTCCATGAGTCGCAGACGCTCATCCCACGCTCCACCGTGGTCTAAAATATAGCACCGGATCATATCCTCAACAATCTGATTGACCCGCTCCGTCTGCCCATTGGTCTGAGGGTGGTACGCAGTAGAATACCTCAGATCCGTACCCAAACCCTCCTGCAGACTCTGCCAAAAACGAGAAGTAAACCGGGAGTCTCGATCAGAAATGATGCTAACTGGCACACCGTGGAGTCGGATGACTTCATTCAAGTACAACTCCGCTATCTTCTTCATCGGGTAATCAATCTTATAAGGCACGAAGTGAGCACACTTCGTCAATCTATCCACTATAACCCAAACAGAATCAAATCCTCTCGGGGATTTTGGCAAACTCGTAATGAAGTCCATAGATATACTCTCCCACTTCCAAGTCGGGATATCTAGCGGAGTCAACTTACCACCAGGCCTTCCATGATCGGCCTTCACACGCTTACAAGTGTGACACTCAGCAACATATCGGGCTATATCTCCTTTCATACCATACCACCAAGCAATTTGCCTTAAGTCACAGTACATCTTCGTAGATCCTAGATGGTAGGCAACGCTGGAACCATGAGCCTCACTGCAAATCATACTCTTAATGTCCCCAACAGCGGGAACGCAAAACCTGCCGCGGTACTTCAAAGTACCCGCATCATCAATAGAAAAATCTGGCAACTCTCCCTTCTCTGTCCTGGTAAAAAGGTGCAACAGATCCGGATCGTCCTTCTGATGCAATCTAGTCAAAGAAATCCAGGACGGCTCTTCCACTGATAAGCTACTCTGTAAACTACAGCATCCCACTGAAATATCCATAAGGAGGAACTCCTCAACTAATCGATCGGCGGAGAGGTTAAAGATCTTTCCCATCTTTCGGCTCAGGGCGTCGGCCACCACATTGGCCTTGCCCGGATGATACTGGATTTCCATATCATAATCCGCTACATACTCAAGCCACCGCCGCTGACGCAGATTCAACTCCTTCTGCGTGAACACGTACTTCAGGCTCTTATGGTCAGTAAAAATCTTGCACTGAGCCCCATAAAGTAAGTGCCTCCACAACTTCAACGCATAGATAACCGCTGCAAACTCAAGGTCATGCGTAGGATAATTCCGCTCATGAGTTTTCAACTGCCTTGACCCATAAGCAATTACTTTTCCATCCTGCATTAATACGCATCCCAGACCTATATGCGAAGCATCCACATATACATCATAATCCACGCCCTCAGTAGGTAGGGTCAGAACGGGAGCAGTACACAATCTCCTCTTTAACTCCTGAAAAGCTTCTTCGCACTTCTCGCTCCAAACAAAAGCCACATTCTTCTGAGTCAGCTTGGTCAATGGTGCGGCTAGAGAAGAGAAACCTTCCACGAATCTCCTGTAATAGCCAGCCAACCCTAAGAAACTTCTGATCTCCTTAGGAGTATTCGGCCTACTCCAATTCGTCACTGCTGCAATCTTTTCTAGGTCAACCGAGATCCCATCCTTGTTCACCACGTGGCCTAAAAAAGAAACCTGAGGCAACCAAAATTCGCACTTGCTCAACTTGGCGAATAACTTGTGGTTCCTCAACTCTGATAGGACCAAATGCAAATGCTGCTCGTGCTCCTCAGCACTGCGAGAATAAACCAACACGTCATCAATGAAGACCACAACGAACTTGTCTAGGAAATCCTTGAACACCCTGTTCATCATATCCATGAAGGCTGATGGTGCGTTGGTCAAACCAAACGACATCACCAAAAACTCAAAGTGCCCATGCCTCGACCTAAACGCAGTCCGTGGAATATCTGCCTCACGGATCCTGAGCTGATGATAGCCCGAACGAAGATCGATCTTGGAGAACACCGTGCTACCACGCAACTGGTCAAATAAATCATCGATCCTCGGCAGAGGGTACCTGTTCTTGATAGTGACCTTGTTCAACTCTCTATAGTCGATGCAAAGCCGCATCGACCCATCTTTCTTCTTTACGAACAAAACAGGAGCACCCCAAGGCGACGAACTCTGCCTGATAAAACCTTTAGCCAACAACTCATCTAACTGAATTCGCAACTCCTCTAGCTCACGAGGGGCCATCCGGTACGGCGCCTTAGCAATAGGACGCGTACCCGGCTCCAAATCAATAACAAACTCCACATCCCGCTCAGGAGGGATACCAGAAAGATCATCAGGAAAAACATCGGCGAAACCACGAACAATAGGAATCTCCTCCAAGCGTGGCACGCTAACAACGGTTCCAACCACCGAGACTAAACAAACACAACAATCAGAAAGAAACAATCTCTGAACACATACCGCAGAGAGAACAGGAGAATCCTGACACGGATCAGCATACACGCTGCCGGGCTGACCGTCGTCCCTGATGAAGTCCAAGCGCTTTCCCTTGCACTGAATGACCGCATCATACCGAGAGAGCCAGTCCACGCCCAAAATGACATCGAAGTCCTCTAGATCAATCATCTTCAGATCCGCCTTCGCAAGAAAATCCCCCAACAAAACCGGGCAATCCAAAATACCCAAATCTGACAACACAGATTCACCAGAGGGAAACTTGACACGGAAGGAATCCCGAACACGATCTAGAGACAACCGATGACGCTCCACAAAGGCTCTAGCCACGAACGAGTGGGTAGCGCCGGAGTCAAACAGAACACGCGCCCAGCGGTTCTTCACCTTAAATTTCCCTATAGGAACGCACAAAGCTAAGGAACTAGCACAACAGTACCGCAAATAATCTAGCAACTAAACTACCAGGCTAGAAAGAAAAACAAAAAAAAACAACCAACTACTAACCTGAGATCACCTGGGTCGAAGTCTGAGCCTCCTCGGAAGAAATCACGTTCAGCTTCCCTTTTCCCTTGTCCACATGCTGAGGTGGAGGCAAAGCCTGCAATGGAACTGCAGGAAGAGCTGACTGGACCTGAGGACACCTCGACTTAACATGACCCTTCTGCCCACACTGATAGCAGACTCTAACCCTGGACCAACACTGGGCTGCATCATGCCCGGATCGCTTGCAAACTGAACAGGAGACATCTCTCCCAGGAGCACCCTGAATAGCATGAACCTGCTCCTTCTTCTGAGCTGCCGCCTTCTTGAAACACCTCTCAACAGGATGGCCTGACCGGCCACAAAAACCGCACACCACCCTGCTCCTCTTTCCCGGAACAGCATCGGGTACTAGGGGTTTCTTCTCCTCTACCAACTTCCTCTTATCCTTCCTCAACTGCTGGCCTCTGCTCTTCGCCATCTCAATGGCCTCAACCTTAAGAGCAGCCTCTACAACTCCAGTATATGTCACTGACCCATAAGCACTGGCCAACTACTGCACCTCACTCCTCAAACCACCGAGGAATTGCTTAACTCGATCAGCCTCCACGCTGACCAATCCAGGGGCAAAACGGCTCAACTTACTAAACTCTATCTCATACTCACCCACCGTGAGCTGCCTTTGCTTCAGATAGAGGAAATCATTCATGAGGCGGTCACGCTCGACCGAGGGTAAGAACTTCCTCAACAGCATCTCCCTGAACACTTCCCAAGAGCATCCAGCCACTAAGCTCTCCTTCTCTCTCAGCCACCAACTCTTAGCCAATCCTTTAAGCTGATAGGCGGCTATCATCACCCTCTGATCATCTGCAATCCCTGAGTACGAGAACATCTCCTCCATGGAGATCAGCCAGTCGTCTATCACCATGAAATCTGCCTTCCCATCATAAGTGGGAGGGCTCAGCCTCTGAAACTGCGAGATGAAGGCCATCTCTACTGGCACCACCACTGGAGGCCTCAAGGGCGCAGGAGGAGGAGGAACAGCTAACCCCCCTGCAGGAACTTGCGCACCCTGAGCCTGCCCTGCCACAACTGCCACCAAAGACTGAATCTGGGCTTGCACTTCCTCCAACTGCCTCCCCATAGCTTCGCTACTCTGACGCAGACCCTCGATCACCGTATCGTTCTGAGCTCCAGAAGATTCACCCTCAGACAGGGGAGTCGATCGGGTCGCAGGACGCCTAGCCATCCTAAAAAAAATCAATACAACGCAAATCAGATCCAAATCCCACGACTAGAACCGACTACCAGTACAGACAATACATATGTAGATATAGACTTAAAGCTGCTAAACTTGCTCTGAGAGTTTATCTTCTTCACAATAATTAGATGATATGCCCTAACCTAGGATGGTTAACCACCACCTCACTAACACTTGTGCCTAGATCGGATGCATGAACTTATGTTAGTTTGAAAACTTATGTGTGTACATATGTCATCCTGCAAATCTTTAGCTCGGCGCGTTGTGCTTATGCAATGATATGATATGCATGATTGTGCTATGCATTCTAAAAAGAAGGCCCTAATGCATGATATGAGCGGCGTACACATGAAAATGTTATGCATCCCATACTACATAACATTTCCATGCAACGAAAAAGAAACGTGCTAGTCGCAGTCATGTGGTGAGGTTATGCATCCCATACTACATAACCCTCACATGTAGCCCCTATGGTGGATCCATATACGAACACATATTATGCATCCCATACTACATAATATGCCCCGTATACTTCATGTTATGCTATGAGTGTAGTGTTCGTGCTTTTGCCAAGACGTGCTGATGACATATCGGTGTGTGAATGACATGATGCTGAACTACTAACAGCATCCAAGGAAGGTTGCCCAACTAACTTGTCAAGCAACCTCCCTCTGATACCAACTGTCACAACCCGCATTTTCTCCGAATTAAGAATTATCAGAGTAAGAGAAAACACGCGTCATGATGCCACGTCAAGCAGGGGATAACTGCTGACGCTCAGGCAAATCCAACTACAATCTTTATGCAAGAAAATCATGTGCTTAATGAATAGAAAATCAATTATGTTTAGAGTCCGTATCCCTCGGCTCAGTGGATCATCTAGTCCACAAAAGAAAACTATATTTAAACGCTGCGGAAAATACTTTAATTAGGTTTTACACCCTAAAGAGCGCATAAGGGTCCCAAGAGAACCACTCATGCTATGCAAGACACTACACTTAGTTTATATAATATATATAAGAAAACGGTTTTCGTACGTGATTTGGAATATAGTGATTAAGTTTATAAAAACATGCTGATCCTGAGCTTCATTTATAGTAGTATTTATAGTTTAAAAATAACTAGCAACCTAGCATAAAACCTTCTCAAAGCAAGTAGACTATCTCCAGAAAAAATAAATGGTAGCAGCAATAGTATATATCTAGTACAAGGTAAAAACTACTAGTGGGCGCCAACAACCTGACACGAACCCACCAGCACACATATATGTCTGTAAGAAAGTACTGAAAACAACCTCACAAACAAGGTAAACAAAACTCCAAAGTCCGGGAGTCCACCAACAACAACACCTCCAACTAGCCACCAGACCGGCTACAGCTCAGAACCTGGGGTATTCCAAAAGAAAACAGAATACCTCAGCAAGCAAAAATCAAGGTAAAACTGCATGAAAGAGTCAACCAAAAGGACAAAATAACAGAAAACATGCAGTAGAAAGAGTCACAACTGTCCAAAATAGGACAACAAGAAATGCACAACGTGCAAAGAAACAGCAACGACCCAGCCCAGGAACAACATCCTGCAGGGCCTACTAGACTACCAAGAGCCAGAATGCTGCAACACTACCAAAGAAGAAACTTCTAACACCCTAAACTGCGGGAAGTGATAGTAACAAAAACAACAACGAGGAACCGGATCGAAGACAAACGCAGTCCCCCAATCCACCATATCCAAGTCAAAAGCTCGAGGGTCAACACGTGAAAACACAAGGGACCTTCCACCCGACATGCCCAGCCCGTACCTGGAGCAAGAAATCCATGGGTGGCCTTGGCTATATCACACAACTCCACCCCCATAAAGAGCTACAACCACCACTACTATCCACGACCCACGATTCGGCCTTTAGGAAAAAAATAAAGAAAACGGCCGACAAGAAAAACCCAGAAATACAACTAGAAAACCACTCGGAAACGAAATACAAGGTAAAGGAAGAGTGTTGAAATAAACCAACACGACTAGGCATTGAGTGAAACCCACTGAGTGCCTACCTAAACTTTGGCCTTGAGTGAGCTAGCCTCACTCGCCGCCAAAATTAAGTTACTACCCACAAGCCGACTAAAGAAAACGGAGCTCGACGACAGTCGAATGACCAAGGCAGAAGATCCAGAACTCAAGTAATTGCCTGCCACTTGAGTAACTAAACTCCCGCACTCGAAATCACCTAAATTCGCCTATCAAAAGAAAATATACAAAGCGCACGATCAGTGACGCACGATCAGTGGTCGTGCGCACTCATCGGCTGATGATCGTGCGAAACGAACCTGGAAACCTGACAGAAAACCTAGCAACAGCGCACGATCAGTGTCGCACGATCAGTGGTCGTGCGCACTGTTGCCAGCGCTCGTGCGATTGCCCGAGACAGAACTTTGGAAACTGAAATTTATACGCGCACGAACAGAGGCACACGACCAGTGGTCGTGCGCCCTAAAGGTTAATGACCGTGCGCGGCAAACCTGTACCGTTTGGAATTTTCCGAACGACACCGGAACGCGCACACGACTCACGCCACTGCAGTAGCAGTAGACAACTATCAACGTCGCACGCTACTACCGTATAAACTATGCCTAATCATTCGAATAATACCATAACGAAGGAAATTGGCAACCACACCCCCCTCCTAACTCTCCCTCTCGGCTATGCCCGAACCAGAGCATCAATCAAAATTAAAGGAAAACAACGGCTTCGCGCCGACAAATTGGATTCCAAACATCACAACATAGGGGGGGTTTCAGTAGGAAGAACTAAGCCCTACAGTTAGCAAGAAAACGAGAACAACAAGGCCTCTAACCTGGGCTAACCGGGATTTCAATTTCAGCAAATAAAATCAAAGAAAACACTTGGCAAGGGCAAGAATACCACTTGCCTCAAATCTCAGCGAAGCTTTGGACTGCTTTCCTCCTCTTCGCACGGATCAAGACGGCCGCAACACCTAGAACAAAGACTCGGCCATTAATGGCGGAAAACTTCCAAAACTGAAAATTCCAATCCTTCCAAAACTCCACGAAAATCGAATTTCTTACCGCAGGAATGAAGGTCTCGACGAGAGCAATCCGTATCCACTCTCGGAATCGAATTCCGTCCACAAACGCTCCGGGAATCGGCGTCCGAAGGGAAGGCTCGGCGGTTATTTCTCTCGTACAAGGGGCGGCGGTTTCTTACGTGAAGAAGATGATGGGGCTTTTCATTTCATCTTATTATGTATATATATATATAATTATATAATTATATAACTAATTACAAAATTACATAAAGCACCAAATCGACGCGAAAACCGATTCACCTCGGAATTCGACGAAATTCGCACCGTAGCTAAATACCCACGCTACGAACACAACGGCGAAGTCGAAATTAACTTTCGACGAACAGAACTCGAGTTATGCCCAAACAAAGCCAAACACAAACATCCCCCCGAGAGGCCACACCGGGTCACCAAAATGACTCGGTTTGCTAGGGAGATCTTGCCAACAGGCTACCAACCAGGGCACTCAGTTCCAAGGAGCTAAACCATACTCCACACATGGCACAAGCCACGGAAACGCGTCATCGTAACGCCAAACGAGAATAAAAATAATCGCTGAAAAGACGAGGCGTTACAGTCATCCGGCCCATCTTTTGCATAGCGCTGGAGATTTTCATCTAGCTCCGTTGCTCGCCGAACTCTGTCCATAAGGTCATATTGCACCTCCGTCCAGTTCAAGCACGCATCGGTTGACGAACCCTTGTCAACACAAGATATCTCCAATGCTTCCAATTCCTGGATTAAACGCTGATCATGCCTCTGCAACCAGCTTGCCCATATCGGAGTCTTCCGACTCAAAGCATCAGCGACCACATTTCCCTTCCCGGGAGTATAGTGAATCTCGAAGGTGTAGTCCCCAAGGAACTCCATCCATCTTCGTTGTCGCATATTCAGATCCTTCTGATCCAACAAATACTTTAGGCTTTTATGATCTGTATAGATATCCACTTTAACGCCATATAGATAGTGCCGCCACAACTTGAGCGCAAAGATTACCGCCGCCAACTCCAAATCATGGACGGGGTAATTCCTCTCATGCACTTTCAATTGGCGCAAGCCATAAGCAATCACTTTACCAAACTGCAGAAGAACGCAGCCTAAGCCGCTCCCGGAAGCATCACTATAGATCTCATACCCATCGGTACCACATGGCGATGTCAACAACGGCGCCGTGGTCAAACGACTCTTCAAGTCTTCAAAAGCTCGCGCGCACTCCGACGTCCAAATGAACTTTTGATCTTTTCTCGTCAGCGTGGTCAGAGGTAAAGCAATCCGTGAGAAGTTTTCCACAAACCGTCTATAGTAGCCCGCAAGTCCAAGGAAGCTCCTGACCTCAGCCACGCAAGACATCACTGGCCAATCTCGAATGGCACTTATCTTCAACGGATCCACCGCGATACCTTCTCCGCTTACCACATGGCCTAAAAAGGCTACTGAAGAGAGCCAGAACTCACACTTTGAGAACTTGGCATAAAGCTTATTCCTCGGCAGGGTATGCAAGACCAACCGCAAATGGTTTGCATGATCCTCTTCCGACTGAGAGTATACTAAGATGTCATCGATAAACACAATAATGAACAAATCCAAGTACTCTCGGAACGTTCGATGCATTAGGTCCATAAATACCGAAGGCGCATTACATAGGCCAAACGGCATTACCGTGAACTCATAATGACCATAGCGTGTTCCAAACTCCGTCTTGGGAATGTCACCTTCCCTAATCCTCAGCTGATAATATCCCGATTTCAAATCCAATTTGGAATAGACCGTTGATCCTGCCAACTGATCAAAGAGGTCATCAATCCGCGGGATCGGATATTTGTTTTTCTCCGTCAGCTTATTCAACTCGCGGTAGTCAATACATAACTGTAAACTACCGTCTTTCTTTTTCACAAATAGAACAGGTGCGCTCCAAGGTGACATACTTGGGCGTATATATCCCTGCTCCAACAACTCTTGCAATTGGACTTTCAACTCAGCCATCTCTTTTGGCGCGACGCGATATGGAGAGCGGGCCACAGGTTTCGCACCTGGCACCAACTCAATAGAGAAGTCAATCTCCCGCTGGGGTGGCAACCCAGGAAGATCTTTAGGAAACACATCGGCAAACTCTGACACAACTAGTACTTCACCGACACTGGCCTTCGGCTCAACAGCCTGAATTAGCGTGAAGAATAACTCTGCGCCCTTCCAAACAGCATTGACGACTTGGAGTGCAGACAACAGAGTCCCGCCCACTCCTCGCATACTAGCGAACTTCGTCACAACTCCGGTATTCTGGCCCAGTGTTATCTCCTTGGAGTTGCAATCAATAAAGGCACGCTGCTCCGAGAGCCAGTCCATACCAAAGATCACATCAAACTCCGATAACGGTAGCACAGCTGCACTCAAACCGAAATCCCGACATCATATTTGCACATCCACATCGCAAGCCCTATCCGCAAGCAGCACACAGCCATTCGGCAACAGCACCCTTGTACTATCCACCATCACATGACTTGGTACCCCAATTCGAGATACGAAATCCTCAGACAGAAAAGAATGCGAAGCACCCGTATCAAACAGGGCTCTCGCCAAATTATTCCGAATCAGGACAAAGCCTGCAGCACACACATCATGCACAAGCTATACATAACCAAAAACAATAGCACAAGCAAGTAAACTAAATCAACTCGTACCTGTGACGACGTCACTTTGCTTAATCGTTTCCTGTTGGCCAAGCTGATAGATTCGGGGCTGTGCCTGAGACGCAGAGGAATCAACCACCGCTTTGCCCTTCTCAGCATAAGACGCACCCGTCTTCTTGTCTCCTTTGGGCTGAATAACCCAACAGTCACGAGCAATATGCCCCACCTGGCCACAATTATAGCATGTACGAGAATCCGGCCTTGATGTCTCTCCCGACACAACGGTCGTAGTCACTTGCCCAAATGGCTTGGACCTCTTGCCCCCTTTCTTCTGGTAAAACGATTTGCTCGGGCGAGGTGCTTGAAACTCTGGCTTCGACGCAACCAAGCCCTTATTCCCTTGCACCCGCCTCATGTCCTTCTCCAACGCGCACGCAGTATCAACCAACGCCTAAAACCCTTGGTTCACTGAACTCGAAAGCAGGAATCGCAACTCATCCCGCAATACTTCATAGAACTGATTCGTTTTCCTTTGGTCATCCGCGAAGATTGTACCCGCATATCGTCCCAACCTGGTAAACTCATGCAAGTAGATATCCACGCTATCTTCCCCTTGCTTTAACCATTGGATATGCGTTGCGCCGCTGGGACATGCTTCGCCAGAAATATCCGAGAGAACTCCTCAATCGACACTTGCGTTAATTGCCTGCCCGCCAAATGGTGTACCTCAACCTCGTCCCACCACAATCGCGCCTCTCCTTCAAGCATGAAGGTGGCCAAGGTTACTTTTAGAGTTTTCTCCGCCCTGATCGCTGTCATTATCCTCTTGACACGCGATAACCAATCTTCTGCCTGCGTTGGGGATCCCATTCCCGTAAACATAGGAGGACTGAAGCTCATGAATTGCTTCAACTGTCGTTCAGCTGCTCGTGGATCTACAGCCTCAACCGGCTCGGGTCTTACATCAACACGAACTTGCACTACTGCCGGCTGCGCTTGCCCAGTCGGCTGAATCATGGCAAATAGCGCCTCAGCAACTAAGCAAACAGTTTCCGCAGATGGAGGAGGTGTTGGCACCTCAGCTGGTGCCGTACTTTCATCAGAGCGCTGGGGCTCAGACTGCCCTGCACCACTACGCGTCACTTATAGGTGGACAAGACACACATTAGCGAACGTATGCAAGCAAAACAACACAAAAAGGAACGCGTAGATTCCTCAAACAAGATTTTGTACATTCCTTAGTGGACATTCCAGAGTTCATTAGCGTTACAGCAGGGCGCATAAACACGCGCTCGCCACCCCATAAAAGAATTCGTCCACGAATTCGATAGAGGAAGACTGAACGAAGCTGATACCAAAATGTAACTCGATGAAAAGGCAATCTGCCTTTTCATCGAGTTGCAGCCCAACGGCTCAACCGCTCATAAAGTACCAACGCACGGCCACAAGAGTTCCATCCAACCCTCTTCATTTCCCGGACATCATCCAGTACTTCCTGCTGCACCAAGCAACAGGTAGGCACAAGGCAACACAAGCCATAATCACGGAGCCTTCTCCGATATGCAAACAAGCATCACCAATCCAGACCATGTCCAGATGGGCTTCACACAGCATGCCTAGAGCCGTACTCCAATTCTGGCCTCTAACAAGGGGGACTTCACATATCTACCCCAAGGGACACCATAACCCACCGCACACTCGCGGGGAAGGGTTTTCCCTATGCAATGCAGAAAAGAAGGACTTCACATGTCCAAGGAGGGAGATCGTTACACTTGTCGATCTCTTGGGAGCCATTGCAAACTAGCCGGTGAGAAAGAACCGCAGCAGCTTTGCCTTCACAACGCCGGCTTCGGATCACGAATCGGACCACGGGAGCTCCGCCGGTGGCTTGCTCTCCTCCTCCTTCTTCTTCCTCCTCTCTCTTTCTCTCTTCCTTAAGCAAAATGAAGAATGACTTCTTCATCATTCCTTGACGAATTTAATCCAGCCAGGAATCACCTGAGCCCTTGGATCTAAAGAGAGAATTTAAACGGCCACGATTTGCCCAAAAACTTACTTTTTTGGCTGACACGGCCTGTGACACGCCCGTGTCACAGGCCGTGTACCCTTAAGCGGCACACGCGGTATACGAACCGACTGAGATTTACCAGAACACGGGCATCGACACGCCCGTGTTGAACCTGCCACGCCCGTGTCATTCCTGAGACACGCCCGTGTCACCCCTGCCTCATCGAGCTGCAAGCAGTACACGGGTAGGCACACGGCATTGGACACGCCCGTGTCCACCCTGACACGCCCGTGTTCAAGGCTTGGTTCAAGGCCGTGTAATTTTCTGACTCGAACAGGCCATTTTCGAATTTTATTAAGTGACACGCCCTGGGACACGCCCTGGGACACGCCCGTGTCCATGGCCGTGTCCCAGGCTCGACGATCGTCGACTATCGATCGTCGACTAACCTGAACACGCCCTGGGACATGCCCGTGTCCCAGGCCGTGTACCCCCGACACGCCCTGGGACACGCCCGTGTCCCAGGCCGTGTCAAACAGCCTCCAACCCAAAACTGTTTGCAAACACATTTTGAGATTTCTGGGGTGTTACATTAAGTCTCAGGATGCTCCCACTACCATGCTCTCATCTAGCTGGCAGGGTTGGGATCATCGATGGACATGATTCTTGCTCTATGGGTTGGTCTCGAGATGCTCCCACTGTCAGGCTTCCAATTAGTTGGAAGGGTTCGGATCCTCATTGGACATCATTACGACCCTAGAGTTAAGTCTCGGGATGCTCCCGCTACCAGGCTCTCATCTAGCTGGAAGGGTCGGGATCCTAGATGGATATCATTCTTGCTCTAGGGTTAGGTCTCGAGATGCTCCTGCTGTCAGGTATCCATCTAGCCAGCAGGGCCGGGATCCTCGATGGACATCGTTATGACCCTAGAGCTATGCCTCTAGATACTCCCGCTGTCTGGCTTCCATCAAGCTGGTAGGGACGGGATCATCGATGGATATGGTTCTTTCTCTTTGTTTAGGGCTTGAGATGCTCCTACTGTCAGGCTTCAATCTAGCTGGCAGGGTTATGATCATTGATGGACATCATTATGACCCTGGAGTTAAGTCTCGGGATGCTCCCGCTACAAGTCTCTTATCTAGCTGGTAGGGCCGGGATCCTCGATGCACATGATTCTTGCGCTGGGGTTAGGTCACGAGATTCTCCTATTGTCAGGCTTCATACTAGCTAGCAGGGACGAGATCCTAAATGGACATCATTATGACCCTGTAATTAAGTCTCGGGATGTACTTGCTACCACGCTATCATCTAGCTGATAGGGTCATGATCCGTATTCTTGCTCTGGGGTTAGGTTTCGAGATGCTCCCGCTGTCAGGCTTCCATCTTGTTGGCAGGGCCGGGATCCTTGATTGATATTGTTATGACCATGGAGCTAAGTCTCTAGATACTTCGGCTATCAGGCTTCCATCTAGCTGGCAGGGCTGGGATACTCGATGGACATGGTTCATACTCTAAGGTTAGGTCTCGAGATGCTCCTACATTCAGGCTTCCATCTAGCTTGCAGGGACGGGATCCTCGATGGACATCGTTATGACACTAGATTTTAGTCTCAGGATGCTCCCGCTACCAGGCTCTTATCTAGCTGGCAGGGCTAGGATCCTCGATGGACATGATTCTTTCCTTGTGTTTAGGTCTCGAGATGCTCCCGCAGTCAGGCTTCCGTCTAGCTGGTAGGGCCATGATCCTTGATGGACATCATTATGACCCTAGAGTTAAGTCTCAGGATGCTCCCGCTACCAGTCTCTCATCTAGTAGTTAGCACCGAGATTCTCGATGGACATCATTCTTGTTCTGGGTTAGGTCTCGAGATGCTCCCGCTGTCAGGCTTCAATCTAGCTGGTAGGGCCAGGATCCTTAGTGGACATCATTATGACCCTAGATTTAAGTCTCGAGATTCTCCCACTTCTAGGCTCTAATCTAGCTGAATAGGTTTGTGGGAGCACCCAATTCTCGGCCAAAGCAAAGGATCGATTGAATCTCATCTCAAATCATCAAGCTCCTACCAGCTGATAGGAAGAAAAGTAGATATTCCTAGCAATATTGCTGCAGTGCCAAGATCGTAGGCAAGTTGGATTCCACACCTTGAGCGCCCACTGATGCGTGGAATTACGGCAAGCGCACCGGTCGCACAAGTAATAAAGTTTGGGAATAAATTCCCGAGTGTCGGTCTCTTGAGGAACACAGTAAGGGATGAGTTAATGTCGAGGAGGACTTGAGATTGAAGTCCTCGGGGCGAAGGTAACGATGGGGGTTTTGATGGTTGTGGAAAATAAAGTAAAAATCAAACAACTACTCCTATGCAACGCCGCTATGCGATGCTTCGCCAGGCGGGATGGAAGACTAGTCGGGCCGCAATGCACCGAATCGCTAGGCGGATGGGCGAGTAGGCAAGCGTATGAGGTGGAGAGAACGGCGGAAATCCTACTATGCAGGCCGCTATGCACTGCTTCGCCAGGCGGGATGGAAACTATACGGGCCGCTATGCACCGAATCGCTTGGCGGATGGAAGAGTAGGCTAGCGGATGAGGTGGTGAGAATGGCGGAATGAGGGTCGTGATCACCTCTTCGCAACGCACGCCACTAGCAATTGCTAGTGCGGCAAGGGTGGATGGATGGTGGAGTAATAAGGCGCACCACAAGCAATAAATAACGAAAATACAAATCACATAGACATGATTTAGCACAAGCGTTAATTACAATAAGCGTACTTCATCAATATAAAGAGTTAAACTAAGCTATCAAATACAAGAGGAAGAGGTGTGCGAATCGACCGAATCCGAAGCCTTATTGAGGGTTCACGGTTGGAATCCCGGGTTGTCAATCCGAGTTCAAGCACGGTCCTCAACTGCGTCCGGGGTAGAGGAGGCTGTCACTCACTCCCAATGGACCCGTCTTCTTCGTTGAAATGACCCGTAGATTGCGGCTCCAGCTCCTCCTAACTTGATGGAGA
Source organism: Platanthera zijinensis (assembly GCA_039513925.1). Taxonomy (NCBI): domain Eukaryota; kingdom Viridiplantae; phylum Streptophyta; class Magnoliopsida; order Asparagales; family Orchidaceae; genus Platanthera; species Platanthera zijinensis. Next base: position 219,292,028 of record CM077078.1, read on the forward strand.
AAGCTAGGTCAAAACTCTGCTTGAAGCTCTAGGATGAAGGAGGAGGCTGAGAGGATGCTCTGGCGTTGATTTGGCGTTGAAAGCTTGCCCGGAGACCCTCCCTAAGGTGGAGAATGAAGGAGGACGGCGGAAAAACTCGTCGGGGACGAAATACGACGGAAAGTGTCGAGCGATCCGGAATAGGGCGAAACCTGCGCTATTTATAGAAGACAGAATTAAACAGCGCGCACGATCACTGGAGCACGACTAATGGTCGTGCGCGATATGGTCTGTGATCGTGCGATATGGAGGCAGAAAAGTGGAAAAAGATATCATGACTGCGCACGACCGGCAGCGCACGAGCAGTGATCGTGCGCGGTATGGCTGGTGATCGTGCGATATGTCGGGACAGAACTTTCACAGGAGAGGTCAAGACTGCGCACGACCGATGATCGTGCTCCAAAGAGGTCGATGGTCATGCGTAGGTAAAAACGCACGACCATTGACTCCTTTGCCAAAAATGGTGAAAGTCCGATGCCGGACGCCCACACGATCCCAGAACCTGCAGGAAAACTGGACGGGATGTCGATTATGGCAGTCACAGACATAAATAATATGCAAGCAAAGAGGGAAATACACACACACACGGAAATAGGCTAATAAAGTGCACAAGACGTGGAAAACCGTAGCGAACCAAAAGAAGTGCAAATGACGCTAAACAGTGTGCAAAGACAAGAAAATAAGCCTAGATGAGTCCGAAAATAGGTATATAAAGAGGACTCATCACAACCCCAGACTTAACCGTTTGCGCGTCCCGAGCAAACACAACCTAAGCAGACGGGGAAAATGAACTAGCTAACAAAGAAATTGCAAAACGGAGTACCATGCGAAGTCGCATGCTCGCGTGCATAAAAATAAAGTAGAGGAAATTCTTAAGTATACAAAATATTTTATATTTTCCACAATGCGTAGCAAAAATTTATTATTACTCAAAAGTGGAATCACGGTAAATCATCCGGTCCTACGCAGGAAGAAAGTAGACAGGCCACTAAGGTGAGCATTGCCGAAGACCGGGGCTCAAGATTACCCCCAAAGGAATCCACCAATGTCGGAAACCATAAGCTTGCCCGTTCGCACTCTCTCCACGACACTAGTCAACTCAAGCGCAAGTCCGTAGGACTTCGGGTAATAATGGGGCTTGGGTTACGGTGAGGAAAACAAGGATAACATGAAGGGTATGCACCTAACCCAAATGAGCTAACGTACAAAACTAGTACCCGCTGCCCACAAAATAAACACGGGTGCACCACACCCCCAGACTTAACTTTTACTAAATGGGTGTGTGCACCGCCTACTCCAAATCCAAATCATCTCAAATAAAGATTTTCAATCAAACTTTTTCTTTCTCTTTTTCTTTTCTCTTTTTTTTTCTCTTTTTCAAATATTTTTCTTTGTCAACTTTTTCTTTTCACAATATACAATTTCAGCAAATAAAACTTGGGCGCGCTTCCACATTTTCACGAATAAAAAAATTACCACATCACAACCCAACATGAAAATATAAAACACTAAGCTCGACTTGGGTGTGCGACTAGGATCAGCTATGAGGCTTTGGCGAATATAGTGGAGCTGAATCAAAAGGAAGGGTAGGCACAAAGGGGCTAGCAAGGGCGATGTTAGGAATGGTTACAAAGCTCAACCGGGCCAAAAGGTGGCCTACATCATGCTCACGCTAGACTAACCATGTACCAATGCTTCAAGAATAGCTTGGGGCAAGTTCTTAGCAACCGAGAAAGATAATCCTTCCTCCCGAATCAAGCAATACGAGTCTAGTGGCAGCTACACACATTCCTACGCTACCGTTTGATTCACACTGGATTCACCAACTTTTGAGTAGAATAAGAATATGTACGCAAATAGAAAAATATAGAACTATAAGCATACAGAAAAATTAAATCTACACAAATTTCTATACAAAACGAGAGCAGTTGACTAGAAACACAGCAAGGCCAACATTTTACTCCGTCGCACAATCCTAAACTAGCACAGAAATTTTCCAAATCTAACAAAAACACAAGTTCAACTCGCGGCACGCTAACAGCTAAGCTCGCGCTCAAGTGGGTGTAGTGGTGTGCAAGAAATGACTAAACAAAACAATAACTATAAAAGCTTCTAGTATGCACATGAAGGGTGCGCGTGCAAAAGGTAAACATGCTCTCCCCCAGACTTAACTAAACAACACATCAAATGATAGAGAAATTAAAATCAGAATGAGCTAAGGGAAGAGGTTACCCAATGCTCAGCTAGTGAGCATACCAGAAGACGCGTGAAAAGTAGAAGCAGGCCCGCCAAACGAAGAATCACAACCCCGCCAATGTGTAGTATCCATGAATACCTGCAGGTGTGAGCTCCGCAAAAACAAAAGAAAAATATACAAAAAGAAATAATAAACTAAGCTAGACATAAAAAGTAAAATGCAGAAATTTAAGATAACTACTGGGGTTACTGTCATCCCAGCACGACTTATTCAACAAAAGAAAAGTTCTAGCTAATGGGCCTATGAAAAGAAAAGTACACAGGCAACTGTCCTAATATCCGTGTCGGTAATGGGTACCGATACGGCGATAGAACAGTTACCCCTCTACCTGAGTAATAATACCTGTGACGCACAGGTAGAGGAAATAGGAAGTAAGATGAGGAGGAGCACTGGTCCTCACTCATCTCACCACAAAACAAATCCTTGCCTAGCAAGGTATCGTCCACCACAAGCTCATTGGGGGCGAAGGTGTAGGTAGAGGCTTCAACTGCAAAAGGAGTAGGAAACTCCTTATGCAAGCTGAGGCACTCGCCGACAACCTGAGCGCAAGGCTCAATGTCAACCCAACTCACCTGCAGGGAGTCAACCCGCACAGGCGCAGAAGGAGACGGGGGGTCAAGGAATAAAGGAGAAGAAAAACTAAAAGAAGCGGAAATAGGGAGAGTGATCCCGGAATCACTCTCAGCAGGATCCAAACATAGATCACTGTCGGTGTCATGTGAGTCATGGCGAGGGGAAGCTGAGACCACGAGGTCCTCGGTGGTGGTTTGGACCCCCTCATCCAACAAGGAAGTAGAAACCTCCTCGCCGGCAAGGATTTCCTCATCACACCTTGGTACGTCACGGTGTTCCAAGACATAGTACTCACCATTGATGAGAATAATGTCCTCGTCACACCACGGCGCATCCTCATGTTCCCAATTTCCAAAGGGCACAACATCATCAACCAACTCACTAGAAATGGGAGTAGGTAATTCATGCAAAGAAAGCGGAGGAGCAACATCATCAGAGATAATATGCGCAGGTTCCTCCGGGGGTGAATAGAAAATAGGGGAAGAAGGCACAAGGAGAGAAGGTGCCGCAATGTCATCGCACTGACTAGTGGAAGGTCTGATGGGTGTATCCACAGCAGTCCCCCATAGACAAGGTGGTACTGCGGATACATCATCAGAATCAGAAGGAGCGGCCATTTGAGAGGTGGATGAGACGATCCGGATATCCGGTTCATCATCCGCCTCCATCTGGCGCTGAAATTCTGCGCAATCTTTCAACACATGGTCGGTGCTATGACAACACAAACACCGTTTTCCATTACCCCTCGGTCCAGAAGGGACGGGGAGGAATATGAAAAAGGTGAATGCGGAGAAGAGTAGTGACCATAAGACTGGGGTACGGTGTATGAAGTACCATAAGACAACGGTGCCCCATACACTGAACCACGAGAATTATGCTCCCATTCTTCAGTGGGGCACTCATCACTGCTATGCCTATAATCCCCGCACCAACGACAACGGATATTTGCATAAGAATACATGGTGCAGCAAGAAAGAATTCACCACGAGAGATTTTCTAAGCAGAAATTAAATATTCGCAAGCAAATAAAGAGTGGAACAGCCTGCTATAGCAAAATAAAAACTAGAAAGGGAATAAAATAAAATAAATAAATGAAAATAACAACTAAAAACCAAAACAAAAATAAAACATGAAATATACAAATGGAAAGGGCAACTATCTCAAATCTTCCTCTCCAAAAACTCAAACGACTATGTTCCCCGGCAACGGCGCCAAAAACTTGATGCGTGGAATTACGGCAAGCGCACCGGTCGCACAAGTAATAAAGTTTGGGAATAAATTCCCGAGTGTCGGTCTCTTGAGGAACACAGAAAGGGATGAGTTAATGTCGAGGAGGACTTGAGATTGAAGTCCTCGGGGCGAAGGTAACGATGGGGGTTTTGATGGTTGTGGAAAATAAAGTAAAAATCTAACAACTACTCCTATGCAACGCCGCTATGCGATGCTTCGCCAGGCGGGATGGAAGACTAGTCGGGCCGCAATGCACCGAATCGCTAGGCGGATGGGCGAGTAGGCAAGCGTATGAGGTGGAGAGAACGGCGGAAATCCTACTATGCAGGCCGCTATGCACTGCTTCGCCAGGCGGGATGGAAACTACACGGGCCGCTATGCACCGAATCGCTTGGCGGATGGAAGAGTAGGCTAGCGGATGAGGTGGTGAGAATGACGGAATGAGGGTCGTGAGCACCTCTTCGCAACGCACGCCACTAGCAATTGCTAGTGCGGCAAGGGTGGATGGATGGTGGAGTAATAAGGCGCACCTCAAGCAATAAATAACGAAAATACAAATCACATAGACATGATTTAGCACAAGCGTTAATTACAATAAGCGTACTTCATCAATATAAAGAGTTAAACTAAGCTATCAAATACAAGAGGAAGAGGTGTGCGAATCGACCGAATCCGAAGCCTTATTGAGGGTTCACGGTTGGAATCCCGGGTTGTCAATCCGAGTTCAAGCACGGTCCTCAACTGCATCCGGGGTAGAGGAGGCTGTCACTCACTCCCAATGGACCCGTCTTCTTCGTTGAAATGACCCGTAGATTGCGGCTCCAGCTCCTCCTAACTTGATGGAGAAAGCTAGGTCAAAACTCCGCTTGAAGCTCTAGGATGAAGGAGGAGGCCGAGAGGATGCTCCGGCGTTGATTTGGCGTTGAAAGCTTGCCCGGAGACCCTCCCTAAGGTGGAGAATGAAGGAGGACGGCAGAAAAACTCGTCGGGGACGAAATACGGCGGAAAGTGTCGAGCGATCCGGAATAGGGCGAAACCTGCGCTATTTATAGAAGACAGAATTAAACAGTGCGCACGATCACTGGCGCACGACCAATGGTCGTGCGCGATATGGTCAGTGATCGTGCGATATGGAGGCAGAAAAGTGGAAAAAGATATCATGACTGCGCACGACCGGCAGCGCACGAGCAGTGATCGTGCGCGGTATGGCTGGTGATCGTGCGATATGCCGGGACAAAACTTTCACAGGAGAGGTCAAGACTACGCACGACCGATGATCGTGCGCCAAAGAGGTCGATGGTCGTGCGTAGGTAAAAACGCACGACCATTGACTCCTTTGCCAAAAATGGTGAAAGTCCGATGCCGGACGCCCACACGATCCCAGAACCTGCAGGAAAACTGGACGGGATGTCGATTATGGCAGTCACAGACATAAATAATATGCAAGCAAAGAGGGAAATACACACACACACGGAAATAGGCTAATAAAGTGCACAAGACATGGAAAACCGTAGCGAACCAAAAGAAGTGCAAATGACGCTAAACAGTGTGCAAAGACAAGAAAATAAGCCTAGATGAGTCCGAAAATAGGTATATAAAGAGGACTCATCACCCACCCAACATACATCTAATCCAGAGCCCAAAAAGTGACAAAGGTCGCGAGCACTCAGGACATGCCGTGACCTCATGAGGCCTGCCTCGCGCTAAGCCGAGCAGCTTGAGTGCGAGACAAGCCATGTCGGCCCATCTATCTCGCGAGAAGTATAAGGAGTCTCTAGATATGGGATATGAAGCACCACCCGCGGGCCGACTACCTAAGTTCCCATCATTCACTAAGATAAGTCGTGAAGGGACGCTCTATCTCGCTAACGGGGTATGGGCCCGGTGGCAACGAGCGTGAGAGTCAAGACAGGTCGTTAGTACGAAGCAGAAAGGGAAAGAGAAAAGTAAATGTGATACTATATCATAATGGAGCAATATAATTATCCACAAAAATTACAAGTCAGGAACTCATCCCGCATTTACATTACACCAAATAACAAAAAATACAAAAGTAAAGAGAAGCTCAACACAGGGGGTTCAGCGAGGCATGCTCTCAGGCGACAAACCCTCCGAGAGGGGTTGGTAGGACTTGTCGCCCGGCTTCGGTACCTTAAGGAATAGCTCCGGTACCACCTCGGTCTCCAAGAGCCCCGTGCCTTTGCTCATGATAAGGCCTGCTCGATGCAGAGTCTGGACCGTGAACTGCAGCCTTAGCAGCATTCTTTGCATCATTTCCTCCAGCTCATACTCAGAATAATGGGCGAGTTGGCAGCTGCTACTGGAGGGAGGCGGAGGAGCTGTCGCTTCAAATTCTCAAACCCGCGCCCGCAGCTCTTCGTTCTCCTACTCATGGGTGGTGATCTAGAAACCTAGGAGCATAGCCGTCAGCGCATCCTGCGTGAATAAATGAAATGAGCATAAGAAAAGTGGAAGCGATCTTAAGGTGTCTAGTGCAAGTTATGAGACTTACCACACTACTAGAAAAATGAGTATTAGCTATATATTTTTTTTGCCAGGGTTCAAAAATCATGGCTAATACACTAGTATTTACCATGATCGCAATACCGTGGCTAATAGTTAGGGTTTAGCCACGGCTATAAAATGCACGGCTAATACCTTTGTATTAGCCATGAAAAGAAAAAAAAGCATGGCTAATATTGAATTTTAAGCCCAAATGAAATTTCAAAACAATTTATAATTTCTGGTCCTTTTCCGTCCAAACCCACTCCTCTAAATCGCACCAAACCAAAATAAAAATCCCACCCCGTGCCTTCATAAAACTCCTACTGATCGCCCTAAACCTAAGAAAACGACATACCCTTTCCCGCAACTTCATAGCGTCGCATATTCCCGATTACTTCTCCTTCCTCTGACATCGCTCTGGAAACTAGTTCACTTAACGCATCTTGCCGATCACTTCTCACTCCTCTGGCATCTCTCTGACAACCAGATCACTCACTGCATCTCCCTTCGTTTTCCCGCTGGATCTTGTTAAGCTCTCATTTTTCTTCTCACTGATTTCCAGATATCATTTTGATTCCTACACCGTAGCAGATCCTGCAGGCCATCCGACAATTTAATAGCATCGCACCCTGCCGAAGAATCTTCTTCGCCCTACATTGCTCCAGCAACCTCATCGCAAGTTCGTGCATATTCCCGATCTTCCATCATTTACTGGCTGTATCTAGGTTACTTCACAAATTTCGATCAGTTTTTCATTAACTTTTTTATATCAGTTCTTTGATTTCGATCTTCTCTCCCAATTTATTATAACTTTTGATTTCTAATTTCGTTCAATCAGTTTTTCATTACTGTTTTCCACAAATTTTGATTAGTTTTTCATTACCTTTTTTATATCAGTTCTTTTCTAATATCAGTTCTTTGATTTCGTTCTTCATTGTCATCCTATGGATTGATAGTTTTAACAAAATGGTATTTTAGTTAAAAAGTTTTAGATAGTATGTTAGATTATACTAATGTTTCCTTGAAAGGTATCAGAGGAACTTTTTCATGGCATAGTAGTGAATGAACTTGGATAAAACATCTTAAGGTTCGCTCACTGCTTCCATAGCACCATCTGACAACTACTTAAGGTTCTGTATTTTTCGCCGTTTACATCTTTAGAGTTAGGGTTCTTTGTATTTCATTTTCATTTCATTTTCTGTTCAATGTTTTGGATTTCGGTTTTCTTCTCATTTTCATATTTTGATTTTGATTTTGTTTTCGAATTTACGCTTTAGATTTATGTTTTTTTCTTTATGATTTAGGGTTTGATTCATGACAATGCCCGTCAAACATGTTTAGATTCCGATTTAAATTTTGTTTCAACATGTTTTAGGGTTTCATTTTGTTTTCTAATTTAGGGTTTCATCATGATTTAGGATTATTTAATCTCAAAATAATATATTTTCAATGTCCGACCTCTATTTATATAACCCTAATTTTTTTTTAATTTATGTTGATTAATCTGGCATTAAATATGGATAAAAGTTGGATTGATTTACATATCAAAATAAAACATATAATTTTGAGACTCGGATTTATTGCCCTTGCAAAAAATATTGTAATACTTATTTGATGGAGAGGGTCATTGCTCGTGAACATATAATTATAAATGGGTTTTTATCCAAGTACAAGATATGGACCCTTCATAGGGAATCATATTCTTCTATATCTTGCAGTGGGGATGAACAACATTATGATTTTAGAGATGATATGATGGAGATGATACATGAAACAATTAGAATTCCACCGATTGGTGCTAGTTTGTATGAGAATCCATCATCATTAAGCAGTCCATGAATAGATGGTCCTAGCAAAGAAGATGCCAAATTTATAAAACTTGTTGAAGATGTAGAGTGTTCATTATACCCTAATTGTGTCAAGTATACATCATTGTATTTAATAGTTAGATTACTGCAAGGTAATGTCATGTATGGATGGACAGATATCTTGTTCACATGGCTATTGGAGTACCTTATTGATGGTTTTCTAAACATAAAAATACCTAAGTTTTATTATGAATCTCAAAAGAATACAAAAGATTTGGGATTTTGTTACGAGACATGGGATGTATGCCCCAATAATTTCATGATTTTTAAAGGAAATGATATTACACTTGAAAATTGTGAGATTTTCGGCGAGTCACGGTACAAACAACTCAATGATAATGGAAATAACATGCAAAATACAATTTCAAAAATTCCAGCAAAACAAGTAAGATATTTTCCTTTGACATTGAGATTGAAAAGGTTATTCATGTCATCAAAATCTACAAGTTATATGCAATGGCATGGAGAGGAACGTACTAAAGATGATACTATGAGGCACCCAGCCGACTCGCCAACTTGGAAAAAGTTTGATAAAGATTATCCTCAATTTGTTGTAGTGTGTCGCAATATTAGACGTGGTTTGGCCTCTGATTGATTTAATCCATATAGAACCATGTCCATTGCTCATAGCACATGGCCAGTTGTTTTAATTCCTTATTGAACTGCTTTTTTCTATTTATTTCCATGATGTTTTGAGATAGATTTGGGTAAACTTATAGTTTTGGTAACGTGTTCTTGTTGCAAACAGCGCGGAAATTGATGATGTTTTTTTGTGAAATTCATATCATATTAATCCGTTAAACGATCAGCTTTTTCTGATAATAATACAGCCAACAGAATCAATTTCAAGTGTGGAGCATCTAGTTGATTTGTTCTTACAATCTGATCTATCTGCTGGTATGCATGCAGACATCAAATGCTTTAATCTGTTGGTATGTATGTATGCAATCTAATCCTTTTGATCTTACATGTACATATAATATTGACCTACCATAATCCACAGCTTACAAAATATGGATGAAACTTTAGGTCACACCAGTAGATATGGATGAAACTTTACAATTATCTCTAAGTCTCTTCTGATTATTTCTCTATGTTTAACTTCGTTTCGAGCATATGTTGAATTTCCATGGTCCTTAATTTTGTGATTTGTGTTTTAAGAGCATCTCATAGGGATTACTGAATCCCTCTTCTGCATCTAAAAAAAGTTCTTCATTTGTTTTTCTATGGCAGAGATGGATGATGCTCATTCTTTAATATTTTCTGAGATGATTAGTGAATCCCTATTTTTTAAAATGTAATTTCACACTCAAAAAAGACTCGTCGGACATGTCAAAATAAATTGCAGTCATTATCAATTTTTGTAGTTCCATGTTTATATTGAAATTTCCTAAGTTCAGCTATGAGAGAGTATATACAATATACATCATTATGCCAAAATCTTGATTTTTTATGATATGGTCTTTTTGCACTTTCCCTTTTCTCATCTTTTCGCTTCTTATTATACTTTCCAAATTTGTGTCTTACATTGATAATTGTGTTTTTGTAGGAAGCTCATTGCTTTAGTCAGTGGGGGCATGATTTTTGTCTAGACTATAAGAAACTTAGTATCCTAAAGATTAAATTTCCTCATGTTCCTCTTATTGCAGTAACTTTATGTTCCTGATGTTACTGATAGATTCTGATTCAAATTTAAATTTCATGATGATTATTGTTATTGATTAATGACTTAGAACTTATAGGCAACTGCGACTTACAAGGTCCAAACCGATCTAATGGAAATGCTCCATATTGCTAATTGTGTAAAGTTTGTAAGGACAGTCAATAGACCCTATCTGTTCTATAAGGTATGAAACACTTGTATATTTAACATTCATGGTTATTTTTCAGTAGAGTTTAGGTGTAGAAAAATCTTATTCTTCATATCATTTGGGGACAAGGTGAACGAAAGTCATCCATTGGCAAGATGGTCATTCATCAAATTACGTAATATATAAGGTCATCTTATCACAACAATGAATCTCAGATAGTTTATTACTTCTATAGAAAGGAGTGTGAGCAGGTTTGTGAATACTTCTTATCTGGTGTTACTCCTCCTTTACAATATGCATGAAGTCTTGATACATTTTTCGAGCATTACATTTACATTTATGAATTCCTAATATGACTTGCACTATGTTTTTTACCTACTAGCTAGCAAGAATGTATATTCACCAAATTCACATGGTTTAAATTTTATAGCAGACTTTAAGATGCGCATAAGATTTTTAGAGCCATAAGCACATTTTAAGGAATATATTTTACTCATAGGGATGATGCTCATTTTTTATTCTGAAATCAACAGGTCCAATCATCTCATTTTTGAGTAATTTTGGAGATCTATCCCTACGTTAGGAGATGTGGTAAGGACAGCTGTAACCACTTTCTTAATGAGCAAAACCAGTGTCACACGTGCTACTATACCAAAGAGTGCAAACAATGAATAGGGTCAGGTTACTTGCAGTAGTATAACTCCAGGTGTTTAGGCCCCCGACTTTACCGTGTTTTAGTACAAGGCTGCAAATTTGTGTATAATAAAATCTTTCCGAAAATACAACAATGCCCACAAGAGTATCAAATATGGTGGTATATAGTTCTTGTACATGTGTATTAGTATGATATGTTTTTTGTTAAATAGTACATAGTTAATGGTATATAGTTCTATACAGGATCCTTTGTTTTATGGCATACAGTATTGGTATGATTTTGTAATGGTAAAATTGTACATAAGTTTTTGTAGAGGTGAAGAAGTATATAGTTAATGGTATATAGTTTTGTACAGGATCCTTTGGTATAAAGCTGTAAGGTATAAAGCTGTAAGAATTATAGCTCGTCTCTCTGATTTCCCAATTATGTAATTTTCTTAAATTCTTAGAGAAACCCCATTAAAAATGTGATTTTCTCCAGGTTTGGTGAGGTTGAGAGAGCTAGAAGAAAAATGTTTTGGCCTAGGCTTCTTCCAGATCAAATTGAACTGAAGAAGCTACAAGAGGTGGATCTACATACAAGGAAATGCTCAAATGCTCATAAAATTGGAAATTGGAAGACTATATTAAGTGAAAGCAATGTTGTCGTGCAAGAGGGATCAGACTTTTCTTCCTTGGTATAACTTCTTATGAATATCTTAATCTTGTTATCGATTATGTTTATTACAATTTGTATAGAGAGTAGATTTCTAAGTTATATGGCATTTTCTCGCTTATCACCGCAAAAGCAGAAGCCTCTCTCATTTTCCTTTGAAAAAAATGAAATGGTTCCTAATCTTGTCTTCAGGTTGCAAATGATAATTAATTTATAATTTCCTTTTATATATGGGATTTATTAGAGGTCCTGTTGAATATCTAATTTTCTTTTAGCAATAAAATCAAACAAGGCCCTTTGCTTTTTGTGGTAAGAACTCAAACCCACTCGTTCTTTTTTATCTCTTTTTGAGCTTGTTTGAATTTTAATATTTTCATAATTATATATTTAAGGGTACTTGTTAAATTTAAACATCTTTTCTTATTAAAGTGCTGAAGTAGGGGCTTATGTTGTACATATCGCCATATTTTTCGCGCACATGTACTAATTCAGGGAACTGTTAAGGCCTAAAGTTGTTCATTAGTTCAGTGAAATGTTTAAGCCTAAAATAGTTCTCTGATTCAGGGAACTGCTTCAGCTTTGGCTTTTTGTGGCATATTTCAGGGTATTATTCTCCAACTTGTTCAAGTTGGCCAAGCCCATAACATACTGATTGTATGAATTCTCATATTTCATTCATTTTTATTAAGTATTTTCTGAGTTATTACATAACCCAATCTACTCATCTAATTGATGCCTTTTTTTACCGTTCAATGTATATGTCCAAACCACCTATTTCTATCTTATCAGAGGAAAAATTTGTAAATCTTAATTATAAATTTGCACATTTGGCATGACAACCGTAATGACCTTCACCCAAAAAAGAAAAACAGTTTTGGACATTAACATCTCTTAACTCTGAACATAAATGCAGGCAAAGGTTGTATGCTTTACATGTACTCTTTGTTATCCAACTAGCTATTGTAATATTGGGAACCCTAATTTTTTTTTTAAAAAAATAGTATTTGTCACGGCTTGTAACTGTGGCAAAATAGTTTTGAAAAAATGATGAGTTCACTTTTAGCCAGGGTTTCATACCTTGGCTAATAGTTGGCCTATTTGCCACGGTAGTTTTTCCTTATGACTAATACCATTTGCTACGGCCAATCCGTGGCTTAAACTTTTTATCCACGCCGAATTTAGCCACGAATTTTTCCATTGGCTAGACCGTGGCTAAAGCTTTTTAGCCACGGTTTTGGACTTTTTGCCCGTGCCAAAAGTCTTTATTCTTGTAGTGCTACCCCCAGCTATCCAGCGAGAACAGCATCGACCGCATCCGCCCGCATCTTCTTGTAGTCGACTTCCTCCTGAGTGAGACAACATTCCACTTCCTTATCATCAACAAGTTTTTGAGCGGTGGGGGGGGACGGTATTCCACTCCAACTGCGGGCACTGCTTGCCCACGATATGAGCCAGCTCCAGGATGCAGAGCTGGGCCCATGCTCACTCATGCACGAGAACCCACGTGGCCTCATCATCAAATATTGCGGCGTACTCCCGCGCGTAGAGGCTGAATGAGATGGCATAAGCCTCCCCGCTGATGGTTTCCTGCATCAACTAGCTCGGCAGCAGGGTGGAGATTGAGGATCGGTTCGCCTCCTTGTCCCATTGAAGGAGGGGCACGTCTAGTTCATCCAGAGGCTGCTCGTCGAAGCTAAAGTTTAGGTTTCCTCTCGACATAGGCTTAGCGGCGAGCTCCTGTCCTTGCGACCTGGAAGTGTCGGCCTCCATGCCAGGAGGTTCGCCGGTCGAAGCACTCGGTGCGGAGGTCTCTTCAAATGGTTGGTATGCTAGATCCTTCATTTCTGCTGTGTTGCGGGATTTATGCCGCCAGCATTCTTCGACTTTTTGGGCGGCGGTGATGATAAAAGTTGTTAGCAGGTGGCCCGCTTCTGGGTAGTGGTACTTGGGGTCTCGTTTTGTGCGGCAGCCCCCGCCTCAGCACGGGAGAGCTCTCCGGATGCAGCTCGCACAATCTCGTAAGGAGGGTGCATGGGAATGTTTTGTTCACCTGCAGAAGGACAGTTAGTGCAGAGAAATGGAATGTGCCAAGTAAAAAGGGTAAGGTGCGAGTAGCTTACCTCCCCCGAGAGGGATGAGGGCCAGTATTTCCACGTTCCTGTATAGGAATGCGACTTCAAAGTTCTTCCCTTGGAAGAAGCCGCACAGCTCGGCATTGTGGCCACCAGGCTAGGAGGTTGTAGCTCGCCTCGTTAAGTTATACTGGCGAGAATGGGACATTGCCGAAGTCAAATTAGATGAAGACGAACTTATTGAGCTAATTATGGCTCTTGTTCAATGTACCACGCACCTTGACATGAGTGCTGGAGAAATAGGTGGTGCCATCCTTGTTTGCCTAGAAGGAGAATAGCTTGCGAAAGACAACAAGGCTAAACTCGATCCGCTGCTCTCGCAGGTAGAAAGCGAACCCAACCACGATGACCACTGAGTTGGGAGTCATCTGGCCTAGGATGACCCCAAAGTACTTCAGTATAAGCCAGAACTCCGGCCATAGTGGAAGCCGGAGGCCCGTGTCGAATTGGGCAATTGGGATGTCGAGCTCCCCGACGGAATGATCATTGATAACCTCTTGATCTACAGGTCGCCTCTCCTCAAATCCAGTGGTGATGAAGTCACCGATCACGTATAGAAATTTAGCCTCGGTGGTGTTAGCGAAAGAGAAAGAGTGGTCAGAGAAGGTCCAGGCGCACATGCTTCGTCCATCAGCATCACCGCCACTACCTCCCATCTCAAAGTTAGATCACCGAGCGGGACACTATAGATCTTGTTTGAACCCCACCTATGTGAAGGGAGTAACACGTATGCCTCTCTATTTCCACTATGACACTCACACAATAATTAAACGCAGCACACTCACGAACAACGTTATCAACTATCGCTAACGTACGGTATCCACGCCGATTAAAGATCGAACAAACGACTTGAGGTCGATGTTCTCTCAAGCTAAAAGGACCCACCCGGTCCGAACGAGCGATGGTTGTACCAAGAGAGATCCACCGAAAAAGAACGGTTCAAAAATGGTAGATCTCCCCCAACAAAACAAAAGCGAGGATCGCTAAACCTCTCGGAAAATTAAACAACTAGAAAGAACAACACATACAATCGGAAAGATAAACCACGAACGGAAAACGATTCCATAGTAACAAAAAGGTATTCCACCAAATAAAAATCTAAAGAAATAAGAATCACACAAGATGGTAGAAGATCTCGTTACCCAACCAGAATAGACTATTCTTGTTCACTTTCAAGGATCTTTCTTCCACGATTCCACCGGAGTTTCGCCGACCGGAGAGAAAACTTGTTCGCTTCCTTTGCTTCACGCCGGAGTGAGATGGTGGAGGGGGTGGCTCGGTTTTGTTGTAGGGGAATGGCTATGGGGCGAATGGATGTGGAGGAGGAAGGAAGAGGCGGTTGGATGCTATGGAGGGGGATGGACGAACTTGAGAATGAGGGAGGAGAGGGCTCGGATTTGTAGGGAGGAGGAGGGAAGAGGAGGGAGGCCGAGCAAGAGGAGGGGAGAGGAAGGGTGGTCGGCGGTCAAAGAGAGGGAAGAGGGAAGGGGGCGACAAAGAAGGAGAAGAGATTTCAAAGAGGTTTAGGGTTTGTTAATCTTTTCATTCACTAAATGAAACCATGAAAGTCCATGCTTATATATAGGCTTGACAACATGCATAGGCTATGTGCAGCCCACTAAATAAAAATAAATCAACACTTAAAATACTTAAACATTACATGATAAAATAAAAGCAAATAGAGATAACTAAATTTTAAACAAGTAGCTCTTCATCAATTAGTCTTCATCTTCAACACGTAGGAGAATGCCGTCACAGTCGCCGTCATCATCTTCAACATGTAGGAGAATGCCGTCGCCGTCGCCATCATCATCTTAAACATGTAGGAAATCATCGTCGCCATTGCCGTCATCATCTTCAACTTTAACATGTTGGGGGTTGTCGCCATCAATCCTCCCCTGCTCAAAATAACTCATCACCGATGTGTTGGCATGGAGGTGCGGGTGCCGAAGAACATCATCCAAAATAACCATCGCCGAGTCCGGAATCCAAGGGTCACCGGAGACCGGGCGAGCACACCATCGTATCACATAACGCTGAATACCACCGCTTGGAGAGGAGAGCAAAACACCAAATATGAACCTGTCTATCAAAAAGATTGTCCTGGGGAAATAGGGAAAAGCATTAGAAAAATAAAGAGGAAAAATTTCTTCATCAACAGTCAACGTACCTCCGTTGGAGACCAATGGAGAGAACGATCCAAGAACAAGATCACCCCCTAACCCAAATGAAAATATAGTGGAACCAAACATAGAGTTAGATATTTAGAAAGGTGGAAAAACAAAATGCGTGAAATTGAAAACATTTAAATTAGGGGAATTACCCCATTCAGTGGTTAACTTCAATAGATATGTTGTTTCTCCTAATTTATTAAAAATCCGAAAAGTTCTAGCTCCCCGATTCGCCACCTTTTTTAAAGTCCCCGGAGGCATCCATTCAGGGGCGAGACGCACCAAGAGTAAACCGTAAACCTTATAAGGAGACACTCTCTTATGTAAGTTAGCGATACAATGATAAGAAGACATTTGTGTGACTAGCGCTTACTTAATGTGTTTATGTAATTTAAGAACAAGAGAGGCAAATACTAGTGCATGTTGACTTGACATGTATTATAGTGGTAACGAAACTACTTGAGATGGAACCAAGGGAACTAAATATGGTGGCGCCAACAAAAAGTAATAGGGTGGCACTAGCGGAAATACATATGGTGGCACCAACGGAACTAAATATGGTGGTGCAAACAGAAATAACTCTAATGGCACCGGTGGAACTACATCAGGAGGCACCATCCCAACGAGATCTGGTGGTAACACCAGAATGCGAACAACTGGCACAAACGGGGCTATATCCGGGGGTATTAGTAGAATGAAATCAGGTGGTACTAACTGAATGCAATCCGGTGGCACAAAATATGGCCACATCATTAACGTACTCTCTGAGATTTGGTTAGTTTTAAAAAGTCGAGTGGATACCAAATTTATGAGACATTCATCATGACCAAACACGAAATTTATTATCACACTATGAGACATGTCCCAAGGAGGGTCCAGCATGGATGGTAAAATAACATGACTCAAATCAGGCAAAATAAATTCATGTCCGAAAGGATCCGCTGGTCAGGTCAACATATTTGGAGGGAGAGTTGGTAAACCTAAAACCAGGAGAGAGTTAAGATCACAATTAAATTCACGCAACAGATTTTGCATCAAGGGACGCTCATACGGATCTATTTCTATGTCGTCTTCAAAAAATATAACTCTCTCGCAAGAACATCCATCCAACTCATAAGTCACGGCATCAGTAATAGTACAAATCTCACAAATGGGAGCATTGATAGATTCCGGAGGAGGGGTTAAGTCATACCCTATGTCAAAATATGGATTTATCGTCCAAGTAAAATCCTCCTGGTGCAAAGCATCAAAATCAAACGAAAAATCAAACGGAAGATTTTCCCTCACAGAAAACTAACCTGGCTCGTCATCACCTAACTCATGATCAGAGAAACATTCGCCACAGGGTGACTCTATCACCTCACTAGATACTTCACCCAAATAAGACTCAGTAATGGTTTAAGAAACATCGACAAAGGTATGTGGAGATGATTCCTCAGAAGTGGGCGCTACAATATGTCTCGGACTAAAAATAACCATCTCGAGTCCTAGTAAGTCATCACCTAATTCAATACCAGGTAAGCTCTCAGCATAAGGTTACACTACCGACTCAGCTAGAATGTCTACCGACTCAGGATCATCAGAAGACTTCAAGACATTTAAAGTAGACGGCTCAGCAATATCGTCGAAAGGTAGTGGGGATGATTCCTCAGAGGATAAATAATCATCCAGGTCACTCTGGTCGCCAATCTACTCAATGACAATACAGTTGTCATTAATATCGGCCTTGTCCTCAGTGACGGGCACATTCCTGGACACAGCCTTTGATTCATCACGGGAGTCAACCACAAAATCTGGCAACTCAGGGGGAGACTCAAAATGGTCTACGGGTATAATCAGGGTAGGACGCTCAATAGAGACAATACCAGATTCGCCACTAGACTCACGTATAGTAATTGTCTGACATGAGGGAACTTACTCCTAGGAATCTGGTGCTTCTCAATTTCCAAAGCCGTTCAAAAGGTGGTGTCTAGATCAGTGTGACCATATCGTAATAACTTTCCCTGGATGTAGGGGCTCAACCCCCTATGAAACCTAGAAAGAGTGACCTCAGGCAATTCCTTCACACCACTCCTAACCGTCAAATACTTAAAGAGTTGCCTATAAACTGAGACCGACTTATTCACTTGTTTAAGGCTAGCCAAATCATCAGTTATTTGTCGCTTGCCCTGGGCATTTGGTTTATCTTCATTCCAAAAGATCGGTATGGAACTAGCGCTATCAGTAGGATAACTAGGGTGTTGTCTTGGGAGAAGTGGTGCTATATGGCTAGCCTTTAATTAGCCAATCAACGCCTTAATCTCATCCACTATCGGGCAATGGAACGGCTTTCTAACATTCCTAATGCAACCTAATGATTTTTCTCGGGAAACATTGATGTCATAGGACATATTATGATAATCGGAGAGCAAACTCGATCCGGAAGTTGTGCACATGTAATGAGAAATGCTTCTGGCACAGTTAAAATAGGTTTGTCGAAATTGTACCCGCTTAACCACTACGGTAATATTAATATAAAATAAATTATCTTGTTGAATAAAATATGAAGATTATTAATTAATTTTTTTTTAATTTTTTTGCTGAAAAATAAGAAATTTAAGCCGCTATTAGCAGACCAGAAAGAATTTTTTATTATTATTTTGACTATAAACGTGCATACAAAGTCCGTGTTAACTTGATAAATAAGAGGGGAGGGTGCCAATTAAAAAATTGACAAGAACCGCCCTATGATACCAAATTGATGTAGGCTACGGTGTTTGATGCTATAACGCCAAAGGGAGTAACACGTACGCCTCTCTATTTCCAATACGACACTCACACAATAATTAAACACAGCACACTCACGAACAACGTAATAAACTATCGCTAACGTACGGTAGCCACGCCGATTAAATATCGAACAAACAACTAGAGGCCGATTTTCTCTCAAGCTACAAGGACCCACCCAGTCCGAACGAGCGACGGTTGAACCAAGAGAGATCCACCAAAAAAGCACTGTTCGGAAATGGTAGATCTCCCCCAACAAAACGAAAGCGAGGCTCGTCAAACCTCTCGGAAAATTAAATAACTAGAAAGAACAACACATGCAATCGAAAAGATAAACCACGAACGAAAAATGATTCCAAAGTAACACAAAGGTATTCCACCAAATAAAAATCTAAAGAAATAAGAATCACACAAGAAGGTAGAAGATCTCGTTACCCAACCGGAATAGATGATTCCGGTTCACTTTCAAGGATCGTTCTTCCACGATTCCGCCGGAGTTTCGCCGAACAGAGAGAAAACTTGTCCGCTTCCTTTGCTTCACGCCAGAGTGAGATGGTGGAGGGGAGGCTCGGTTTTGTTATAGGGCAATGGATATGGGGTGGATGGATGTGGAGGAGGAAGGAAGAGTTGGTTGGCGGCTATGGAGGGGGATGACCGGACTTGAGAAGGAGGGAGGAGAGGGCTCAGATTTGTAGGGAGGAGGAGGGAAGAGGAGGGAGGCCGAGCAAGAGGAGGGGAGAGGAAGGGTGGCCGATGGCCAAAGAGAGGGAAGAGGTAAGGGGCGACCAAGAATGAGAAGGAGAAGAGATTTCAAAGAGGTTTTGGGTTTCTTAATCTTTTCATTCACTAAATGAAACCATGAAATTCCATGCCTATATATAGGCTTTACAATATGCATATGTTATGTGCAGCCCACTAATTAAAAATAAATCAACACCTAAAATACTTAAACATTACATGATAAAATAAAAGCAAATAGAGATAACTAAATTTTAAACATGTAGCTCTTGATCAAGTAGTCGTAATCTTCAACATGTAGGAGAACGTCGTCGCCGTCGCCGTCATCATCTTCAACATGTAGGAGAATGTCATCGCCGTCGCCGTCATCATCTTCAACATTTAGGAGAACGTCGTCGCCATCGCCATCATCATCTTCAACTTTAACACGTTGGGGGTTGCCGCCATCACGTAGGATTTTATCAGTGTCATGGTCAAGTCAACAAACCTAGATTGATTGGTTCTCCCTTTTGAAGACTTAGAGACAGAAGACCTCCAGAGAATAGAAGTTTTCTAAGAGACAGAAAAGAGCTCGACTATAGATGAACTAAGCTCGATGATCGTCGATCTCATATCGACGAACTTAGAGTTTCTTCTCTGTGTTAAGCTCGATGAAAGTCCAGCTGAGATCGATGATTTTGTGAGCTTATATCAAATACTCATCTCGACGAAGTGCCTTCCCAGTTCGACGAACTTGGAGTTAAGATTGGCTAGAGTATTTTCTATTAGACGAAATTGGAGCTCTGTTCGACGATCTTCTACCTCTTATTCTGCCATATCAGGTCGACGATCAAGCAGTTTTCAGTTCGACGAATTTGGATCTCAGGTCGACGAAAGTTTGTTGAGTTCGACTATTTTCTCTTAGGTTCAGTTCAACTATTCTGTAATGATTTCAGTTCGACTAAGGCAAAAGAATTTCAAATTATGTTATAATATGTCTGCAATGCTCTTGTGATTAATGCTCAATATTCTTATGAATATAGCCATTTCATTACATTATTAATTATGGTTTTCACAGAGTTATTAGTTGCCTTATTTACTGGGACAGTTGAGGAAATTCATTTAAGACAATTTCTAGCCGTTGAACTCCCAGAATTTCAGGAGTCAATCAAGGAAAGGAATTCAAATTTCAAATGCTAAAATCTGCAAGGAATATATCTAAGAATTTCTTTTCAAGGCAGATAGTAGTAAGACAGGAATGAACACAGAGAGATAGTTGTGATAAAAAATTATTTTGCAGAAAACTTAAAGAAGAATTGCTCAATACAATTCAAGTTATTCACAAGTTTTTTCTTTAAGGCTTTCAAGAGATAATCCATAAACATCTGTCTTAATGCTTTCTGAAGATCCACAGGCAAACTAAAGGCTTACACCCTGAGCAAAGCTTTTTTTCTTCTGAACTATTCTACATCTCAGGGGGAGCTTTGATAACCTCAACAAATCCACTAATCTTCTCTGAACTTTGAGACAGTGAAGACAACATCATCTTTTACTTTTCCATTCATAGTGTACAAGTTTTTTAACTCCCTTCAAAAGTTATCCCTTTGGTTGTTAAGTCTCCTGATCAAAAGACTTAGTTTGGTTTTTGAGCACCTAGTCAAAAGCCCAAAGGGTTGCAAGGTCTTCCTTAGAAAATAGATCTTGTGGTGGCAGAACACCTGATCAAAAACCTATAATGGATTCCTACCAGGGTGGTAGAAGAGTGGATGTACCCAAGTTTTAGGGGAACCAGTATAAAATCTTTGTATTGTCTGGTTGCTCTATTTGTAATTTTATGTACTGTTATTTTCTTTGTTTTATTTCTGCATATTTACATATAGATATCACTTATTTTAATCCGCAATAAAAATTAATCAAAATATTTTAATACTCTATTCACCCCCCCCCCACCCCCTCAAGAGTTAGTGTTATCTATCACTTCACTTTCAATTGGTATCAGAGGGGAAGGTTGTGTGGTTTCACAGGCTAACACCTGAACCAAAAGATCTTTGATAGATCCCTTTTACTATAGTGTCTTTTTATATCATGCCATAAAATAAGGAATACTCAAGAACCAGACCTCTAGTGTGCAATCTTAACAAGTTTGCACTTTGGAAGGCAAGGATCAGATTATATATGAATTCCATTGATAAAGACATCTACAATTCTATTTTGACAGATCCCCCACAACCTGTGGAAACAATAAGTATCAGTGCAGTTCCACCACCTGAGTGGACAAATGCTTTGAATAAATCTAAGGTTGCTGATGCCAAGGCCATGAAATTCTTGCCCAAACCATGTGTGATGACATATTTCAGAAGGTTGCTGAGTGTACTTCAGCAAAGGCCATTTGGGATTCACTAAATGCAATGGTAGCAGGATCTGCTGATGAAAGGAAAGATAGGAGATCACATCTGATCTCTCAATATAAGAATTTCAAGAAAGAAGAAGTAGAATCAGTTGCTGACATGTACAATAGACTAAGCCTCATAATTATTTAGCTGAAAACTCTTGACAAGGACATCTCATTAATAGAAATAAATGACAAAATTCTTATATGCTTCCCTATTACATAAGACTCTAGGATCTGGCCAATCAAGGAAGCCAGAAGCCTAAATGATATTTCTACTTAGTCATTATTAGGCAAGCTCAAGTTTTATGAGCAGCTTATCAAAACCAGGGAAGTAGCTGAACAAGAGACTCCTACCTTAGGAAGGAAGTAGCAATTTATTGCCTTCAAGACATCTGAGGAATCAAAAGCACTACCTGCCAATGAAGAGCTAGTTTGTCTATTAGCTATTAGATTCTATAAAATGGCTAAGAAGGACTTCAGAAGAAGGTCAACCAGAAATGGGGAAAAGCCAAGGTATGAAGAGACTCCTACTAAGGAAATTGTATGCTATGGATACAGGAAGCCAGGTCACATTCTCCAAGAATGTCCAGAGGCTCAATAGAAGGACAACAAAAAAGGGAAAGAATCTAAGAAGCACTCCAGCAAGCCCTCCTCCAATAAATACAAAAAGAAGAAGGAGAGAGGCTTTGTATCTGATACCTGGAGTGACTCAGAAGAAGATACTTCTTCAAGTTCCAGTGAGGATGAAGAAGAGTCTAAAGCTAGAGAGATATGTTTGATGGCAATTGATGCATCATACAGTCACTCAGAAGTTTAAGAATCAGCAGCAAAATCTAAATCAGAAGAGGACCAGGTAATAGCTTCTTTTGATTTCACTTCTGATGAATTTAAAACTGAATTCAATCTTCTATGTAATGACTTAATTAAATGTGAGAAGGAATTTAAACTTCTCAGACAAAAATAAATTAAATATGACCATCTATTTTCTAAAAATATCAAACTAAAAGATGAATTAGACATAGCTTCAAAACAAATTATTTAATTAAAAACTAAACTAAATGAGGCAAAATAATTTGAAGAATCCCATAATGGGAGAAGTATCAAATTGATGGACATCACAAGCACAATTAATGCTAGATTAAATAGTAAACTAGGTTTGTTACTTTTTCCTTCTTTGGTAGAAGTGCTGTGCGTAAAGTTTCAGGACAAAACTTTCTTTTAGGGGGAGTGACTGTAGCGCCCCGAATTTTTCTGCGACTATTTTATTCTCGTTTGGCGTTACGGTAACGTGTTTTCGTTGCTTGTGCCATTTGTGGAGTGCGGTTTAACTCCTTAGAACTGGGTGCCCTATTTTGTAGCCTATTGGCAAGATCTCCCTAACAAGCCGAGTCGTTTTGGGGGACCCGGTGTGGCCTCTCGGGGGATGCTTGTGTTTTGGCTTTGGGTCAGTATAACTCGAGTTCTGTTTGTCAAAAATTAATTTCGACTTCACCGTTGTGTTTGTAGTGTGGGTATTTAGCTACGGTGTGAATTTCGTCAAATTCCGAGATCGTTTGGTTTTCGCGTCGTTTTGGGTGTGCCATTAATAAAGACTATTAGAATTCTCTTAATTTTTTAAGGGAGCCGGCGGTTGGGATTCGGTTTTGCTGAACCGATGTGTTTAAAGCTTATAAAAAGGCTTTATTAAGAAGTGGCGGGCCCACTTCTCCTTCCTCCTTCTTCCCGAGACCAAAAGCAGAAAACCGCTGCTCCTGTTCGCGCAAAGCAGAGGCGGAAACGACGGGCTACCCTAGCTTTTGTACGGTGATTCCGGGAGTGTTCGTGGACGGATTTCGATTCCGAAAGCGGAGTTGTCTTGCTCTCGCTCAGATCTATATTTTTACGGTAAGAAATTCGATCTTCGTGGAGTTTTAGGAGATTTGGGGATTTAGGTCTTGAGGTTTTCCTCCATTAATGTACGGGAGTATGCTTTTAGGTGCTACTATTGCTAGTGCCAAGTTAAGAGGAGGGAAAGCCGTCCAAGCTTCGCCGGAAATTGAGGCAAGTGGTGTTCCTGCCCTTGCCATTGTTGTTTTCTTGAAATTATTAAAATTCCCGGTTAGCCCTAGGGTAGAAGCCAACCATGTTCTCTTTTTCTTTCTGAATTTAGGGCTTAGATTCTCCTATGAGCCCCCATTCTCTGTGTTGTTGGTGCTCAACCTGCCGGCTTAATGCCAACAATAAACTCCAGATTACTGTCTGGTTGGTGGCTTGCGGGTGAAGTCGAGAGAGAGAGAGAAGGGTGTGCCTGCTGTGTTTGTTGGAAAGAGCCTTTTTTTTGTTTCTGTCTGGCCGGCATTGAGTGTGGTGCACACACTCGAAGCCTTTATGGGTTTGGCATTGAGTGTATGCATACACTCAAAGCCGCAGCTGTAGCCAGTCAGAATTTTGTCTAAGTACTAGGGTGTTGAGTGAGGTGGACTCACTCAACTCCATAACCCCTGCTAGCGGCTAAGTACTTTGGTGTTGAGTGAGTCGACCTCACTCAATGCCATTTCTGTTTTGGCATTGAGTGAGGCAAGCTCGCTCAACGCCACGGTTTTACTGAGAAGCTAAGTGTTTTGGCATTGAGTGAGTCGACCTCACTCAACTCCATTTCGGTTTTGGCGTTGAGTGAGGTGGACTCACTCAAATCCGTCGCTTCTATGTAGCCAAGTACTTTGGCATTGAGTGAGGTGTGCTCACTCAATGCCATATCCTTTTCTGAGGCTAAGTACTTTGATGTTGAGTGAGTTGACCTCACTCAACACCATTCCTGGTTTGGCATTGAGTGAGGTGGCCTCACTCAACGACGAAGGCAAGTTTGTAGCCAAGTCTCGTGGCATTGAGAGAGTTGACCTCACTCAACGCCATTTCTTCTTTGGCGTTGAGTGAGGTAGACTCACTCAATGCCACAGCCCTTATTCGCGGCCAGAACTTCTGGAGTTGAGTGAGACGACCTCACTCAACGCCATTATTATTTTGGCGTTGAGTGAGGTTAGCTCACTAAATGCCGCAGAATTGCCTTATTGCGGCTAAGTGCTAGGGCGTCTAGTGAGTGAACCTCACTCAACGCCATTGCTGTTTTGGCGTTGAGTGAGGTGGACTCACTCAACGCCGTAGTTCTCTTTTGCGGCTAAGTGTAAGGGCGTTGAGTGAGTGAGCTTCACTCAATGTCATTGCTGTTTTGGCATTGAGTGAGGCCAGCTCACTCAACGCCACTTTCACTGTTTATTGTTAAGTACCAGGGCGTTTAGTGAGTGTACCTCACTGAATGCCATGCCTGTTTTGGCGTTGAGTGAGGCTAGCTCACTCAATGCCAGAGTTGTTCTTGTATGAGGCGTTGAGTGAGTGAACTTCACTAAATGCCATGCTTGTTTTGGCGCTGAGTGAGGCTAGCTCACTCAACGCCAAGGTCTAGGTAGGCGTTGAGTGGGTCCCACTCAACGCCAAGCCGTGTTGAGTCATTTCAACACTTTTTCCCTACCTTGATTTTCGCTCCCGAGTGAATTCCTTGTTCATGTTTTGTGTTTCCTTGTTGGCCATGTATTTCTTTCCTAAAGGCCGAATCATGGGTTGTGGTTAGTAGTTGTGGTTTGAAGCTCTTCATGGGGGAGGGGTTGTGTAATTCAGCCGTGGCAAACCTTTTCTTCTATCTTGCACCATGTACGGGCTGGGAAAGAGGGTGGAAGGTCGCTAGTGCTTTCACATATAGACCCTTGAGCTTGTTGGCTTGGAAATGGTGGTTGGGGGACTGAGTTTGCCTCCAACCCGGATCCATGTTGTGTGTTTTTGCTACTACCACCTCCCAAATCTTAGGGTGTTAGATGTTTATTCCTTGGTAGATTGCAACATTTTGGGCTCTTGGTAGCCTAGCAGACCCTATAGGATGTAGTTTTTGGGCAGGGTTGATGTTGTTTCCTCGCACGTGGTGCATTTCTTTTTTCTTGCTTTGGGCAGTTGTGACTTTTACTGCTATGTGTTTTCCTCTTTCATTTATCCCCTGGTTGACACTTTCATGCAGTTTTTCCTTGTTTTGCTTGCTGAGGTATTCTTTCTTCTTTTGAATGCCTCAGGTTCTGAGCAGTAGCCAGTTTGGTGGCTAGGTTGCGGTAGTGTTGCTGGTGGTCTCTTGGACTTTTGAGATCCTGTTGCTTTGTTTGTGAGGTAATTTTTCTGTACTTTTCTTACAGACATATATGTGCCAGTGGGTTCGTGTCAGGTTGTTGGCACCCACTGGTAGTTTTTACCTTTATACTAGATATATTACTTTTGCTGCTACCATTTTTTGGAGATAGTCTACTTGCTCTGGGGAGGATTTATGCTAGGTTTCTAGTTATTTTTAAAACTACTATTATTATTATAAGTATATCGCATGATCAACATGTTTTATAAAACTAAATCACTATTTTCCAAAAAATGTATAAAGATCGTTTTCTTATATATAATATAAATTAAATGTAGAGTCTTGCATAGCATAAGTGGTCCTCTTGGGCCTCTTATGCATTTCTTAGGATGTCAAACCAGAATAAAGTACTTTTCCGCATCGCATAAGTATAGTTTTTAATTGTGGACTAGGTGATCCACCGAGCCGAGGGATACGTCCCCTAAAATATAACTGATTTTCTAATCATTGAACTCATGAATTTCTTTCATAAAGTAAAGTAGATGGTTTTGCCTGAGCGTCAGTAGTTATCACCTTCTTGATGTGGCATAATGATGCGTGTTTTCTCATACTCTGATAATTCCTAAATTCGGAGAAAATGCGGGTTATGACAGCTTTCCCGGCTCCTTAAGTTAACGTGTGGAAACGACTCCTATGAGTCTAGTGATGCTTGTAAAGTCACTAAATGGGGAAGAGAAGGGGTCAAGCACCAATGGCCATTAATGGTCATCAAGGGCATTTTCGGCCATGGGTGGATTCACTGTTTTGGCCATGAACAGCCAACAAAATGGCACCTAACCTTCCCCATATTGAATGGGGACACTACAAGAAATCGGATATTTAGTGACAAAAATTTAGTGACGACACATATTTCGTCACTAAAAAGATCTCTTTAGTGACGAACTATAGTTCATTATTAAACTTACATCTTTAGTGACAAAATAAATAATTTGTCACTAAACACATAAATTTAGCGACGAAATATAAGTTTTATCACTAAAATTAATTTTCCAAAGTATTTAGTGATAAAAAATAATTTAGTGACTAAATTATTTATTTAGTGACAGAAAAAAGTGGTCACTAGTTATAAAATTTTGCAGATTCGTTCATAAAAAATAATTTATTATCTCATAATGAGAATGTGCTTCATGGGCCCTTCAAAATTCATATTTCAAATGAAATCGTCATTGAAGGTAATATGATCCACGTTGTTGCCACCCAATATTTTAATTGCTTTGTCAATGTTAAGGGAGCCGACAGAAGGGGTCGGTACTGTGAGAGAACAAACGACGAAAAGAGTGACGTGAGAATAATCTTGCACGATCAAAGAGGCTATGCATATTGGATGATGGCTTAGGTAAATATGATGGTTGACGATGAGAGACGCGCGAATGAACATGAGCCGGCGTAAGAACTGAGTCGGGATGACGATACTAGTGAATATTGTGAAATCCTTTTAAGAAATTATAAATTAGATCTTATTTTTACCTTATGCAAAAATATCATAAATATATTTAAATGTTTTTCAGAATAATCTAAAATTGGTTGGATGCACCTGAAATTTAAGTAAATATAAATCTCATTTTCATCCCCAAAAAACAGTTACGTGCACACAACCGTTCAGCCCCTCCAGTCTGCGAGACGAAATCCTTTTGTTTCCGAGGTTCTGCGATCGATCACACATCTCTCTCCCGGCGACGATCCGCCCTTTGTGGATTCTCCAGCCACCTCTCTAACCTGCGAAGATCTGTCATCCCGTGGGCAACCCAGATCAACATTTGAACCCTTCGCCGCCTCTCTCATCGTCGCTTCCGTTGTCTCTGTCGACTGCCTTGACATGTATTTTTCATCGCCGCTACTTCTTTTCTGCTTGTAGAACTTGGTAAGCCTCTTTCCCTCTGGTATTTTCTCTTGTTATTATTTCTATTAGATCTGAATGTTTGTGTCGATCCTCTTTGCCGTTTATTAAAGGTTTTATGCAAATTTCTTTTCATTATTTGTCAAAATAGAAGGCGGTACTATGATTTATGCTTTATAATATTACAGTCTTTGGCGATAGGATCCCCTCTTCTCCTCTCATGTTAGACCCAAGTAAGGTTTTTTTGGTTTTGCCCTAATCTGTGTGTTTGCCCGTTGAATGCTGATGACTTTCCGTTCTCTTTTTAGTTTTCCCTAGAAACCAATTTATTTCCATTTAGGATCTAGGTTATTTTTATTAATTTTTATGATTTGTGAATTTTTTAGAGGATAAATGTTTTGAGGATTGTATGTGTGTGTTTCTATATGTGGTTGTTTGATGTGAATATTTGCAAAATTTATTGTGTTATGATAATTCTATTTTGTCACTGTTTTAAAATTTTCATTTTCATCCAATGAATTCTAACATTTAGCCGAACATCAGAATTACTAAATTCAATTCCTGAATTGAGTCAAACAACTAAATTGAAATTGACTTCAATTCCCATGAAAATTGGAATTGGACCAATTCCAATTCTTTTCTCTCAATTTCTGCTAAACAAACCGAGCCTAAGAGATTTTAATTTGTTGAACTACTTTTTTGTTGGATTTTTGTTCTGCTCAAGTTATATTTTATAATTTCTAGCTCAGTTTGACATAATTACTTTATATTAGCCATATTGAGAGCTAAAATGTGACTTTGAATTTTAATTCCATATTAATTTCATCTTTTACTGCACATTGATATGGAATAATTAAATTTTGTCTATGAGCTTAGCAACTGGATCAAATCTTCATGGTTTCTTAAGTATCATTTATTTCACTCTCAAGTTTGGAGAATTATTTAGAAAATTATTGGATTATATCTTAATACTCTTTATATTGTCTCTCCATCTTCAAATTGTTGTAGTTACCGAGCTCACACTAATAAATTATTTCGGTTTAATATGCCGGAGAAGACCGAACATACAATATTTTACCAAAAATGTATTTTTTTGTCCAAATTCATGGCATACTACATCTAACTGCATGGTTTTCCTTTTCCCCATGCAGCTTATGAGTTTTGAGACATTACTTCTAAACATGTGCCCTTCCCTCAGCAAACTAAAATAGTAATCACTCCCTCTTCAACTTTCAAATTGGTTTGTTTTATAAACTATTGTTTGCACTATACAACAAACTCAGTCCGGTTTGCAGTTCAACAAGATGTTGGATTTGTTTGATCTAAGCATAAGATAATAGGAATAAAGGGAAATCAGTGGAGAAGTGGTTAGACCCGTTTCTAACTCTCTTCTTGTTCATGATTGTGTTTTTGTTCTTAAGTGTGATTTTTTTTTCAGGATAGGAGGAACTTAGTGGAGAAGAAGTGGATGGATGCAACATGATCTCCAGGTTTGGATTCCTAACATCTCAATTTAGTATAAATTGATCATGAACTTGAAGCATGTTCTATTAACAAAAAAAAATTGGGTCAATCTGATTGCTTATGTTATTCCAGATGTTTCATTTTGCTTATTTGTGCTTACCCATGTCTTCCACTGGGTAGATGTAATATGCTATTGGCTAACACCGTTATTATTTTAGCCAGCATTCTTCTATTTTAATTCATGCAGGAAAGACTACTGGGACTCCAATCCATGTTTTCTTATTTGACTAATACAAATCAAAGAAGAAGTCATGTAAATATAAAAAGACGACTATTTAACGAGAACACAATATCTCATTGTACAAAATCTTCCAGATATATGCTTTTTACCACTTGTGAAATTATTACTCATATGCATATATCCATAAAACCTATTCTAAAATAACTATGTTTTATTGCAGGTAGATATTTCTACCATTTGGTCGACTAAATTCAATGGGCCACTTGGAAGCTATGATGTGGAGTTATTTGACTCATTCCGTGATTATGTAAAATTGATGAAGAAAGCAAGCTATTAACTAGCAAGCAGATCTTCCACCGACAATTGTGAGCTGGAGATCAGCGAGTACATAACTCATGTCACAGACAACATCATCTCACAGATAAAGTTCGAGAAGGGAAAGCATATCTTCCAATGAACTTGAGATGTCGAGCCTGCTTCTCACCTAGACTATCATTCTTATAGAATTTATAGAATGCACATTAAAATTTGCAAAGAATGAATATGTATTCAATTTAATTATAGTTTAAAACTATTATTCTGTATTGAGGGATTTAGACTATCTCCCACTTTTTTTCTCTATTAATAAAATAATGTTGAATAAACTTCTATTATAATTGTGTATTTAATTTATTATTATTTTTGAATGTCGATCTTAATATTGAATTATAAGGAATAGTAAATGAAATTACATGTTATTTTTGATAAATTGAATTGAATTTATTGACAACAAATGTTATATTATATAGTCTCTTTAGTGATCACATATTTACCAAGTTAGTTTGGTCACTAAAACTTTATTTAGTGAATGAATTCATTTGGTAACCAAAAAATCATTTAGTGACCGAAAAAGTTTAGTTACTAAAACTTTATTTCGTGACCGGATTAACATGGTCACAAAAACTTCCTTTCATGAACAAATTTGTTTGGTCACCAAAAAATCATTTTGTGACCTTATTAATATGGTCACTAAAATTTCATTCAGTGAGCGATTCGTATGTTACTAAAAATTAATTTAGTGACCAAATCAATTTGATCACCAAAAATCCTTTTGGTGACTATAGTTATTTAGATCACTAAATTTGTACAATTAATGACAAAACTCTTTTTGGTCACTAAATACATTTAGTGGCGGGGCATTCGTGACCAGTTCGTGAAGGACTATATTTGATCACTAAATATCTTTAGTCATCAAAATCCAACTTTTAGTGACGAAAAAAATCGTCACTAAAAGCCAATTTTCTACTAGTGGGAGTTGAATCAGCCCCCTTGGAGGTGGAGGGAGGGGCTCTTAGTCTCCCTTGGCCATAAATGGTCTTCCTCCCATTTTTCTCTCCTCCATTAAAGGGCAAGTGGAGCTTTTCTCTCTCCTAGTCACCTTAGCCTAAACTAATGGGTTGATTTAGTCAAGCTACACCCCATAAACTCATCTAAATGATTATCATGAAGCTAGCCCCAATGAATTTTGGTTTGAGCATGAGTTAGCCCATTTGGGTTAAATTGACCCAAAGGTGGGTTAGCTCAACCCTAGGCCACATAAGGTGACCTAGATAACCCTAGGAGGTGATTAGTGACCCATTGGGCCCTCTTAAGGTCTAGGGAGAGCATGGTGGGGTGGGTTTGGAACCTGGGGGTCACTTGACCCTTAGGAAGGGTACTTTGACCAAATTAGGGTTAGGGTTGACCTTTGTCAACTTAGCCTCTTGGGTTGACCCCAATGAGTCCTTGGTGCCCATTAACCTCCCCTAGGGTCTAGGTAGCATTGGGTAGTGTTGACTTGGAACTTTGGAGGTCACCTGCCCCTTAGTTAGGGCACTTTGGCCATTTTAAAACTAGGGTTGACTTGGGTAAATAAAGCCTCTTGTGTTGACCCCAATGGGTCGTTGGTGACCCATTGACCTAAATTTAGGGTTATGGAGGCTTGTGTGGGGTTCACTTAGTTAAGGGAAGGTCAATTGATCCTAAGTAGGCCAGTTTGACCCATTTAGGGTTAGGGTGGACCTAGGTCAACTTGACCACTTTGATTGCCCCCAATGGGTTCTTAGTGACCATACGGACCACCCATGGGGTTAGGGATATTGTGGATGGATCATAAAGTCAGGTTGACGCCCTAAAGTCAAACCCTAAGTCTGGTGGTGAGGCTGTGCTATAGGCTGACCAAGGTGATTTTAGCCTTGGCCATTGTTCACTTGGTCCTTTGAGATTCTTATGGTTTTGTCATGACCTATTCATGACAAAACCACTCCTAAAGGGTCTACTTGTTTGAGGGATATTACACTTCCAATGCTGTGATTTATTCTGATGAACAGGGCAAGCCAGTTGATCAGAAAACATATATGGCTATTGTTGGGTCCTTGTTGTATCTCACAGCTAGTAGGTCAAATATAATGTTTGCTACATTTCTTTGTGCAAGGTTCCAAGTGAAACCTAAATAATCTCATCTTATTTTTCTTAAAAGAATTTTGAGATATATAAAGGGTTTACCAAATTTAGGACTCTTGTATCCAATTGAGTAAGAATTTGAATTATCTTGATTCTAAGATGCTGAATTTGCTGGATGTAGAGTTGACAGGAAAAGCACATCAGGAACATATCAGTTCCTTGGTGATTGGCTTGTGTCTTAGTTTTGTAAGAAATAGACATCTGTGTCAACTTCAACAGCTGAAGCTGAATATATAGTAGCTGGCAGTTATTGTTCAGAAATTGTGTTGATTCAAAACCAACTCCTGGATTATGGTTTCAATCTAAATAATTCAACTATATTTTGTGATAGTACTAATGCAATTTCCATTGCACAAAATCTAGTGCATCATAGTAGGACCTAGCATATATTAATTAGACATCATTTCATTAGAGATTGTGTAGATAAAAAAAATTAACCTTGTCTTTATCTCTACTGATTTACAAAAAGCAGACATTCTCACCAAACTTCTGGATAAAATGAAACATCTGATCTTCCTAAATTAGTTAGGTATGATAAATGGAGAAGGTCTAATTTGATTTCTGCCTGAGGTCAAAGAATTGATCACTTTTCGTCGAACGGAGATCGACGATCTGTGAACTCTTCTTGAGTATTTCGTCGAACGGATATTGATGAAATCTCTTTGTGAAACATTTCATCGAATGGAGATCGAAGAATTTTGTTTCAGAAAATATTTCATCGAACGGAGATCGACGATCTGTTTTCCCCATCTTCAAACTGAGATCGACGCTTTTTATTTCTTCTTGAAATTTTTCGTCGACCAAAGTTCGAAGTTGTTCTTTTGCATTGGACGGAGTTTTTCAATTCACATTTTGAAAACTTATAATAGGGTTTTCATCAAACTCCATCTCGCGCTTTCCTATTCTTTTGCACTTGATCTCTCTCTCGGTTTTGCAGAAAAATAATTGCAACTTTGATGGCGACGCTCTCTGCAATGAAGTTCGATACAGGTTTCGACATTGACATCGGCTCCTTTAGTCACTCTGATCGAATCTTCAAAGAAATCCTTCAGTTGTTTGAAGGACCTCAGTTTAAAAGTTCATGACCTTCAGAATCAAACTTCCAGTTGCTGAAATCAAATAATGGGTATTTATATCAACATCTCCAGAACAAACCATCATCTCATGGTCAATTTCTGGAAACCAGGTTTTTCCTACTCCTGATGTTTTAACCAAAGTTTTTTTTTTATAAATGGATAAGATGATTTTGTATTAACTAGCAATGAGTTTGAGGACAAGCTAGTTATAATGGGTCACTCCCAGGGAAACCCTAACAAGCTATATAAAAAGAACTTGTCAGTTGAATACAAGTTTATAGTATATGTGGTCTGAAAGGTCATCCTGGGCAAGCACACTACCCATGAACATATTACCAGGCATCATTTTGACTTGATGAGTGCCTTGGTAAATAAGAAATAAGTAAACTAGGGCAGGATTATATTTGATTTGATTAAAAAGAAGATAAGCAAAAAGGATGTGAGTTTTGGAAGAATTCTGGGAATCTTCCTCCATTAAAAGGTTCCAGAATTATAGGTCTCTCAGATCACTTTCATTAATGCCTCTATGAGGCTTACCTCTGCCTTATTTGGTAGATGGGAGAGGACTATACCATGGCCTATCCAGGGCCTCCTCCTCTAGGATTGCTTTAGAGGACACAAGGGCTGAAACAACCACTTCTCCAACCCTAGAAGAAGCTCCTGCTCCTCCTCCATCCCCACCTCATTCTATATTTCCTTCATTAACTCCACTTCAACAACCTTCTGACTCCATTCATCCAATCTCACCATATAAACCATATTCACAAATTCATATCCATGAGGATACACCACCATATCAACCTCCTCCATCACCTATTCCACAACATCTTGATGACATTTCATCATCTCCTACATTTAATCTACTCTCATCTCCATATCCTCAACCATCTCCACAACATTCACCTAATCAGTATCAATCACCTGATGCAATCCCTCCATCAAACATTCCACCAACATTCCCAACCTTCCTACAATCAGACTTCCCTCAAGGATTCTCTGTCTATTCAAATTGTGGTGATTAATTTACCTATACACCTTCTACTCCTGAACCCCTTTATCTAAACTTCTATGACATAGCTAATGATCTTCTCAAATTCATCACTCCCTCTCTGAAAAAGATAGTAGAGGATGCAGTTGATCCTCTTACTTCTTTCATTATGAATCTTTCTTCTAGAATTGCCACGTGCTCTTCTATCCCTTCTTATATGGGCCTGGGTTTAGGTATCTCTGAATCAAGGTAGGTGGAGATGTTCATTGAAGAAGCTTCTTCAGCAGCAGCAACTCCAACAAATATTATTGAAATTCTTGATGAAGATAAAAAAATGACTTATTTTGAAGAAGATTCGGTAGATACAAAAATAAACACTGTTGGTGATTTCATTATAAATCCCACAGTTGATATTATTTCCCTATTACAGTCTTTTAATCCAGTGCATAGCTCAAATCTACCAGTTTTTATTGATACAGTTTTGGATTTTTCTAAAGCTATAGTTTGCTACTCAGCTCCAATTCATCCTGAAGTTTTGGAATAACTAAGGACAAGCTTTTCAGTTACTAATATTATTATAGAGAAAATAACTGATACAAAGCCAAAGGCTTTCTCACCTCCAACTTATGGCTGGGTTGAGTCTCCCATGCCAGATCATGATGAGATTCTTATTAAAGATATGGAAGAAGAAAGTGACTATATTCAGGCTCAAGTGGTTACAGAAATTGTAGAGCCAGAAGTTCAAGCACAACCTCAGGCTGATATAAAAGATACAGGTGCATAGCCACATGCTCATCCTATATTGTCTGAAGAAATACTTCAAAGGATTCATTCCCTTTAGGATAATCTTGTCAGTGAATCTGATGAGGACAATGAGTCAGATGATTCAGAAGACTCAAGTTCTAAAACGATAAAAGCTAAAAAAAGGCTCCTCCCAAAGCTGCTCCAAAACCTAACCCCACTGCTGACACTCCCTATATTATATAACATAACTCTCACTCCAGACACCCTTAACTGGATGAGATATTCTAAGAATGAAATGAAAGCTAGGAATAAGTGTAGAAGATACTCTTCTCCACCTCAGTTTAGGAGATGTCCTCCTCCTCCTCCTACAGCTGGTACAGCAGGCAGTGTTTCTCATGTTCAAAGATCTGCTTCTCACTCTTATCAATCAAGATCAACTCACAGCATTAGAGAAAAACATTCTAGGTCAGATACTCAGTCTAGTAGTCATTAGAGAAAACATCAGCAGCAGCAGCAGCATGATAGTCAGCTAGTAGAACAAGGCAGCCAAAAAGACAAATCCAGTCCAAAAAGGCCACTATCTCCAATGTATGATCCAGAAATGGATCCAAATTCAAGGATGGCTAGATTTAAATAGCTTATAGGACTTTCTCAAATCAGAAAGGCTAAACAAGAAGGACTGGATATTTCACAATTTACTATAATGTCATCATATAGAAAGAAAGAACTAGACAAATATCAGGTACAAAATATTTTTAATGTTGATACTTACATGTCTTTACATCTTGAAGAAGTGTGCCAAGAGCTGCTTCTATGGCAATTCTTATAGCAGAAGACATGAAAATGAAAAACCTGCAAGCAACTAATCCCAAAAGAGAATTAATCTTCACCAAATCATCTACTGAAACTTCACAAGATGCAACAAAGAAAGTTTGACAGATTTTCTATTTCTGCTTTCTGAACATAACTGTTATTTATTGTAAATATTTCACAAGGCACATTTTGTTTATATTTGTTGAAACATTATAATTCTGCCAGATATTATTTTATGCTTTGTGATTTTTCTTTTATGTTGTTCATAGTGACCTCACCCAAATAGGGGGAGATTGTTGGAACCCCACCTATGTTTAAGGTTGATTTGGGCTAGGTTGATTATTAGGATTATTAGATGACCCAATATGTATAGTCAAGGGTCATAGGTTTTTATCAGTGCTAAGGTCAAGTCAACAAACCTAGATTGATTGGTTTTCCCTTCAGAAGACTTAGAGACAGAAGACCTCTAGAGAAAAGCAATTTTCTAAGAGACAAAAAAGGCGTTCGACGATAGCTGAACTCTACCTGACGATCGTCGATCTCAGATCGACGAACTCAGAGTTCCTTTTCAGAGTTAAGCTCGACGAAAGTCCAACTGAGATCGATGATCTTTGAGCTTTTATCAGATTCTCAGCTTGACGAAGTGCCTTCTTAGTTTGATAAACTTGGAGCTCAGATTGGCTTGTGTATTTTCTGCTTGACAAAATTTGAGCACCGTTCGATGATCTTCTACCTCTTAATCTGCCATCTCAGGTAGACAATCAAGCAGTTTTAAGTTCGATTAATTTGGATCTCAGGTCGATGAATGTTTGCTTAGTTCGACTATTTTCTCCCAGGTTCAATCTGACTATTCTCTGATGATTTCAGTTCGACTAAGGCATAAGAATTTCAAATTATGTTATAATATTTCTATAATGCTCAGGTAATTAATGCTCAATATTCTTATGAATATAGTCGTTCCATGGCAACATTAATTATGGTTTTCACAGAGTTATTACTTGGCTTATTTACTAGGAAAGTTGAGGAATTTCATTTAAGACAATTTCTAGCCGTTCAACTCCCAGAATTTCTGCAGTCAATCCAGGAAAGGAATTCAAATTTCAAATTCTAAAATCTACAAGGAATATATCTAATAATTTCTCTTCAAGGTAGACAGTAGTAAGACAGGAATAGACACAGAGAGATAGTTGTGAAAAAATTATTTTGCAGAAACTGAAAGAAAAACAGCTCATATACAACTCATGTTCTTCACCAGTTTTTTCTTCAGGGCTTTCAAGAGAAAATCCATCAACATCTGTCTAAAATTTTCCTGAAGATCCACAAGCAAACTGAAGCACTACACCCTGAGCAAAGCTTCTTTTCTCCTGAACTATTCTACATCTTAGGGGGAGCTTTGACAACATCAAAAAATCCACTAGTCTTCTCAGAACTTTGAGACAGAGAAGACAACATCATCTTTTACTTTTCCATTCACTGTGTATTGGGTTTTTAACACCCTTCAAAAGTTATCCCTTTGGTTGTTATGTCTCTTGATCAAAAGAATTAGTTTTTTTTAGCACCTTGTCAAAAACTCAAAGGGTTACAAGGTCTCCCTTAGAAAATTGATCTTGTGGTGGCAGGGTACCTAATTAAAAACCTGTAGTGGATTCCTATAAGGATTGTAAAAGAGTGGATGTACCAATGTTTTAGGGGAACCATTATAAAATCTTTGTGTAATCTGGTTGCTCTATTTGTTATTTTTTGGCTGTGATTTGTTGTGTTTTATTTCTGCATATTTACATATAGATATCACTTATTTTAATCCTCTATAAAAATTAATCAAAAGATTTTTAAAACTCTATTCACCCCCCCCCCTCTAGAGTTAGTGTGATCGATCCCTTCACTTTTAAGTTATTGTAAAGTGCGGGTTGGCCAGGAGTCGCAGGAAGTAAAGAAAATAGAAGGCCTTAAATGTGATTGATAGGAAAGGGCGTCAAGACCTACTTATAGAAAAAGAAAGGGCGGGAAAACATCCCGTCGGTATAAAATGTACGGATACCAAAAATATGCCCTAACGCTTCGACTTTCGGACCCGCCACTAGTTCTCGCTAGCTCGCCGCATCCTTGCGAGAGATATGCGGCAGCGAGCCACACTGTCTCGCATCTACCCAAGAGACGGGCGAGTCGCGCTTACTCGGGGCCGACAAAGTGACGGGCGAGCCCAAATGACTAGCGTCTGCCAAATAGACGGGTGAGTTGCGCCGATTCACATTCAGTAAAGGGGAGAGCAAGACCAATAGCCTCGCGCCCGCCTAAGAAGGGGGTAGGCGAGTGGTGTCTACTAATCATGAAGAAAATAAAAGCAACCGAACTAGCAATCCATCTAGGCAAGTATACCTATCGAATTGTAGCTAGGGGACACAAGTGTCGTATTGAAATCCGGGAATTGCTGAATACACTTACTCACACGAAGACTATTATTTAATCGAAGGAAAATCTTGAGGGCTAAAAAGGAAATTGCAATTAAGAAAGGAAATATAGTTAATCGCTAGAAAGAGAACCACTGCATTAAGTTAAAGAACTATTAGACGCGATTACGATAAAGTGTTAAAAAAAACTACGACAAAGGGAGGAAAATGTACTCGATCAAGAATCACCTCGGCCAGAGTAATAAAGAAATGCGATAAAAGCCTAAACTTAATAGGGAAGAGTTTCTTGACCGTGGAGGTTCCTAAAGCTTAAACACGCTTCTCTCGAAGTCGTGTCCGACTGAGTTTAGGAAGGTCCGACCGACTTTCGTCTGAATCAGAGGCCTAAAGCTCGCTTTACACGGTGAACCCCACTATTAGATTTTACTCCAATCCGGGGGATTTGAATGTCTGCCTCTCTCGAGGGGTGCATACCAATCCCTTTCCTCTTGAGTGCTCACTTCAAACTATCGGCCTTTCGGCTAGCCAAGCATGAAAGCTAAGGCGGAGAGTATACATCGATGATATATCTCCAACCCAAAAGAATTCAAGAGCAATTCAAGGTTAAACCCCTAAAAAGGAAAGGTAAAATTAAAGCATCATAACTTAATCACTCAAACCTCAGATCATCAAGATCGAGTACAAGGAGGATTTAGTTATTCATGGTATAGAAAATGAAGATCATATTAATAGTATGGAAAATAACACCGAGTAGAAGGGAAATAGAATAACGAACTGTTTTATTTCGTAATGTGGAGGAATCACAAGTAGGGCACACAGATACTATAAGAACACATTCTACGATGATTACAAATGTTGTAAAAACGAAGTACAGAAATGCGAAAAAGGCTTGCATGAAAAGAAACTCAATTACTTGAAGTAAAAAGGAAGAGACAAGCTTAAGACAAAAAAACTAAAATAGCAGCACTTCCTTCTCTAATCTCTCTCAATCCCCCCCTCCAAACACTAGAAGATGATCCTTATTTATAGAGTTTTTTCGGGCTGGGTCACGCCCTATGACACGCCCATGGAGGGCGTGACCATAGGGCGTGTCTGATTCGGTGCTACATCTGGAGCGTTGGCATTTAATTCTGGCGCGGCTGCTGAGTTACACGCCCATCGAACACGCCCCTGGAGGGCGTGATATATGGACGTGTCGGATTCGGTGCGTTGAAATTGAGCTCGGTGCTGACTTCTCGGGACTTGGCGGGTCACGCCTGTCAGACACGCCCACGTAGGGCGTGTCAGTGGGCGTGTCAGTGGGCGTGACAGCTAGTTTCTGGTGGAGATTGACTTCAGACCAGCGGCTTCATTCCACTAGGTTACACGCCCTAGGAGGGCGTGACCATGGGGCGTATAACAGCAAAACTTGTAAAATCCTGCAAAAAGAAGGGAAGATGTTAGTGACAATAATATATACAAAAAGGGTCAAAATATAAGCATACAAGACATGCTTTGTAAATTGAAAGCTAGAAAATACCATAATAGTTTAGGCTATAAAACGGACTATCAGCATACAACAACATAAAATTATAATAATACTTAGAAATTTAAGCTACTAAATTACCCAAAAAAGGATGACTAAAAAGTAGTCATCAAACACCCCCATGCTTAGACATTTGCTTGCCCTCAAGCAAATAAAAATGAAAACTAGGGAAGGAAATAGAAAATAAACAAAGCTAATTTAGGTTTCATAATTAAGAAAAACAAAACATGGAAAATTAAACTATCCTAATATTCATATTATCAACTAGTGGAGTGAGAAGTGCACAATAGAAGATTTGAAAGGGAAAGCCTAAAAATCTCATTAAAACATAAGAGAGGTCTACTAATTTCTAAATCTTAAAAACAAGGCATCCAAAATAAATGAAAATAAGGAAAACAAAAGTAGAAGTTCTAAATAAACGGTGCATTAACAAACTACTAGGTTGCTAGATAAACATTAACCCTAAAACACTCCAAGATAACCTCCAAAGAAATCCATCAATGATGGTGGCCATAGGCTTATACGTTCACAATTTCTCCACTACGCGAAATTAAGTTCTAAGATCATTAGGACTTCTACTAGGCATTAAAACTTGGCTTAGGTAAATGATTAGGAAGTGGAATCAAAGGTAAACATGAAGGTTTTAGGCACTAAACCAAGGTGAGCTCAAAAATAACCAAAGCATAAAAAAATGAGAAATAACAACTATGTCATTTCTCCAATATGAAACTACAAAAACAAGGCCATGAATTTTTTCTTTTATAAACTTGGCCAAACATAAACGTTTTGCATTCATTTTTTTTTTTTTTGATTTTGTAATGATATTTTTTTTTCTCAATTTTTTTTTCTTTTGAATAACATTTGATAAGAAAGCTCCAAAAATAAGCTTGAGAATTTCCTATTTATTTCAAAAATAATACCCTTCCCACAAAAAATAATTTTTAAGCTCAAATTTATAGTGCAAACATAGGAAAGATATTTGGCTTTGGTGAACATAATGAAATGAAAGGTGGAGCTAAAAACAAAGAAAATAAGGAAAAGGCCCAAAATTGTTTTGCAAGGGTTTTGTTTTTGGTGGGCAAGAAAAGCTCAAACTATTCAAATGGTGGCCTAAATCATTTCTAAAGAACGTAAAAACGGTGCAAATGCTTCGAGAGTAGCTTGGTACAAGTTCGAGACACCAAGAAAGACTACCCCACAAATGAAAAAGGACTAATGATACCTAGCAACCATTCGTAAGTAACTACCCGAATAAAAAGACACAACTACGCATTGCTAGCTTATAACTTAAAAACCGGATGCCTATATTTAAGAAAGAGCAACCAGTAGAACTAGACTATGTTAAAATGATAGGTTTAGAAAAACATTTCCAAAGTAATCTATATAGAACTAAGAAACCGCATGGGCCTACACATCACTAGAAGCAACATAAAAATAAAGATAGAAATAATTTTTGATTTTGTTTTTCAAATCGATTTAAGCACAATTGTTTTTTTTTTGATTTTTTTCTATTTTTTTTTTTGGGTTTTGATGACATAACATAAGATATTAT
The DNA here is from genome assembly GCA_039513925.1 of Platanthera zijinensis. Lineage (NCBI taxonomy): Eukaryota > Viridiplantae > Streptophyta > Magnoliopsida > Asparagales > Orchidaceae > Platanthera > Platanthera zijinensis. Next base: position 219,333,131 of record CM077078.1, read on the forward strand.
ACTAATATAAAACATAATATATTTTTGAAAGAAGAATAACAGAAAGAAAAGACCAAAAGAAACTAGACCCCCCATGCTTAAGCTCTTCATTGCCCTCAATGAAGGAAACAAAAAGAAAAAGAGAAGGGGACTGAGAAGAAGAGAAAAAGAAAATACAGGAAAAATAAAGAAATAAAAAGAACAGGACTTCCCCGGGTTCGTGAGATGAAGGCGGATGTCGCTCCCCCATGCTTGTTTTTTAGAGTACTTGATCGTCAGCAGGTATGACTTGATCCATCTGATATCAGCAGCGACAGAGCGGCGACCACGATCATGGGCTTGATTGGCCTCCGGTAGAAAGTGCAAAATAACAGCAAAAAGATAGAGTCCATGGGCAGATGCCCGATAATGTTTTTTTATTACAACAGTGCAAATAAAAGAGTTTCATAAAAAATATAGTAGTCCAAAAATTAAAAAAAAAAATAATGTCCATCAGACAATAAGAAACTAAGCATCAAAAAGAAGATTCTCCTTTGCAGGAGTCACAGAATCATTAGAGAAATAGAGTTTAAGTCTATGGCCATTAACTTTAAAGTCCCCTTTATCGGGGTGTGAAAGTAGCACAGTGCCGTAAGGAAAAACATCCTTGACCGTGAACGGTCCGGACCATCTAGATTTAAGCTTTCCCGGGAAGAGACGTAAACGCGAATTAAAAAGAAGAACCTGATCGCCTGGTTTAAAAGTTTTAGGGTGGCGCAGGTTCTTATCATGATACAATTTCGTGCGTTCTTTATAAATTTTATTATTTTCATAGGCGTACGCTCGCCATTCGTCAAGCTCATTTAGTTGGTTTTTTATATGCTCACCGACCGAGTGCGGATCGAAATTAAAAAACTTCAACGCCCAATACGCACGGTGTTCTACTTCTAACAGAAGATGACACGATTTTCCATAGACTAATCGGAAAGGAGTACAACCGATGGCGGTTTTGTACGCTGTCCGATATGCCCACAAAGCATCGTCCAATTTTAAAGACCAATCCTTACGAGAAGTAGAAACGTTTTTTTCCAAATTCGTTTAAGCTCGCGATTGACTACCTCGACCTGACCGTTCGTTTGGGGGTGATAAGCAGTGGACAATTTATGCGTAACGCCATATTTGGCTAAAGCCTTAGTGAGCTGAGCGTTGCAAAAATGACTTCCCCTATCACTAACGATCGCTCGAAGAAACCCAAAGCGAGAAAATAATTTTTTTAGAAAATTGATAACTACACGAGCATCATTATTTGGTAGAGCTTGGGCTTCTGCCCACCTAGAAACATAATCGACTGCGACTAGAATATATTTGTTTCCTAAGCTGGAGGGAAATGGGCCGACAAAGTCTATACCCCATAGATCAAAAACTTCGCACTCGAGAAAGTAATTTTGCTCCATTTCATTTTTGTTAGAAATATTTCCAGTCCGCTGGCATCGATTGCACCCGCCCACAAAGATTTGTGCATCTTTAAATATGCTTGGCCAATAGAAGCCAGCACTAAGCACTTTGTGGGCGGTGCGATTTGCTTGATAATGCCCGCCAGTCGGACCTTCATGAACATGTTTTAAAATTTGGTGACCCTCTTCCTGCGAAACGCATCTCCTTACCACTTGGTCTGCACAAATGCAAAATAGAAATGGGTCTTCCTAAAAATAATACTTCAACTCCGAAAAGAATTTCTTCTTTTGGTGAGTGGAGTATTCTTTTGGAAGGACCCGGGCCACAAGATAATTGGCCAGATCGGCAAACCAGGGGGTAGAAGATGAAGAAATATTAAAAAGACGCTCATCCGGAAAAGAGTCATTAATAAAAGTTTCATTTAAAAAATCAAGTTTGGGATTTTCAAGGCGAGATAGATGATCCGCCGCTAGGTTTTCCGCTCCTTTCTTATCCCGAATTTCCAAGTCGAATTCTTGAAGTAAGAGGATCCAACGGATAAGACGCGGCTTGGCATCCAGTTTAGAAAGGAGGTACTTCAAAGCGGAATGATCCGTGAAAACAATAACCTTAGATAGAGTAACATACGGTCGGAATTTATCAAAAGCAAAAATAACTGCTAAGAGCTCTTTCTCCGTCGTGGTGTAATTTTCTTGCGCAGAAGTGAGAGTTTTACTAGCGTAGAAAATTGGATGAAAGTTCTTAGCGATTCGTTGACCTAAAACCGCACCTACCGCATGATTACTCGCATCACACATAATTTCGAAAGGTAAATCCCAAACTGGGGCGATCATAATAGGAGCATTTATAAGTTTTGATTTTATTAATTCAAAGGCCTCGGGACAAGATTTATCAAAAACAAAAGGAATGTCTTTTTCGAGCAAGTGGGTGAGAGGTTTAGTGATTTTTGAAAAGTCCTTAATAAATCTACGATAAAAACCCGCATGACCTAAAAAACTTCTAATCGCTTTAACGGTTAGAGGGGGCGGTAACTTTTCAATTACTTCAATTTTTGCCTTGTCCACTTCAATTCCTCTAGCGGAAATGTTGTGGCCAAGGACTAAACCCTCACGTACCATAAAGTGGCACTTTTCCCAATTTAAAACTAAATTTGTTTCCTCGCAGCGCTTTAAAACTTTTCCTAAATTTTCTAAACATAGATCGAATGAGTCGCCAAAAACGGAAAAGTCGTCCATAAAAACTTCCATAATATTTTCTACATATTTATCAAAAATAGCAAGCATACACCGTTGAAAGGTGGCGGGTGCGTTGCATAATCCGAAAGGCATTCTACGGTAGGCAAAAGTACCGAAGGGGCAAGTGAATTTCGTCTTCTCTTGGTCCTCGGGTGAGATAGGGATTTGAAAATATCCCGAGAGACCGTCGAGGAAGCAATAAAAATTGTGCCCGGACAAACGTTCTAAAATTTGATCGATAAAGGGGAGGGGGAAGTGATTTTTTCGAGTGGCATCGTTTAGTTTACGGTAATCGATGCACATCCTCCATCCCGTTATCGTCCTAGTTGGAACTAAATCGTTGTTTTCGTTTGGTACTACCGTGATCCCACCCTTCTTAGGAACAACCTGAACTGGACTTACCCACTGACTATCGGAAATAGGATAAATTATCCCTGCATCTAATAACTTAAGCACCTCTCCCTTCACAACCTCTTTCATATTTGGATTAAGACGACGTTGTGGTTGAACTATACCCTTAGGATTATTTTCAAAAAATATGTTGTGTGTGCAGAAAGAGGGACTTATGCCAGGAATATCACAAATTTGCCACGCTATAGCTCGGCGATGCTTTTGTAGTAGTTCGATCAATTGATCGTTTTCGGATTGGGAAAGAAAAGCCGAGATTATAACGGGCAATTTTGAATCTTTTGCAAGAAAGGCATATTTGAGGTGCTGAGGCAGTGGTTTTAAATCAAGCTGGGGTGGTTCGTCATAAGAATTATTTAAAATTTTCTCTTTTTCAAAAACAAGATTTTCATACTTTTTCCTACTACATGCAAAATTATTTTCAACATTTTCTTGGATCGACATCACCGGGTTGTCAAAATTATGTGAAAAAATTTCAGAAAACGAAGATGAAAATTCATTGGGAGAAATGTTGGAAAGGGAAAGGGAAGAGTCTTCATTTAGAACGTCAACAAAAAAACAAGAGTCGTCATTTTTTAAGGAGTTTTTCATGGATTGATTTATAAAAAATGTGACCTCATCATCTCCCACACGCAAAAACAACTTTCCGTTACTAACGTCTATAACTGCTCGAGAGGTGGCTAGAAATGGTCGTCCAAGGATAAGAGGGACCTCGACGTCTTCTTTAATATCAAGAATGACAAAATCCACCGGGAATATGAATTTGTCGACCTTTACTAGCACGTCCTCAACGATACCTAGTGGATACTTGATAGACCTATCAGCTAATTGGATACTCATCCTTGTAGGGCTCAGAGTGCCCAATCCTAACTTCTTAAATAGTGAAAAAGGCATCAAGTTGATGCTCGCTCCTAGATCTGCCAACACATGTTTAACAAATAAATCACCAAAGACACAAGGAATGGAAAAACTACCCGGATCGTTTATCTTTTTAGGCAGATTAGAATTTTTAACGACTGCCGAGCATTCTTCATTCAATGTTACATGGGATAAGTTCTCCAATTTCGTTTTGTTTGTTAATAAGTCCTTAAGATATTTTGCGTACTTCGGCATTTGACTAATCGCTTCATGAAATGGCAAATTAATGTGAATTTATTTGAACATTTCAAGAAAGCGTTGGTACTGATCATCTAGTTTGTCTTTCCTAAGTCTAGCCGGATAAGGAGGTGGCGGGAATTCTTTTAGGACAACAGGAGCATCATTTTGAAAATCATCTTTTTCTTTTTGAGAATCAGAAATAATAGAGCCATCGTTTTCTTTTTCAAATGTAGATTTTTCTTTTTTAGAATCTAAGTTGTCATTTTCTGTGGGGGTAAAAACTGGAGGAACAATCACCCTTGGCTCTTCCCTTGTGGTGGGCTCGTTAAAAACTTTACCGCTCCGAAGGGAAATCGCATTTGCGTGCTCCCTTGGGTTAGGCTCAGTGTTCGAGGGAAGAGTTCCAGGTGGTCTCTCGGAAAAGGCCTTGGCGAGTTGGCCAACTTGATTTTCTAAGTTTTTCATGGATCCTGTTAAATTTCTAATAGTGGCATCGTTCGAGCTTATATATTTAGCGAGGATCTCTTCCAAAGGGGAAGGTTTTTGAAAATTTTGTTGCGGTGGTGGTGGTGGTGTAAAATCGTGCGGTGGGCGTATTACGTTAGCATTATTACTCCAAGAAAAATTAGGATGGTTACGCCATCCGGGATGATAAGTGTTCGACGAAGCAGAAAAACCAGGAGGAGAAGAAAAATTCGAAAAAGCAGAAAAATTATTCGCAGATATATTTTGAGCAGGCCTGGGTATGTTCCCCAGATAATCCACCTGCTCGGCAGCAGCAGCATTTTCATATACCTTAGCGGTGGAGGGAGCAGTCATCTCCGAGATCTTCTTGTTGAGCATTTCCACTTGCATCGCCAGTTGCGTCACCGAATCCACTTCATAGATACCTGCAGGTTTAGATGGGCGAGACCTGGACGAATTCCACTGATAAGTGTTCATCGCCATGTCATCGATAAGCTCAAGAGCGGCTTCCGGAGTTTTGCAGTCTAAAGAACCAGCGGAAGCGACATCTATCATTTGCTTAGTCACTTGGTTTAGCCCATTATAGAATGTCTGAACCTGCAACCATACAGGCAGAGCATGATGTGGGCATCTTCTCAAAAGTTCTTTGAACCTCTCCCAAGTGTCATAGAGGGTCTCAGAATCAATTTGAGAATATGAAGTTATATCATTTCGAAACTTAGCAGTTTTGGCGGGGGAAAATAACGAGAAAGAAATTTTTCAGTTAAAATGTTCCAAGTAGTGATTGATCCTCTTGGAAGAGAACTCAACCACTGTTTGGCTTTAGTCGTTAAGGAGAATGGGAAGAGTCTTAGCCTTATCGCATCGTCCGAGACACCATTAATCTTGAAGGTGTCACAGATTTCAAGAAAATTTGCAATATGCAAGTTCGGATCTTCATCTTGCAATCCGTCGAACTGTACATATTGCTGCACCATTTGAATGATGCTAGGCTTAAGCTCGAAGTTATTGTTCGCAATAGCGGGGCGAACTATGCTAGATTCTGTACCCTCCAGGTTTGGTCTTGCATAATGGGACATAGTCCTTTGCACGACTTCCTCTTGGTTGGGTCTTTGCAAGACTTCCTCTTGGTTGGGATTGTCCATTCTTAAGGTAGAATATGAATCGGAATGTTCGACCGGTATTTGAAGAGTCGGGCCTTGAAATCGCAATCTTCTCCGAAGAGTACGCTCGATTTCGTGGTCCAAGTCCAAAATAACCGACGGACTTCCTCGGGTCATGCACTGGAAGAAGAAAGAGAGAAGTATTGTTTATTATTATTAATATTTTTTTTTAAATATATATGTTTTTTTTAGCTCCCAAACTTCCCAAGGACTACCCGATGAAGGGTTCGCAAGGTACTAGACAAGATAGCGGCACTTAAAACCGCATTGCCCTTTTTGAGAGGATTTTGTTGGTGTAGGAAACTTGTGATGTGGGTATCTATTGAAAATGATTATATTTATTATTATTATTATTATTATTATTATTATTATTATTATTTAAAGCGATTTTTTTTTTTTGGTTTGCAATAAGGAAGATAAAAGTAATAGATTCGTGTTTTCAATATATCAACAAGAGCTGATTCCCCGGCAACGGTGCCAAAAACTTGGTGTCTACTAATCGTGAAGAAAATAAAAGCAACCGAACTAGCAATCCATCTAGGCAAGTATACCTATCGAATTGTAGCTAGGGGACACAAGTGTCGTATTGAAATTCGGGAATTGCTGAATACACTTACTCAGACGAAGACTATTATTTTATCGAAGGAAAATCTTGAGGGCTAAAAAGGAAATTGCAATTAAGAAAGGAAATATAGTTAATCGCTAGAAAGAGAACCACTGCATTAAGTTAAAGAACTATTAGACGCGATTACGATAAAGTGTTAAAAAAAACTACGACAAAGGGAGGAAAAGGTCCTCGATCAAGAATCACCTCGGCCAGAGTAATAAAGAAATGCGATAAAAGCCTAAACTTAATAGGGAAGAGTTTCTTGACCGTGGAGGTTCCTAAAGCTTAAACACGCTTCTCTCGAAGTCGTGTCCGACTGAGTTTAGGAAGGTCCGACCGACTTTCGTCTGAATCAGAGGCCTAAAGCTCGCTTTACGCGGTGAACCCCACTATTAGATTTTACTCCAATCCGGGGGATTTGAATGTCTGCCTCTCTCGAGGGGTGCATACCAATCCCTTTCCTCTTGAGTTCTCACTTCAAACTATCGGCCTTTCGGCTAGCCAAGCATGAAAGCTAAGGCGGAGAGTATACATCGATGATATATCTCCAACCCAAAAGAATTCAAGAGCAATTCAAGGTTAAACCCCTAAAAAGGAAAGGTAAAATTAAAGCATCATAACTTAATCACTCAAACCTCAGATCATCAAGATTGAGTACAAGGAGGATTTAGTTATTCATGGTATAGAAAATGAAGATCATATTAATAGTATGGAAAATAACACCGAGTAGAAGGGAAAGAGAATAGCGAACTATTTTATTTCGTAATGTGGAGGAATCACAAGTAGGGCACACAGATACTATAAGAACACATTCTACGATGATTACAAATATTGTAAAAAGGAAGTACAGAAATGCGAAAAAGGCTTGCATGAAAAGAAACTCAATTACTTGAAGTAAAAAGGAAGAGACAAGCTTAAGACATAAAAACTAAAATAGCAGCACTTCTTCTTCTCTAATCTCTCTCAATCCCCCCCTCCAAACACTAGAAGATGATCCTTATTTATAGAGTTTTTTTCGGGCTGGGTCACGCCCTATGACACGCCCATGGAGGGCGTGACCATAGGGCATGTCTGATTCGGTGCGACATCTGGAGCGTTGGCATTTAATTCTGGCACGGTTGCTGAGTTACACGCCCATCGAACACGCCCCTGGAGGGCGTGACATATGTACGTGTCGGATTCGGTGCGTTGAAATTGAGCTCGGTACTGACTTCTCGGGACTTGGCGGGTCACGTCTGTCAGACACGCCCACGTAGGGCGTGTTAGTGGGCGTGTCAGTGGGCGTGACAGCTAGTTTCTGGTGGAGATTGACTTCGGACCGGCGGCTTCATTCCACTAGGTTACACGCCCTTGGTACACGCCCTAGGAGGGCGTGACCATGGGGCGTGTAACAGCAAAACTTGTAAAGTCCTGCAAAAAGAAGGGAAGATGTTAGTGACAATAATATATACAAAAAGGGTCAAAATATAAGCATACAAGACATGCTTTGTAAATAGAAAGCTAGAAAATACCATAATAGTTTAGGCTATAAAACGGACTATCAGCATACAACAACATAAAATTATAATAATACTTAGAAATTTAAGCTACTAAATTACCCAAAAAAGGATGACTAAAAAGTAGTCATCAGCGAGTAAGGGTACCCATCCGTACCTGTCTAGGCAAAGTTAAGCGGTGTCAAGCTATAAAAGTAATAAACAAACATGAGCCCATCAGCGGGCAAGAAGTCCCAAATATTTACAAATAACATTTTGATGCTCTTTAGAAAAGATTAAAAAAACACATCTCTATCATGCAAGCTAATCCAAGATACAGGTGTGACCCATTACTGGAAGTCGGTAGCGAGGGACGGGCGGGTGACTCAATACTGAATCCATTTCCACCTGCCCCACCCCTGTGTCCTCAAAAAGGGCATCACGCGAGGGTAGAAGTACTCGCAAACCACCAATAGTTCCCGCTGAGCAAGGTCGACCTGCTACGTGGCATGCCTGAGCCATTCCACTACATGCGTAATGTGCACCCCTTGAGAAGTCATCCTAATACCGTCAGCAGGATGCCTCATGCCCTCCAATATCTTAAACTGCTCCTCCACCTCGGTATTATCTACGCCTACCCTATCGTTAACCTCCTGTAGCATCAGGGATTACTTCTGGAACAAACATGCCACCCGCCTCTTCATTTCCCCGGCGTCCTGCGGGTCGCCAAGATATTCCGAGATGTGGTCCGTAGAAGGGGGAGGCAAATATCCCCCATTAATGTCAACGTCGGAGGAGCATATCACAGCAAAGCCTGCAAAAGTGAGATTAGAAAAAGCAGGCGTACATAAGCAAACGAGCGTATAAACTCACCTGCTCGCTTTTGTATGGGGTCTAGCAGGCCATGCAGCCCGGCTCATGCTCGCCTATAGATATAAGGCGAGCTGCGCGAGCCAGGCTGCATCTGCCCTGTAGGAGGGCGAGTTGACCCCCTATTCCTCGGCACTCACCAAGTGGGTCCATAGGAAAAAATTACCTTGACGCCCTTGCAGGGAGGTGTAAGTACCCTTCCAAAATAGCGGAGTTACGCTATTGGCAGGCTACTTTTGGCTTGACATAGATGTTCCAAATAGCGGAGGTGCGATGCTGGCAGACCATTTTCAAAAAACTATAAATAGACCCAAGGGGGTACCTCAGAGAGCATGCTTGCTTGTTCCCTGGTCTTCTTGCACTTTTTGAGGTTTCCTTACCTATGCTCTTGGCTAAGTAGGGGAACTGCTCTAATATCTTCCGGGTGTGTGTTGGGACCTCTATGTTGGAGCCTAGGGTCTGTTCCCTATTCTTAGTCTTTAGTTTTCTAGCTTGCGAGCGAGAAGTAAGTGTGAGATCACTACTTCCCTAAGGGTTTGAACTCCAAAGAAGCTGATATTCAGTTTCACCAATAGTTTAATTTCTCTTCTTTTTTCATTTCAGGTAATTCCTGGCTGCCAATAAATATTTTGAGCTCACACCCATGTTCAGGAGAAAAATTAAAACATTTCTACAAACAACCCTGGAACACGCTCCCGGGTCAAGGGCTTGACCTGGGGGCGTGATTTCAGTTATGGGTTGTGACTCCCATAGAAGCTCCAAGATTTGCGTCCATGATATTTTAAAGTTACATGCCCCGATTAACGGGCGTGATAGGGAGGCATGACCTCCAATTCAGGTATGTGACTCAACATTGAAGAATCAAGGTTCTGCCACAGAGCCATTTCAGCTTAAACACCCTGGTCATAGGCATGACCAAGGGTCATGACCTCTTCCACAACAACAGATTAATAACAAATCACGCTATTTTTCGTCATTTCCTTACCCAATCAAGTCACACACTAGGTCACGGTATGACCTATGGTGTGACCTGCCAAGTCATGATTTTTGTATGTTTTTATCCCAACATTACCAGGCTTTCAAGACCGCAGTTACGTACCTTACAGGCCCTAGGTCATAGGCATGACCTAGGGGCGTGACTTCAAAATTTTCCATCTATAAAAGCTCAGTTGATGCATTATGATACTCATCCAGTCCTTACTTCAACTTGAATCATTTTAACTTCATTTTCGGCACTTTTTTTCATGTTATTTTACTTTTAGTAATGCAATTTCAATTCCCAAATTAAATCGCACATTTTCATGCACTTGTAATTTTCTTACCTTGTAATAAAATTGTTCTTCTTTTCTAATGTAGCTGGCTAAATTTCTGGCATTTTATCGGATGTGCATTTAAGTAATTTTATTTTGTAATTTCCTTTTCATATTTTTTTATTGTTAAAATTACGATTCACCATTGATTACTTCTTTATCAATTTCATATTGTCTATGTATGTTGATTGATTCTTGATCTGTATTCTAGTTAATAGAGAGATCTATGATTACGATTAGATCGCTCAATGGTGGAAGGAGTTGCATGCACAACTCGGGAGAGGATGTCATAAATCTTACAGATTAGAGTCAAATCAAATAGAGGGGTTCACACCCTAAAATAAGCTTACGGATTTCGACTGGCCGAGGGGTCTTAATCGATCAACCTAAAGTTATTTGTTAGCATATTCTTGAGAGAGTCGCTTTCTTATTTTGGGAAACTCCATCATCAAATTGTTATCAATCATTGTTTTTGAAATTGTGAATTATGATCTAATTTACTTAAGAAGGATTCCTGATTAAATGCTTTCCTTTTCATTATCTTTTATTAATTTTCAAAACCCTTTTTATTTTTCGATAAAATAATATAAATTTGTGTGAGTAGAAGTATTCAGCTAACCCCAAAAAATATGACACTTGAGTAATTTTATTTAGTAATTTCCTTTTCATAGTTTTTTGTTGTGAAAATTCTGATTAACCATTGATTATTTCTGTACCGATTTCATATTTTTGGCGTATATTGATTGATTCATGATCTATATTCTAATTGATCGAGAGATTTATGATTATGAGTCGATCGCTCATTAGTGGATGGAGTTGCATACACTACTCGAGAGAGGATGACATAAATCTTAGAGATTGGAGTCAAATATAATAGAGGGGTTCACCCCATAAAATAAGTTTAAGGATTTCGACTGGCCAAGGGGTCTTAATCGATCAACCTAACGTTAGTTATTAGGGTATTTTCGAGAGAGTCACTTTCTTATTTTGGGAACCTGCACCGTCAAATTGTTATCACTCTTTGCTTATGAAATTGTGAATTACAATTTAATTTACTTTAGAAGGATTCCCGATCAAATTCTTTCCTCTTCATTATCTTTTATTAATTTCAAAACCCTTTTTATATTTCGCTAAAATAATGAAAATTTGTGTAAGGAGAGAAGTATTCAGCAAACCCTAAAAAATATGACACTTGATATTTTTTTCTAAAATATCTTTTACTGTGAATGATAGGTTCTTTTGCCTATAGTTTGTATAATTTGGATATAAATATGACACTTGATATTTTTTGGCATCGTTGCTGGAGAGCTATTATTATTGATATTTTTAAAGCACATATTTTATTAATTTAATCAGTCTCTTTTTCTCCCACCCCAATTCTCTTTTAAAAAATTTTTTTCAAATTCATTTTTATTAAGTAAATGTTGTTTTATTTTCTTTCAAATTATGTTATTTTAATTGGTCGCTAAAGTTGTTGAGCTTCAAATCAAAATGAATCTTTTAGATGACGCATGAAAGCATCAAATTATATGTATTTTTTTTGGTGCTCCGCATCAAAGTTAGGAATGTTATTCTAGTTTTCATTCTTTGAGTTTTCTTAAGAATTTTTTTTTAAAAACATTTATGAAAATAATTATTCTAGCTTTGATGAAAATAATTTTTCTAATTTTCATCCGAAATAATTTTCCAATTTAATAATTTTTCTACTTACTCCGAAGTGGATTATTCTTGGTGGCAAGATCACCTAGATAGCTGCTGGAGCAACGAAGATAATTATTTAGATCCAAATTTTTTTTTAACTCCGAAGTAGATTTTTCTTAGTGGAAAGATCACCTGTATTGTTATCAGAGCAGTGAAAAAAATTATTTTGATCCAAATTTTTATTCTTCCTCTTTTGCACCACGGGCCACTTCACCTAATTTTGGGAATTTTCTTAAACTAAATTAGATCTTAGTTCCCATAATTTAGAAGAGAGCAATTTTTCTTCTATTGTTATTTCACAATCTTCGGATAAATTAATTGTGGAAGAACATGATTTTTCTTATAATCTCATCGTTTCTTATTCCGAAGATTAAGAAATTTTGCTTTGCAAAAAATTATTAATGTTTTCAATGCACCAAACGAAATAGCGGAGGAACAAGTTTCTTCCTATACTCTTGCCGACACTTTTTGTATGTCATGAATTTTCACAAAATTCTCCTATTTTGTTGAGAATTAAATTCTTGAACATTTTATGTCCGGAGATTTTATTTCTCTTGGTAATTCACTAGAATTTTTAAATGAAAAATTTATTTAAGAAAGCAAAAAACAATCACTTAATCATTTTCTTTCACACGAAACTCCTTCGTGTGAAATTTTTTCAGATTTGCTTACTTTTATCCTAATGATTTTTATGTAGATGATGAACTATCACAATCAAACTTCTTCAACAATCCATTTGCCGCTCTTCTACAACAATCCAAATCACCTAAGGTATATATATCGGTGATTTGGATTTTAATTTCCAATGTAACAATCAAATGAAGAATCACAAAATTAGCGGAGGAGTAGGTAGGCAACTATCTTCGGCACATTCACCTAAGTTTGAATTTTTGGAGTTGTGTAACACCCTCATCTGTCACATAGGATATAATAGAAAGTTCGGCCGGGGCCCCACATCATATTCCACAGACAGTTAGCGGAGTTATGTATTGAAACCAAACCAAACACGCATCCTAACTCATGGTGTATTCTAGCGGAAGTATTAAAAGGGGAACCAAAATACAAGAATGTCCACTAAGCAAAAGTAAGAATAATTAACAAATAGAAATTATCTTGCCTTAATGCCTTTCAAATTGTTTCCAATAAATTAAAGTGTCTTGCATGCATCGATACGCAGGCCGACAACACATGAAAGTTGAAAATAAGCTTTACTTGGCCTTCGAGGGCCGATTTAATACATAGCGATTCAGCAGACTATTTTTCGCTTGGCTCCTCAGCACTTTCATAGGGACAATCCACAAAGATGTGGAAAATAAGGCAACATTCAACATTAGCAGACCAAATTATATCGACCCCGCCCCACACCCGGGGCGGCGGAGCTCCTTCCCTGTAGGTAAACTGCATGTATATATATATTGGAAATAAAATGTGCAATTTAAGCACCATTCACCACAGATGTTCGTATGGCATGCCACATGCCTCGGGCACTCAGTGAACATTATCGATATACTGGAATTCCCCAGGGTCCCACAACCAAATTCAGTGATAGTTCAACATTCTTTTGAGCATTATTAGTCCTTTTTGCCCGAAGCCTAAGACTCCTCTCTATGGATATGAAAAAAATCAAAGGCGATCACAAAGATCCAGCAAAATGACTTAATCCAAGTCAAACAACATAGGGTTGGGTATAGTTCAACTCTTTTCTATTGCACAAATCATCAGGCGCAACAAGCCACGACACGGGTCAGCCTCACTTTTCCCATTCCCAACATTTCATAACCATGTTATGTTCCAAGGCTAGCTCTCACGACCATTATAGCAGAGCACTCTAATCTCTTAGCTAAACATATATGCCCCCTGGAGTCCATGAGACAGGCCTCACAAAACTCACTGGGAGTTACCAGCGGCGTTAGCGCTACTGTTGCGCGGTAGGAGACAGAACACACATTCTTCCCCAAAACTTAGGTATTTTACTGGAGGCCATCACTAGCTCTCTCTTTGCAGCGACATGCATACCCCACAACTTTGAAACTACTCATTTAACTACAAAGTCTTCACCGGCAGGCAAATCAACAAAATAACAATCACCAATCCAGACAAACCTATTTGGATGGGCTTCAAACATCATGCATATTCCGTACTTCAATTCCAGATTCTAAATGCAACAGTAATGAGGATGCAACCGATCAACCTATTGGGAGAATCACTTCCACATACTCGTGAAGTTTCAACCCACACATGCCACAACAAAGGACTTCGCATGTCCAAGGAGGAAGATCGTTACCCTTGAGGTTTGTTTCGGCATATTGGAAGATAAACTAGTAGGATGAAAATGACCACAACTTACTCACATCCGTGGATCTGAACTCGGCTCGTGACTCGAAGCTCTGACGCTCCAATAATGGCAGAATATCCTTCTCTTTCTCTTCTTTACTCTCCCGTCTCTCTACCTCTAAGAAAGAGAATGGCTTAGGTTAGAATGAGAGATAACTCCATATCCAACGACTTAAACCAGCAGTAAACACAACATACAGTTGGATTGCGATGAACGGACCTGATTCAAATAAGTTCTCAATAAAGAGCGCGACTATCGCACGGTAAGAAGGTATTGTCGCGTGGTTGCCCCAATCGGTGGCTTTTTCGGCATGCCCACCATTCAAATTCTCTAATCACACGGTGACAAGTGGACACGTCGTAACTGTTGTGCTACCGCCACGTAGTACCACACTACCAGCATGTGGTAGGTGAAGCATCAGATCATTATAACACTTATAACGAACAGTCACCACTGCCACGCAGTATCGCTACCTTCGTACGGTAGTTCATAGAGAGCCATGCCAATAAATATGCTATGCTACCACCGGTGCTAGTACTACCACCAGGTGGTTGCTCTCAGAGAGCTATACCTGGTGAAAACTAGGGTGTTACAATTCTTTCCCCCTAAAGAATATTTATCCTAAAATTTACTCATATAGACAACAACAAAGAAGTACAAAACACATAAAATTTTGTACCTCAACAGAATAGTTCGAAAAATTTCTCAAGCATTGGTTGCTCATGCTCCCATGTGAGCTCCCCACTGCCACAGTTCTCCCACCGAACCTTGACCATCCTGATCACTTTATTCTATAACTGCTAGACCTTTGTGTCCTCGATTCGAATGGTCTCGACCTTCGTCTTGAAAGAACTCTCAATTGGCACTTGATCATCAACATCCACCTGAGTAGGTTCTTTCCATGACTTCCTCAGCAACGATATATGGAACACATTGTGCAAGCCGCTCAACTCTGTCAAAAGAGCGAGCCAATAGTCAGCTTCACCAATATGCTCCAAGATCTTAAACGGCACAAGGTACCTCAGACTCAACATCTTCAAGTATCGAATCCTCAACATGCTATTGAACGGTTTGATATTTAGATAAACCCGATCACCGATAGATAACACGATATTTTGGTGCTTGGCATTGTAGTACTTTGCCTGCCTATCTTGGGAAACCAACAATAGATCTCGAATCAAATGTATTGTCAAAGTTGCATCTTCGACATCTTTATGTTTACACAACTTCGATTCACCTGTTTTTACCCAAGGCAACATAGTACGACACTTCCTACCGTATAAGTCCTCAATATATGCCATTTCACACTCTCTTGATAACTATTGTTGTGGTAGGAAAATTCGATCATAAATAGATAATCCTCCACCACTTTCTGAAATCTAAGGCCCACATGCAAAGCATATCTTCCATCATCTTATTTACCCTCTCAGTATGATCATCCGTTTGAGGATTAAAGGTCATGCAAAACTTCAGATTGGTACCCAACAATTGATGAATAAACTTCCAATCATTTGACATAAAGCGCCCATCACAGTAACTTATGATGATATGGGGCACTCCGTATAATCGTACGATCTGACCAACATAAAGTTCGACTAACCTTTCCACTGAATCATCCCTTTGATTTAGAATAAATTCTACTACTTTAGTCTATCGGTCCACGATCACCCAAACAGAATCATTCACGTGTTGCGATCTCGTCAAACTGTGCACGAAATTCATAAATATATCATCAAACCTCCATTCTGGTATTTGCAATGACTTCAAAAGACCACTGGGTTTTTGACATTGTGTCATTACTAGGGCGTAAGTCTTGCACTTTGCTATATAAGGTGCTATGCCCTTCTTCAACCCTAGACACTAGGAATACTTTTTCATGTCTTTATATAATTTTGTGCTCCCTAGGTGGATCGAGTACTTGGTAAAATGAGCCCTGTACATCAACTCCTCCGGTTATGTGCCAAACTTTGGGACACAAACACAGTCGCCTTTCCATAAAAGACCATCTTCAAAAGAAAACTTTGTGTTAAACCCATTTTTAGTCTCCGCTACGCAGCATTTAATGCTTTCATCAAACTCCAACACATGTAGAATCCTATCTAGAAGGTCACACTACACCTCTGTCCAGCTTAACATGCATTTTTGTTGCATTCTTCTCGACACAAGAGATGTCCAAATCCTCCAACTCACAAACCAGATGCTCATCATGCATCCATAACAAATTTGTTCACATCAGAGACTTGCGAGTCAACGCATCCGTGACCACATTTCCTTTGTCGGGAATATAGTGAAACTTGATGGCGTACTCCCCGAGGAACTCCATCCACCTCCTTTGTCGCATGTTAAAGTCCTTCTGATCTATCGAATATTTCAGACACTTATAGTACGTAAAGATATCA
Organism: Platanthera zijinensis; assembly: GCA_039513925.1. NCBI lineage: Eukaryota > Viridiplantae > Streptophyta > Magnoliopsida > Asparagales > Orchidaceae > Platanthera > Platanthera zijinensis. Next base: position 219,349,610 of record CM077078.1, read on the forward strand.
ATCCTCACACCATACAGGTAGTGTCACCACAACTTATGAGAAAATATCACAGCAGCTTATTCCAAGTCATGGACCGAATAATTCCTCTCTTGCACTTTCAGTTGGCAATAGCCATAAGCAATAACCTTTCCAAACTAATGAAAAATGCAGCCTAAGCTGCTCTATGAGTCATTGCTATAGATTTCAAAACCTTCTGTCCCACATGGTGAGCACAACACAGGCACCGTGGTAAGATGAGTCTTCAACTCTTCAAAAGCTCATGCTTACATTGACATTCAAATGAACTTCTCGTTCTTCCTTGCCAACGTAGTGGGATAAAAAGCAATCCTCGTAAAGTTCTTTATGAAGCACCTATAATAGCTGGCAAGTCCAAAAAAACTTCTGACTTCCACTACAGAAGCAAGTATAAACCACTCTCGTATCACAACTATGTTTGTCAAATCCATAGCAATACCGTCTCCACTCATGACAAGACTAGGAAATTCCACTAAAGATTGCCAAAACATACACTTAGAGAACTTGGCATATAGTTGATTCCTTCTCAGGGTAAGAAGAACCAATCTTAGATAATTCGCATGATCCTCTTCTGACTGAGATTATACCAGTATGTCGTCAATAAAGATGATCACAAAAAAGTCCAAATACTCTCTAACATCTTGTGCATCAAGTCAATAAACACTGATGGCACATTAGTGAGCCCAAATGACATCATAGTAAACTCATAATGCCCATAGCGTTTGCCAAACGTTGTCTTAGGGATATCACTTTCCCTGATCATCAACTGGTAATAACTAGACTTAAAATCCAACTTCAAATATATTGCTGATCCAGCCATCTAATCAAATAGATCATCGATTCTTAGAATCAGATACGTGTTCTTCTCTGTCAGCTTGTTCAGTTTACGGTAGTCAATGCATAGATGCAAGCTTTCATCCTTCTTTTTCGCAAAGAGTATCGGTGGAATCCATGATGACAAACTTGGTTCTATATAGCCATGCTATTGTAACTCCTGTAACTACTCTTTTAGTTCCACCATCTCCTTTGCCACCACACGGTATGGTGAGTGTGACTATAGTTTAGCTTTTTGCACTAACTCAATAACAAAGTCAATCGCCCATTGGGGAGAACCCCGGGGATATCCTTAGGAAAAACATCTGCAAACTCTGACAAAAGAGGGACGTCACCCAAACTGTACTTCAACTTTATAGCCTCAAATAGCTTGAAGAATAACTACGCCCCCTTCTGAACCACCTTGGCCGCTTAGAGAGTAAACATCAGTATCTTGCTCAGTCCTTGCATACCAGCAAATATAGTCTCACATTTGGTATTCTATCCTAGTGTAACTTCCTTTGAGTTACAATCAATGCAAGCACGCTGCTCCGACAACCAGTCCATGACAAAGATTATATCGACCTCCGAAATCGGTAGTATAGATGCTTCCAATCCAAAGTCATGACTTCCTATCGGCACCTAAACACATCAGGACCAACTCGCACGCATCATACAAACGTTACGTAGCAAAATATCCAATCTATCTTTCGACACAAAAGAAGGCACTCTGATATGCAATATGAAGTCCTCAAATATAAAGGAGTGAAACCCCTATACCGAATAGTGCTCTCGCCGGATAGTCCCAAATTAGGGCAATGCCTAATACAAATAGGTTATACACAAGCAACACATAAGGTAGCAAGTATATCAAGCAATAAAAGTTATATACTAAATTGTGCATATCACCTTGCTTTATAGCCTCCTATTGTCCAAGATTATATACTCTGGGATAGGCTGGAGCATAATAAGATTATGTTGATTCCGCTACCTTGCCCTTCTCAACATAAGATGCTCCTATAGTTTTCTCCAACTTTGGAGGGACACTCAAACAATCACGGGCCATGTGTCCTGGCTTACCACAACTATAACAATTAATTGGGCATTACCTAGAAGTTGCTCTAGACACTACAGAAGAAGGAGTTGGTCCAGAATATTGGGTCATCTTGTTCCACCTTCGATAGCCAGTCTTTAAAGAGCTCGGTACTTTAAACTCTTGCTTCTTCACAACCAAGTCCTTCTCGTCTTAGAGTTTTTTCGAATCCTATTCTAAAGATCATGTAGTATTGACCAAGGTCAAGAAACTCTGCGTCATTGGACATGAGAGAAGAAACCTCAGATCATATCGCAGTCCTTCATAGATTAAATTTGTCTTGTGCTCCTCGTCAGCAAAAGTAACGACCGCATCCTGCGCCAATCTCGTAAACTCATGTAATTAGTCATCAACAGAACTCTCACCCTACATTAACCTCTTAAATTGATTCTCCATAGAAATCCTTTGAGAAGATTGTATATACCTTACTAGAAAAACTCTTAGGAGTTCCTCCATTGAGATCTCAGACATTTGACTTCTAGCATACTGATGTTGTTCCATTTCACCCCACAAGAGTCTTTCGTCACCTTCCAAGAGAAAGGTAGCCATACATACCTTCTCTCTCTCCTCCATGTTCGTCTCCGTTGCCACCAAAGATCTCTTTATCCTTAAGAGCTAATCTTCGGCTTAAGTGGGGATCAAGTTCCCTCAAATGTCGTAGAGTGAAATCTTATAATGTGCTTGAGTTGCTTTTCCGTCACTCGCTGCTTCTCTAAAGGCTCATCAGGTACTTGTCACATAGCCACGGGCAGAACTATGCCAACTATTGTCGGGGCAACCCCAGGGGTTAGAGGCTGCACATGCCCTCCAGGTTGCGCATTGATCATCGCGAACATTGCTTCAGCAACTAAGCGTATTTTTTCAGCAGAAGGAGGAGGTATAGGCACATCACCAGGTGCACTACTTGTCTCTAAGAGATGGGGCTTAGACTATGCCGCACCACTTTTAGTCACCTGTAATCGTGAAACACATAATTTTGAGAGTAGACATATTGCAGAGTAGCAATCACAGGAACACGCGGGTTTCAAAAACATGTGTATTTTCATTTCTAAGTGGACATTCATAAGTTCTTTCATGTTATATTGGTGATGCATACACATGATCACCACCCCTTAAAATAATTCGACCATGATTTTTAATAAGAAATACCAACACCAGAGTCTGATACCAAATTATAACACTACCATCCATCACGTAGGATATAACAAAAGGTGTAAGACCCCTTTTTTTGCTTCGCCTCCGGGTCTAATGCCCAGAATCACCGTTTTATGGGGATACCAACTCTCGGGAAATTCATCACTACAAAATGTCGATCTTGCCGGCAGTAACGATCACCAAAGAAGAAGAAGTACATAGTTTAGAACAATTAAAGTTTAAGTCCACAATCACATGTAGTGTAAAGAAAGCCGAATCACAACACAGTCCATATAGAAATGAAACAGAAATGGAAGCAGTAAAATGACAAAGATAAAACGGGCTCTTGCCCAGTACATCATATCCTCACTACAATACTCTTGTAGAAGCAAACTATACTAATCACTCACATATCCTGAGTTTTGTGCTCCTGTACAAGACTAGCCCACCTCCATCTGCACCGTACTCTGCTGGTGCTGCATCTCCAGCTGCTGCTCCTTGTCTCCCATCTGAAGCCCCTGAAATGTTTGGTCCACCGACCGTTAGTCAAAAGGACTAAGGTTGGTTTCCGCCCATCCCTCTCCCTAGTGGCTCCTAGGCACTGTGCGGGAGGAATGATAGGAAAGCTATGATGGTAGAGAGTGGGCAAGCAGGTTACGATTGACCTAATCTAGCTGTTATATTGTAATATTCATAGTGCTATAAAAAGAATGCAAGCTAGCAATACTAAAGTAATATAGCATTAAAGAGTAGAAAGTAAAGTGCACCATAAAAGAAATGTAACAGTTAACTACAGAGAAAGTACCCATAGCTTATAAGCATGCCAACACAAGCTTATAAAATAAGGGGTCATTTTTACAAGGCCTAACGTATAAAAAGTATCATTCTTATTTATATGTTAGGGGTAACGGTTGAAATGTGATGATGATTTGATATGTTATGTTATGTGGGTTTGATGGTAATGATTTATACAAGTGCAACACACACACTCGACTCTATGGGCACAGACCATTAGTTCCCTCATTTGGAGATAGCTAAACTATCAAGTACCTGCCGTCGTGGCAAATAGAGGTAGTGTGTTGGGCCACCACACCCCTAGGCCGGCATTCACACCACCTAACCTAGACCTTCACATGCTTCAATGCGAAGAATACACTATGGAGCCTCTGCGTACCCTGCTGGAAAATCCACCAGTCTTTTCCTTAATTAAGTGTAAACCACACCCGTCGAGTAATCGTATACACATCGGTGTGAACGACCGTCAAATACCGAAGACCCACCACCTTATGTACATACAACCATGAATTCCCGAGCCATTGGCTTCCTGGACTAACCTGTCTGTTACAACTACCGAGAAATGAGAAATAGAAGAGAGACAAAATCCGTAGGAGGATTTCCCGGGCGGAGAAGATGACGATCTTCAATGGAGGTGTCGAAGCTGAAGGAGATCTTCAAGGATCGCTTAAAGATCTTTGAAGAAGGAGAAGGAGATGAAGGAGGAAGGAGAGACAAAATTCATAGGATGATTTTCCGATGAAGGAGAGAATGAATATTAATGGGGGATCAGGGGCCCTATTTATAGGCTTCGTGGGTGGTTATGGAGGTTATGCGGTTATCCGTAACCCGTAACCACCATGATCACTATTAATATGTTTTTTATGACATATTTATACGTATAATATTTAATAATTACATTAACCGTAGACCGATCTATATTGGAAATACATTTTCCCCATTTTGGGAGTTCATGTGGGCGATTACGTGGGTGGTTACCCACATAACCGATTGTGGCGATCTCTGGAGCGTTATCGGACAGCGGAGAATACACATGATGGACGATGGGCGGCGAAGGCGTCTATGGGGAAGATTGCTCGCCGAAGAAGGTCGTGTTTGATCGAAGGGACTTGGTCGGCCACCTAGGCAAGGCCGGCCGACCAATGGGAAGAGGAAATTGCCCCTTAGTGGTACCGGCGGAGGATAGGCGATGAAATGCCCTCCTGTCCCAGTAAGGAAGAGGCCCCCATATTAGGGGCAGACTACGGTGGAAGGAAAAAGACATGCGGCCTTATAGCAGCCCGTCTAGGACGAGGAAGGGCCACCCATTTTTATGGGTGGTAGGAGGCAGACGAGAGCCAATTCTGGAACATTGTCATAAATAGGAGTTGTGTCGCCTTCATGGCGCAGGAGAAGAGAGGTAGGGAGGCCGGCAGGGCCGCACTCCCTGGAAGGAAGACCGACCTACCTAATTAGGCAGCTTGGGAAGCAAGAAGGTTAGGTGGCCTGAGACGCGCTCGACTGAAAGAACACGACAGCCCTGCGCTCGCATAGTGGCGTGCGCGCAGGTGGGCACAGAGGCGCGCATAGAGGTTTGCGGTACTAGGAGCGCATGCACATCGACACGCGTGCACAGGTGTGTGTGTGTGTGTGTGCGTACCCGAGTACGCAAGCAAATTCCCCTTTCCCAGACGCTTCCCTACTGGCGTGCTCCCCCAGCACACATGCTCCCCCTAAGCGCGCGTGCGGGAACGGACTATGCGGCGTGCTGCGCGCGATCACGCGGGGTTTTGCTGATTGCATGTGTTGTTGTAACGCCCCGAAACTCAAAAGAGGGACGGGTGACGTTTTAAGCAAAGTTTGGGACTTGGAGTAGGTGACACGGCCTGGGACACAGGCGTGTCCCAGGGCGTGTCACGGGCGTGTTCGGCCACGGGTCGCGTGGTTGATATTTTGGCGATCAACAATCGTCGAGTGTAGGCACACGGTCTGGGACACGGGCGTGTCCCAGGGCGTGTCCTGCTCGGGCAGGTTGTGGTTTTGTGCTAAGGAGAGCACACGACCAGGGACACGGGCGTGTCCCAGGTCGTGTTTAGCACACGGCATATGACACGGGCATGTCATATGGCCGTGTCCTTCTCGGAGGAGTCTTGGATTTTGCATACGGGCCGTGATACGGGCCCTTACACGGGCGTGTCACATGTGACACGGGCGTGTATGTGAACGTGTTAGAGGCCGTGTTCTGGTTAGGAATTCATGGTGATGGCAAATGAGTGACACGGCCATGCACACGACCGTGTTGCAATCCATGTTCGACACTGTTTTGTTGTATTTCAGGCCCCGATCGTGGCCATTCATTTATTTACTATGGGATCTGACGGCTGGGGGTTGGGTCTGAGGGTTTAAACCCGGAAATGGGGTTTAGAAACCCTCATTTCTCTTGAGTGGTTCTCTTTCTAAAGATAGAGAGAGGAGAGAGCAAGGAGAAGGAAGAAGGGCTAGATTCGGTCACCGGCGGAGCTTCGGAGCTCCAAATCGTGAGCTGACTTCGGATCCGCGGAGGCAAGGAGATTGTGGTGCTTTCCTCCTACATAGTTTTCCATTATGCCGAGGAAGAATGCTAGGGTAACTATTCTCATCCTAGGACATCTGAAGTCCTCTTTTCCTTTGCATATGAAGCCCTCTCACGCGAGTGTGCAATGAGTTGAGGCGTTTCTTGGGGTAGATATGTGAAGTCTCCCTTATGTAGAGTCTGTATACGAAAACGGACATATGCATGATGTGTGAAGCCTTTCCCGACAAGTTGGTCTTAATCGGTGATGTTGTATTGCATAATAACCGGAGAATACTCTGTGTAAATGTTTGTTTTTCTGGTTTTCTATGAGGTAGATTGCAACAGGGAGCCTTGGGGACTAACTCCAAGGTGTATCCGGAAAACTAGGCAAATGCGGGATGTTTCCAACATGATGGTCGGGGAGCCAACTTGAACATAACCAGGTTATGTGAATTGTGTGATGGAAATTAGAATCGGGGAGTCTTGACCTGCGCATATGGCTTAAATTGTCATTGCAGTATGAGCACGGGTCAGGAGGAACCTTACCAGATCTATGTCGTTCGGTGGAACCGTTGGCACAGATGAGGGTCTTGGGCAGTCTATGGCTTAAATTGACGTGACCAATGCCAGGAAGACAAAATGCTCATATGGTTGGCCGTCTAAGGGACGGTGGTGAGATGGGAATGTCTATTGCTTAAATTGACGTGATGTTGGCCGGTTCATCGTGAATGTGCCCTGAGTGCACGGGGTGTGTGGCCGCAAGTGCCTGCACCTATGATGAAGTGTGTGTTTAAGCTATACCGCTTAATTATGTTAACAAAATGCAGGGAAGAGTATCGCCGCCCCGAGTTGGGGCGGGGTCGTTATAATTTGGTCAACATAGCTGACCGTTGCTTTTGTTTACCACCGTGCGGTGGATTGTTGCTTGCAGGTGCCGTGGAGCCGAGCGGTAAATAGCGGGATAAAGCCCAAGTTGCTGTGCCTGACCTCAAAGGACTATTTTTTAGTGTTTTCTTATATACTCATGTGTGACAGGTCTGCGTGCCGAAGTTTGGAAGACACTTTTATTGAGCAAACTTTTGTAAGGCCATAAGGCCAATATTTGTGTATTATACATTCCTATGGGTCTATTGCAGTGGACATTCATGCTTGGTTGGGTTCTTTTATCAGTGCAGCTTAATAATTTGCTTCTGCTAGGTGCTCTGTGTAGGACGTTGTGATTGGTTGATTGGTTTCAATAAGAAACCAACTGGTTTGTCCGTAGTATATGACGTCGGGCCCCGGATGGACCTGCTGTTATATGCTATGTGACGGATAGGGGTGTTACAATTTGGTATCAGACTACCGGTTTCGGTCAAGCTTAAATGAATTCGTGGGCGAATTCACTTTAAGGGGTGGTGAGCACATGTGTGTGCGTCATCGTTATTACATGAAAAGAACCCATGAATGTCCACTTAGGAATTAAAATACACATGTTTGTGGAACCTGCGTGTTCCTATAAATGTTGTTTACAATATTGTTTGGTTGCTTGTCGGTGTTTTGCACGATTATAGGTTACCAGGAGTGGTGATGGACCGTCGGAACGGCCAGGTTCTGAGGCAAGCAGTGAACCAAATGATGCGCCTGCAACACCTCCTTCAGCCGAGACCATTAGGTTAGTGGTAGAAGCTGCACTTGCAATGATCAATGCACTGCCTACGAGGCAGGTGAAGCAGGCTGCTCCTGCTATGGAGCAAGTACCGCTCAAAGCGGCAGAGCCTAGGAGGGTGGAACAGGTGATGGTGGAGCCGGAGTAGCCTAGGAGAACAACTGAGAAATAACTTAAACATGTGATGGGTTTCCATCTGCCAGTGTTCTCGGGAACAGGAACCCCGACTCAGGCAGAGGATTGGCTATCGAGAGTCAAGATAGTGCAGACAGCAATGGAAACTGAAGAGTGGCAGAAGACCATGATTGCGACGTTCTTGTTGGACGGGGACGCGAGGTTATGGTGGGAAGGGCTGGAGCTACACCACTTGAGGGGAAGGAAGTTGGCTGACGTCTCTATGGAGGAATTTTTGAGGTTTTTTGTGGCTCGATACCTCCCCTCAAATCAGAGGATCGCATTGGAAAATGAGTTTCAAAAGTTGGTGCAAGGAGACAGCACCGTGGACAAGTATCTCAACAATTTCACTCGTTTGGGATGATACGCAAGCGCTACCTTTATCGATGAGGAGCGCAAGACGAACCGTTTCTATAAAGGGTTAGGAGATGATTTGAGGTTTTTTACTTTCGGGGACTATGACGCAGGGTTTCATGACCTTGGTCAACTCGGCCCGGTCCTTTGAAAAGGACATGAAGAATTTTCAACAAAGAAGGAATACCGTGGCAAGAAATCATAGTTTAAAGTGCCGACTACTTCGAGGTATGGATATCGCAGGTTCTACAAGAAGGCTAGTTCGTCGGGTCCACCCCCTTCTTCAGGTGCCTCGGGGCAATCTACCAACCGAACCTCGGGCGCTTGTTATACTTGTGGAAAGACGGGGCATTTTTCCCGCGATTGTTGGAGCAGACGTCTAAAGTCCGAGAGAAAGAAAGGAGCCACTTATGAAGAGAAGGGAAGGGCGGTCGAGTCAACCGCGTCCCACTATGCTCTGACTCAACCGAAAGTCTATAACTTGGGTCAGCAGGAGGACATCAAATAGGACGACGTGGTAAAAGGTACAGTTTAATTTATAGCAAGTTAGCTTTAAATACTGTTACCCATTGCTTGTTATCTTAATACTATTTGTATAGGCTTTGTTCTGATTGGCGATAGTCCGGTACGAGCACTTTTCGATACGGGAGCTTCACACTCTTTTTTGTCCGAAAGTTTCATAACGCACATTGGAGTCCCTTGTTCGATGGCGAAGGACAATTTGGATATGTTTCTACCGAATGGGTGTTCGATGCATGCGGACAGAGTATGCGTCGTAAAGGTTCATATTGGAAGCCAAGTGTTCGACTTGCTAGCATCGTTACTGCCGCTAGTAGAGTTTGACGTCATCTTCGGTATGGATTGGCTTTCGGAACAGAAGGCTTGTATCGATTGCAACCGTAAGGAGGTAAAGCTGGGTGTTGGGCAGGAGACGATGTTTGCGGGACTGAAGGGGTCAAGCAAGACGCTGATGTCCGCTCTTCACGTGGTGAAGGCGGTTCGTGCTGGAGAAGAGCTATTCTTCATGTTAGTGGAGGCTGTAAAGCCTAAGGCCACTTTGGATAGTATCCCAGTGGTATGTGAGTACCCAGACGTGTTCCCGAGCGATCTTCCCGGAGCCCCATCGCAGCGAGAAATTGATTTCACCATCGAGCTAGTGCAAGGTGCCAAACCTGTGTCACGTTTTCCTCATAGGCTGACGCCTAAGGAGATGGCAGAGTTGAAGGTTTAACTAGAGGAGTTGATGGAGCAAGGGTATGTGCATCTAAGCTCATCACCTTGGATAGCACCGGTCCTCTTCGTTAAGAAGAAGGACGGGAGTTTGCGGCTATGTATCGACTATAGGGAGTTGAACAAGCTAAGGGAGAAGAATAAATACCCGATCCCAAGGATTGATGATCTCTTCGATCAGTTAGTCGGATCATTGGTATATTCCAACTTGGATCTTAAGTCTGGGTATTTTAAACTGAAGATAAGGGAGTGTGATATCCCGAAGACAGCATTCAGCATAGGGTATGGGCTCTTCGAGTTCACGGTCATGTCATTTGGACTAACGAATGCGCCATCGGTGTTTATGGATTTGATGAACAGGATGTTTTGAGAGTACCTAGACCATTTTTTGATGGTCTTCATTGATGACATATTGGTGTACTCGCAGTGCGAGGAAGATCACTTCAAGCATCTGCATCTAGACTTGGAGACACTGAGAAGGGATGAACTCTACGCAAAATTCTCCAAATACGAGTTCTGGCTACCCTTAGTAGCATTCCTTGGTCATATTGTCAGTTGGGAAGGTATAGCGGTGGATCCGGCGAAGATTGTTGCGATACGGGAGTGGCCTGTGTTGTCTTCGGTAGCATAAGTCCGTAGTTTTCTTGCGCTTGCCGGCTATTACAGGCGCTTTGTAGAGAACTTCTTGCGGATAACGTTACCTCTCATTAAGTTGATAAGAAAGGATCAGAAGTTCTTGTGGACGCAGGAGTGCGAGCAAGCATTTGGGGAGTTGAAGGGACGGTTGACCACGTCGCCAGTGCTAAGTTCGTCGAGTGGGACCGAGGGCTTCGAGATTTATAGTGATGCCTCAGGTACTGGTTTGGGCTACATGCTGCTGTAGCATGGAAATGTTTTAGCGTATGGATCGCATTAGCTAAAAGTGCACGAAAGGAATTATCCAGTCCATGACTTGGAGTTGGCGGCTAGGATATTTGCGCTTAAGCTGTGGAGACACTACTTATACGACATAAATGTTTATATTTATACCGACCATAAGAGCCTGAAGTACCTGTTGGATCAGAAGGATCTCAACATGAGGCAGCGGAGATGGATGGAGTTCCTGGGGGACTACATGTTAAAGATTCATTATGTACCCGAGCAGGGCAATACAGTTGCGGATGCGTTGAGTCGCAAGGCTCCCTCCCAAGCCAACTAGTTGTCGGTTCATGATGAGTAACTATTTCGGGAATTGGAAGCCTTGGAGATCTGTTGTGTGGACAAGAAGACTAGCGCTAAAGCATTGTTGAACTTGACGGAAGTTCAGTATGACCTAGCTGATCGCGTTCAGCATGCATTGGAGTTGGATGGTAGCATGAAGGAGCTTTTGGATGCAGCGTTGGTTGGGTCAAATTCCCAGTTTTTAGTTGAGGATGGGTTGTTGAGGAAGGACCATCATTTGTGTGTCCCCAGCGGTGGAAATCTACGGTCGGAGTTGATGTACGAGGCTCATAATACCAAGTACTCAATCCACCCAGGGAGCAAGAAGATGTACCGGGACTTAAGAAGCTGTTTTGGTGGCCAAGGCTCAAGAAGGATGTGGCACTGTTAGTGGCTAAGTGTCAAACCTGTGCCTTAGTAAAAGTGGAGGGCCAAAAACCTGGAGGATTCTTGAAATCCTTGCCTATTCTGGAATGGAAGTTCGATGATATATCAATGGAATTTGTGCATGGCTTGCCAAGGTCACAAAAGGGTAACGACGCCATCTGGATGATCATAGACCGGTTAACAAAGGTGTCTCACTTTATTCCGCATAGGAAGGATGATTTTGTGGAGAGACTGGTGAAACTATATGTGGATAATATCGTTAGATTGCACGGTGTGCCTCGTAGCATCGTGAGTTATTGCAATGGGAATTTTATGTCCAATGATTGGAGGTTGGTGCAACAGATGCTGGGGACTAAATTGAAGTTCCGCACGGCCTTCAATCCGTAGACGGATGGGAAGACCGAGAGGGTCAACAGAACTATGGAGGACATGCTCCGCATGTGTGTTCTAGACTTTGGGAAGCATTGGGAAGACGACCTGTATTTGGTGGAGTTTGCGTACAACAACAACTACGAGGCTAGTATTCAAATGGCACCCTTCGAGGCCCTGTATGGTAGGAAGTGTCGCACGCAGTTATCATGGCTAGAAACAGGTGAGGCAAGGTTGTATAATAAACAGGAGGTGGAGAATGCTACATCTTTGGTGCGGATCATTCGAGAGCTTTTGCTGATTGCTCAGGAAAGGCAAGCTAGGTACTACGATGCCAAGCACCGGAATGTGGAGTTCGCGGTCGGCGATTGGGTGTACTTGAAGATAAAGCCGTTCAAGGGTGTTTTGCGGGGGAGACGCTTGAAGAAGCTCAGCCCAAGATACCTTGGACCCTTTGAGATTCTGGAGCGGGTCGGCGAAGCGGCTTATCGTTTGAGGCTATCGGTGGAGTTGAGTGGACTACACGATGTATTCCACATCTCAGTGTTGCAGAAGGCGGTACAAAAGCCTTCGTAGGTGATCGTAATGGATCACGTACCGGTGGATGAAGGGTTGACGACTAAGCTCAAGCCTGTTCGTATTGAGGACTTTGAGGTTAAGCGACTCCGTAACGAGGAGATCCGGATGGTCAAGGTCTGGTGGGACAATTGCGGTCCGGAGGAGCTCTCTTGGGAATGAGAGCAAACCATACTGGAGGAGTACCCAAAGTTATTTCGCTCAGGTATCGCTTAAAGTTTTCCGTTTTCTTTCCTTTAGTAATTTCGTGGGAGAAATTCTTTAAGAGGGAGAGTGTTGTAATGCCCCAAAACTCAAAAGAGGGACGGGTGACAATTTAAGCCAAGTTTGGGACTTGGAGTAGGTGACACGGCCTTGGACATGGGCGTGTCCCAGGGCGTATCACGGGCGTGTTCGGCCATAGATCGCGTGGTCGACGTTTTGGAGATCAGCGATCGTCGAGTGTAGGTATATGGCCTCGGACACGGGTGTGTCCCAGGGCGTATCCTGCTCGGGCAAGTTGTGGTTTTGTGCTAAGAAGAGAACACGGCCTGGGATACGGGCGTGTCCCAGGGCGTGTCTAGCACACAGCATGTGACACGGGCATGTCACTTGGCCGTGTCCTTCTCGGGGGAGTCTTGGATTTTGCACACAGGCCATGACACGGGCGTGTCATATGTGATATGGGCGTGTCGTTTGTCGTGTCAGAGGCCGTGTTCTGGTCGAGAATTCCTGGTGATGGCGAATGAGAGACACGGCCTTGCACACAGCCGTGTTGCAACCCGTATTCGGCCAAGTTTTTTTTATTTTAGGCCCTGATCGTGGCTGTTCGTTTCTTTACTATGTGATCCGAAGGTTGGGGTTGGGTCTGAGGGTTTAAACCCGGAAATAAGGTTTAGAAACCCTCATTTCACTTGAGTGGTTCTCTTTTTAAAGCTAGATAGAGGAGAAAGCAAGGAGGAGTAAGAAGGGCTAGATCCGCTCACCGACGTAGCTTCGGAGCTCCTAATCGCGAGCCGACTTCGGATCCGCGGAGGCAAGGAGATTGCGGTTCTTTCCATTCGCATAATTTTCTATGGCGCTGAGGAAGAACGCTAGGGTAACGATTCACATCCTAGGACATGTGAAGTCCTTTTTTTCCTTTGCATAAGAAGCCCTATCACACGAGTATGTGATGAGTTGAGGCGTTCCTTGAGGTAGATATGTGAATTCCCCCTTGTGTAGAGTCCATATGCGAAAACGGACATAGGCGTGATGTGTGAAACCTATCTGGACAAGTTGGTCTGGATCGGTGATGTTGTATTGCATAATAACCGGAGAAGACTCCGTGTAAATGTTTGTTTTTCGGGTTTTCTATGAGGTAGATTACAACAGAGAGCCTTGGGGACTAACTCCAAGGTCCACTCAGAAAACTGGGCAAATGTGGGATGTTGCCAACATGGTGGCCGGGGAGCCAACTTGAACATAACCGGGTTATGTGAATTGTGTGATGGAAATTAGACTCGGGGAGTCTTGACCTACGCTTATGGCTTAAATTGTCGTTACGGTATGAGCACGGGTCAGGCAGAACTGAACACGATATATGTCGTTCGGTGGAACCGTTGGAACAGATGAGGGTCTTCGGCGGTCTATGGCTTAAATTGACGTGACCAATACCAGGAAGACAAAATGATCATATGGTTGGACGTCCAAGGGACGGTGGTGAGATGGGAACGTCTATGGATTAAATTGACGTGACGTTGGCCGGTTCGCCGTGAATATGCCCTGAGTGCACAGGGTGTGTGGCCGCGCGTTCCTGCACCTGTGATTAAGGGTGTATTTACACTATACCGCTCATTATGCGAACAAAATGTAGGGAAGAGCATCGCCGCCTCGAGTTGGGGGCGGTGTCGTTATAATTTGGTCAGCATAGCTGACCGTTGCTTTTGTTTACCATCGTGCGGTGGATTGTTGCTTGCAGGTGTTGCGGAGCCGAGCGGTAAATAGCGGGCTAAAGCCAAGTTGCTGTCCCGGCCCTCGAAGGCCTATTTTTGAGTGTTTTTCTTATGTACTCATGTGTGACCGTCCTGCCTTCCGAAGTTTTGAAGACACTTTTATTGAGCAAACTTTTGTAAGGCCATAAAGCCAATATTTGTATATTATACATTCCTATGGGTTTATTGTAGTGGACATTCATGCTTGGCTGGGTTCTTTTATTAGTGAAACTTAATAATTTGCTTCCGCTAGGTGCTCTGTGTAGGACGTTGTGATTGGTTGATTGGTTTCAATAAGTAACCAACCGGTTTGTCCATAGTATATGGCGTCGGGCCCCGGCCGGACCTACTACTATATGTTATTCGACGGATAGGAATGTTACAGTTGTGCACCCATGGAATACGGCTCGACCGGATCGGGCACAAGGGGGCCCATCATATGCCTCCAAATTTTTCAGAGGTCTTCTTACTAGAGAATTATCCCTAGAATTTTCCTGAAGTAACTATTTGAATGCTCCCCTGATAGGGAGAGTGATTGTAAGCCTCCGCAGTTACGTACTTGTTGTTATGTCAAGGTGCTAGAAAATGCGGTCTTATTGCATGGAGATAAGCTTGCTGAGGGCATAGTGCGGGGAATGTGAACGTTGAGCATTATGTATTAATATGTGTGGTAGGCACAGTGGGCACGAGGTGCACATTTGGTCTTTATGTGTGCATGGAGTGATATGCACAATTGTGTCTTGTGTGTGTGCAAGCCTCAAGGTGTGTGATATGTACAAGAGGTGTGGATGCATGGTGCGCACAGCAAGGGAATTGTGTGTAAGGTGTAATATTTATAGTGCATTGAGCACTCATTTGTGGAGGAGATGAGGATGTCGAGAGGCAGAGTTTCTGATGCACCCGTGTTTGCCACCGTAGTACCTTGTGCACATGGTTGGAAGAGGGAACTTATTTTTGCGATATATATAGATGTAGATGCGGTGCTGCCATCTCTATTGAGGGAGAAGGGTTCCCTAGCTGGCGAGGTTCTTGTTATTTGTCTTAATTTTGTTGCCCCCGCTGACCCAGATGTGATGGCAATGTCATCTTATGCCCCTTTCTTTTGTACAAATGTCATTTTTTATACAAATGTCATTTTTCGTAAGTTTGACTTGCGGGGTCGTTTTATAAGGGTTGTAATCGCAGTTTAGTTTGCACGAGGTTGGCTCATTGCTTTGTTTTTTTGTGTGAGGGGGGGCAGGCCTTGACAATAGAGCGGTGTTGACTTATATTGACGATGAAGAATGTAAGTATTTGATGTAGCCAAGCCGGGCTATGAGCCGAAGTTGCCATAATCTCTTTTGTGGAGATTTGAACACTCTGTAAGGGGAGAGGCCGGAGTCCCTTGTTGGGAGAACCGAAAACTCTGTAAGGGGAGAAGTAAGAGTCCCTTATTGTGAGCACAGAACACTCTATAACGGGAGATGACGGAGTCCCTTGTGGGAAGCACCGAACACTGTATAAGGAGAGATGTCGGAGTCCCTTGTTGGGAGCACCAAACACTCTTTAAGGGGAGAGGAAAGAGTCCCTTATTGGGAGCACCGAACTCTCTTTAAGTGGAGAGGAGGGAGTCCCATATTGGGAGAACCAAACACGCTGTAAGGGGAGAGGTGGAGTCCCTTATTGGGAGCACCGAACACTCTATAAAGAGAGAGGTCAGACTCCCTTGTTGGGAGCACCGAACACTTTGTAAGGTGAGTGGTCGGAGTCCCTTGTGGGGAGAAACAAACACTTTATAAGGGGAGAGGTCGGATTCCCTTGTTGGGAGCACCAAACGCTTTGTAAATGTAGAGGGCAGAGTCCCATATTGGGAACACCGAACAATCTGTAAGTGGAAAGGCTAGAGTCCCTTATTGGGAGAAACAAACACTCTGTAACGAAGACATCTATAAGATTGGAGATAACACTTGTTGTTTGTTCCATGAATGCTAAAAGTAGAAAATACAAGCAGTGGTGATGGACCTCTTGATGCCCATTTGGCAGAAAGCAAACTCTTCTTGGAGATGTTCATCCTGAAGATCAACCCCATGCAAGATCATTTTAATATGTTTATTCAGAGCCTTTTTTTAGGAGAACTCTCAACGTACCTGAGGCGAACAAATCGTTTGATTTCATTCTTCAATCGTGAATAATCTTCTGTCTTATTCCAGTGATCTTGATGGAAGTCGCAATATTTAGACTGATCTCTTTAGTTTGGAGTAAGATCCCTTAGCCTATGGAGAGAAGGATGGTTACGTATGACGAGCAACACTTCCGCTCGTGAAGCATTGAGGGAAGTGAATGGTTGATGTTGGTGATTCCCCCCAGCCCATCGAGAGTTGACACAACGTGAGGTTCTCTTTTGGGAACTGACAGTGGTGTCAACCCCTGCTCTTGCAGTCTCTTTGAGTTTCTTCTGAATTGTTGGCGTTGTGGTTCAATTACAATATCAACGGCAATCTAGGCATCAATCCCTCGAACAATATCGGGATAGCTTGGTATACTATCTCGTACTAGTGTGAAGTGGAAGCCACCAGGGCAGATTCCTCCGAGAAGAATCCCCCGTAGGAGTTCCATTTTTATCCTAGGTATTTGTCATGCCTTAGTGGTGAAATGATAGAAGAAATATTTAAGGGTTTCCCCTTCACTTTGACGGATACCAAATAGGTTGAAAGGATCGTTGAATATCCGGCGGCTAGCGATGAACTGGTCTGTAAATTGTCGTGTTAGTTTTGCAAATTCCTTGATTTCTGTTGGAACCCTACCTTGTTTAGGGTTGATTTGGGCTAAGTTCACTATTAGGACTCTCAGATGACCCACATTGTATGATCTAGGGTCATAAGTCTTTATAATGGTCTAGTTCCAATCAGCATACCTAGAGTGATTGGTTTTAACCTTCATAAGGCTTAGAGACAGAAGACATTCAGAGAAAAGCAGTTTTCTAAGAGAAGAAAATTTTTTCGAAGATCGCTAAGCTAAGCTCGACTTTCATTGATCAGAGATTGATTAACTTAGTTCTTTATCTGAGCTGAGTTCGACGAAATCCTAGCTGAGATCGACGAACTTAGACTTCTTCTTTGAGCTGAGTTTGACGAAATCTTAGCTGAGATCGACGAACTCCGATCTCTTCCTAAAAGTTCAGCATGACGAAAAGCCTATCTCAGTTCGATGATCTTGGAGCTCAGATTCAGATGTGAATTTTCTGTTCAGAGATCTTGGAGCTCAGCTCGACGAAAGAGAGGTTTTAGTTTGACGAATTTGGATCTCTGATCGACGAACTTTTCCTGAGTTCGACTAACTTCATCCAGGTTCCGTTCGACTATTTTCCCTTCAATTTTCCAGTATTGACTAAGGCAGTTTGATTTAAAAATTTGTTATTATATGCCTATAATGCTTTGATAATTAATGCTCCATATTCTCTAGAATATTGTTATTCCAATGCAGCATTAATTATGGTATTCATAGAGTAATTATTTGGCTTATTTACTGGGACAGTTGAAGAAACAAATTAAAGACATTTTCTAGCCGTTCAACTCCCAGAATTCGGAAGTCAATCAAGGATAGGATTTAAAATTCAAAGGTTGATTTCTGCAAGGAATATAAAAGATATTTTTCAAAAGATTGTAGTTACAGAATATAAAAAAGATAATGAATTGTGAATACACAAAACTAAAAGAAGAACACAGCTCTCATACATTTCAGTCTTCTTCATTTTTGCTTCAGGACTTTTAAAAGACAAACAATCGTCATCAATCTAAAAGTTTCATGAAGATCTTCTTTAATCTTAAGGCCTACACCCTGAGCAAATCTCTAATTCTCCTGAACTCTTCTATAATTCAAGGGGAGCTTTGATAAGAACAACATCTACTAGTCTTCTTAGTGCTTTGAGAAAGAGAAGACAACATCATTTTATTTTTAACTTTCATGTACAAAGGGTTTTTAAGTCCCTTCAAAAGTTATCTTTTTGTTGTCAAATATCCAGATCAAAAGACTTGGTTGGGTTTTTGGGCACCTGGTCAAAAGCTCAAAGGGTTACTAGATCTCCCTTGAAATAGATCTTGTGGTGATAGGGCACCTGAGCAAAAACTTATGGTGGCAGGGCACCTGATCAAAAACCTATAGTGGATTCCTACTAGGGTGGTAGAAGTGTGGATGTACCCAAATTTAGGGGAACCACTATATAATCTTTGTGTCGTCTGTGTTGTTCTATTCTTTTATTTGTTGTGTAGTGATTGCCTTTGTTTTTATTTCTATCTATACATATAGATCTCACTTATTTTAATTCCGCTATAAAAACTAATCAAAGTTTTATAAATACTCTATTCACCCCACCCCCCTCTAGAGTTATGACAGATCTATCCCTCACTTTGAATTGGTATCAGAGGGCTAAGGTTGTTTAGTTTCACAGGAAAACACCTAAACCAAAAGATCTTTGGTAGATCCCATTTAATCTATTGTCCTTCTAAATCATGGCACAGAATAAAGAATATTCAAGCATTAGACCTCCAGAGTGTAACCTTAACAAGTTTGCACTTTGGATGGAAGGATTAGGTTATATATGAATTCAATTGATGAAGATATCTATAATTCCATTTAGACAGGTCCCCCACTTCCAGTGACTACTACTTTAGATACAACTGCAGTTCCACCACCTGAGTGGATTGATGCACAAAAAAAGGCAAAGGTTGCTGAAGCCAAAGCAATGAACATTTTGGCACAAACAATGTCAGATGACATTTTCTAGAAGGTTGTCGAGTGCACATCAACAAAAGTCATTTGGGATTCCCTAAACCAAATGGTAGCATGATCAGTTGATGAATGAAAAGATAGAAGATCTCCTCTCATTTCCCAATATGAGAACTTCAAGAAAGAAGAGTGAGAGTTAGTTGTTGATATGTACAACAGACTCAGCTTGATCATCAATGAGCTGAAGAACCTGTACAAGAACATATCACTGACTGAGATCAATGATAAGATCCTTATGTGCTTCCCTAGCACATGGGACTCTATGATCTGGCCAATCAAGGAGGCAAGAAGCCTAAATGAATTTTCTACTGAGTCTTTGCTAGGCAAGCTAAAGTCTTATGAACAGCTTATCAAGATTAGAGAAGCAGATGAATAGAAGACTTATAACTAAGGAAGGAAGGAGCAAACTATTGCATTTAAGGCATCTAAAGAATCAAAAACACAACCAGCAAATAAAGAGTTGATGTGTGATTGGATGCGAAGCCGACTGTTATTCAGGTGGTTGGTTCGATTGGTCGAACGTCGCGAACTGCTAAAAAGTTAGTTTTAATGAATGGAGGCAAGTGCACTTATCATATGTAGTACTCGATATTCGGTGTGAATATCGAGGTCGTATTGTTCTCGGGGTCGGGTTTAGTATTTTTACTATTTCCAGAGTAACTATTATTTTACTAAAAATAAGGTAGGGATTTAAATTTACTAAGGCGGATAAAATAAAGGTACGAAAACGAGTTTGTAAATTCGATGAAGGGTTAACGCTCAAATTTGAATCAAATTAAACTTAAAATGACTCTTAATAATTACACAACCTAGTTATCAAATTAATTAAAGGCAACTTGGTCGTGGAGGTTCCACAGATATGAGCTCACCTAGCTATAGGGATATCGCTCACCTGAACATTAAGACTATTCGACTGAAATTTCGTTCGACAAAGGATTACTCTTAATGCCTTCTTTATGCTAAGAACCCTGTTAATGGATGGGGAACCCAATCCAGTAGAGTTACGCTTCTCCTCTCTCGAGGGTATGCACGCAACTCTTTTTGCCCAAGGATGATCATTCTATACGTACGGCCTCTCGACTAGCTAGAATATGGATAACAGAAATAGATCCCACACATCGATATGTGGTCCTATGCATCGTATACCCGTGGAAAGCCTTAAGCCATTTAATTAAAGTGAAAAAGATCTTTTAATTATTTAAAGTGATTTCATATGTTCCAATGCTCTTCGATGTCGAGGGCTAAGAACTATTAGCCACTAATCGGTATGGGGATGGCTTATGATTTTAATGAGGCATGAATTCAAGACTAAGCGCTAAAGCGTTACAAAAAAGGGACAGAAAAGAACACAACGTTAGAAAATTAAAAAATAACTAAAATGAGAACTCACACCTTTCAAAATCATAAACTAAAAAGCTAAGTTCGACAAGAAAAAAGAAATTACAAGTCCTACTCGAATGAGTAGGCGGGAAATAAATGTATTACAAGTCTTACTCAAACGAGTAGGCGGGAAATGACAAGTCCTACTCAAACAATTAGGCAAGAAATAACAAGTCCTACTCAAATGAGTAGGCGGGAAATGAAAACGAGCCCTACTCGAATGAGTAGGCGCAAAGTAAGTGCGCACAGACACACACACTCTCTACATAATTGAAAGAAAACAATGAAAATGATCTCATACACACACACACTCTACATAATTGAGAAAGCAATAAAAGAAAGCAAGAAAAATTATGTCATACAATCACACACACAACAATAAGAGAAAGAAAACAAACTTATCTTATAAATTAAAATAACAACTTTTTTAATTGTTATAATTTTATTTAAAGAGTTTAAAAAGTGGAAAAAAAGTTGAAAAAGAACTAAAGTTTTACAAAAATAAAATGACTAAGAAAAAAAAGAAGGTAGAAAGCCACTTTGAAAACACCTGTATAAAACCATAAAAATGAAATTAAAGTACTAAAAAAACTAAACTTAAACAGTCCTAAGGGACAAGAAAATAAAAGTTTACATAACAACTAATAACTATAAAAGAAAACTCAAAACAAAAGCTAAGCAAAACAAAACAATAAAAACATAAAAACATGAAGTTAAACTCATACACACACACACACATTTTTAAGAGAAAGACAAAGAAAAATAAAGGATTAAAAGAGAACAAAAGTGGGGCACTCACATCCATTCTAAGACAACATAAGGAGAGAAAATCTAACATATTTTATTAATGAAAAAATTGATTACAAAGCTAAAACAAAATAAAAGATAGTGGGAGAAAATTCTCCTTACATAGTAAGAAGTGCACCCAAGAAGCCAACAAATAACAAAATTGGCCCAAAAGTTTGAACCCTTTGACCTTACAGAGAAGTTCTATTTATAAGCAAAAAAATTGGAGGTGACACGCCCAAGTCACGGGCGTGACAGGGTTTTCACGGGCATGTCAGCAAGGTATGCCTGGTGGAGGTGTTGAGCTGGGTTCGACGAAAGTCGAACTGGGATCGATGAACGTCGGTCGGGATTGACACGGGAATTTTGAATTTTTCACGGGCGTGATATGCAAAGCATCGAGTGCTGATGCGAAGAGCATTGAGTGGTTGTTGGATACATTTCGTCGAGCGTCGATCGGGATTGACACAGGCATATCAAATCGGAACACGGGCGTGTTTAGCTAAGCATCGAATGGTTGCTGGAAGCGCCGAGCTTGGATCAAGGAATGTTGAACGTCGAACGTCGAGCGGTTGTACATGGGCGTGTCGAACGGGACACGTGCGTGTACTTTGAGAAATTTGTCTTTTTTCTGAAAAATTCCAGAAAAATAAAATGAAGCTCAGTAAAAACAATATTTACAAAGAAGAATCAATTTATTGAAGAAAAATGACTAAAAATAACGAAAATGAACTAAAATGACTTAAATAAAATACGTAAAAATACGAATATTTATAACTCATCAAATACCCCAATACTTAAGCTTTATCTATTCCAGGGCAAATGTTAGAGATGAACTTATAGGGAATTAAAAAAATCCTAATTTTAGCTACCGCTTAAATAAATTAAAAGAGAGATCTAAATAAACATACGGGGCATAAGAGTTAAGTCCTAAAATTATGAACATGATTTAAATAGAGGAAAAGTTTGGCCGAAAGACTTTTTGTTGTAATGAAATACAAGCAAAATTTTGTAATCGTAGCATAACAAAAATTGTTTGGAACTATAGAAACTTTAGTTTGCGGGAGTTTTATGGGAAATAATATAATTTAAAAATTATGGTCTCAAAATGATTTAAAATTAAGTCTAGATTCATTGAAATTTGCTAGGGGGTATTTTGGTTTATGAAGAGGGCTTAGATTTAGAGGTGAGGTAAATTTTTCTTAAACCTCTAATAATTTTTTTGCATTTGGAATTTTATAGGAAAATGAAATCTTATTTTTCTTAACATATAAATTTTGTATCAACTTCAAATTAACCCAATGTATATGTATAGGAGAAATGAATTTTATTCTCTTACTCCATAACATATAATCTTTTTAAATATTGGATGTCTATGTTTACGAAATGAAATCTTATTCCCATTGACATAGGTTCTTTTTGGAGAAAATTTTTGTTATCGTGCTAAGTAAGGTATAATAAATATGGGGAGAAATGGTTTTCAAAGAGAAAACTAGATTTTTATTAAAAAAAAGTTTTAGAGCAACCTTTATAAATTGAACGTTTCTGCGTTTTAGAAAGCTAGAAGTAAACATAATTGAATTCTATAGTTGTTTATTTCTAACATAATACACGTGCTCTATTTATGATAAATTAGATATAGTGCCAAAAACGAGTCCCCTATCTTAAGAACAAAGTATTATAAATTCTTTAAAACTTAACCCCGAATATTGAAATCTAACAATCTATAATTAATAAATGAATAGTAAACAAAGAATTAATGAAATTCACTTATAACTAAACTTGCAACTATATTTTTGGAGAGCAAAAAGGGTTAAGAATGGAATATTTGATTTATTTGTTTTATAAAATATATTTTTTGTATTTTTAAAGTTATCATCTCGTTTTTTAAATTTATTACTTTAATATATATACTAAATATGCAAAAAAGATATATATATATCTTTTTTTTGAAACATTTTTTGTTTATTTTCTAAAAAAAATGTGTATTTTTGAGATTTTTAAGTAAATATTTACAAGAAAGAAAAAAAAAGAAAAGTTTTTTTTACAAAGAGGAGAAGAAAGGAAGAGGGGAGAGAGAAAAGAATATTTACAAAAATCTTTACAAAAAATATATATATATAATATTTACAAAGAAAAATATTTATAAAGTAAATCTAAATATATATTTTTTGTTGAATTTTTGTTTTGTAATTTTTTTTAGTTGATAAATTTTTTGAGTTTTCATTTTATAATTTTTTTTGTTTATTTTTGTTTTTTATTTCATTTTTGTATATTTTTAAAAAATTTTAAGTGCGGAAAACGGGAGTGCAGAAACGAAAGTACGAAAACACCCTCATACTTAATCCCAACATTGTCCCCATTGTTGCAATATAAGTATATGGAACAAACATGAAATGAAATGTAATATGTACAAGAAATAAAATGGGAGGGTAGGAACTTCCTTAGAACGTGTTCGGGGAGGCCAATTCAAAAACCTTACCTTATTAGAACAAGTAGGATTCAAAATAAGGAAAGGGAGAAAAAGGTAGACGTGGGGTGCCTCCTAGGAGCGCTTTGTTTATTGTCGTGTTGCTTGACTATTATGGTGGGGTTATAATGTTGAGGAAAGTTAAGGTTTCATTAAAACTGATAACAGGATCTCCCGTTATTTATGACTTTAACCGATGACCGATTACTTTAAACGAACCTTTTTTTGGGTGGGAGATGAGTACAGTCCCATATGACCAAACCTATTCAACTTTTAAGGTGCCAAACCATCGCGATTTTAGCTTACTTGGAAAAATTCTAAGATGTGAATTATAAAGAAGGACAAGAATGCGTGGAGAAAAAAATTTGGGGGACTTGATTTTTCGATCGTCATAGAACTTAGAACGCTTCTTATAGAACTTATTGCTCTCGTAAGAATTAACACGCCAATCATCGAGCTCTTTTATTTGCAATTTTCTATCCTGAGCGGCTAAGTTAGTGTCGAGATTTACAAGATTTAAAGCCCAAAGAGCGCGATGCTCTATTTCTATGGGGAGATGGCCCGCTTTTCCATAGACTAATCGAAACGGCGTACAACCAATTGCGGTTTTTTATGCCGTTAGATACACCCACAACCGATCTTCGAGTTTGACAGACCAATCTTTTCTATTAAGCGAAACGGTTTTTTTCTAATTTATGCTTAATCTCTCGATTTTCTACCTCGACTTAGCAACTTGTTTGCGGGTGGTAGGGGTGGAAAGTTTGTGTATGACTCCGTATTTAGATAACATCTTAGCCATTTGGGCGTTACAGAAATGCGTTCCCCTATCGCTCACAATAGCTTGAGGTGTGCCGAAGGGAGAAAATAGTTTCTTAAGAAAGGTAAGGACGACTCGCGCATGGTTGGTGGGGAGAGCTTGCGCTTCCGCCCACCTTGATACGTAGTCGACCGCCACTAAAATATAAATATTTTTAAAAGGAGTTAGGGAGCCGACAAAATCGATGCCCCATAAATAAAAGATTTTGCACTCTAAAAATAAATTTTGGGGCATATCGTCGCGACGATAAATGTTACCTGACTGCTGACAGCTGTCGCATGAGCGCACATAATTCTGAGCAGTTTTAAAGAGTGTGGGCCCAAAGAAGCCCGTATATAGCGCCTTTCGCACGGTCCGGTTAGCTTGATAATGCCCACCGGCTGGACCCTCGTGGTAGTGCCTAAGTATTTTCAAGCACTCCAAACCAGCAACACATCTTCAGACCGCTTGGTCCGCGTAGATACAAAAAAGAAAAGGGTCCTCCCAAAATAAATTTTTCAAGTCAAAAGAATTTCTTCTTTTGCTTTCTTGAAAATTCTTTTGGGAGCACCCACACAACTATGTAGTTAGCAAAATCGACGAACCAAGGCGAAGAAGACAAGATAGTATTAATGTCTAGGAGGTATTCCTCGGGGAATCTATCATTTATGTTAGATTCAACGAGTGCTTCCGCACCTAGATTTTCTAAACGGGAGAGGTGATCGACGGGTAACTTTTTCATGCCCTTCTTGTCCCGGATCTCCAAATAAAATTCTTGAAGGAGGAGAATCCATCGAATAAGGCAGGGCCTGGCTTCCATTTTTGATAGTAAACATTTAAGGGCGGAGTCGTTAGTGAATACGATAACTTTAGATAGCATTATATAAGAGCGAAACTTATCAAATGCGAAAACGAAGGCTAAGAGTTCCTTTTCGGTCATCATGTAGTTTACTTGTGCAGAAGTGAGCGTCTTGCTAGCATAATAAATTGGATGAAAGTGTTTGTCTACGCATTGGACAAGGACGACACCTTAGGAAATATCACTAGCATCACACATAATCTCGAATGGAAGGGACCAATCGGGCGCCACTAAAATGGGTAAATTGATAAGTTTTTGTTTTATAAAATTAAATGTGGACTCACATTTGATACTAAAGACAAAATTTGGTTCCTTTTCCAGGAGGCGAGTAAGCGGATTTGACATTTTTAAAAAAACTTGAATAAATCATCCATAAAAACTCACATGGCCTAAGAAACTCCTAATGGATTTAACGTTAGTTGGCAGAGGAATTTTTTTTATAATTTCTACGTTGGCCTTATCTAACTCCATCCCCTTAAACAAAATCTTATGGCCGAGAACCATACCTTCTCGAACCATGATGTTACACTTTTCCCAATTCAAAACGAGATGCATGTCCTCGCATTGCTGGAGGACACGATCTAGATTACTTAGAAAAGCAGAGAAAGAGCATCTGAATACAGAGAAGTCATCCATAAAGACTTCCATGAAATCTCCTACCAGCTCGCCAAAGATTGCCATCATACACATTTGGAATGTAGCTAGTGCATTGCATAGGCCAAATGACTTTCTTCGATAGGAGAAGGTGCCAAACAAGCAGGTAAAAGTTGTTTTCTCTTGGTCATCGGGGGAAATGGGGATTTGGAAAAACCCCGATAAACCATCAAGAAAACAAAAATATGGATGACCGGATAAATGCTCCACAATTGGGTATAAAAATGGTAGTGGAAAATTGTACTTACTGGTGGCATCATTAAGTTTCCTACAATCGATTCACACCCGCCAACCAGTAACAGTACGAGTTGGGATGAGTTCATTGTGCTCATTTTCCACAATGGTTAGACCGCCTTTCTTGGGCACGACATGAACGGGACTAACCCAAGCCATATCTGAAATAGGATAAATAATCACCATATCTAAAAACTTATTTATTTCAGATTTAACGATGCCTTTCATGTTTGGGTTAAGACGTTGCTACGGTTGAATGGTTTTGCGGCAATTATCGCTAAGGAAGATCTTATGAGTGCAAAAAGAGGGGTTAATCCCCTTAAGATCGGAAATTTACCACGCAATTACGTGAGGATGTTTAAGTAAAACTTCCAATAAATAGAAAGTTTCCGAATCACTCAAATGCGAAGAAATGATAACGGGAAGGGTATCATTTTCTCACAAAAAAGAGTATTTGAGAGATTCGGGTAGGGGTTTTAGGTCAAGGATGGGAGGTTCTTCTAGCAAGGTTTTAATTCTAATGTCTTTCGAACCAATTGGTTCGAAAGGAAAACCTATAGTTTTATCTTCTTCGCAATTAAAAGTTTTGAGAGCGAGAATATCGTTGTTAAGAAAAATTTACTCGAAAACGGGAGAAGAACGATCTCAAAAAAAGTATCTAAATTATAACAAAAATCATCGCTTGATGATGAGTCCTCCATCGAGGGATTAATAGAGAAAGTAACCTCATCATCTCCCACTCGAAGGAGGAGATGACCGTTACTCACATCAATTAATGCACAAGAGGTGGCAAGAAAATGGCGACCGAGTATAATTGGTACATCGGTGTCCTCCTCGATATCCAAGATGACGGAAGTCTACCGGGAAGATAAACTTATCAACTCTGACAAGGACGTCTTCCACTACCCCGACGGGGAACTTAACTGAGTGATCAGCTAATTGGATACGCATATTAGTAGCGACCGGAGTGCCCAAACCTAATTTTTTAAAGAGTGAGAACGACATTAAATTAATGCTCGTGCAAAAATCTGCTAGAGCGTATTTCACTAATATATTGCCAAAAAGGCATGTTATAGAAAACCGTCCAAGGTCATTTTGTTTTGGGGGCAATTTATTAGTAAGAGCCGTTCAGTAGTCTGCGTTGAGAGAGATATGCAAAATATTTTCAAATTTTTGTTTATTAGAAAGTAGTTTTTTCAAATATTTTGCATACTTGGGCATCTGCCAGATCGCCTCGCAGAATGGAACATTAATATGAATTTGTTTCAATAGTAAAATATATTTTTTGTATTGCACGTCATTACGCTCTCTATCTAACTTATGCGGATATGGTAGGGCCTTGTTTAAAATAATTTTATCATTTAAAATCGTTAAAGGATGCATAATCGAAGAAGGGGGAAGAGGGGTCGGATGAGAAATATGTACCTGCGGATCGATCCATTTTGGATCGACCACCTCCTTATCGCTACGGAGGGTTATAGCGTTGGTGTTCTCCTAAGGGTTGGGCTCCGTATTTCCCGACAGTGCCCTGAGCGCGCACTCGAACATCATTCTTGCCTGCTGTCCAACCTGTTGTTCAAGATTTTTTTGCGATCCAGTGATGTTCCGTATATTTGACTCATTTTATGCTATGTATATATAAAAATTTTCCTCAACCGGAGAAGGTTTCAGAGGAGGAGGCGGGAAAAATGCGGGCGCAAAAGAATTAGGGGGGCGCTGTACGTTGTTCGCATTGCTCCAAGAGAAATTAGGGTGATTCATCCAACTAGGATTATAGTTATTACTATAAGGGTTGTGGTTAGGGTTTAAGGAAGTACGACCTGAATTTCCTATGAAGTCTACGAACTCTTCGGCCATGCAGACGTTGGGGGGAATAAAATAAGGCGGAGTGGAGGAGGCATTAGTCATCTCCGCCACCTGCTTTGTTAACCTTTAACTTGAAGGGTTAACAGAGTAGTGGCATCCACTTAAAAAAGGTCGGCCGCCTGCTTGGAGCGTCCCTGTGAGACGTTCCATTGGTACACATTCATAGCCATCTCTTCTATAAGCACTTATGCAGCTTCAGGGGTTTTATTGTTTAAAGTGCCCCTGACAGCCACGTCAATCATTTGACGCGTGTGATAGTTACGCCCATTGTAAAATATTTGGACCTGCAACCATGCTGGCAGCGCATGGTGCAGACACTTTGCGGAGGAATTCTTTAAACCTCTCCCAAGTCTCAAATTGAGACTTGGAATCGTTCTGCACAAACGAAGAAATGTTCGCGCGTAACTTTGCAGTTTTTGCTGGCGGAAAATACTTTGTTAAGAAGTGTTCCGCAAGCTCGGTCCAGGTGGTGATATATCCTCGCAGGAGGGAATTCAACCATGCTTTTGCTTTGGATTTAAGGGAAAAATGAAATAAGCGCATGCGAATGGCATCATCAGTGATGCCATTAATCTTAAAAGTTTCGCAAATTTCTAAAAAGTTCGACATGTGAACATTTTGGTACTCATCCGACAGTACATCGAACTGCACGACATTTTGGATCATTTGAATGACATTCGATTTTATTTCAAAATTACTATTCGCCACCATAGGGCGAACAATGCTAGACCCAGTATCATCCAGGTTAGGCCTGACATAATAAGACATAGTACACTTTGCCGCTTGGGAAGGGTTAGGGTCGGCCATAACTATGACAAAGGGTTTGCCGATAGATTCTTCGTGGTCTAAGAAAGGATTTCGTCGTTGAGATCAAATATGCGCAAGGGAGCGTACGATCTCAGGATCAAAATCAAAATTTTCAAACTCCGAGGGTTGTCCACGGGTCATACACCCTAAAATATAAACTAAATAATAAACTCTTTTTTTAAATAGAGTTTTTAAGTTTTTTTTAGTTTTTAGAAGATAGATAAAAGTATTAGACTCCGAAATTCGAAATAACAACTCGAAGGTTCCCCGGAAACAACGCCAAAAACTTGATGGGCCGTGAAGCCGACTCTTATTTAGGTAGCTGGTTTGATTTGTCGAGCGTCGCGGACTGCTAAAAAGTGAGTTTTTAACGAAAGGAGGCAAGTGCACCTATCACATGTAGTACTCATTATTCGGTGGGAATATCGAGGTCATATTATTCTCGGGGTTTGGTAGATTATTTTTACACTTTCCGGTGTATCTATTATTTTATTGGAAATATGGTGGGGATTTTAATAAACTAAGGCAGATAAAATAAAGGTACGAAATGAGTTAGGAAATTCGATGAAGGGTTAACACTCGGTATCGAATAATATTAAGACTAAAAAGACCGTTATTGGGTGGGGAACCCAACTGGTAGAGTTACGCTTCTCCTCTCTCGAGGGTATGCACGCAACTCTTTTGCCTTAGGGTGATAAGTCCATACGTACAGCCTCTCGGCTTGCTGGCGTATGGATAACGGAAATAGAGCCCACACATCAATATGTGTTTCTACGCATCGTATACCCGGGTCAAACCTTAAGCCCTTTAATTAAAGTGAGAAAAAAGATCCTTTAATTGTTTAGAGTGATTTCATATGTCCCAATGCTTTTCGATGTCGAGGGTTATGAACGATTAGCCACTCATCGATATGGGGACGACTTATGATTTTAATAAGGCATGAATTCGTGACTAAGTGCTAAAGGGTTAAAAAAAGGGATAGAAAAGAACACAATGTTAGAAAATTATAAAACTAATAAAATGAGAACTCACACCATTCAAAATCATAAAATAAAAAGCTAAGTTACACCAAAAAAAAGAAATGACAAGTCCTACTCAAATGAGTAGGCGGGAAATAAATGCATTACAAGTCCTACTCAAACGAGTAGGCGGGAAATGACAAGTCCTAATCAAATTCGTAGGCAGGAAATGACAAGTCCTACTCAAACGAGTTAACAAGAAATGACAAGTCCTACTCAAATGAGTACGCGGAAAATGAAAGCGAGTCCAAGTCGAATGAGTAGGCGAGAAGTAAATGCACACACACACACACACTCTCTACATAATTGAAAGAAAGCAATGAAAATTATCTCTCTTACACACACACTCTACATAATTGAGAAAGCGATAAAAGAAAGCAAGAAATATTATCTCATACACTCATAGACACACAACAAAAAGAGAAAGAAAACAAAATTATCTTAAAAATCTAAATAACCACTTTTTTCATTTTTATAATTTTAAAAAAGAGTTTAAAATGTTGAAAAAAAGTTGAAAAGATCAAGAGTTTTACAAAAAGTATAAGACTATCTAAAAAAAGAAGGTAGAAAGCCACTTTGAAAACACTTGTATAAAACCATAAAAATGAAATAAAAGTACTAAAAAAGAAAACTTAAACAATCCTAAGGGACAAGAAAATAAAAGTTAACATAATAACTTATAACTATAAAAGAAAACATAGAACAAAAGCTAAGCTAAACAAAACTATGAAAACATAAAAAACATGAAGATAAACTCATACACACACACACACACGCACACATTTTTAAAAGAAAGATAAAGAAAAACAAAGTATAAAAAGAAAACAAAAGTAGGGCCCTCACATCCATTCCAAGACAACATAAGGAGAGAAAATCTAACTTATTTTATTAAGGAAAAAAACTGATCACAAAGCTAAAACAAACATAAAACAGAGGGGGAGAAAATTCTCCTTACAAAGCAATAAATGCACCCAAGCAGCCCACAAAAAACAAAATTGGCCCAAAAGTTTGAACCCTTGGACCTTACAGAGAAGTTCTATTTATAAGAAAAAAAATTGGAGGTGATACCCCCCGATCACGGGCGTGTCTGGGATGTAACGCCCATATCAGCAATGTATGTCTGGTTGAGGTGTTGAGCTTGGTTAGACGAATGTCGAACTGGGATCAATCGGGATTAATACGGCCGTGTCGAATTTGTCACTGCCGTGACATACAAAGCATCGAGTGTTGAGGCGTCGAGCGTGGAGTGGTTGTTGGATTCATTTCAACGAGAATCGATCGGGATTGACACGGGCGTGTCAAATATGGACATGAGCGAGTTTAGCTAAGTGTCTAATGGTTGCTGGAACCATCGAGCTTGGATCGACGAATGTTGAACATCGAACGTTGATAGTTCATTTTGTAGTCTAAACTATTAGGGTATTCTCTAGTTTTTAATGGACTAATCATGTCTTGTAAACCTATATGTTGACCTCCTTATGTATATATTTTTTCCACTAATGTTTTCATGTCTTTTTGTAGGTTTCCAGAATTTTAAGCTAAAAATTTCCCTGACACCCCCCTGACATGCCCTCCCTGGGCATGTCATACGGTGTGTCACCTTGTCAAGAGGAGTTTTGCTGGTGGAAGACATTTCCAGAGAAAAACCACCAGATATTCCCCCTAACACGCCCTCCTGGGTGTGTCACGGGGCGTGTCACCCTCATCCTGAAGTCTGCTGTCGCATTTAAAGCATTCTCCATTGCTGCACGTCAACAGTACTGTCACGCCACACCTACACGGGCGTTACCATGAGTGCGTCCATCATTGTACAGAGGCAATCATCATTCCCGATAGAATCCAGAGCCCGAGGTCAAACCCATATGCATCCAGCCCTCCTAATACGCCCTCCCTGGGCGTGCTATAGGGCGTGACCAATAAGAGAATTTTTCCTATAAATACAAGGCCATCCCTTGCATTGCAAAACAATTTTTTGTTTGAGAGGGGAGGTGCTGCCCTTTTATTTCTTAGTATCTTTCATGCTTTCTCTCTCTCTCTCTCTTTCTCATTTTGTGTTTTTCTTATCCCTAGCTTAGTGTAAGCTTTTGCTATAGCTTTTGTACTTACTTTAGTTGTTAAATGTAATGCTAGTTTTGGTTTTTATTCGATGCAAGTGTAATCTTCCCTTTCAAGTTGTAGCCCTCTTTCAATATTAATATAAATTTCCCTTTGTTTACTTTGTGTTCTTAATGCTCTTCTACTCATCCCTCCTCCTCCACTTTGCTATGATTAACTAATCCTCCTTGTACTCAATCTTGATGATCTGAGGTTCGAGTTGATTAAGTTATGATGCTTTCAATTTTCTTTTTCTTTTTAGGGTTTAGGCCTTCGATGTACTCTTAAATATTAATGTTTGGAGTTATATCATTGATATATAATTTCCATTTCAGTTTTCACTCTTAGCTAGCCGAGAGGCTCGTAGTTTGAAGTGAACACTCAAGAGTAAAGAGAGTTGCACGCACCCCTCGAGAGAGGAAAACGTCCAAATCTCCCAGATTGGAGTGAAATCTAATAGTGGGGTTCACTGCTTAAAGCGAGTTTTAGGCCTCCGATATGGATGAGAGTTCGATCAGACCTTCCTAAACTCAGTTGGGCATGACTTCGAGAGAAAAGTGTTCAAGCTTTAGGAACCTCCATGGTCAAGGACCTTTACCCTATTAAGTTTAGTTTTATTATCGCATTTTTAATCAACTCTTGTCGAGGTTATTCTCGATCGAGTGCTTTTCCATTTCATTGTTCCAACCCTTCGTTGTAATTGTTTTTATTAGCTCTCTATTTAACTGCAATTAGTTCTCTTTTTAGTTTAATATTTCTTTCTTAAGTGCATTTAGTTTTCCCTTAGCAAACCCTAAAGCATTCCTTCGATAAGATAATAGTTTTCATGTGAGTAGCTTTACTCAACAGTTCCCGGATTTCAATAGGAAACTTGTGCCCCCTAGCTAAAGTTCAATAGGTATACTTGCCTAGTTGGATTGCTAGTTCGGCTCTCTTTTCTCAAGCGGAAAGCGATCACCATGTTTTTGTAGCCGTTGTTGTGGAGCAACTTTTATTGATAATTTGAAAACACGAACCTATTACTTTTATAATTTCTCTTTCTCATCCTCTTTATAAAAAATTTTAAAAAAAAATTAATGCTCTTAATAAAAACCCACTTCACAATTTTTGTACACCACCTAACTCTCTCGAAAAGGGAAAAGTGGCTTAAATACCACTATCTTGTCATGTACCTTGCGAACCCTTCATTGGGTAGCCCTTGGGAAGTTCGAGAGTTAAAACATAAAAAAAAATCTATTTCAAAAAATTTTTGCTTCTCTTTTTCTAGTTTATTTATTTCTCTTCTTTATCTTCTCTTCTTCTAGTGCATGACCCGCGGGAGTCCGTCGGTTATTTTGGACTTGGACCACGAAATTGAGCGTACACTTCAGAGAAGATCGTGATTTCAAAGCCCTACTCTCAAAATACCATTTGAGGATTCTGAGTCATTTTCTACTTTAAGAATTGAAGAACCCCACGTGGAGGAAGTCGTGCATAAGCTTGTGTCCATTTATGCACGATCGAATTTAAAGGGAACAAAATCAAACATCAATCGCCTTGCTATAGCTAATAATAATTTCTAACTAAAGCCTAGCATAATTCAAATGGTTCAGCAGTATGTGCAATATGACGGAGTTCATGATGAAGATACGAATGCGCATATAGCAAGCTTTCTTGAGATTTGTGACACCTTCAAGATAAATGGTGTCACAAATGATGCTACTATGCTTAGATTATTTCCTTACTCCCTTAGAACCAAAGCTAAATAAAGGTTGATGACTCTGCTAAGAAGGAGCATCACCACTTGGGATCAACTAATTGAATAATTTCTGAAAAAGTATTTTCCCCCAGCTAAAACTGCAAAACTTCGGAACGATATATCTGTCATTGGACAAATAGGCTCTAAAACCTTATATGAAACCTGGGATAGATTTAAAGAACTGTTAAGATGATGCCGCCATCACGCGCTGCCTGTATGGTTACAAGTGCAGACGTTTTATAACGGGGTAAATCAAAATACAAAGCAAATGATAGACGAAACTTCTAGTGGTACTTTAAACCATAAGACCTCAGAAGCATCTCTTGAGCTTTTCGAGGACATGGCCATGAACACCTATCAGTGGAATGTGCCTAGGTCTTGCCCAAACAAACCTACAGGTATATTTGAAGTGGACAATGTCTCTCAGCTAGCTCTGCAAGTAGAAATTTTAAGTGAAAAAATTACGGAAATGACTGCTTACCTACCCCTCAGGTAAGGGAATCTATAACTCCTGCTCCCGAACAATTAGATTATGTTAATTATATGCATAGAAATGCTTTTTATAATTTTTATCCTGCGAAGTTTCATGCTCTTTGTTTTACTTTTCCGAATAGTTATAATCCTGCTTTACGGAACCACCCGAATATTTCGTGGAGTAATCCTTCGAACGTAATGCGCCCGCCACCACAAATTTATTTTTCTGCACCACCTCCACCTTTTCAAAACTATCAAAAAACTCCAAGCTTGGAGGAGTTACTTTCTAAATATATAACCACAAATGATGCTACTATAAGAACCTTAACTGAAAGCGTTAAAAATCTAGAAAATAAAGTAGGACAACTCACAAAAATTATTTCTGTGCCACCCGCAAGGTCTCTTCCTTCCAATACTGAGCCCAACCCAAGAGATCAAGTGAAATCTATAACTTTTTGGAGTGGGAAGAAAGTTTCTGGTATTGTTAGTGAAGAGCCCGAGGCAAGCTCCACTCCTGTTTTGAAATTTCCACCATCCGTTGAAAAAGAAGTTATCACTCCACTCTCTGTTATAGGAAAAGATCTCGCTCCACCACCCATCTTTAAAAATAATCCAACTCCACCATAACCTTCTGAACTTAACAAAAAACGTCTGGATGACCAATACTCCCGCTTCTTAGAAATGTTTAAGAAAATCTACATAAACCTACCCTTCCATGAAGCTATTTCCCAGATGCCGAAGTGTGCTAAGTATCTTAAGGACCTTCTGACGAATAAGAAGAAGTTAGAGAACTTGTCGCACATCATGCTAAATGTCAAGTGCTCTGCGGTCTTGACAAACGGTTTTCCAAAGAAGATCAGTGATCCGGGTAGTTTTTGTACTCCGTGTGTCTTTGGTGATCTTTTTGTCAAGCACGCACTAGCCGACTTAGGGGTAAGTATACACCTGATGCCCTTCTAGTTGTTCAAGAAGTTAGGATTTGGTTACCTCAACCATACACGCATGAGTATCTAGCTCGCTGATAGATCAGTTAAGTATATGTTAGGAATAGTGGAGGATGTCTTAGTCAAAGTGGATAAAATCATCATCCTGGTGGATTTCGTATATTGGACATCGAAGAAGACGTCGAGGTTCCCTTGATCCTTTGTCAACCCTTCCTTGCCACCTCCCGAGCTATCATTGACGTAAGTAATTGCAAACTCTTCCTCGAGTAGGCGACGTTGAAGAAACCTTCTTTTTCACCCCTTTGATGAAAAATACCCTGGAGAATGATGACTCCTGTTTCTTCTTTGATGCCTTAAGTGATGAATCTTCCTACTGCCCTTCTGATGGTGAAAATTGATTTTCTATTTTTTTCATCCCTCAACTATTCCTACTAAAAGTCTACAAGAAAACGCCATGGCCACTAGCCCCACCCTTTTTAATTTTCCATATAAAAAAGTCTACAAAGACATAGTTTTTGAAAAAGAAAGAATTTCTAAAACCACGTATGAAGAACCCCCTACCTTAGAATTAAAAAAACTACCTTAACATCTCAAGTATGCCTTCCTAGAAAAAAACTCCAAACTACTAGTAATAGTTTCGGCCCACCTGACAGAAGTACAAAATTATAAACTCCTTCTAGTTTTACGTAAGCATCGCCAATATATTGCTTGGAAGATTTCCGATATCGATCAAGGGCATAAGTGATAATACTTTTTGTAGCCTAAACTATTATCGTATTTTCTATTTTATATTGTCCAAATCATGTCTATTATTAGTTTATTTTTTATCATTTTTATGTAAATATAATTGCCACTGACTTTTTCTTGTCTTTTTGCAGGTTTCCAGAAAATTGGCCAAAATGACCTGATACGCCCCCCTATCACGCCCTCCCTGGGCGTGACCTAGGGCGTATCACCCGATCCTGAGGAATTCTGCTGGAAGGGACTGAAAAACTAACAAAACAGCTATCACGCCCCCTAACACGCCCTCCCTGGGCGTGTCACCAGGTGTGACCATGGGCGTGTCGCCCTCTGCCGCAAAGCCTGCCGCCGCATTAAATGTCGTTTCTCCACAGCACGCAAACAGTACTGTAATGCCCCCCGTCATGGGCATGACCTGGGGCGTGACATCAACTTTTCCGACGACTAACGAATTTCCGACCAATGATTTCGACATGACGTGAGTGTCACGCCCCCCTATACCTGCGTGACCTAGGGGGTGACCACCGACGTACAAAGGAAATGATCCTTCCCGCCAGAGTCTAGAGCCCGAGGTCAACATAGTACTGTCACGCCCCCTGACACGCCCCCCTAGGGCGTGTCGTAAGGCGTGACCAACCCGTGAAAAAAATCTATAAATTGAGACCCCCCCTCTTTATTTCAGCAAGTTTTGGCTGAGTGGGGGAGGTGCTGCCCCTTTGGTTCTTGATCTTTTTTATGCTTTTCTCTCTCTCTCTCTCTCTCTCTTTGTAATTTTTGTTTAACCATAGTTTAGTTTTTAGTTTGCCTTAACTCTTATTGTAATCTTGCTTCTGCTTAGTGCTAATTGTAGGGCTAGAATTGGATTTCATTTTCATGCACTTGTAATTTCTTTTTCAATAGTGTAACTTGCCCCTTTTTATTAATAGAAGTGTTCTTTATTTTTAGCTTGTGTTCTTTTTATGCTTTACTAGTCATCCCCCCCTCCTTCACTCCATTATGATTAACTAATCCTCCTTGTACTCGATCTTGATGATCCGAGGTTCGAGCGATTAAGTTATGATATTTTAATTAATCTTTTCTTTTTAGGTTAGGGCCTTGAATTACTCTTGATTAATCACGGGTTGGAGGTATATTATTGATATATACTCTTCACCTTTGCTTTCATTCTGGGCTAGCCGAGAGGCCGATAGAATAAAGTGAGCATTCAAGAGTAAAGGGAGTTGTACGCACCCCTCAAGAGAGGCAGACATCCAAATCTCCCAGATTGGAGTAAAATCCAATAGTGGGGTTCACCGCATAAAGCGAGTTTTAGGCCTCCGATTTAAATGAGAGTCGGTCGAACTTTCCTAAACTCAGTTGGGTACGACTTCGAGATAAGCGTGTTCAAGCTTTAGGAACCTCCACGGTCAAGGACCTTTATCCTATTAAGTTTAGATTTTTATCGCATTTTCTTAATCGTCTTTAACCGAGGTGATTCTTGATCGAGTGCATTTCCATTTCATATTTTCAACCCTTCGTAGTAATTGTTTTACTTAATAGCACTATACTTAATTTTAATAGCTCTCATTCTAGCATTAGTTTTATTTCCTTAATCTCAATTAGATTCTCTAAACCCTGGTTTTTCCGTCTATAAGATAATAGCGTTTGTGTGAGTAAGCATAGCCAACAGTTCTCGGATTTCAATACGACACTTGTCTCCCCTAGCTACAATTTGATAGGTATACTTGCCTCATTGGGTTGCTAGTTCGGTTGCGTTTATTTTCTTCGAACCCTAGCGCCCAACAAGTTTTTGGCGCCGTTGCCGGGGAACCAACTTCCGATGATATATTGAAAACACGAACCTATTAATTTTATCTTTTCTCTTTCTCATCATCTTTCTTTAAAGTTTTAAAAAATAAAAAAAAATTATCACCGCTCTTAATAGTAACCAACTTCACAATTTTTCTACGCCACCTAATTCTCTCGAAAAGGGCAAAGGGCTTTAAGCGCCACTATCTTGTCTAGTACCTTGCGAACCCTTCACGGGGTAGTCCATGGGAAGTTCGGGAGTTAATCTATCAAAAAATCTATTTAAAAAAGAAAAAAAAATTTCTAATCTTTTTTCTAGTTTACCCTTTTTCTCTTTCCCTTCTTCTTTTATGTTCTTTTAGTGCATGACCCGCGATAGTCCGTCGGTTATTTTGGACTTGGACTACAAAATTGAGCGTACTCTTCGGAGAAGATCGCGATTTCAAGGTCCTACTATCCAAGTGCCGGTTGAGGGCTTCGAGTCATTTGCTACTTTAAGAATGGAAGAACCCAATGTAGATGAGGCCGTGCAAAGGACTATGTCCTATTATGTACGACCGAACCTCGAGGGAATAGAATCAAGTATAGTACGCCCTGCTATAGAAAATAATAACTTCGAATTAATGCCTAGCATAATTCAAATTGTGCAACAATATGTGCAATTTGATGGACTTCAAGATGAAGATCCAAACGCACATATAGCTAGCTTTCTTGAAATTTGCGACACCTTCAAGATTAATGGTGTGACAAATGATGCAATCAGGCTAAGACTCTTCCCCTTCTCTTTAAGAACTAAAGCTAAGCAGTGGCTGAACACACTTCCTAAAAATAGCATAACCACCTGGAATGAATTAACTGAAAAATTTTTGGCGAAGTATTTTCCGCCAGCTAAAACTGCAAAACTTAGGAACGACATCTCTGCCTTCGGACAAATAGACTTTGAAACCCTATATGAAACCTGGGTGAGATTTAAAGAATCATTAAGACAATGCCCACATCACGCGCTGCCTGTATGGTTACAACTGCAGACGTTCTATAACGGGCTAAATCAAAGCACGAAGCAAATTATAGACGCAGCTTCTGGATGTACTTTAAATCATAAGACCACGGAAGCCTCTCTTGAGCTTTTTGAGGACATCGCCATGAACACTTATCAGTGGAATGTGCCTAGGTCCCGCCCGAACAAGCCTGCAGGTATCTTTGAAGTGGACAACGTCTCCCAGCTCGCTCTGAAAGTAGAAATCCTAAGCAAAAAAATCACGGAGATGACTGCTGCCTCCGCCCCTCGGGTATGGGAATCTGGAACCCCTACTCCAGAACATTTAGATTATGTTAATAATATGCCTAGAACTGCTTTTAATAATTTTTCTGCTGCGAATTTTCATCCTCCTGATTTTAATTTTCCAAATAGTTATAACCCCGCTTTAAGAAATCACCCGAACTTTTCATGGAGTAATCCATCGAATGCGATGCGCCCACCCCCGCAAAATGATTTTTCTGCACCACCACCACCACCACCTCTTCAAAATTACCCAAAACCTCCAAGCTTAGAGGAATTACTTTCTAAATATATCACCACAAATGACGCTACTATAAGAACTTTAAATGGAAGCGTAAAAAGTCTAGAAAATCCGGTAGGACATCTCGTGAAAATAATTTCTGAGCGACCTGCAGGGTCTCTTCCTTCCAATACCGAACCCAAACCGAGAGAGCAAGCGAAATCTATAACTCTTCAGAGTGGGAAGCAAGTCTCCGGTATGTTAAGTGAAGAGCCCGAGGACAACCCCGCTCCCGCTTTTAAAAATCAAAGCTCCGCTCCCGCTTTTAAAAATCAAAGCTCCGCTCCTGCTTTTAAAAATCAAAGCTCCGCTCCCCTTCCACCCTCTGCTGAAGAAGTTGTAACCCCTATTATAAAAAATAATCTCACTCCACCACCCATCTTCAAAAATAATTCAACTC
Source organism: Platanthera zijinensis (assembly GCA_039513925.1). Lineage (NCBI taxonomy): Eukaryota > Viridiplantae > Streptophyta > Magnoliopsida > Asparagales > Orchidaceae > Platanthera > Platanthera zijinensis. The sequence continues at coordinate 219,389,256 of CM077078.1, forward strand.
CTCCATACCCCTCTGAACTTAATAGACAACGTCAAGATGATCAGTACTCCCGTTTCTTAGAGATCTTTAAGCAAATCCACATTAATCTTCCCTTCCATGAGGCTATTTCGCAGATGCCGAAATACGCCAAGTATCTTAAAGACCTCCTCACAAATAAGAAGAAGTTAGAGAATCTTTTGCACGTCACGCTAAACGCCGAGTGCTCCGCCGTTTTAACAAACGGTTTGCCGAAGAAAATCAGTGACCCGGGTAGTTTCTCTATCCCGTCTGTCTTCGGTGATCTTTTTGTTAAACACGCGTTAGCCGACTTAGGCGCGAGTATAAACCTGATGCCCTTTTCGTTATTTAAAAAGTTAGGGATTGGTAGCCTTAACCCCACACGTATGAGTATCCAGCTAGCCGATAGATCCGTCAAGTACCCGTTAGGAATAATGGAGGACGTTCTAGTGAAAGTCGACAAGTTCATCTTCCTGGTGGACTTTGTCATTTTGGACATCGAAGAAGACGTCGAGGTTCCCCTGATCCATGGACGACCCTTCCTTTCCACCTCTCGAGCCATCATTGACGTAAGCAATGGTAAGCTCTTTCTTCGAGTAGGCGACGACAAAGTCACTTTTTCTATCACACCTTCAATGAAGAACACCCTAGCAAATGATGACTCATGCTTTTTCATAGACGCCGTGAGTGATGATTCTTCCTACTGCCTCTCCGACTTTGAAAAAGAATTTTCTGCTTTTTGCTCCTCTTCTCTTACAACTGAATCGCTGCAGGGAAGTGATAAATCTTCTGATTGTCTTTTTGATTTTGAAAAAGAATTTTCTGATTTTTGTTCTTCCTCTTTTCTTCCCACTGAATCACTACAAGAAGCCGTCTTGGCTGCTAGCCCCACCCCTTATTACGTTCCTTATAAAAAAGTTTATGAAGATATTATTTTTGGAAAAGAAAGAATCTCTGAATCCTCTTATGAAGAACCCCCTACCCTAGAACTTAAAGAACTTCCTGAACACCTTAAGTATGCTTTCTTAGAAAAAGATTCCAAGTTACCAGTTATCGTTTCGGCCTACCTCACGGATACGCAAAACGATAAACTTCTTCTAGTTCTACGTAAGCATCGCCGGGCTATTGCTTGACAAATTTCTGATATCAAGGGCATAAGCCCATCTTTCTGTACCCATAAAATTTTAATGGAAGATAATTCGCGTAACTCTATCCAACCTCAGCGCCGTATAAACCCGAATATGAAAGAAGTAGTTAAGGGCGAGGTTATGAAATTATTAGACGCAGGAATTATCTACCCTATTTCGGACAGTAAGTGGGTTAGCCCCGTTCAGGTAGTGCCAAAGAAGGGAGGGATTACCGTAGTTAGTAATGAGAATAATGAATTAATCCTGACACGGACGGTGATGTGTTGGCGTATGTGTATAGATTACCATAAGTTAAATGACGCCACCCGTAAGGACCACTTTCCTTTACCGTTTATCGACCAGATTTTAGAACGATTATCCGGCCATAGCTTTTATTGTTTTCTCGATGGCCTCTCGGGGTACCTTCAAATACCCATCTCTCCCGAGGACCAAGAGAAAACTACGTTTACTTGTCCCTTCGGCACCTTCGCTTACCGAAGAATGCCGATTGGATTGTGCAATGCGCCAGCTACATTCCAGCGATGTATGCTCGCAATATTTGACAAGTATGTAAAAAGCATTTTGGAGGTATTCAAGGACGATTTCTCCGTGTTCGGCGATTCCTTCGATAGATGTTTAGAAAACCTCGAAAAAGTCTTAGAACGATGCGAAGAAACTAACCTTGCCCTAAATTGGGAAAAATGCCATTTTATGGTGAGGGAAGGGTTAGTTTAGGGTCATATAATTTTTGCTAAAGGTATTGAGGTAGACGTTGCCAAGATAGAAGTTATTGAGAAGTTACCGCCGCCTACAAACATAAAAGCTATAAGAAGTTTCCTAGGTCACGCTGGTTTTTATCGTCGTTTTATAAATGACTTCTCGAAGATCACTAAGCCCCTCACCCATCTCTTAGAAAAAGACGCTCCATTCATTTTTGATAACTCCGGTATTTCTGCCTTTGAATTAATTAAAGAAAAGTTAATTAACGCACCAATTATGATAGCTCCGGTGTGGGACCTTCCTTTCGAGATTATGTGCGATGCGAGTAGTTTTGCGGTGGGAGCCATATTAGGTCAACGCATATCTAAAAACTTCCACCCCCTCTATTACGCTAGTAAAACCCTCACTTCTGCACAAGAAAATTACACCACAACCGAGAAGGAGCTCTTAGCTGTAGTATTCGCATTTGATAAATTCGGCCCTTACATTACACTTTCAAAAATCATTGTTTTTACGGACCACTCGGCCCTCAAGTACCTTCTTGCCAAAACGGATGCCATGCCTCGCTTGATTCGCTGGGTCTTACTCCTCCAGGAGTTTGACTTAGAGATCTGTGATAAGCGAGGAGCCGAGAACTTCACCGCCGACCATTTATCCAGATTAGATAACCCCTTTATAGAAAAATTAAATGAAAAATCTTTTAATGATTATTTTCCTGATGAGAAGCTGCTTTTAGTTAACACATCTATTTCTCCTTGGTTCGCGCACATCGCCAACTATCTAGTGGCCCGGGTGCTCCCAAAAGAGTTCTTCTCTCAGCAAAAGAAGAAATTCTTTTCTGAGCTGAAGAACTACTTCTGGTAAGATCCGCATCTTTTCAGATTTTGTGCGGATCAAGTGATAAGGAGATTTTTTTCTTATGATGAAGGAATTGATATTCTAAAACATTTGCATGAACGTCCGACAGGTGGGCACTATCAAGCTGCTCGCACCGCTCACAAGGTGCTTGGCGCGGGTTTTTATTGGCCTAGCCTATTTAAAGACGCGCAAGCCTTTGTGAGCAGGTGTGATAGTTGCCAACGGTCAGGCAACATTTCTAATAAAAATGAAATGCCGCAAAATTATTTCTTAGAGTGCGAAATTTTTGTCCTCAGGGGAATTGATTTTGTTGGCCCCCTTCCTTCTAGCTTCGGAAACAAATTTATTTTAGTTGCTGTTGATTATGTTTCACGATGGGCTGAGGCCCAAGCCCTTCCTACGAACAACTCCCGAGTTGTAGTCACGTTTCTAAAAAGATTATTTTCTAGATTCGGTACGCCACGCGGGATCGTTAGCGATAGGGGTTCCCATTTCTGTAACGCACAATTTTCAAAAATTCTTACCAAATACGGCGTTACACATAAGTTTTCCACTGCCTACCACCCCCAAACTAACAGACAAGTCGAAGTAGTAAATAGAGAAATAAAAAGAATATTAGAAAAGACTGTTTCAACTTCTAAGAAAGACTGGTCAGCCAAACTTGACGATGCTTTATGGGCCTACCGAACAACGTACAAAACCGCACTCAGATGTACGCCGTATCGGCTGGTCTATGAAAAATCGTGCCATCTGCCCGTAGAGTTAGAACACCGCGCCTTTTGGGCCTTAAAATTTTTAAACTTCGTTCCCCACTCAGTCGGTGACCTTCGAAAATTTCAACTAAATGAACTCGATGAGTGGCGCTCTTATGTTTATGACAATAATAAACTTTATAAAGAGCGGACGAAGCGTTTACACGATAAACACTTAAGGCACCCTAAAAAATTTAAGCCGGGCGACCAAGTCCTTTTATATAATTCTCGTTTACGTTTATTTCCGGGCAAATTAAAATCTCGCTGGTCTGGCCCGTTTTCTGTATTAGAAGTATTTCCTTATGGAACTGTTTTAATTTCTCACCATGATAAGGGTAATTTCAAAGTGAATGGTCAGCATCTTAAACTCTATTTCTCTGGTGATGATGATGTCAGTCCAAACATTATTAAGTTTCTTCTTCATGAACTTTAATCTTGAACTTTTTAATTTTTTCTAAAAACAATTTTAGTTCAGGACAACAATATTTTTGGACAATATTATTTTTTTGATGCGTCGAGCTCAACGACGCTTTAAACAAAGGGCGCTCTTGGGAGGCAACCCAAGTTATCTTTTTCTCTTTTCTTTATTTTACAATTTTTGCCTCGAACGGCTCCGACAAGCTGAAGCTTCTGCGATCGCCTGCTCCAACATTGCTGAATCCATCACGAAGTCCAAAGAAGACATTCAGAGGAGCGGCATCACTCAGCTTTCACAGCAAATAAATCCGGGGAAGTACCTGTCTTTCAATTCTGTCTTTCAATTCTGTACTTTACTTTTCTCTCCTTCTCCAATCCCCTTCTTTAGCCATTGAGGACAATGTCTATTTTAAGCTTGGGGGAGGACTTCCTCCTTCATTTTTGCTTAGTGTACAAATTTTTCTCTTTGTATATATTTTAAATATTTCCAAAAAAAAACGAATATCTTAAAATTCAAAAAAAAATGAATATCTTAAAATTCAAAAAAAAAGAGAAAAAATTTCCAAAGTCCAAAAAAAAGAGAGAATATTTCACAAAATTAAAAAAAAATATGGGTTTTTTGAATAGTTTAGACATTTTGGTATTTCAATAGTACCCCTAGTTTTGTTTTTGTTTTACTCAAAATTTTCTATAAACAACGTAGTTAATTATAATATTTCTAATCGTCCTTTTTAATTATGTTTCATAAGTAAAATGTTGGCCATGCTGTGTTTCTAATTCACAGTTACATGTTAAGGTGAAATATTTTTCTAAAACTCGCATTTCTATTATGGTTTTTTGTTTTTTATTTCCTTTACTTTCTCAAAAATTCATCATCCACTATTTTCTTTTTCGTTTTTGAATAATTTTTGTAAAGTCAACTTTTGAATAACGTAGTAGATGTGAACGATCCAAGTCACCTATTATTTCTATTTTCAAGTTAATTTCATCAATCTTCTTTTATTATCTAGGACTCGCTTTTTGAAATTTTTCAAACCTTTGTTTTAAATAAATTCAAAAGCGTGAAAATGATTTAGGCCGTTTTTGTTTTCGTTTGAGCTTTCCTGCAAACCTAAAAACTTTTGCCACTAGTTACCCGTTTTTGAGCCTTATTCCGATTTCATTTGATAGCTCCTCCCTTCATTTCTGTTTCACCAAAGCCAAAATTTCCAACCTATCGAATCACACTAGCTTTTTGAGTTTCATAAATTATTTTGACGATTTTGATAGGATATTTTGTGATTTTTGTGGGAGAAAGGTTTTTGAAAAAAAAAAGTATGCTCAAAAGTGATGTTTATTTCTGTTTGGCCAATTCAAAAGGAAAATAAAAATATTTATGACCTTTGTTTTGAAAAAAAAAACATGGAAAAAAAGAAGAAAAAAAAGTGTATATATATTTTTATGAAAGTTTTTGAAACTCTTTGCTTGGATTTAGTGTGATTTTAAACCTTCACGTTTATCTTTGAATTCCACTCCTAATCATATTCCTAAACCAAACGTTTCTGTCTTATTTAAGTCCTTTTGATTCACGCTTTTTGATTTTTATTTAACAACTAAGAAAAGAAAAAAAGTAAATCAGTTTTAGTTTTGGATTTAAACCTAGATTTTTGATAATTAAATTGATATAATTATAATGCATTGCTTGGATCTAGTAACAACTCAATGCGTGTTTTTCATTTTCGTTGCTTTGCTTAAGTCTATTTAAAAAAATCTCGTTAAAATTTTGGATGATTTGTTTTTATTGAGTAAAGTTTATAAAAGTTTTACCATACCTAAATAATTATTTTAGACATGCATTTCACCTTTTTCCTACTAAGAATTTCGTATAGTACTTGTGTAGGCATAATTAAAACTTTTTGATTACTCTTTTTTATAAATAACTAGTTTTTATATTTTTGCTTGGGGACAAGCAAAGCTTAAGCTTGGGGGAATTTGATAATATGTTTGTAGCCTAAACTATTATCGTATTTTCTATTTTATATTGTACAAATCATGCCTATTATTAGTTTATTTTTTATCATTTTTATGTAAATATTATTGCCACTGACTTTTTCTTGTCTTTTTGTAGGTTTCTAGAAAATTGGCAAAAATGACCTGACACGCCCCCCTGTCACGCCCTCCCTGGGCGTGACCTAGGGATTGTCACTCGATCCCGAGGACTCCTGTTGGAAGGGACAGAAAAAGTAACAAAACCGTTGTCACGCCCCCTGACCCGCCCTCCCTGGGCGTGTCACCAAGCATGACCATGGGCGTGTCGCCCTTTGCCGCAAAGCCTGTCGCCGCATTAAATGCTGTTTCTCCACAGCACGCAAACAGTACTATCACACCCCCCCCCCCCCCCGTCACGGGCATGACATGGGGTGTGACATTAACTTTTCCGACGACTGACGGATTTCCGACCAATGATTTCGACATGACGTGCGTGTCACGCCCCCCCTACACGGGCGTGACCTAGGGCATGACCACCGACGTACAAAGGCAATGATCCTTCCTGTCAGAGTCCAGAGCCCGAGGTCAACATAGTACTATCACGCCCCCTGACACGCCCCCCCTAGGGCGTGTCGTACGGTGTGACCAACCCGTGAAAAAATTCTTTAAATTGAGACCCCCTCTCTTCATTTCAGCAAGTTTTGGCTGAGTGGGGGAGGTGCTGCCCCTTTGGTTCTTGATCTTTTTTATGCTTTTCTCTCTCTCTCTCTCTCTTTGTAATTTTTGTTTAACCATAGTTTAGTTTTTAGTTTGCCTTAACTCTTGTTGTAATCTTGCTTCTGCTTAGTGCTAATTGTAGGGCAAGAATAGGATTTCATTTTCATGTACTTGTAATTTCTTTTTCAATAGTGTAACTTGCCACTTTTTTATTAATAGAAGTGTTCTTTGTTTAGCTTGTGTTCTTTTTATGCTTTACTACTCATCCCCCCCCCCTCCTTCACTCCATTATGATTAACTAATCCTCCTTGTACTCGATCTTGATGATCCAAAGTTCGAGCGATTAAGTTATTATATTTTAATTAATCTTTTCTTTCTAGGTTAGGGCCTTGAATTACTCTTGATTAATCACGGGTTGGAGGTATATTATCGATATATACTCTCCACCTTTGCTTTCATTCTGGGCTAGCCGAGAGGCCGATAGAATGAAGTGAGCATTCAAGAGTAAAGGGAGTTGTACGCACCCCTCGAAAGAAGCAGACTTCCAAATATCCCGGATTGGAGTAAAATCCAGAAGTGGGGTTCACCGCGTAAAGCGAGTTTTAGGCCTCCGATTTAGACGAGAGTCGGTCGGACCTTCCTAAACTCAGTTGGGCACGACTTCGAGAGAAGCGTGTTCAAGCTTTAAGAACCTCCACGGTCAAGGACCTTTATCCTATTAAGTTTAGATTTTTATCGCATTTTCTTAATCGTCTTTAGCCGAGGTGATTCTTGATCGATTTCATTTCCATTTCATATTTTCAACCCTTCGTAGTAATCATTTTACTTAATAGCACTTTACCAAATTGCAATAGCTCTCATTCTAGCATTAGTTTTATTTCCTTAATCTCAATTAGATTCTCTAAACCCTAGTTTTTCCGTCGATAAGATAATAACGTTCGTGTGAGTAAGCATAGCCAACAGTTCCCGGATTTCAATACGATACTTATGTCTCCTAGCTACAATTCGATAGGTATACTTGCCTCATTGCATTGCTAGTTCGGTTGCGTTTATTTTCTTCGAACCCTAGCGTGCAATAATAAGCCCATCTTTCTGCACCCATAAAATCCTAATGGAAGATAATTCGCGTAACTCTATACATCCTCAGAGACATATAAATCTGTACATGAAAGAAGTCATAAAAGGCGAGGTGATGAAACTCTTAGATGCAGGAATTATCTATCCTATATTCGATAGTATGTGAGTTAGTACTGTTCAGGTAGTGTTAAAAAACGGAGGGATAACTGTAGTTATAAATGAAAATAATGATTTAATCCCCACACGAACGGTGACGGGGTGGCGAATGTGTATTGATTATCGTAAGTTAAACGACGCCACCCGCAAGGACCACTTCCCTTACCATTCATCGATCAAATTATAGAGTGAGTATCTGGCCATAGCTTTTATTGTTTTCTTGATGGACTCTCGGGGTATTTTTAAATCCCCATCTCTCAAAAGATAAGGAGAAAACTACGTTTACTTGTCCCTTCGGCACCTTTGCCAACCGAAGAATCTCATTTGGATTATGAAATGCGCCAGCTACATTCCAGCGATGTATGCTCGCTATCTTTGACAAGTACGTAGAAAGAATTATGGAGGTATTTATAGATGATTTCTCTGTGTTCGGCGATGCCTTTGATAGTTGCTTAGAAAATCTAGAAAAAGTCTTAGAAAGATGCGAAGAAACTAACCTTGCCCTAAATTGGGAAAAATTCCATTTTATGGTAAGGGAAGGGTTAGTTTTGGGTCATAAAATTTCTGCAAAAGGAATTGAATAGACATAGCCAAGATAGAAGTTATCGAGAAACTGCTGACGCCTACGAATGTAAAAGCTATAAGAAGTTTCTTAGGACACGATGGTTTTTACTGTCGCTTTATAAAAAACTTCTCGAAAATCACCAAACCTCTTACTCAGCTCTTAGAAAATGACGCCCCATTTATTTTTGATGACGTTTGTCTGTCTTCCTTTGAAATAATTAAAGAAAAGTTAATTAACGCCCCCATTATGATAGCTTCGGTGTGAGACCTTCCCTTTGAAATTATGTGCGATGCGAGTAGTTTCGCTGTGGGAGCCGTACCATGACAACGAATTTCTAAAAACTTCCACTCCATCTATTATACAAGTAAAACACTTACATCAGCACAAGAGAATTACACCATAACTGAGAAGGAGCTCCTAGCTGTAGTGTTTGCTTTTGATAAATTTCGTTCATATAATACGCTTTCCAAAATTATTATTTCTACGGACCACTCGACCCTCAAATATCTACTTGCTAAGACGGATGCCAAGCCGTGCCTGATTTGTTGGGTCTTACTCCACTAGGAGTTTGACTTAGAATTCCGTGATAAACGAGGAGCCGAGAATTTGGCTGCCGACTATCTCTCACGATTAGATAATCCTTATATTGAAAATTTAGATGAAAAATCTTTTAATGATTATTTTCCTAATGAAAAGCTGCTTTTAATTAACACCTCTCCTTCTCCTTGGTTTGCACACATAGCCAAATATTTAGTGGCTCGTGTACTCCCAAAAGAGTTCTCCTCTCAAAAAAAGAAGAAATTCTTTTCTGAGTTGAAGAACTAAATTGGGGAGGACCCGCATCTTTTCAGAGTCTGTGCGGACCAAGTGATAAGGAGACGTGTCTCTTTTGAAGAAGGTTTAGATATTTTAAAACATTTGCATGAAGGAGCGACTGTTGGTCACTCTCAAGTTGCTCGCACCGCCGACAAAGTGCTTTGTGCGGGTTTTTACTGGCCTAGCCTGTTTAAAGACGCGCAAGCCTTTATGAGAAGGTGTGATAGTTGCTAACGGTCGGGAAATATTTCCAATAAAAATGTAATGCCGGAAAATTATTTACTCGAGTGCAAAGTTTTCGACCTCTGGGGAATTGATTTTGTTGGCCCCTTCCTTCTAGCTTCGGGAATAAATATATTTTAGTTGTCGTAGATTATGTTTGAAACCCAAGCTCTTCCTACTAACGACGCTCGAGTCATAATTACTTTCTTAAAAAAATATTTTCTCGATTCAGTACGCTGCGAGCCATCGTTAATGATAGGGGTTCTCATTTCTGTAACGTACAATTTTCAAAAATCCTTATTAAATATGGAGTTACACATAAGCTTTCAACTGCCTACCACCCCCAACCAATCGAGGAAGTCGAAGTAGTGAACAGAGAAATAAAAAGAATATTAGAAAAAACTATTTCAACTTCTAGCAAAGACTGGTCAGCCAAATTAGACGATGCTCTATGGGACTACCGAACAGCGTACAAAACCACCCTCAGATATACGCCGTATCGGTTGGTTTATTGAAAATTGTGCCATTTTCCTGTAGAATTAGAACACCGCGCTTTTTGGGCCTTGCAATTTTTAAATTTCGATCCCCACTCTATCGACGACCTTAGAAAATTTCAACTGAACAAACTCGTCGAGTGGCGCTCTTACGCATACAAAAAAAACAAATTTTATAAATAGCGGACGAAACGTTTTCACGATAAACACTTAAGGCACCCAAAGACCTTTAAGCCCAGCGACCAAGTTCTTCTTTTTAATTCTCATTTACGTTTATTTTCTGAAAAGTTAAAGTCTTGTTAGTCTGGGCCGTTTTCTGTTAAACAAGTTTTTTCATAATGTATTGTTTTAATTTCACACCCTGATAAGGGTAATTTCAAAGTGAATGGGAAGCTTCTTAAACTATATTTTTCTGGAGATGATGATGTTAGTATGAACAATATTAATTTTTTTCTGCACGAACTGTAACTTAAGATTATTTATTTTTGTTAAAACTTTACAAATTATTTTTGGACAATATTATTTTGTTGCGTCGAGCTAAAATGATGTTTTATATAAAGGGCGCTCCTGGGAGGCAATCCATGTTATTTTTTTGTTTTCTTTATTTTATACTTTTTTGTTTCGATCAGCTCCGACAAGCTGAAGCTTCTGCGATCGCCTTCTCCAATGCTGCTGATTCCATCACGAAGTCCAAAGAAGACATTTCATGAAGATCCAAAGCGCAAGCATGGGGGAGCGGCATCACTCAACTTTCGCGACACATAAATCCAGGGAAGTACCTGTTTTTCAATTCTGTACTTTCATTTCTTTTTTTTTCTTTCTACCCTCATTTCTTTATTGAGGACAATGTCTATTTTAAGCTTGGGGGAGGATTTCCTCCTTCTCTTGTCTTTATTTTATTTTTATATCATAAAATCCAAAAAATTAAAAAATATTTAAAAATAAAAAAAATAGATAATATTTATAAATAAATAAAAATATATTCTATTTGTTTTTACTTAATAATTTAAATAGATTTTGGTATTTCAAAAGTACCCCTTGCTTGTTGTTTTATTTTTCCCAAAATCCCATATAAACAACTTAGCTAACTATAATTTTTCTAATCAATCTTTTTAATTATGTTTCACAAGTAAAATATTGGTAATGCCATGTTTCTAATTCACGGTAGCACGTTAATGTGAAATGTTTTTCTAAAACTCGCATTTTTATTATGGTTTTCGTTCTTTATCTTCTTTACTTTCTTAAAAATTCATCATCCACTATTTTCATTTTTTTTGATATTTTTTGAAATGCCAACTTCTAATTAGCGTAGTACATGTGAACGATCTAAGTCGCATATAATTTTTATTTTCAAGATAATTTCATTGGTCCTCTTTTATTATTTAGGACTTGGTTTTTGAAAATTTTCAAAACTATGCTTTAGATAAATTTAGAAGCTTGAAAATGATTTAGCCCGTTTTTGTTTTCGTTTGAGACTTCTTGCCAACCTAAAATTTTTTACCCTTAATTAACCGCTTTTAAGCCATTTTCCAAATTCAATTGATTGCTCCACATATCATTTCATCTTCAAAAAAGCAAAAATTTCCAACCTTTCTAATCACACAAAACTTTTTTAATTTCATTAAAAAATTTTCATGATTATGATAGGGTTATTTTGTGAAATAGTTGGAGAAGTTTTGAAAAAAAATATGCTCAAAAGAAGTGTTTAGTTTTGTTTGGCTAATTTTAAAAAGAAAAGAAAAATTGATTATGGCCTTTATTTTGAAAAAGAAAAAAAATGGAAAAGAAAAAGGAAGAAAAATATTTTATTTATAATAAAATTTATGAAACTCATTGTTTTGGTTTAGAGTGATTTTAAAGCATCCTTATTTTTCTTTGAATTCCACTCCTAATCATAATCCTAAACCAAATGTTTTGGTCCTAATAAGTCCTTTTGATTCATACTTTTGAATTTTATTTATTTGCTAAGTAAAGAAAAAAAGTAACCACTCCTAATCATAATCCTAAACCAAAATTTATTTATTGGATTTAGATTAGATTTTTGTTATTTAATTGCTATAGTCATAACGCGTTGCTTGGATCTAGTAACCACTCAAATAGTATTTTCATTTTGTTGCTTTGCTTAAGTTTATTTAAAGAAATTTGTTAAAATTTTGGATTATTTATTTTTTTTAGTAAAGCTTATAAATTGTAAACCATGTTTCAGTAATTGTTTTAGGTTTACGTTTCACCTTCTCCCTACTTAGAATTTCGCATGGTGCTTGTGTAAGCATAATTATATATATTTTTTATTAGTCACTTTTTATGATTAACTAGTTTTTATATCTTTGCTTGGTGGAATTTGATAGTTCGTTTTGTAGTCTAAACTATTAGGGAATTTTCTAGTTTTTAATGTACAAATCATGTCTTATAAACTTATATGTTGACCTCCTGATGTATATATTTTTGCCACTAATGTTTTCATGTCTTTTTGTAGGTTTCCAAAATTTTAAGCATAAAATTTCCATGACACGCCACCTTACACTCCCTCCCTGGGCGTGCCACAATGCGTGTCAACTGGTCCAGAGGAGTTTTGCTGCTAGAAGATATTTCTAGAGAAAATCCACCTGATACGCCCCCTAACACGCCCTCCCTAGGCATGTCATGGAACGTGTCACCCTCATCCCGAAGTTTGTTGTAGTATTTAAAGCATTCTCCATTGCTGCATGTCAACAGTACTATCACGCCCTACCTACACTAGCGTGACCATGGGCATTTCCATAATTGTACAGAAATAATCATCATTCCTGCCTGAATCAAGAGCCCGAGGTCAAACTCGTACGTGTCACGCCCCCCCTAACACGCCCTCCCTGGGTGTGTCACTGGGCGTGAACAACCGAGAATTCTGCATCTAAATACAAGGCCATGCCTTGCATTCCAAAACAGTTTTTGTTTGAGAGGCGAGGTGCTACGCTTTTATTTCTTAGTATTTTTCATACATTCTCAATCTCTCTCTCTCTCTTTCTCATTTTGTGTTTTTCTTATCCCTAGCTTAGTGTAAGCTTTTGTTATAGCTTTTTTACTTGCATTATTTGCTAAATGTAATGCTAGTTATTTTTTTAATTCCATGCAAGTTTTATCTTCCCTTTCAAGTTGTAGCTCTCTTTCAATATTAATATAAAGTGCCCTTTGTTTACTTTGTGTTCTTAATGCTCTTATACTCATCCCTCCTCCTCCACTTCACTATGATTAACTAATCCTCCCTGTACTATGTCTTGATGATCCGAGGATCGAGTTGATTAAGTTATGATGCTTTGAATTTACATTTTCTTTTTAGGGTTAAGGCCTTCGATTTACTCTTGAATATTCATGTTTGGAGTTGTATCATCGATATATAATTTCCATTCCTATTTTCACTCTTTCCTAGCTGAGAGGCTCGTAATTTGAAGTGAATACTAAAGAGTAATGAAAGTTGCATGCACCCCTTGAGAGAGGCAGATGTCCAAATCTCCCGGATTGGAGTGAAATCTAATAGTGAGGTTCACCGCGTAAAGCGAGCTTTAGGCCTCCGATTTGGACGAGAGTTCGGTCGGACCTTCATAAAATAAGTTGGGAACGACTTCAAGAGAAGAGTGTTCAAGCTTTAGGAACCTCCACGTTAGAGGACCATTACCCTATTAAGTTTAGGTATATTATCGTATTTTTAATCAACTCTTGCTGAAGTGATTCTTGATCGAGTGCTTTTCCATTTCATTGTTCCAACCCTTCGTTGTAATTATTTTTATTAGCTCTCTATTTAACTGCAATTAGTTCTCTTTTTAGTATAATATTTCCTTTCTTAAGTGCATTTAGTATTCCCTTAGCAAACCCTAAAGTCTTTCTTCGATAAGATAATAGTTTTTGTGTGAGTAGGTTTAGTCAACAGTTCCCGGATTTCAATACGACACTTGTGTCCCCTAGCTACAGTTCGATAGGTATACTTGCCTAATTGGATTGCTAGTTCGGCTCTCTTTTCTCAAGCAGAAAGCGATCACCAAACGTCGAGTGGTTGGATAAGGGCGTGTCGAATGGGACACGGGCGTGTACTTTGAGAAAATTTTTTTTTTTTTCTGAAAAATTCAAGAAAAATAAAAAAAAAGCTAAGTTAAAACAATATTTACAAAAAAAACATTTTATTGAAGAAAAATGACTAAAAATAACGAAAATGAACTAAAATGACTTAAATAAAATACGAAAAAATAGGAATATTTACAACACATCAATGAGTCTTTTAGCCAAGAGATTCTACAAAATGGCTAAGAAGGACTTCAAAAGAAGGTCAACAAGGAATGATGACAAACCAATGTATGACAAGACTCCTATAAAGGAAATTGTTTATTGTAACGTCCTAATTCGCGCCATGCCCCTAGTGTATTTTTTTAATCCAGGAGAGCTGACTTGGGCTCAAGGAGTGCTGACAGCTAGGATTATACTTGTGTAAGGGAGGAGAAGTTGGTCCAGAGTCGGACACTGGTAGAGACACAGGCGTGTCCATACCCATGTGGTACTCTGGTATCTTTTGGTCTTCTTTGTGATATTTCCAAAGAAGGACACGGGTAGTGACACAGGTGTGTCCTTACCCATGTGTGTGCGACACGGGCGTGTCCATACCCGTGTGGCTCTTTGGCAGCATTGTGGATTCCTTGTTGGGTTTCCCGAGTAGGATACAGGTAGTTACACGGGCGTCATCCTACCCGTGTGTGTATGTGTTCGTCGAGGAAAGCTTGACTGACATCGTCGATCGTATTTCCCGAGCAGGACATAGGTAATGATACGGGCGTGTCCCTACCCGTATGTGTACAAGAAGCAGTTCGACGTTTAGTCGAGCGAAGCTCGATTATCATCGACTATAATCCTCCCGAGTAGGACACGGGTGGAGATACGGGCGTGTCCCTACACGTGTATGTCCACAACAGTTATACGATTCGTCGAGCAGAGCTCGACGATCGTCAACCATGTTCTTCGGAGCAGGACATATGTAGTAACACGAGCGTGTCCCTACCCGTGTCGTTCAATTTCTAATTTTTGCAAATTTTTCTGGCTGCGTCGTTTTAAAGGGACTCATTTACTGAGTAATTGGCTGTCCAATGAGAAGTCGACATGTTGCTATGCAGTTACCCACTTCCCACATGAAGGGGAGAAAACCTTAGCCGTTTATACTCTTCCTTCCAAGACATTGCTCTAGAAAACTGCTGGAGAGGAAGAAGGTGTTGGAGCCGATCTTCTTCCCATGAAAACTAACATCGACTGAGGAGAAGAAGATGCCGCCAAGATGGATGACAAGATCCATGACTGGAAATGGTGGAAATGCTGGAAACGGGGTGAGCTTCCTACCCTCTCCCTTGGCACTAGATCTGTAGTTATTTCTAGGAGAGATGTCGACTCAACAGAGTTTTGACTTGCGATATGAAGATTTCCAAGGAAAAGACCATTCTAGGGCTTGTGCCCTAAGGACATTGAAGTCTTCAACCTTTCCCCTCTCCTTGAGAAGATGGTGGACTTGGTTCATGAAGAGGAAATGGTCACATGAAGGTAAATAAGGGTGGAGGAAGTTCTGGACATGGTTTGAACATATGGCTTGATGAAGAAGATGAACCGATGTCTTTCATCTTGCTTTAAGATGCGTGCAGAAATCTATTTTCTACACGCAGCATCATTTAAGGCCATTTTCGAACATGATGCGGCTAGATCAGGGCTTTTGACTAAACCTAAAAGTCGCAGCCCTTGGAAATGCCTTTCCAACGAGGTGTTAAACGTCTTCACTAGATTCATGTAGCCTCGGGAATCCCCGTTTGAAGTTGTTTTACATTAATCATTCCTACACATGTAGATCTTGTGTTTGTTTTATATCGTCCTTGGGCTGGTAGTGAGATTGTAATGCATTAATACTAATGTTTTGTTTAATGGAGTCTATAAGCATTTACAATAAAACATGTCTAGGACATTAATTGGATAGACCCTTAATGAACAAATGATGTGGTAAAATATACTTGATCAATGTGATTTGGTGAAGGTTTGAGAATGAATGGATTGACGAGTTTGAATGGTAGGAATGGTTTAAATATGTGAATCAATAAGGATGTACTTGGCAAGGGTAATGCGTTGAATAATGATGAGTTTGGCTTGAAGATACTGTACATAATTGGTAATGACTATTATGAATAAATGGTTGTATGGTTGATGAATATGTGAGGTACCTTTATGTCAACGACGAAGCCCTAAGAGCTTGTGGCACTAGATGGTGAAAGGGTGTAAGTGCGGGGTTGGACCGCACTTGTTTGGTAAAGTTGAGAAGTGACGTAAGTGGACGGTTAGTCTTGGTCCCCAGTGTTAATTCCAGAGGCTCCTTCCGTACCACGATGATGTAAAATTACATGCGGTGTGAGTTGACATGCGGTGTCGTAATCTTGGGTTAAGGATAGTGTGGCAGGTCTACGGGATAGCCAGTCGTAACACCGACGGGAGTTGACAGATAGAATTTGGGAAGTTGGGCTTGGTCCTCAGTGTTCATTCTCGAGGCTCCTTCAGTTCCAAGTGGACGGTTAGGCTTGGCCCTCATGCTTTTCACGAGGCTCCTTCCGGGTCACAACATAGTCAAGTTTAGGGCTTGGTTCTCGATTCATATCTACCAGAGACTCATGCTAAGCCGTAGTATGCCTGTGAGCTCCGCTGTTTTGTTCTTAGCATTGATGCGTACAGAGGTCGAGGCAAGGTAGTGTTGATGACCGCCTAGTAGTGGAGATGCCCGCTCTACTATCACCGTCAGGCCACGATGGATTACACCTAAGAGGTTAGGTACCTGCTCGAAAAGTAGGAACTACAAGTCTGTGTCGACATAGCAATTGCATGTGCATTATCATTGGTGTGTCGTTGCATAGCATTCATGGCATTAGATTACATTGCATACACAAGATCCTCATCGTATAAGTTTCTATGGGCAATCTTATACGATGAGTTACTTTAATGTTGAGTCGATCCTTAAATTGTATGTCTATATGGGCATTCATATAAGTTGAGTTACTTTTAGTCATAGCTTTACATTTATCATATAGTGTTGTAGATGGTAGAATAGCTAGAGTAGAATGTTTACTCATTCATTATACTGCTGATATACTTCATATTGCTCATTATATACCATCTGTTTATACTACTGCTTATATAAATATATTGTACCATTATTCCTTTCTCCGCCCGGTGCTGAGGAGTCACCGAGGGAGCGGATGTGAAAGCCATTTTGTCTATATGACTAACGTTTGCTACATATTCCTTTTTAAGAGGAAACCCCGCAGACAAAGTAGCAGTAGGTTTTGCAGCAGGACAGCCAGGCCAGGACGACCGGGCATGAAGGGATAGTGTTGTCGCTACCGTCAGTCACCGATGTGAGTTTGAGATATTCTTGTTGTAGCCCTTTGGGCAAGGTTTACTCGTACTCTTATATTTTAGAATCTTGTTATAGCTTCTTTATTTGTTGTACTTTTGGATTATTTTTACTTATGTGTGGATTGACTTTTGTTTTATATTATTGATTGGGTTGGCATTGGTTGATATTTGATAGAGCCGACAGGATAGCCGTCTTGTGGTACAGGTTAGCCAGAGAGCAAGCGCTACTGCAAGGCAGCTGTTCTGGTCATAAGAATCCCCTCGTGCCGTATTTTTTGTTCCAGGAGGGGGTTCTTACAAATGGTATCATCTTGATACGATCTTGTCCTAAAAAAGTCATTCAACAATGGTGCCACCCCTATTCATTAGTCAGTTTGGGGACAAACTGACTTAGTGTAAGCAGTGGTGTGCCAATATGTAATTCACAATAAGTATGTCTAACTTTGACCTTAAGATTAGCAAACCTGACCTTAGGTTTGTACTCTACATGTAGATCCCAGTGCATGTTGAGCTAGTGTCGGGCACCCCCGCCACGTCCGTACCCACACAGTTCCAGCAATCAGAGCTATAGAAAATGTTCATAGCTATCTTGGATGCATTTACATCTCAACAAGTCCCAGTACAACAACAATCTCCGGGCTCCAATTGGGTGAGCACTTTTTGAGCTCTCTCCCCTCCTGCCTACCTTAGGACAGAGTCGGCAGTGCGTAAAGAGGAATGGCTCGACACTGTGCAAGAACTGCTGGCGGGAATTAGATGTCCGCACAATATGGTTGTGACCCTGATAATGACACTCCTAGAAGTGCACGCCAAGAGGTGGTGGAAGTCCTTCATGGGCTCCATCTTTCAAGGTCGAGTTTATACGGAGATTAGCTGGAGCGAGTTCGCAGGAGCCTTTTTAGAGCACTTAATTCCCTTGTCTGCTCGAGATGAACTCAAAGAGATATTTTTATAGCTTAAGCAAGGATCATAGTCGGTTACGGAGTATCAACGAGATTTCCAACATCTCGTAGGATTTGATAACTAATATGACTTGGATGACAGAGGATATGCTATGCGCTTCAACAAAGGGCTGTGGGAGCACCCGATTACGTAGCTGCCAGCATTGCCTCTACCTCCATTGCTTCAGCAGTTTCAGCAACCCAAGGGGCGGAATGAGCAAGTGTGCTACCAATGCAACAAACCGGGCCACAACTGACATTTCTGCCTGCAGCTATTTGGGAATGCTCCTCTTGCTCTCCCTCCAGCAGCTCTGCGAGGGCAGGGACATATGCCTTGTCGCGGATGAGGACCATGACGAGGAAAGCCCGGACCTGCTCAGAATTATGTGTTCGCGCTTGAAATGACACAGGAGCAGAACCTTAAGGAGGTGATTGCAGCTATGTTACAATTAATTATCACATCTTCACTATTAACATTAAGTTGCTTAAGATGTACTAGAAATCTAGCTTTTTGTATTGCTATTTGTACTTAGGCATAGTGGTGGTCGGTGGGAAACCGGCCTATACGTTATTCGATACCGGTGCTTCGCACTCATTTGTGTCTGCAGACTTCATTAAAGTCCTAGAAGGAGTGCAATCCTTCACTAGTATTGCTCGAAGAGTATGCCTTCCAGACGGCTCTGAGATGACCGCAACCACCAAGTGCAAATTAGAGATACTCATTGGGGGAAAGAACTTTGATACCCCTATCACAGTTTTGAGAATGCCAGAGTTCGATCTCATTATAGGCATGGCATGGCTGGATTGGCACTACGCAAGAAATTACTGCACGGAGAAGCGAATTAACATGAGACATGGGGATACTGATGTCATTTTTCAAGGTGTAAAATTCGCACCACATTTGTTATTGTCTTCGATTCAGGCCTTGAAAGCTCACAAGAGAGGGGGTGAAATTTACATGATATATTTCAAATTGAAAGATAAGACAATAGATATGAAGGATGTGCGAGTGGTATGGTATTTTCCTCGAGGTATTTCCTGTGAAATTGTCAGGATTACCCCCGCATAGAGAGGTGGATTTTAAAATTAAGCAAGTATCGGGTGCCAAGCCCATCTCCAGGACCCCTTACAGAATGGCCCCGATGGAACTCGCAGAGTTTAGAGTTCAGTAACAAGAATTGGTGGAATCAGGGTTTGTTCGCCCCAACTCATCACCTTGGGGAGCTCATATTCTGTTCGTTAAGAAGAAGGATGGAACCTTACGATTATGCATAGACTATCGGGAGCTCAACTGACTGACGGTATGGAACACCTATCTGGTACCCCGGATCGGCGAGTTGTTCGACCAATTTGTAGGAGTGCATTTATTTTCCAAGTTAGATTTACGCTCGGGGTATTATCAGTTGAGGATACAAGAGGAGGACATTCAGAAAATGGCTTTTAGCTAAGGGTACGATTTGTACGAAATCACCGAGATGTCGTTTTGGCTCACAAATGCCCCTTCAGGTTTCATGAGTTTGATGAACAAAGTGTTCTAGCAATATCTATATACCTTCGTCATCGTTTTCATCGATGACATTTTGGTCTACTCAAAGACAGAGGAAGAGCATGTTGAACATCTGACCTAATTACTGAGGAAGCTAAAAGAGCCCGCCTTGTTTGCCAAGTTCAGCAAGTGCGAATTCTGGCTCCAAGAAGTTGCCTTCTTGTGCCATGTGATCAGTGGTGCTGGACTAATGGTGGATCCGGCCAAAGTGTGTGCCGTGAAGGAATAGTCTCCATTGAAGTCAGCGGACGATATGTGTAGTTTCCTTGGACTGTCAGGTATTATAACATGTTTGTGAAAGGATTCTCAAAGATTGACCTTCCTCTTACTACTCAGACAAAGAAAGGTATGCCATATGAGTGGACACCTAGTGCGAAGCTGCGTTCCAGGAACTGAAGGTCAAACTTACATCTGCACCAATCCTAGCCCTCCCATCCGGGAAGGAAGGATTTCAAGTTTACACTGAAGCGTCGTATCAAGGGATGGGAGCTATATTGATGCAGCACGGGCATGTGATTGCATATGCTTCAAGACAGCCGAAGAAGCATGAAATTAACTACCCAGTACATGATTTAGAATTGGGAGCGGCGGTGTTCGCCTTGAAGGTTTGGAGACACTATCTGTATGGCGTCCACTACAAAATCTTTTCGGACCACAAGAATTTAAAGTACGTTCATACGCAAGGAGTTAAATTTGAGACAGCGATGGTGGTTAGAGTTTTTATGTGATTATGAATTTACTTTTAACTACCACCCTGGAAAAGCAAATTCTGTAACTGATGCTTTGAGAAGGAAATTACCGGAGTCGAACCCTGAGTCCCGATTAATGAGTATGGAGTTAGCTCGGATGTTCGAAGAGATGTAGATTACCCTGGTATATAAAGACCAATCGGAAGGGTATACGGGGTAATTAACAGTGATGAGCATAGTCTATGATATTTGAGACCGAATCCGGGCGGAGCAAGGAAAGGATGCGGCTCTGGCCCTGACAATCAAGTTAATTGAAGATCGGACTACTGATGAGTATTCCCTAAAAGACATCCTCGTTCATCTCCGTGGCCGGCTTTACATTCCCAAAGGCGATAAAATTTGGGAAGATATCCTGAGTGAGGAACATTGCACTTAATATTCTGTGCATTTTGGGATTGCCAAGATTTACGCTGACTTGCGAAATACCATGTGTTGGCTTGGAATGAAGAGGGACGTCAGATATTTTGTTACGAACTACGAGGCCTGTCAACGGGTGAAGGCGGAATGCAAAAGCACCGGTTGATTATTAAAGTCATTTCCCATCCCCGAGTGGAAGTTCGAGGATGTATACATGTACTTCGTCCATGGATTGCCTCACTCACGCTCAGGGAATGATTCGTTGTGGGTAATCGTTGACCGCTTGACAAAGGTAGCCAGGTTTATTCCTATGAAGAAAGAAGCTCATGTGGATGTTTTGGTATGCCTTTTTGTGGAGCAGTTTGTACGGTACCATGGCGTGCCAAAGATAATTATTTCTGGCCGGGATGGTCAGTTTTCCTCTAAAGATTGGAAGGCAGTACAGGCATATTTGGGCTCGCGCATTACCTTTAGCACAACATTTCTTCCTCAGAGAAACGGGCAGTCTAAGAGGACCCTAAGAACATTGGAGGACCTATTAAAGCTGTGTGTGTTGGATAGAGGAGATCCATGGGAAAGGCTCTTACCCCTGATGGAATTATCCTATAACAACAGTCACCATGCAAGCATTGGGATGGCACCCCATGAAGCCCTTTACGGAAGAAGGTGTAGACCCCCTTGTCATGGGTACAAGATGAAGACCCGAAGGTTTTTGTAATTGAGTACATCGATGATACTAATGCGGTTATTAGACTAATACAGGACCGCATGCTTTAGGCTCAAATTCGGCAAGATAAATATTATAATGCAAAGCACCGGGTGGTAGAATTTTAGGTGGCTGACTAAGCGTTCCTGAAAATCCGGCATATGCATGGAGTGTCACGGGTACGTGGTGTAAAGAAGCTCAGCCCAAGGTACATTGGACCTTACACCATATTGAAAAAGATTGGCCCTTTGTCCTACCGATTGGAATTACCACTAGAGCTGGAGAACCTTTATGACATATTCCATGTATCGTGTCTCTGGAACGCACTGTTGCGGTTCAATCAACATATTCCCACCATTGATGGAGCAGTAGTAACCGATAGATCTGTATGACTAGAGCCGGTGCGGATAGTAGATAATGAGGCAAAGATTTTGCGCCGCAAGAGTGTTCCTTTGGTAAAGGTGATGTGGTCTAATCATGGGAACGAGGAGTATACATGGGAGCCGGTGGACTTAATGCAAAAGCGCTACCCAGAATTGTTTCCTCAAGGTAATTTTAAAAACATATTTAATTTTATTTCATGCTTTTATCTCCCCATAGCCTTAGCCTGATTTCGGGGACGAAAACTTTTATTTTGTTTATAGGAATTATAACGTCCCAATTTGCATTAGGCCCCTCGTACGCGTTATTAAGCTAGGAGAGCTGATTTGGGTTCAGGGAGTGCTAGCAGCTAGGCTTACACTTGTGTAAGCCCGGAGAAGTTGGTCCAGAGTAGGACACGGGTAGTGACACGGGCGTGTCCATACCTGTGTGTTACTCTGGTGTCTTTGGGTATTTTTTGTGAAATTTCTTGAGAAGGACACGGGTAGTGACACGGGCATGTCCCTACCCGTGTGTGCGACACGGGCGTGTCCATACCCATATGTCTCTCTGGCAGTGTTGCATATTCCTTGTTATGTTTCCCAAGCAGGACATTGGTTGTGAAACGGGCTTGTTCCTACCCGTATGTGTGTGTGTGTGTGTGTGTTCGTCATTCATAGCTCGACTAACATCATCTACCATGTTTCCCGATCAGGACATGGGTAGTTACACGGGCGTGTCCCTAGACGTGTGTGTCCAAGCAGCAGTTCAACATTTCATCGCGCGGAGCTCGACGATCGTCGACCTTGTTCCTCCCGAGTAGGACACTGCAGGTAGAGACACGGGCGTGTCCCTACCCGTGTATGTCCATAACAGATTGACGATTTGTCGAGCAGAGCTCGACGATCATCGACCACGTTCACCAAAGCAGGACACGGGTAGTAATACAGGCGTTTCCATACCCGTGTCGTCAATTTAGGGTTTTGGCAAATTTTTCCGGCCGCATCGTTTTGAAGGGACTCATTTACTGAATGATTGGCGGTACAAAGAGAGGTCGATACGTGGCTATAAAGTTACCCACTTCCCACATGAAAAGGGGAGAAAACCCTAGCCGTTTCTACTCTTCCTTCCAAGCCATTGCTGTAGAAAACTGCTGGAGAGGAAGAATGTGCTGGAGCCGATATTCTTCCCATGAAGAACTAACACTAACCGAGGAGAAGAAGATGCCGCCAAGAAGGATGACAAGATCTATGGCTGGAAATGGTGGAAACACTGGAAATGAGGTGAGCTTCCCACCCTCTCCCTTGGTGCTAGATCTGTAGTTATTTCTTGGAGAGATGTCGACTCAAGAGAGTTTAGACTTGGGAGATGAAGATTTCTGAGGAAAAGACCATTCTAGGGCTTGTGCCCTAAGGGCATTGATGTCTTCAACCTTTCCCCTCTTCTTGAGAAGATTGTGGACTTGGTTCGTGAAGAGGAAATCATCTCATGATGGTGAATAAGGGTGCAAGAAGTTCTGGATATGGTTTGAACATATGGCTTGATGAATAAGATGAATCCATGTCGTTTATCTTGCTTTAAGATGCGTGCATAAATATATTTTCTACACGCAACAGCCTTCGAGGCCATTTTCGGACAATATGAGGCCAGATCAGGGCTTTCGACTAAATACGAAAGTCTCAGCCCTTGGAAATGCCTTTCCAACGATGGGTTAAACATCTTCACTGGATTCTTGTAGTCTCAGGAATCCCCGTTTAAAGTTGATGTACAGTAATCATTCTGGCACATGTAGATCTCGTGTTTATTTTGCATCGGGCTTGGGCTGGTAGAGAGATTGTAATACATTAATACTAATGTTTTGTTGAATGGAGTCTATAAGCATTTATGATAAAACATGTTTAGGACATTAATTGATTGACCCTTAATGAACAAATGATGTGGTAAAATGTACTTGATCAATGTGATTTGGTGAAGGTTGGAGAACGAATGGATTGACGAGTTGGGATGGTAGGAATGGTTTAAATATATGAATCAATAAGGATGTACTTGGCAAGGGTAATGAGTTGAATAATGATGAGTTTGGCTTGAAAATATTGAACATAATTGGTAACGACTATTATGAACAAATGGTTGTATGGTTGATGAAGATGTGAGGTACCATTATGTCAACGATGAACCCTTAAGATCCTATGGCACTAGATGGTAAAAGGGTCTAAGTGCGGGGTTTGATCGCACTGGTTTGGTAATGTTGAGAAGAGACGTAAGTGGATGGTTGTGCTTGGTCCTCGATGTTCATTCTCGAGGCTCCTTCCGTACCATGATGATGTAAAATTACATGCGGTGTGAGTCAACACGCAGTGTCTTAATCCTGGGTTAAGGATAGTGTGGCTTGACTACGGGCTTGCCAGTCATCACACCGACGGGAGTTGATAGATAGACTTTTGGTGGTTGGGCTTGGTTCTCGGTGTTCATTCCCGAGGCTCCTTCCGTGCCAAGTGAACGGTTGGGCTTGGCCCTCATGCTTTTCTCGAGGCTCCTTCCGGGTCACCGTATAGGCCAGTTCAGAGCATGGTTCTTGGTGCATATCAACCCGAGACTCTAATTGAGCCGTAGTATGCATGTCTGCTCTGCTGTTGTGTCCTTAGGGTTGAGGCATAAAGAGGCCTAGGCCAGGTAGTGTGGATGCCCGCCTAGTAGTGGAGATGCCCGCTCTACTATCACCGTCTATCCATAGTGGATGATGCCTGAGAGGTTAGCTACCTGCTTGAAAAGTTGGAATTATAAGTCTGTGTCGACATAGCAATTGCATGTGCATGATCATGGGTGACTCGTTGCAAAGCATTCATGGAATTGCATTACATTGCATACACAAGATCCTCATCATATAACTTTGTATGGGCACTCTTATACGTTGAGTTACTTTACTATTGAGCTGATCCTTAACTTATATGTCTGTATGGGCATTCATATAAGTTGAGTTACTTTCTGGCGTAGCTTTACATTTTTTATATACTACTGTAAATAGTAGAACTGCTAGAGTAGAATGTTTACTCATTCATTATACTGTAGATATACTTGATATTGCTCACTTTATACCACCTGTTTGTACTACTGCTTTTATAAATATATTGTACCCATGTTCCTTTCTCCGCCCGGTGCCGAGGAGTCGTCGGGGGAGCATATGTGAAAGACACTTAGTCTTTATGACTAACGGTTGCTACGTCTTCCTTTTTAGGAGGAAACCCCGCAGACAGAGCAACAACAGGTTTTGTAGTTGGACAGCAAGGCCAGGATGACAGGTCCTGAAGGGACGGTGTCATCGCTCGCGTCAGTCACCGATGTAAGTTTGAGAGACTCTTGCTGTAGCCCCTTTGGGCAAGTTTTACCCGTACTATGATATTTTAGAATCTTGTTGTAGATTCTTTATTTGTTGTATATTTGGACTATTTTTACTTATGTGTGGATTGACTTCTATTTTATATTCTTTGTTGGGTTGGCATTGGTTGATATTTGTTAGAGCCAGCATGATAGGCATCTTGTGGTACAGGTTAGCCTGAGTGCTAGCGCTACTACAAGACGGCTGTTCGGGGCATAAGAGTCCCCTCATGCCGTGTTTTGTGTTCCGAGAGGGGGGTCTTAAATTTGCTATGGTTGCAGGAAGCCTTGACACATTCTACCTGAGTGTCCAGAGAAGTAGAAGAATTATAAAAGGTAAGACAAGGACTCCAAGAAGCACTACAGCAAGACTTCTTCCAGCAAGCATAAGAAGAAGGAAAAAAGCTTTGTTGTTGAGACTTGGAGTGAGTCTGAAGAAGAGTCTTCATCTTCTTGATCCAGTGAAGATGAAGAAGAGGCCAAAGCTAGAGAGATTTGTTTGATGGCTATCAATGCATCAAGCAATTCATCAGATGCTGAAGAATCAAAAGCTTAGGATTCTGAGTCAGAAGAGGATCAGGTTATATCCTCCTTTGATTTTACTTCAGAACATTTTAAAACTACCTTTATGTTACTATGTAATGACTTCATTAAACCTGAGAAGGAAATCAAATTTCTCCGAGACAAATTATCTGAATATGATAATTTGTTTTTTGAAAACATAAAATTAAAAGATGAACTAGATATAGCTTCTGAACAAATCATTTCATTTAAAACTGAACTAAATGAGGCTAAGCAATTTGAAGAATTCCTGAATGGGAGAAGCATCAAATTGATGGACATCACAAGCACTGTCAATGCTAGACTTAATAGCAAACTGGCCTTAGGTTCTTCGTCAAGCCAGCCTCATCTTCTAAAGAAAAATATTCTTTCAACCCCTATTAAATTTATACTTAAAAAAGGAAAAGAAAACTTAGATGAAAATAACCAACAAATTCAAGTATTTCAGAAACATAAATAAAAGAGAGAAAATGAAAAACTTTAATAAAAACAATGTTCAATAGTTTTCGTCGAACCCAGATCGACGAAATGTATATCGTTCGTCGAACTCAGATCGACGAACTGTGAACGCAGATTTTTAAAATAATTATTCTTCGAATTGCGATCGACGAAATTAATATGGATCGTCGAACCGCTATCGACGACATAGGGGATCAGAAAATGAATACTTTCATTCTCTGAGCGGAGTTCGATGAACTCATCCCTATTCGTCGAACGCAGATCGACTGACTTTTCAGAATTCGTAGAACCCAGTGAACTTTAATACAAATTTAAATTATTTCAGAAACTTTTATCAACCAAGAGAATTTGTTAACCCCTTTACCTAGTGGATAATTCCACCTAAGAGATTTCATCCTCTAAGATATAAGAGTCAACCAGAATTTTCTTATATTTCTAGTTTTAAATTTTAAAAGAATCAAGGACCCAAGGTTACCTAGGTAAGGAACACCTGATCTATTTTTTTGATGCAAGTGAAGAACTATCAAAGGAAAAGTGGTACTTGGATAATGGGTGTTCAAAGCATATAACAGGAAGCAAGGACAACATAACAAACTACAAGTCAAAGCTTGGACTAAAGGTGATCTTTAAAGACTCCAACTATGGCCAAACAGAAGGCTATGTGAATGTCAAAGTTGGGGCTGTCACCTTCAAGAAGGTAGCCTATGTGAGTGGTCTAAAACATAACCTGATATCCATAAGCCAGTTATATGATGAAGGTTATCAGGTATCTTTTAACCAATCTTACTGTATTATTACTTCAATAGACAAGGAAATATTTATGTGGTTAATTACAAGTCAGCTAGTTCAGAAATTTGTTTGTTCAATCAGATTAGTAATAATAATGATTTATGTCAAAAAAGACTAGGACATGTTAACTTTAGAAATATTGTTATATTATCTAGGGAGAACCTTGTTAGAGGATTGCCTTCTGGCCCTTACAAGAAGGAAAGTCTTTGCAGGCCTTGTCAATTAGGCAAGTAAACTAAAAATAGTTTTAAATCAATTAATAAGAGTGATTCACCTTGAATCTTATATTTGCTACATATGGATCTTTCTTGACCCATTGTTGTACAAAGTGTGGGAGGGAAACCTTACACTTTAGTTATTGTTGATGACTTCTTTAGATTCACTTAGGTGTTCTTTCTGAGAAATAAGTTAGATAACTTTAAAGTTCTTACAGATTTTCTTAGGAGCAAAAAGATTCAGTACTATACTTAAGTTGAGTTGATTAGAAGTGATCATGGTACTGAGTTTGAATCTCTTCCTATGCAAGAATTTTATGATGACGAAGGAATCAAGCATTGCTTCTCTACTCTTAGAACTCCTCAATAAAATGGGGTATCAGAAAGGAAAAAAAAAGAACCCGTATTTAATCTGCATGGACATTGCTTGCAGATAATTACTTGCCTCTATCCTTTAGGGTAGAGGCTGCAAACACATCAAATTATGTTCTGAATTGAAGTTTAATACATAAATTTAAGGGCAAGACTTCCTATTAATTGCTCAAAAGGAAGCAACCTAAAATAGATTATTTCAGAGTATTTGGTTGTAGATCATATATACATAATATTAACAAGAAGCATCTAAGAATGTTTGAAGCCAAAGCTACAGAGAGAATTTTTCTTGGATATTCCCAAGTCAGCAAGGCCTATAGGGTTTTCAATAAATCAACTTTAAAAATGGAAGAATATGTACATTAAATATTTGATGAAGCTAACATGTTTTATAAGAAGAAGGATACTTCTACCAGATATTTATTGCAGGTACCCCAACAGTGTGAGAAATTGGATGATTTAAACCTCACCCAAGAGGTTATATCACATCCTTCTCCACAGGTTAATGAAGATAGTAAAGAAGATATTATTGAAATAATTGCTGAACCTACAACAACCAACATAATTCCACAAGAAGAACTAATTCCCAATGTTATTGTACAAACTCCTCCTACAAATCTTGTCACACTTAGAGATCACCCTATTTCTCAAGTGATTGGAGACATATAAGTTGGTGTGTAAACAAGTCATCAACTCAACCAATATTTGAAGTATGCTTGCTTCATATCTCAACTTGAGCCCAAATCCATAAAAGATGCAGAGCAAGATCCCCACTAGATTATTGCAATGCAAGAGGAGCTTAATCAATTTGAGAGATGCAGAGTTTGGGATTTAGTTCCAAGATTGAAAGACTACCCAGTCATTGGAACTAAATGGGTATTTAGAAACATGTTGGATTCTCAAGGATTAAATGTAAGGAATAAAGCAAGATTGGTAGATCAAGGTTATTCATAGAGGAAGGAATTGATTTTGACCAGACCTTTGCCTCTATTGCAAGGTTGGAGGCTATCAGAATATTCCTTGCGTATGTAGCCTATAAGAAGTTCAAAGTCTACTACATGGATGTCAAGAGTGCTTTCTTAAATGGTGAACTCAAAAAGGATGTCTATGTTGAGCAACCACAAGGTTTTATCTCTCCAACTCATCCCGCTTTTGTTTTTAAATTGCATAAAGCTCTTTATGGTTTAAAGAAAGCTCCAAGAGCTTGGTATGAGACCCTAGTTAGCTTTCCTTTAGAGCATAAGTTCTCTAGGGGCATTATAGATAGGACATTATTTTTTAGGCTTCATAAAAATAAAATTTTGTTAGTACAAATATATATATATGACATAATTTTTGGCTCTACTGATTCCAAACTTTACAAAAAGTTTTCTTACCTGATGCATTCCAAGTTTGAAATGAGTTGTATGGGTGAGATTTCATAGTTCCTTGGTCTTCAAGTGAAGAAATCCCCAGATGGGATTTTCATCTCCCAATCTAAATATGTTAAGGAGCTAGTTAAGATATTTTGGATGTCTGATGGCTCAGTAATGAAAACACCCATGACTTCCAATGCTGTGATTGATTCTGATGAACAGGGCAAGCTAGTTGATCAAAAATATATAGGGCTATTGTTGGGTCCTTATTATATCTCACAGCTAGTAGGCTAGATATAATGTTTGCTACAAGTCTTTGTGCTAGGTTTCAAGTAAAACCCTAAAGAATCTCACTTTATTTTACTAAAAAGAATTTTGATATATATAAAGGGTTGCCCAAATCTAGGACTCTTCTATCCAACTAAGTAAGAATTTTAATTAATTGGATTCTTAGATGCTGACTTTGTTGTATGTAGAGTGGACAGGAAAAGCACATCAGGAACATGCCAGCTCCTTGGTGATAGGCTTGTGTTTTGGTTTTGCAAGAAACAGACATCTGTGTCAACTTCAACTGTTGAAGCTAAATATATAGCAGCTGGCAGTTGTTGTTCACCAATTTTGTGGATTCAAAACCAACTCCTGGTTTATGGTTTTAATCTAAATAATTCAAATATATTTTGTGATAGTACTAGTGCAATTTCCATTTCAAAAAATCCAGTGCATCTTAGTAGGACCAAGCATATATAAATTAGGCATCATTTCATTAGAGATTGTGTGGACAAAAAGTAAATTTATCTTGTCTTTATTTGCACTGATTCATAAAGTGCAGATATCTTAACCAAACTTTTGGATGAAAAGAAACATTTGTTCTTCTTGAATCAGCTAGGTATGATAAATAGAGAAGTTTAATTTGATTTCTATCCAAGGTCAAAGAATTGATCACTTTTCGTCGAACGGAGATCGACAATCTTACTTTGGAAAATATTTCGTCGATTTAAGAAAGACGAACTATTTTCTCTCCTCTTCAAACTGAGATAGATACTATTATTTCCTCAATGAATTTTTTTCATCGACCTGAGTTCGAAGTTGTCCTTTTGCGTTAGACGGAGTTAACCATTTCATCTTTTGAATACTTATAATAGGGTTTTAATCAAACTCCATCCCGTGCTTTTCAATTCTCTTGCACTTGATCTCTTTTTGTTTTTTGTAGAGCATTGGCGACTTCTCCAGCACTTCTCACAACCATGAATTTCGATGCAGAATTTGATATCGACTTGGAGTCATTCTAACATTCCGATCATATATTCCAAGACATTCTGAAACTATTTGACGGTTCAAATCTGTAATTACTCATGACAACCAGGATCAAACTACCAGTAATAGAGATTAAGGAATGGGTTTTCACTGCACATATACAAGATTCTCAAGTTCTTATGGGTTTGATTTCTGGTAACCAGATTCCTCTTTCTGTAGAAGTTTTAACTGAAGTTTTTGGTTTTGTTAAAGGAGAAGATGAAATAGACTGATCAAGTACATAATTTGATGAGATGCTAGAAAGGTTATGAAAGTGAAGGGATAGATACTACTCTAGAGGGGGGTGAATAGAGTTATCAAATTTTGCACTTAGACAAAACTTAATGGTCTACCCAACTCCCTTGGAGTGAAGTGCGGAATGAAAAGATTATAGATAAGGAGATAACCCTAAAGCCTAACACAAGTGTTGTGCACAAACTCAAGCTAACTGTAATTACAGTTAAGGCTTGGAAAACCTAATCAGCAACTAGCAAACCTAGTTATATCTAATCACACCCACAAAGCAGGAATTAAATTAAGCAAGCCAGACGACACAAGGAATTTATAGTGGTTCCCCAAACAACTTGGGTACGTCCACCCTTCTACCAACAAGGTAGGAATCCACTACAGGTTTTTGATCAGGTGCCCTGCCACCACAAGATCTGCTTCAGGTAGATCCAGAAACCCTTTAGACTTTTGATCAGGTGTCTAAAAACCAAACACAGGTTTTTGATCAGGTGCCCTGCCACCAAGGGATACTTTTTAAGGGAGTAATAATCCTGTACAGGAGGGGGAAAGAAGGTTAAGATGTCTTCTCTATTTTACAATAGATTAGAGAAGCACAAAGACTTGCACTGAGCTAGAGAGCTCAAAAGAATCAAGGCTCCCCCTGGCTCAAAGAATGTCCAGGTGAAGTCTTGCTTCAGTGCAGAAACTCTTCAGTAAAAACTGAAGGAAAAACTATAAGAAGATATAAAATAATAAAATAGAAATCTTCTAGCAGCTATCTTCTTCTTCTTCTTCTTCAAAATAACTCTGAGTCTGAACTTCCTGGAAGCAGGAGAACTCAGGTTGAAGAAGAGCAGAAGAGCTTAACACTTCTCAGTTGAATGAGGATTGCTGAGAGCAATAAACTTGGTCTTGATGAACGTTTGAATGTTAATTGAATAACTCTTAGAATAACTGGTTAGCTAGCTGAAATCCTTCTCCAAAGGATTCCTTTTATAGCAGCAACAAGCAACGGCTCTTTTCAATTTGAACTGTTTGTCTTCTTCTGAAACTTGAAACCTGGGCTGCAAATATCACAAAGACAAACAAACTCTGCAGCAAAATATTCTATAAAAGGGATAAACCTTTTTCAAGGAAGCTGTAGGAAGCAATCTGATAATACATGTACTTAATAAAATCACATCAGTGACAAAACTCATTATAGCAGAAGGAAGACTTTTCAGTCTAACGGCTATAAAGGACTGACAACAGATAAAGTAAAATACACTGTCAACTAATAAGACAAACAACTTTATCTGAAAAGATTTGACTCAGGCAAAAGAGATGGAGCAGATATTGCCTGGAAATATTATCATAAAACAACTGAAATAAAATGCCAGATAATGTATTAATTTATTAAATAGAATAAATAAATACAAGATAAAAAGGCAAACAGAAAATGTCGAATGACCCTCGGAGATCGTCGACCAAAGCACGGAGATCGTCGACCTATCGGGCAGATAGTCGAACGATCCAGATAGTCGAACTATCAAAGAAGATAGTCGAACTACCTAGGCAGATAGTCGACCTATCAGAACAGATAGTCGATCTATCAGACAGTCGATCTATCCGGACAGATAGTCGAACTATCAAACACAAACAGATAGTCGACCTATCAAGCAGATAGTCGACATATCACAGAAAACAGATAGTTCACATATCAACAGATAGTCGACCTATCAAAACAAAACAGATAGTCGAACTATCAACAGATAGTCGAGCTATCAGATAGTTGAACTATCAGGATTGATAGTCGAACTATCAAAGACGATAGATAGTCGACCTATCAACAGATAGTCGAACTATCAAAGCGGAACCGATAGTCGACGTATCAACAGATAGTCGAGCTATCGGATAGTTGAACTATCAGGACAGATAGTCGAACTACCAAACCAAGCAGATAGTCGACCTATCAACAGATAGTCGAGCTATCAACGCAGACAGAGCGTTGACAAACTGATAGACGATAGTCGATCATCCGATAGACGATAGTCGAGCGACGTTCGACTATAGTCGAACGAAAAACTACTTAACCAAATTCTTCATCTGGAAAAGCGGGGACTCTACAGCTAGACAACTAACCATTGACCATAGATATTTCTTGGGTCAAGGGACTAAAAAGACAAGACTAAACTCAAATCAAACAAGGGTACCAACAATCTCCCCCTATTTGAGTTAAGTCTCTCAAAAACTAAAACACAGAACTAGCTATAGAACAATAAAATCAATACAGGAAATAGTTAAGCAACTAACTAGCAATTAACAATCAGTCAGATATATATAACAGCAGTCAATCAAAATTAAGAATCTACAGAATCAGGCTTGGGATCGAAAGAGCTAGGAACAAAAGAAACTTTTCGCAAGGGATCAATGGCTTCTTTCTTAGACATCTTCAAATCTTGCACGCCAATAATCTTCAGTTCTGCAGCCCTTGGAACAACTGCTTCTGGGTGTTTTTCCCTATATTTAGAAGGGTCAAAAACTTCAGGACTAACCTGGATTTTATCGAGTTCCTTCATTCTGAACTTTGACAATGTAGAAAGTCCTGCAGAGTCCTTTCCTTCAGCCTTAGCTTTCTTTATCTGGGCTGATCCAACAAGTTCTAGAAATCGAGCCATCCTGAAATCAGGATCTAACTCTTGGCTTTCATACACATTTTCAGATGATGTATCAATAGGCTTCACAGCTTTAAACTTAACAGATAAATCTAATAAACTTTCAGCTGTATCTTTAACTTCTTGAATAACTAAAGATGATGGAGGAGCAAACTCAGCAAACTTCTTACTGGATTTTTCAGAGAAAACAGTTCTTTTACCTTTTGAAATATCCTTAGCAACATGAACTGGTATAGCAGGAGAAACCTTTTTCTTGGGAGAAGGAGGAGGTGAAAATGTTGGCTTTTGATATACAACCTCCTTTACTTGCTCTTTAACCTCAGTATCATGCCTTTGAGTACCAGTATATGATTTGCCTTGGTGGCTTTGAGAACTTTTCCTTGAATGAGGCTGAGAAGGAGCAGATTTTGCAGATGGAGCAGATGGATTAGCAGATAAATTGCAGAGGCTCCTGCACTGGGAGGTGGAGGAGGAGGACCTCTAGGTGTCCATCTGGGAGCAGGACTATCATATCTCTTAGATTTCTTTCTCTCCTTTTGCTGGTTCTTGGAAAACCACATCCACTGATGGAATTCTTTCGACTTAGGGTCAATCCCTTTCAATATGTAATAGGGAATATCATTGTCTCGATTAGGAGGAGGAGGAGCAACAGCTTTCCTTTTTCTCTTTGCAGCTTTCTTTTCCTTAGAGTCCTCAGACATATCTGAATCATCTTCATCTTCAGAATGAGATAAGGGAGGATGATCATAAGGGTCATAGGCTTCTAATACAGCCTTTTCCTTTGCTTTCAGAGCAGCTTTCTCTTTTTCTTCTTCAATGGCATCCTGAGCCAGAAGAGAATCCAGATGAGGTCCTGGAGAGTCATCCCATACAGTAGATTTTTCATCTTGCAAAACTTTTTCTTTCTCTTCCAAAATATCTTGTACTCTTTACTGCCAGGAAGCTCTTGCTTTCTCTTCTTCTAAACTCAGTACTTGGTCTTTTCATCTTGACTTTTAGATTCAACATCTTCTATATCAGCTAAGAAAAGATCCAATTCTGTATCTATTTGCACATCTGACTGAGCTGGTTGAGCAGACTCAGTATCTTGAGCAGCAGGCAAAAGATCAGCTGGAACTTCTGGAGAGGGTTCTGGTACTGTCTTTATGACATCTGGAACAACTAAAACATCTGAAACAGATTCTCGAACAACTACTTCTACTTGAGCAGCTATATCTTCTTGAATATAATCTGTAGATTCATGAACACAAATCTGCTATATAAGCTAAAAACATCCCTTCTAGGTATTCACAAACTAGCAAATCAGTTGACTCGTCAATAAAACGGATGAGTGAATTACCTTCATACTTTACCAACTCCCAGGATTCATCTAGATAGGATGTAATAATAATGCCTTCTAGGAAACGGGCAACCAAAGGAGTGGTGAGATCTTCTAAACAAACTTTGACAATAAATTCTGTTTCCAATAGAGCATCAGCAATCTCTTTTTCAGATAACACTAAAACTGATTCTTCTTGAGCTGGAGCAGTCTCTTCTTGAACTGTCATCACTATGTCTGTCACCGCTGGAGGATCTGCTGGAGGGGAGGCTGGAAGCTCTGAGACATCTTCATAGAACATCTCCCCCTGCCTGATTTTAGTGGGAACAGAAACCAGGCCCCTGAAAGAAGAGGGCTCAGCAGAATTAGAGAGGGATTGGATGGTAGCAGTCAAAGTAGCAATGGAGGAAGCAAGTGGAGCAATTGCCTCTTCAATCATGATTTTGACTGAAGGGGTAATTAACTCCACAATGCTGGAAATAAATTCTGGAGTTATTTCAAAAGATGGTGGGGGAACTGCAGTGGATGGAAGATCAGCAGGAGGAATGTATTCCTGATGAACTGGAAAGCGAATTGGAGATAGAGAAGGAGAATGATGTGGAGATGGAGGAGGAGATGGAATGGGAGAATGAACTGGAGAAGATATTTCAGAAACCAATAAATCAAAACTGGGTTGAGATGTCCCAGCCAGATGAGATGGTATAGGAGATGCAGGAGGAGAAGGAATAACAACCGTGGTTGTATCTCGAACAGGAGAAGCAGAAAGTCGTAGTTCAACTGAAGTTGATGGAACTTCAACTGAAGTAGACTGCAGAGCAGAAGAAGATGATGGAAGAGAAGGATGAGCTGAGCCAGCTTCTAGAGGGTGAGGAGTGACTGAATCAGTCCTTGTGCTCTCGGATGCCGCTGGAGCAACCCCTGTGAGAGCGGGCTTCAAGAAGGTCCTCTTCCACTTGGAGAAGAAGTTCGGATCCATCTTCTTGCTGGCATTAATGGTTGTAGCAACTGAAACTAGCAGATGGGAATACTTCTCTTTCAGAAAAATCCCAATAACCCTGCCTAGGGTAACCTCTTTCTTACTGTTCTTCTTCCTTATCAAATCGAACAAAACCCCTGCCCAATTAATCCTTTTCTGATTTACAATTGCACACATCAGTGCAAATTGTTGTCTAGTAATGTTGTCATGGGCGGAGTGCTTTCCTAGAAGCACTTTTCCAACTATTTCTGCAAGGAACTTGATCTTGAAGGGAAAATTCACCTTGAGGAGCTTGGAGGGAATGCCTTCGGCATGTCCCAGCTCTAACAACATTCTTCCGAACTCTGGAGCATCTTGCTCAAATTCTTCTTCGCCATTAGTCAATCCAAATAAATCAGTCAAGACGGCGGGAGTCAAGATTACCTCTTCTCCGCCAATTGTTCCTGTCATTGAATCTTCAGTAGAAGATGAAGTAAATGCCCATTCCTTTATCTCTGGGATGTTTAACTTAATCCTTGTAGACATTAGTCTTTCTAACCCTTGATCTCTGCATAATTGGAGGATTTCCATAATCCCTGATTCACAACAGCTGAAGGCATCGAAGTCGACACTGAAACCTGCATCAAACTTCACAACTGCGAGCAATGCTAGAGAATTCGCCATTGAAGGAGCTGGAGAAGGCGCGAGAGGAACGAAGAAGACGAAATGGCAGAGAATCGCAAGACACGGAGCAAGCGGGAAGACGGAATGCGAAAGGACGCTCTCCGTCGACGATAAAAGCAAAGATCTTTTAACCTAGGTCGACTATTGGCTTTATATTAGACCGGAGATAGTCGATCTATTTAAAAGATACTGGACACGATGGTCGAACGGTCGTTCGACGATCGGTCCTGAAGTAGAGTAGTCGATCGATCGTTCGACTATTTCTGGCTTCTCAAACAGCAAGCTATCGTCATCCAGAGATCGACGATGAGCTCGACTTGTTCGACGATGGTCGAACGCCGGTCGACGATCTTCAATCAGATAAGCTTTCATCAACCATAGGTCGACGATGGGCTTGACCCAATCGACTATCTTCGAATGTCGTTCGACTATCTTCAAACAAGTTTCAACATTAGCAGATATAGTCACACTTAGTCTCTTCCATTGATCATGCCTAGTTGAACCAAAAAGAACAGATGCTTCTGTTCATCTAAGGGCTTGGTGAATATATCACCTCTCTGAAACTTAGTGGATATGAACTCAAGACAAATCTTGTTCTTTTCCACACAATCTCTCAGGAAATGGTGCCGAATCTCAATGTGCTTCGTTCTAGAGTGGTGCACTGGATTTTGTGCAATTGAGATAGCACTGGTACTATCACACATGATTTTGGTGTTCTTGTGTGAGTAACCATAATCCACAAGCTGGTTTTGATTCCATAGGATCTGTGAACAACAACTGGCAGCTGCTATATATTCAGCCTCTACAGTTGAAGTTGAGATAGAAGCCTGCTTCTTACAGAACCAAGAGACCAATCTCTCTCCCAAGAACTGACAAGTTCCTAAGGTGCTCTTCTTGTCAACTCTGCAACCAGCATAATCAGAATCAGAATATCCAATTAATTCAAAATCTGACTCAACTGGGTACCAAAGTCCTAGATTTGGACATCCCTTCAGGTATCTCAAGATTCTCTTTAGAAGAATCAGATGAGATTCCTTGGGGTTGACCTGGAATCTAGCACAAAAGCATGTAGCAAACATTATATCTGGCCTACTTGCAGTTAAATATAATAGGGAACCAACAATGGCCCTATAATTCTTTTGATCAACTGGCTTGCCGTGATCATCAGAATCAATAACTACACTAGTAGCCATAGGTGTAGGTATTGCTGAAGCATCAGCCATCCCAAATTTCTTTACAAATTCCTTGGCATATTTGGATTGGGAGATGAAGATACCATCAACATCTTGCTTAACTTGGAGACCAAGAAAGTAAGACAGCACACCCATACTACTTATCTCAAACTTAGAGTGCATCAGGTCAGAGAACCTTTTGCAAAGTTTGGGATCAGTGGAACCAAATATAATATCATCCACATACACTTGAACTAACAGGATTGTGTCCTTGTGGTGCTTGACGAAAAGGGTTCTATCAACTACTCCCCTAGTAAAGTTGTGCTCTAACAGGAAACTAGTTAGAGTCTCATACCAGGCTCTGGGGGCTTGTTTTAGTCCATATAGAGCTTTCTGCAACTTGAACACATGTGAGGGTTGAGTTGAAGAAACAAACCCTGGTGGTTGTTCAACAAACACCTCTTCCTTAAGCTCACCATTCAGGAATGCACTTTTGACATCCATCTGAAAGACCTTAAACTTCATGTAGGCTGCATAGGCCAAGAAGATCCTTATTGCTTCTAGCCTTGCAACAGGAGCAAAGGTTTGGTCATAATCTATACCTTCCTCCTGTCTGTATCCCTGAGCTACAAGCCTAGCTTTATTCCTTACAATAATTCCATTTGCATCCAACTTGTTTCTATACACCCACTTGGTGCCTATGATCAGTTGGCCTTTAGGTCTTGGAATCAAGGTCCAAACTTTACATCTCTCAAACTGATTGAGTTCCTCTTGCATAGCAATGATCCAGTGGGGATCTAGCTCAACATCTTTAAAGGTGAGGGGCTCAATCTGTGAGAGGAAACAAGCATGCATCACATCCTGTCTTAATTGGTGTCTTGTTTGCACACCAGCTGATATGTATCCTATCACTTGAGATGTGGGGTGATCTCTAAGTGTGACAATATCAGCAGGTGGGATGTGATCTTCAGCAATAGTTGGGATTAATTCCTCAGGAGGAATTTGATCTACTATTGGTGGTACAACAACAGCTTCTGCAATGTCTTCATCACTGTCTGATTCAGTGATCTGAAGAGTTGATAGTTGAAGAATTTCTTGAGTAGCATCAGGTACCTGCAATGAACTGGAGGAAGGAGAATTTTCCTTCTCCTTGTAAAACATCTGAGACTCATCAAAAGATACATGCACAGATTCTTCAATTTTACAGGTTGATTTGTTATAAACCCTATAAGCTTTGCTTACTTGGGAATATCCAAGCATAATTCCCATTGAAGCTTTTGCTTCAAACTTTCTAAGGTATTCTTTATTGTTATTATGAATGTACACTACACAACCAAATATTCTAAAATAATTAATTTTAGGTTTCTTTCCTTTAAGCAACTCATAAGGAGTTTTACACTTAAGCTTGTGTATCAGACTTCTATTCAAGACATAATTGGCTGTACTAACAGCTTCTGCCCAATAGGAGAGAGGCATATTAGCATCTGCCAACAATGTACTAGCAGCTTCAATGAGTGTTCGATTTTTCCTTTCAACTACCCCATTTTGTTGGGGAGTTCTAGGAGCTGAAAAGCTATGTTCGATACCTTCTCTCTCACAGAATTCTTGCATGAGAAGAGATTCAAACTCAGTACCATGATCACTTCTGATCAAGGCCACATGAGTAGAGTACTCAGTCTGCACACATAATAGAAAGTCTGTAAGGGCTTTGAAGTTATCAGCCTTAGTTCTCAAAAAGAAAACCCAACTGAACCTAGAGAAGTCATCTACAATTACTAAGGTGTAATACTTCCCTCCTAAACTCTGTACATTTATTGGGCCAAAAAGGTCCAGATGTAATAAATACAGGATTCTAGGAGAATCACTTTTATTTACTGATTTAAAAGAATTCTTGGTTTGCTTGCCTAGCTGACAATCCTTGCATAGGCTCTCCTCTTGTAGGGGCAAGAAGGTAAACCTCTAACAAGGTTGTGTTTAGATAACCTAGATATATTTTTAAGGTTAACATGACTAAGCCTCTTATGCCACAGAGAATTATTATTAATTGTTACTTCATTAAATAAACAGATTTCAGAATGAGTTGAATTGAAATCTACTAAATAAATATTACCTATTCTAATGCCTACTAAACAACATTATTATTTAAAGTAATATTACCAGAAAAGTTAGAAAATGAAACCTGGTAGCCAGCATCACATAGCTGGCTGACTGAGATCAAATTGTGCTTCAGTCCAGTCACATATGCAACTCTCTTGAAAGTAACATCTCCAATTATGATCCTGCCATAGCCTTCTATCTGACCACAGCTTGAATCTCCAAAGATAACCTTTGGGCCGAGCTTAGCTTTGAATTTTGACAGATGATTTTTATTTCCTGTCATAAGCTTGGAGCATCCACTATCCAAATACCACTTATTTTGAGTGAT
Source organism: Platanthera zijinensis (assembly GCA_039513925.1). Classification (NCBI taxonomy): domain Eukaryota; kingdom Viridiplantae; phylum Streptophyta; class Magnoliopsida; order Asparagales; family Orchidaceae; genus Platanthera; species Platanthera zijinensis. Next base: position 219,429,054 of record CM077078.1, read on the forward strand.
AGGATAGGCCTTCACCTGCAAGACATTCATTTAGACATTGTGGACCCAGGTAACCTTGGGTCCCTTGTTTTTCACATAAGAAAAACTGGAAATATATGAAAATGCAGGCTGAGGGTGATAACCTAATGGGTGAGATCTCCTAGGTGTGATTCTCCATGCAGATGATGGGTCAACAAACCTAGGGTTTCTATTTTCATTTAGGTTTTTACGGGTTTGATGATGATTTTGAAAATCATATTGAAAACGTCGATCAACGTTCGACGATGGGCGCTCAGATCGTCGAGCTTCGTTCGACCATTGCGCTTCCGATCGTCGAGCAGCGTTCGACGCTCTTTGTATTTCTTTAAAAAATTTCTTCCTCTTTTCTCTCTTAGCTTTATTTAATGTTTTATTAACTTGGTTTACTTGCTCAGTGTTCTTCATTCCACTAGCTGAAATGAAGTTCACTGGAGTTGAAAGATTATTTTTAAGAATAACTGGGGGTTCACTGGGAGAAGCTCCTAAGCCTAGTTTATTATTGCCTGACCTAGTGTTAGTCATGCTGGTTATTTCTAATAACTTAAGGCTTCTACCATTTAGAGATTCTTCTAACCTTTTAGATTTAGCTAACTCAATTTTTAGAAACTTAATTTCTTCACTATAATTAGGGAGATCTTCCTTTAACCTAATATTTTCAGTAGATATGATTTCTGATTCAGCTAGCCTATGTCTAAGTTCTTTAATCTCCTTTTCAGAACTAATTAAATCTAAGCATAAAGATTTAAAATCTAATTTGAATTCTGCTGAAGTAAAATCATAAGACGATAATACCTCATCTTCTGTTGGCATTTCTTCCTCTGAATCAGAACTCTTTGCAGCTGAATGATTGCTGCAGGCATCTATTGCCATCAGGCAAACTTCCTTTTCCTTCTTCTCTTCCTCATCCTCACTGGAGCTAGAGGAGGAAGATTCTTCATCAGAATCACTCCAGGTTTCAGCAATGAAACCTCTCTCCTTCTTCTTGTTCTTGTAGGAGGATGGCTTGGAGTGCTTCCTGTGCTGTTCCTTTTCTTTTCTCTTATCTTTGTTCTTCTCCTCTGGACAATCTTGTAAGATATGTCCAGGCTTCCTGCAACCATAGCAGATAATTTCTTTAGTAGGAAAACGATCATACCTTGGTTTGTCTTCATAGCGTGAAGACTTCTTTCTGAATTCCTTTCTCCCCATCTTGAGAAACCTCTTGGCAAATAATGTCATTAGCTCCTCATTGGATTGGCTGCCTTCAGAAGCATCAGCAGCCTTAAGAGCTAGAGATTGCACTTTTCTTGTTGGAGTAGGGGTCTTTGCTTCAGCTTCCGCTTACCTTGTCTTCAGCACTTGCTCAAAGGATTTGAGCTTGCCGAGAAGAGCTTCTGTTGAGATCTCTGTTGTACTTCTGGCTTCCTTGATGGGCCAGATCCTCAGATCCCATGTGCTAGGGAAGCACATAAGAATCTTATCATTGACCTCTGTCAATGATATGTCCTTGTCAAGGGTCCTCAGCTCATTGATGATTGAGCTGAGCCTTGTGTACATGGCTTCAACTGATTCAGCATCAGTTTTCTTGAAGTTCTCATATTGTGAGATAAGGTTGGACCTTCTGTCCTTCCTTTCATCAGCTGAACCAGTTACAATCTGGTTCAGTGTATCCCACATAGCTTTTGCTGAAGAGCAGTCAGCTACCTTCTAGAATACCTCATCAGACATTGTCTGAGCCAGAATATTCATTGCCTTGGTATCTGCTATCTTTGCCTTCTTGTACTCATCATTGTAATCTGGAGGAGGCACTGCACTCATATCAGATGATGAGGCAGTAGCAGCAGCAGGTGCTCTTGGGGGTCCTGACAAAATAGAAGCAAAGATACTTTCATCAATAGAATTCATATATAATTTGATCCTTGCCTTCCAGATGCCAAACTTAGCTAAGTTGCATGCTAGAGGTCTGGTGCTAGAATAATCCTTGGATTGGGCCATGATAGTGATAGTGAATATCTATAAACTTTGGTATCTATCAGGATCTTGTGACTTAGGTGTTAGCCTATTCAGTCAGTCAACCTCCCTCTGATACCAATTGAAAGTGAAGGGATAGATACTACTCTAGAGGGGGGTGAATAGAGTTATCAAATTTTGCACTTAGACAAAACTTAATGGTCTACCCAACTCCCTTGGAGTGAAGTGCGGAATGAAAAGATTATAGATAAGGAGATAACCCTAAAGCCTAACACAAGTGTTGTGCACAAACTCAAGCTAACTGTAATTACAGTTAAGGCTTGGAAAACCTAATCAGCAACTAGCAAACCTAGTTATATCTAATCACACCCACAAAGCAGGAATTAAATTAAGCAAGCCAGATGACACAAGGAATTTATAGTGGTTCCCCAAACAACTTGGGTACGTCCACCCTTCTACCAACAAGGTAGGAATCCACTACAGGTTTTTGATCAGGTGCCCTGCCACCACAAGATCTGCTTCAGGTAGATCCCGAAACCCTTTAGACTTTTGATCAGGTGTCTAAAAACCGAACACAGGTTTTTGATCAGGTGCCCTGCCACCAAGGGATACTTTTGAAGGGAGTAATAACCCTGTACAGGAGGGGGAAAGAAGGTTAAGATGTCTTCTCTATTTTACAATAGATTAGAGAAGCACAAATACTTGCACTGAGCTAGAGAGCTCAAAAGAATCAAGGCTCCCCCTGGCTCAAAGAATGTCTAGGTGAAGTCTTGCTTCAGTGCAAAAACTCTTCAGTAAAAACTGAAGGAAAAACTACAAGAAGATATAAAATAATAAAATAGAAATCTTCTAGCAGCTATCTTCTTCTTCTTCTTCTTCAAAATAACTCTGAGTCTGAACTTCCTGGAAGCAGGAGAACTCAGGTTGAAGAAGAGCAGAAGAGCTTAACACTTCTCAGTTGAATGAGGATTGCTGAGAGCAATGAACTTGGTCTTGATGAACGTTTGAATGTTAATTGAATAACTCTTAGAATAACTGGTTAGCTAGCTGAAATCCTTCTCCAAAGGATTCCTTTTATAGCAGCAACAAGCAACGGCTCTTTTCAATTTGAACTGTTTGTCTTCTTCTGAAACTTGAAACCTGGGCTACAAATATCACAAAGACAAACAAACTCTGCAGCAAAATATTCTATAAAAGGGATAAACCTTTTTCAAGGAATCTGTAGGAAGCAATCTGATAATACAGGTACTAAATAAAATCAAATCAGAGACAAAACTCTTTATAGCAGAAGGAAGACTTTTCAGTCTAACGGCTATAAAGGACTAACAGCAGATAAAGTAAAATACACTGTCAACTAATAAGACAAACAACTTTATCTGAAAAGATTTGACTCAGGCAAAAGAGATGGAGCAGATATTGCCTGAAAATATTATCATAAAACAACTGAAATAAAATGCCAGATAATGTATTAATTTATTAAATAGAATAAATAAATACAAGATAAAAAGGCAAACAGAAAACGTCGAATGACCCTCAGAGATCGTCGACCGACGCACGGAGATCGTCGACCTATCGGGCAGATAGTCGAACGATCCAGATAGTCGAACTATCAAAGAAGATAGTCGAACTACCTAGGCAGATAGTGATAATACGTTTTGTAGCCTAAACTATTATCGTATTTTATATTTTATATTGTACAAATTATGTCTATTATTAGTTTATTTTTATCCTTTTTATGTAAATTTTATTGCCACTAACTTTTTCCTGTCTTTTTGCCGGTTTTCAGAAAAATTGCCAAAATGGCCTGTCACGCCCCCCTGTCACGCCCTCCCTAGGCGTGACCTAGGGCGTGTCACCCGATCCCGAGGACACCTGATGGAAGGGACAGAAAACGGTCAAAACGGCTGTCACGCCCCCCTATCACGCCCTCCCTGGGCGTGTCACTAGGCGTGACCAGGGGCGTGTCGCCCTCTGCCGCAAAGCTGCCGCCGCATTAAATGCCCTTCCGCCTCAGCACGCAAATAGTACTGTCACGCCCCATGTCACGCCCGTGACATGGGCGTGACACCTTCCTTTTTCGGCGACTGACGGATTTCCGACCAATGATTTGGACATGACATGCCTGTCACGCCCCCCTGTCACGGGCGTGACCTAGGGCGTGACCACCGACGTACCGAAGCAATCATCCCTCCCGCCAGAATCCAGAGCCCGAGGTCAAATCCGTACCTGTCACGCCCCCTGACACGCCCCCCCCTAGGGCATGTCAGAGGGCGTGACCAACCCGAGAAATTTTCTATAAATTGAGCCCCCCTCCTCCCCATTTCAGCAAGCTTTGGTTGAGTGGGGGAGGTGCTGCCCCTTTGTTTCTTGATCCTTTTTCATGCTTTTTCTCTCTCTCTCTCCCCCTCTCTTTGTACTTTTTGGTTAACCCTAGTTTAATCTTAGTTTGTGCTAGCTTTTATTGTAATTTTCTTCTTGCTTAGTGCTTAATGTAGGGCTAGAATAGGGTTCAATTTTCATGCACTTGTAATTTTATTTTCATTAGTGTAACTTGCCCTTTTTCATTAATAAAATTGTTCTTCCCTTAGCTTGTGTTCTTCTTATGTTTTTCTACTCATCTCCCCCCTCCACTCCATTATGATTAACTAATCCTCCTTGTACTCAATCTTGATGATCCGAGGTTAGAGCGATTATGTTATGATGTTTTAATCAATCTTTTCTTTTTAGGTTAGGGCCTTGAATTACTCTTGATTAATCACGGGTTGGGGGTATATTTTCGATATATACTCTCCGCCTTTGCTTTCATTCTGGGCTAGCCGAGAGGCCGAAAGAATGAAGTGAGCATTCAAGAGTAAAGGGAGTTGTACGCACCCCTCGAGAGAGGCAGACGTCCAAATCTCCCGAATTGGAGTAAAATCCAATAGTGGGGTTCACCGCGTAAAGCGAGTTTTAGGCCTCCGATTTAGACGAGAGTCGGTCGGACCTTCCTAAACTCAGTTGGGCACGACTTCGAGAGAAGCGTGTTCAAGCTTTAGGAACCTCCACGGTCAAGGACCCTTATCCTATTAAGTTTAGATTTTTATCGCATTTTCTTAATCGTCTTTAGCCGAGGTGAATCTCGATCGGGTGCATTTCCATTTCATATTTTCTTCCTTTAGTAGTAAACTCCTATCTTGTGCTCTTTAATTAACTGCAGTAGTTTCCTTTCTAGCATAGTTCTTTTCTTAATAGCGTAACTTAATTGCGGTTGTTCTCTTTCTAGTTTGCTTTAATTTCTCCATTGCGCTTAGATTTTCTAAAACCCTAGTTTTTCCGTCGATAAGATAATAGCGTTCGTGTGAGTAAGCTTAGCCAACAGTTCCCGGATTTCAATACGACACTTGTGTCCCCTTGCTACAATTCGATAGGTATACTTGCCTCATCAGGTTGCTAGTTCGGTTGCGTTTATTTTCTTCGAACCCTAGCGCGCAACAAGTTTTTGGCGCCGTTGCCGGGGACCCAACTTCCGTTGATATTTTGAAAACACGAACCTATTAATTTTATCTCTTCTCTTTCTCATCCCCTTTTCTTTAAAGTTTTAAAAAAAAATCAAAAAAAAATTATCACCGCTCTTAATAGAAACCAACCTCACAATTTTTCTACGCCACCTAATTCTCTCGAAAAGGGCAAAGGGCTTTAAGCGCCACTGTCTTGTCTAGTACCTTGTGAACCCTTCACGGGGTAGTCCTTGGGAAGTTCGGGAGTTAATTTATAAAAAAAAAATCTATTTCAAAAAGAAAAAAAAAATTTTAATTTAATTTTCTAAATCTAGTTTTTCTTTCTAGTTTATCCTTTTTCTCTTTCTCTTCTTCTTTTCTGTTCTTTTAGTGCATGACCCGCGGGAGTCCGTCGGTTATTTTGGACTTGGACCACGAAATTGAGCGTACTCTTCGGAGAAGATCGCGATTTCAAGGTCCTACCATCCAAGTGCCGGTTGAGGACTCTGAGTCATTTAATACTTTAAGAATGGAAGAACCCAACGTAGATGAGGCCGTGCAAAGGACTATGTCCTATTATGCACGACCGAACCTCGAGGGAATAGAATCGAGTATAGTCCGTCCTACTATAGCAAATAATAACTTTGAACTAAAGCCTAGCATAATTCAAATGGTGCAGTAATATGTGCAATTTGACGGACTTCAAGATGAAGATCCGAACGCACATATAGCTAGCTTTCTTGAAATTTGCGACACCTTCAAGATAAATGGTGTCACAAATGATGTGATCAGGCTAAGACTCTTCCCCTTCTCTCTAAGAACTAAAGCTAAGCAGTGGCTTAACACACTTCCGAAAAATAGCATAACCACTTGGAATGAATTAACTGAAAAATTTTTGGCGAAGTATTTTCCGCCAGCTAAAACTGCAAAACTTAGGAACGACATCTCTGCCTTCGGACAAATAGACTCTGAAACCCTTTACGAAACCTGGGAGAGATTTAAAGAATTATTAAGACGATGCCCACATCACGCGCTGCCTGTATGGTTACAAGTGCAGACGTTTTATAACGGGCTAAATCAAAGCACGAAACAAATGATAGACGCAGCTTCTGGCGGTACTTTAAATCATAAGACCCCGGAAGCTGCTCTTGAGCTTTTTGAGGACATGGCCATGAACACTTATCAGTGGAATGTGCCTAGGTCCCGCCCGAACAAGCCTGCAGGTATCTATGAAGTGGACAACGTCTCCCAGCTCGCTCTGCAAGTAGAAATCCTAAGCAAAAAAATCACGGAGATGACTGCTGCCTCCGCCCCTCAGGTATGGGAATCTGCAACCCCTACTCCAGAACATTTAGATTATGTTAATAATTTGCCTAGAACTATTTTTAATAATTTTTCTGCTGTGAATTTTCATCCGCCTGGTTTTAATTTTACGAATAGTTATAACCCCGCTTTAAGAAATCACCCGAACTTTTCATGGAGTAATCCATCAAATGCGATGCGCCCACCTCCGCAAAATGATTTTTCTGCACAACCACCACCACCACCACTTCTTCAAAATTACCCAAAACCTCCGAGCTTGGAGGAATTACTTTCTAAATATATCACCACAAATGACGCTACCATAAGAACTTTAACCGGAAGCGTAAAAAGTTTAGAAAATCAGGTAGGACAGCTCGCGAAAATAATTTCTGAGCGACCCGCAGGGTCTCTTCCTTCCAATACCGAACCCAACCCGAGAGAGCAAGCGAAAGCTATAACTCTTCGGAGTGGGAAGCAAGTCTCCGATATGGTAAGTGAAGAGCCCGAGGCAAGCTCCGCTTCCGCTTTAAAAAATCAAAGCTTCGCTTCCGCTTTTAAAAATCAAAGCTCCGCTTCCACTTTTAAAAATCAAAGCTCTGCTCCGCTTCCACCCTCTGCTGAAGAAGTAATCACCCCCACTTTAGAAAATAATCTCACTCCACCACCCATCTTCAAAAATAATTCAACTCCTCCATACCCCTCTGAACTTAATAGACAACGTCAAGATGATCAGTACTCCCGCTTCTTAGAAATCTTCAAACAAATCCACATTAATCTTCCCTTCCACGAGGCTATTTCGCAAATGCCGAAATACGCCAAATATCTTAAAGACCTCCTCACAAACAAGAAGAAGTTAGAGAATCTTTCGCACGTCACGCTAAACGCCGAGTGCTCTGCCGTTTTAACAAACGATTTGCCAAAGAAAATCAGTGACCCGGGTAGTTTCTCTATCCCGTGTGTCTTCGGTGATCTCTTTGTTAAACACGCGTTAGCCGACTTAGGCGCAAGTATAAACCTGATGCCCTTTTCGTTGTTCAAAAAGTTAGGGATTGGTAGCCTTAACCCCACGCGTATGAGTATCCAGCTAGCCGATAGATCCGTCAAGTATCCGTTAGGAATAGTGGAGGACGTTCTAGTGAAAGTCGACAAGTTCATCTTCCCGGTGGACTTTGTCATTTTGGACATCGAAGAATACGTCGAGGTTCCCCTGATCCTTGGCTGACCCTTCCTTGCCACCTCCCGAGCCATCATTGACGTAAGCAATGGTAAGCTCTTTCTTCGAGTAGGCGACGACGAAGTCACATTTCCGATCACCCCTTCGATGAAGAACACCTTAGCGAACGATGACTCATGTTTTTTCATAGACGCCGTGAGTGATGATTCTTCCTACTGCCTCTCCGACTTTGAAAAAGAATTTTCTACTTTTTGCTCCTCTTCTCTTACAACAGAATCACTGCAAGGAAGTGATGAATCTTCTTATTGTCTTTCTGAGTTTGAAAAAGAGTTTTCTGATTTTTGTTCTTCCTCTTTCCTTACCACTGAATCTGTACAAGAAGCCGTCTTGGCTGCTAGCCCCACCCCTTATTACGTTCCTTATAAAAAAGTTTATGAAGATATTATTTTTGAAAAAGAAAGAATCTCAAAATCCTCTTATGAAGAACCCCCTACCCTAGAACTTAAAGAACTTCCCGAACACCTTAAGTATGCTTTCTTAGAAAAAGACTCCAAGTTACCAGTTATCGTTTCGGCCTACCTCACGGATACGCAGAACGATAAACTTCTTCTAGTTCTACGTAAGCATCGCCGGGCTATTGCTTGGCAAATTTCTGATATCAAGGGCATAAGCCCATCTTTCTGTACACATAAAATTTTAATGGAAGATAATTCGCGTAACTCTATCCAACCTCAGCGCCGTATAAACCCGAATATGAAAGAAGTAGTTAAGGGCGAGGTTATGAAACTATTAGACGCAGGAATTATCTACCCTATATCGGACAGTAAGTGGGTTAGCCCCGTTCAGGTAGTTCCAAAAAAGGGAGGGATAACCGTAGTTAGTAATGAGAATAATGAATTAATCCCGACACGGACGGTGACGGGTTGGCGTATATGCATAGATTACCGTAAGTTAAATGACGCCACCCGTAAGGACCACTTTCCTCTACCGTTTATCGACCAGATTTTAGAACGTCTCTCCGGCCATAGCTTTTATTGTTTTCTCGATGGCCTCTCGGGGTACTTTCAAATACCCATCTCTCCCGAGGACCAAGAGAAAACTACGTTTACTTGTCCCTTCGGCACCTTCGCGTACCGAAGAATGCCGTTTGGATTATGCAATGCGCCGGCTACATTCCAACGATGTATGCTCGCAATATTTGACAAGTACGTAGAAAGCATTATGGAGGTATTCATGGACGATTTCTCCGTGTTCGGCGACTCCTTCGATAGATGTTTAGAAAACCTCGAAAAAGTCTTAGAACGATGCGAAGAAACTAACCTTGCCCTAAATTGGGAAAAATGCCATTTTATGGTGAGGGAAGGGTTAGTTTTGGGTCATAAAATTTCTGCTAAAGGTATTGAGGTAGACGTTGCCAAGATAGAAGTTATTGAGAAGTTGCCGCCACCTACAAACATAAAAGCTATAAGAAGTTTCCTAGGCCACGCTGGTTTTTATCGTCGTTTTATAAAGGACTTCTCCAAGATCACTAAGCCCCTCACCCATCTCTTAGAAAAAGATGCTCCATTCATTTTTGATGACTCTTGTATTTCTGCCTTTGAATTAATGAAAGAAAAGTTAATTAACGCGCCGATTATGATAGCTCCGGTGTGGGACCTTCCTTTCGAGATTATGTGCGATGCGAGTAGTTTTGCGGTGGGAGCCGTATTAGGTCAACGCATATCTAAGAACTTCCACCCCATCTATTACGCTAGTAAAACCCTCACATCTGCACAAGAAAATTAAACCACAACCGAGAAGGAGCTCTTGGCTGTAGTATTTGTGTTTGATAAATTTCGCCCTTACATTACACTTTCAAAAATCATTGTTTTTACGGACCACTCGGCCCTCAAGTACCTTCTTGCCAAAACGGATGCCAAGCCTCGCTTGATTCGCTGGGTCTTACTCCTCCAGGAGTTTGACTTAGAGATCCGTGATAAGCGAGGAGCCGAGAACTTGGCCGCCGACCATTTATCAAGATTAGATAACCCCTTTATAGAAAAATTAAATGAAAAATCTTTTAATGACTATTTTCCTGATGAGAAGCTGCTTTTAGTTAATACATCTACTTCTCCTTGGTTCGCGCACATCGCCAACTATCTAGTGGCCCGGGTGCTCCCAAAAGAGTTCTCCCCTCAGCAGAAGAAGAAATTCTTTTCTGAGCTGAAGAACTACTTTTGGGAAGACCCGCATCTTTTCAAAATTTGTGCGGATCAAGTGATAAGGAGATGTGTTTCTTTTGATGAAGGAATTGATATTCTAAAACATTTGCATGAAGGTCCGACAGGTGGGCACTATCAAGCTGCTCGCACCGCTCATAAAGTGCTTTGCGCGGGTTTTTACTGGCCTAGCCTGTTTAAAGACGCGCAAGCCTTTGTGAGCAGGTGTGATAGTTGCCAACGGTCGGGCAATATTTCTAATAAAAATGAAATGCCGCAAAATTATTTCTTAGAGTGCGAAATTTTCGACCTCTGGGGAATTGATTTTGTTGGCCCCCTTCCTTCTAGCTTCAGAAACAAATATATTTTAGTTGCTGTTGATTATGTTTCACGATGGGCTGAGGCCCAAGCTCTTCCTACGAACGACTCCCGAGTTGTAGTCACGTTTTTAAAAAAATTATTTTCTAGATTCGGTACGCCACGCGCAATCGTTAGCGATAGGGGTTCCCATTTCTGTAACGCGCAATTTTCAAAAATCCTTACTAAATACGGCGTTACGCATAAACTATCCACTGCCTACCACCCCCAAACTAACGGTCAAGTCGAAGTAGTAAATAGAGAAAAAAAAAGAATATTAGAAAAGACTGTTTCAACTTCTAGAAAAGACTGGTCAGCCAAACTTGACGATGCTCTATGGGCCTACCGAACAGCGTACAAAACCGCCCTCGGATGTACGCCGTATCGGCTGGTCTATGGAAAATCGTGCCATCTGCCCATAGAGTTAGAACACCGCGCCTTTTGGGCCTTAAAATTTTTAAACTTCGATCCCCACTCAGTCGGTGACCTTCGAAAATTCCAACTAAATGAACTCGACGAGTGGCGCTCTTATGCTTATGAAAATAATAAACTTTATAAAGAGCGGACGAAGCGTTTACACGATAAACACTTAAGGCACCCTAAAAACTTTAAGCCGGGCGACCAAGTCCTTTTATATAATTCTCGTTTACGTTTATTTCCGGGCAAATTAAAATCTCGGTGGTCTGGCCCGTTTTCTGTTTTAGAAGTATTTCCTTATGGAATTGTTTTAATTTCTCACCCTGATAAGGGTAATTTCAAAGTGAATGGTCAGCGTCTTAAACTGTATTTTTCTGGTGATGATGATGTCAGTCCAAACACTATTAAGTTTCTGCTTCACGAACTTTAATCTTGAACTTTTTATTTTTTTTGCTAAAAACAATTTTATTTCGGGACAACAATATTTTTGGACAATATTATTTTTTTTTGATGCGTCGAGCTCAACGACGCTTTAACCAAAGGGCGCTCTTGGGAGGCAACCCAAGTTATCTTTTTCTGTTTTCTTTATTTTACAATTTTTGCCTCGGACGGCTCCGACAAGCTGAAGCTTCTGCGATCGCCTGCTCCAACATTGCTGAATCCATCACAAAGTCCAAAGAAGACATTCGGGGAGCGACATCACTCAGCTTTCGCAGCAAATAAATCTGGGGAAGTACCTGTATTTCAATTCTGTCTTTCAATTCTGTACTTTATTTTTCTCTCCTTCTCCAATCCCCTTCTTTAGCCATTGAGGACAATGTCTGTTTTAAGCTTGGGGGTGGATTTCCTCCTTCATTTTTGCGTAGTGTAAATAATCTTCTTTTTGTATATATTGTAAATATTTCCAAAAAAAAAATGAATATCTTAAAATTCCAAAAAAAAAGAGAAAAATTTTCCAAAATCAAAAAAAAAAGAGAATATTTCTCAAAATAAAAAAAAAATATATGTGTGTTTTTGAATAGTTTAGACATTTTGGTATTTCAATAGTACCCCTAGTTTTTAGTTTTGTTTTACTCAAAATCTCCTATAAACAACTTAGTTAATTATAATATTTCTAATCGTCCTTTTTAATTATGTTTCACAAGTAAAATGTTGGTCATGCTGTGTTTCTAATTCACGGTAGCATGTTAAGGTGAAATATTTTTCTAAAACTCGCATTTCTATTATGGTTTTTTGTTGTTTATTTCCTTTACTTTCTTAAAAATTCATCATCCACTATTTTCTTTTTCGTTTTTGAATAATTTTTGTAAAGTCAACTTTTGAATAACGTAGTAGATGTGAACGATCCAAGTCACCTATTATTTCTATTTTCAAGTTAATTTCATCAATCTTCTTTTATAATCTAGGACTCGCTTTTTGAAAATTTTTCAAACCTTTGTTTTAAATAAATTCAAAAGCGTGAAAATGATTTAGGCCATTTTTGTTTTCGTTTGAGCTTTCCTGCCAACCTAAAAAAAAAACTTTTACCACTAGTTAGCCGTTTTTGAGCCTTTTTTCGATTTCATTTGATAGCTCCTCCTTTCATTTCAGTTTCACCAAAGCCAAAATTTCCAACCTATCGAATCACACTAGCCTTTTTGAGTTTCATAAATTATTTTGATGATTTTGATAGGGTATTTTGTGATTTTGTTTTTTTTGTGGAGAAAGGTTTTCGAAAAAAAGGAAGTATGTTCAAAAGTGATGTTTATTTTTGTTTGGCCAACTCAAAAAGGAAAATAAAAATATTTATGGCCTTTGTTTTGAAAAAAGGGAAAAAATGGAAAAGAAAAAAATGAAAAAGAAAGAAAAAAAAGTGTGTATATATTTTTATGAAAATTTTTGAAACTCTTTGCTTTGGTTTAGTGTGATTTTAAAACCTTCACGTTTATCTTTGAATTCCGCTCCTAATCATTTTCCTAAACCAAACGTTTCTGTCCTATTTAAGTCCTTTTGATTCACGCTTTTTGATTTTTTATTTAACAACTAAGAAAAGAAAAACAGTAAATCAGTTTTAGTTTTAGATTTAAACCTAGATTTTTGATAATTAAATTGATATAATTATAATACGTTGCTTGGATCTAGTAACAACTCAATGCGTGTTTTTCATTTTCGTTGCTTTACTTAAGTCCATTTAAAAAAATCTCGTTAAAATTTTGGATGATTTGTTTTTATTAAGTAAAGTTTTTAAAAGTTTTACCATACCTAAATAATTGTTTTAGACTAACATTTCACCTTTTCCCTACTTAGAATTTCGCATAGTACTTGTGTAGGCATAATTAGAACTTTTTGATTAGTCCTTTTTATAAATATCTAGTTTTTATATTTTTGCTTGGGGACAAGCAAAGCTTAAGCTTGGGGGAATTTGATAATACGTTTTGTAGCCTAAACTATTATCGTATTTTATATTTTATATTGTACAAATTATGTCTATTATTAGTTTATTTTTATCCTTTTTATGTAAATTTTATTGCCACTAACTTTTTCCTGTCTTTTTGCAGGTTTTCAGAAAAATTGCCAAAATGGCCTGTCACGCCCCCCTGTCACGCCCTCCCTGGGCGTGACCTAGGGCGTGTCACCCGATCCCGAGGACACCTGATGGAAGGGACAGAAAACGGTCAAAACCGCTGTCACGCCCCCCTGTCACGCCCTCCCTGGGCGTGTCACTAGGCGTGACCAGGGGCGTGTCGCCCTCTGCCGCAAAGCTGCCGCCGCATTAAATGCCCTTCCGCCTCAGCACGCAAATAGTACTATCACGCCCCATGTCACGCCCGTGACATGGGCGTGACACCTTCCTTTTTCGGCGACTTACGGATTTCCGACCAATGATTTGGACATGACATGCCTGTCACGCCCCCCTGTCACGGGCGTGACCTAGGGCGTGACCACCGACGTACCGAAGCAATCATCCCTCCCGCCAGAATCCAGAGCCCGAGGTCAAATCCGTACCTATCACGCCCCCTGACACGCCCCCCTAGGGCGTGTCAGAGGGCGTGACCAACCCGAGAAATTTTCTATAAATTAAGCCCCCCTCCTCCCCATTTCAGCAAGCTTTGGTTGAGTGGGGGAGCTGCTGCCCCTTTGTTTCTTGATCCTTTTTCATGCTTTTTCTCTCTCTCTCTCCCCCTCTCTTTGTACTTTTTGGTTAACCCTAGTTTAATCTTAGTTTGTGCTAGCTTTTATTGTAATTTTCTTCTTGCTTAGTGCTTAATGTAGGGCTAGAATAGGGTTCAATTTTCATGCACTTGTAATTTTATTTTCATTAGTGTAACTTGCCCTTTTTCATTAATAAAATTGTTCTTCCCTTAGCTTGTGTTCTTCTTATGTTTTTCTACTCATCTCCCCCCCTCCACTCCATTATGATTAACTAATCCTCCTTGTACTCGATCTTGATGATCCGAGGTTAGAGCGATTATGTTATGATGTTTTAATCAATCTTTTCTTTTTAGGTTAGGGCCTTGAATTACTCTTGATTAATCACGGGTTGGGGGTATATTTTCGATATATACTCTCCGCCTTTGCTTTCATTCTGGGCTAGCCGAGAGGCCGAAAGAATGAAGTGAGCATTCAAGAGTAAAGGGAGTTGTACGCACCCCTCGAGAGAGGTAGACGTCCAAATCTCCCGGATTGGAGTAAAATCCAATAGTGGGGTTCACCGCGTAAAGCGAGTTTTAGGCCTCCGATTTAGACGAGAGTCGGTCGGACCTTCCTAAACTCAGTTGGGCACGACTTCGAGAAAAGCGTGTTCAAGCTTTAGGAACCTCCACGGTCAAGGACCCTTATCCTATTAAGTTTAGATTTTTATCGCATTTTCTTAATCGTCTTTAGCCGAGGTGAATCTCGATCGGGTGCATTTCCATTTCATATTTTCTTCCTTTAGTAGTAAACTCCTATCTTGTGCTCTTTAATTAACTGCAGTAGTTTCCTTTCTAGCATAGTTCTTTTCTTAATAGCGTAACTTAATTGCGGTAGTTCTCTTTCTAGTTTGCTTTAATTTCTCCATTGCGCTTAGATTTTCTAAAACCCTAGTTTTTCCGTCGATAAGATAATAGCGTTCGTGTGAGTAAGCTTAGCCAACAGTTCCCGGATTTCAATACGACACTTGTGTCCCCTTGCTACAATTCGATAGGTATACTTGCCTCATCGGGTTGCTAGTTCGGTTGCGTTTATTTTCTTCGAACCCTAGCGCGCAACAGATAGTCGACCTATCAGAACAGATAGTCGATCTATCAGATAGTCGATCTATCCGGAAAGATAGTCGAACTATCAAACACAAACATATAGTCGACCTATCAAGCAGATAGTCGACCTATCACAGAAAACAGATAGTCAACCTATCAACTGATAGTCGACCTATCAAAACAAAACAGATCGTCGAACTATCAACAGATAGTCGAGCTATCAGATAGTTGAACTATCAGGACAGATAGTCGAACTATCAAAGACGACAGATAGTCGACCTATCAACAGATAGTCGAACTATCAAAGCGGAACCGATAGTCGACCTATCAACAGATAGTCTAGCTATCAGATAGTTGAACTATCAGGACAGATAGTCGAACTACCAAACCAAGCAGATAGTCGACCTATCAACAGATAGTCGAGCTATCAATGCAGACAGAGCGTCGACCAACTGATAGACGATAGTCGATCAGCCGATAGACGATAGTCGAGCGACGTTCGACTATAGTCGAACGAAAAACTACTTAACCAAATTCTTCATCTGGAAAAGTGGGGACTCTACAGCTAGACCACTAACCATTGACCATAGATATTTCTTGGGTCAAGGGACTAAAAAGACAAGACTAAACTCAAATCAAACAAGGGTACCAACAGGCTAGGTCATTCTATAGGAAACCCTAACATCCAACTCAAGAAAAATTTATCTATAGAATATAGATACTTGGTTGATGTAGTTGTAAAAGAATTGTTAGGAAAACATTCTGCACAAGATCATATTACCAGGCACTAGTTCAATCTGATGTGTGCATTGGTTAATAAGAAATCAAAAAATTGTGGAGTAATTTTATTTTAGATGATAAAAAGAAAAATCAGTAAGAAGAATGTGTGTTTTGGAAGGATTTTGGGATTCATTCTACAAGCCAAGGTTCCAGATTTATTGGTCTCCCAGACCATTTTTATTAATGCCACAAAAATGCTTTATTTTGCCCTATTTGGAAGATGGGAGAGGGTAATCACCAAGCCCTCCAGGGCCTCCTCTTCCAGGTTAAATTCTGAGAACACTAGGGCTAATTCAGCCACCTCCCCAACTCATGAAGAAGCCCCTGCTCCACCTTTCTCTCAAGGTCATCCTCCATCTCCAACTAATTCAATATTTCCTTCATTAACTCCACTTCAAAAACTATTTACCTACACTCTTCTAGTCTCTGCATCACAACCTCAATCTCCAATTAACATTTTTGAGGATACACCACCATCTCCACCTCCTCAATCTCTAATTACATCTCACCTTGATGACATTCCATCTACCTCTACCCAACCAAATTTCAATCTGTTGTCATCTCCATCTCCACAACATTCACCCTTTTAGGATCAACTTCCAGACACCATCCCTCAGTCAAATCTTCCATCCCAAATTCCATCCACATTTCCAGAAATCCAACAAACAGACTTCCCTCATGATTCTCTGTCTGATCCAATTGTGTTCACCAATCCACCTATACCCCGTCTTCTCTTGAACCCCTATATTTCAATAATTCCAACAAATCATTCGATTTCAATCTTCAGTCATGAATAATCTTCTATCTATTGCCTGAGACCTTGATGGAAGTCGAAATATTTAGACTGATCTCCTAAGTTTGGAGTAAGAGCCCTTAGCCTTTGGAGAGAAGGATGGTTGTGTATTGATAGCAAAACTTTTGCTCGTGAAGCATTGAGGGAAGTGAATGGTTGATGTTGGTGATGCCCTCTAGCCCATCGTGAGTTGACACAGTATGAGTTGCTCTTATGGGAACTCACAGTGGTGTCAACCCCTGCTCTCGAAGTCTCTTTGATTTGCTTCTGAATTGTTGGCGGTGTGCTTCAATTGCATTGCCAATGGTAATTTGGGCGTCGATCCGTCGAACAAGATCGGGATAGCTGGGTATACTATCTCGTACTATTTTGGAGTGGAAGACACCAGGGCAGAGACCTCCAAGAAGAATTCTCCGTAGGAGTTCAGTTTTTATCCTAGGTGTTTGTCGTGCCTCAGTAGTGAAATGAAAGAAGAAATACATAAGGTTTTCCCCTACACTTTGACGGATACACAACAGGTGGGAAGGATCGTAAATTGTCCGTAAATTGCCGTGTTAGTTTTGCAAATTCCTTGATTTCTTTTAGAACCCCACCTTGTTTAGGGTTGATTTGGACTAGGTTCACTATTAGGACTCTTAGATGACCTATAATTTATAGTCTAGCGTCATAAGTCTTTATCAGACTCTAGTTCAAGTCAGCATACCTAGAGTGATTGGTTTTCACCTTCAGAAGGATTAGAGACAAAAGACCATCAGAGAAAAGCAGTTTTTTAAGAGCATAAAAGTCGTTCGAAGATTGCTGAACTAAGCTTGACTTTTGTCAATAGGAGATCGACGAACTAAGTTCTTTATTTGAGCTGAGTTGAACGAAATCCTAACTAATATCGACGAACTCAGACTTCTTCTTTGATCTGAGTTCGATGAAATCTTAGCTGAGATCGACGAACTCCGATCTCTTCCCAGAAGTTCAGCGCGATGAAAAAACTATCTAAGTTCGATGATCTTTGAGCTCAGATTGGGAAGTGAATTTTCTATTAAGAGATCTTGAAGCTCAGCTCGACGACAAAGAGGTTTTAGTTAGACGAACTTGGATCTCAGATCGATGAACATTTCCAGAGTTTGACTAACTATATCCAGGTTCTGTTCGACTATTTTCCCTACAATTTTCCAGTATTCACTAAGGCAGTTTGATTTCAAAATTTATTATTATATGCCTATAATGATCTGATAATTAATGCTCTATATTCTCTAAAATATATCCATTCCAAGGCAGCATTAATTTTGGTATTCACAGAGTAATTATTTGGCTTATTTACTAGGACAGTTGAGGAAAAAAATTAAAGAGATTTTTTAGCAGTTCAAGTCCCAAAATTTTGGCAGTCAATCAAGGATTGTATTTAAAATTCAAAGGCTGATTTCTTCAAGGAATATAAAAGACATTTTTTAGAAGATTGCAGTTATAGAATATATAGAAGCTAAAAAATTGTGAATACACAAAACTGAAAGAAGAACACAGCTCTCTTACATTTCAGTCTTCTTCAGTTTTGCTTCAGGACTTTCAAGAGACAAACAATCTTCATCAGTCTAAAAGTTTCTTTAAGATCTTCTACAATTTAAAGGCCTACAACTTGATCAAAGCTCTCATTCTCCTGAACTCTTCTACATCTCAGGAGGAGTTTTGACAAGAACAACATCCACTAGTCTTCTCAGTACTTTGAGAAAGAGAAGACAACATCATTTTCTTTTTAACTTTCCTGTACAAAGGGTTTCTAACTCCTTTCAAAAGTTATATTTTGGTTATCAAGTCTCCTAATCAAAAGACTTGGTTTGGTATTTGGGAACCTGGTCAAAAGCACAAAGGGTTGCTAGATTTCCCTTGAAATAGATCTTGTGGTGACAGGTCACTTGAGCAAAAACCTATGGTGGCTGGGCACCTGATCAAAAACATATAGTTGATTCCTACCAGTGTGGTAGAAGAGTGGATGTACCCAAGTTTAGGGGAACCACTTTAAAATCTTTGTGTCATTTGGGTTGCTCTATTCTTTTATTTGATGTGTTGTGATTGTATTTTTTTTATTTCTCTCTATACATACAGATATCACTTATTTTAATTCCGCAATTAAAACAAATGAAAGTTTTTTAAATACTCTATTCACCCCCCCCCCTATAGAGTTTAGACAGATCTATCCCTCGCTTTTAATTTCTCCCTCCTTTAGGGACATGAACCATGCATGATCTTATACTTTCAAAGTTTCCTGGATAGCTTGACACAATAGTTGATCTGCGGTATTTCAAAGTTGCATCATGATTGTGAAGTGCCTGATATTCTCTGACAGGTCTCCTATTCCGTCGTATGTCTCGATCTTTGGGAGCTTGATACCCTGAGGGATTGGGTGTGAAAGAACCTTATGTGTGAATGACGAGCAATGATGGAGAGGGCGAATTATAAAAGTGGCACACTGCTTGGCTCACTCGCAATGATGTGAGCCTTTCATCGAGGCCCACTACTTTAAGGAAGTTGTAGTGATTTTGAGCTTCAGGTTCTCAAGCAGGACAGGCTTCATGGCCTTGAATGTCAACGCAAGGGGATTTTTCTTCAAGCATGTTGACGGGTAAGTGAGGGTGAACTAGACCGACTTGCCTCCTAAAGGTCATCCCTATTATAGTGTGGGTAACTTCTCCTGCCATAGTCTCTAGTCATGAGTACCATTATGTTGAGGGTACTGTCTTTTGTGGATGTTGGGATCTCGCATCCCACAGACAGCGCCAAACTATTATGGCCAAACTCGACGCCTCGATTGGGTTGGATAAAGTTGGACTATCTTTGCCTATAGAGAGGTCGAGCGCACAAAGAGTCAATGAAAATAGAAAGCTAACAAGGTAATTTTTTGACATGGAAAACCCTGGAAAGAAGTGAAAGACCATGAGGTCGGATCTGTGTCGACCAAACCTCAACTACGTTTGAGTGTTATTACAGGGCTTTTTCAAGAGCACGAGGGCGACAAGCCGCCTCTAGTTATAATTATTTGGTAGAGAGAGAGAGAACCTGGAGGGTAATTGGCCACCGCTCATAGGGCTAATTATTTAATCGTGTGCTATGAGGAGCGATGCACTCATTTTATTCTGTAGTCTTCTATTAACTTCTGGAGACGGGAGCAGTTTGTTGTACTTGTTTTGATGTCTGGGGATTTAAAGCTCATGCGATGTGTCGGGCATGTCCTATCCTCTGTGGATTGTATCTTATTGTATTTGGAGGAGATGAGAATTGTTGACTCTTGGTGGGCTCATTGCTGAGATGCAGGTGTTGAATACTTGAAGAAGTATTCAGAGAGGAACACACAGAGGTGTGTTTGGGGTGGACTTGATGGCAGAGCATGCAGAGAGCTAGCTGATGGAGAGCACGTTGGGACCTTGCTGGAGGAGCGGGCGTAGAGTGTTTGTTGGTAGAGAGCGTGTGGGTCACTTATTGATGGAGACTGTGCAGAGCGCTTTTTGGCATATGGCATGAAAGGAAGAGATGCGTGCAAGAGCAAGTAATGAGATAGCATGTGCGGGAGCGTGCAAGGAAGAGTTGTGCGCGAGAGATCGAAAGGAGGCGGAACATGAGGTAGCTTGTGAGGAAGGCACACTAGGGAGCGTAAGGAGGCGATGTGCACAAGGGTTCATAAGGAGGTGATGCATGTAGGAGTGTTTAAGGAAGAAGATGCATGTGGGAGTGCGTAAGGAAGAGATGCACGCTAGAGCGTGCAAGGAGGCGGCACATGCGCGAGCGCATAAGGAAGAGATGCACGCGGGAGCGCGTAAGAAGGAGGCGTGCGCGGGGGAGCGTAACGAAGGAGAGCTGGGGTGCACAAGTAGGCGATGCATGTGAGGGTGCGTAAGGAGTTGACGAGAGTGGGAGCACACAAGAAAGAGGATGCACACTGAAGCGCGGAAGGAATAGATAAGCGCTAGAGCACACAAGGAGGCGGGGCGCGGGGGAGCACGCATAGAAGAGATGTGAGCGAGAGCGTACTAGGAGGTGGGATGCTCGGGAGCATATAAGGAAGAGATGCGAAGGAGGAGGAGGCACGTGTGGGAGCGCGTGAGGAAGAGATGCCCGTGAGGGCATGTAAGGAAGAGAAATGGAGGAGAAATAAAATTCATAGGAGGATTTCCTGGGCAAAAAAGATGGAGATCTTCGAAGGAGGCATCGAAGATGAGGTAGATCTTTAAGGAGCGCTTGAAGATCTTTGAAGAAGGTGAAGGATATGAAGGAGGAAGGAGAGAGAAAATTCGTAGGAGGATTTTCGAATGATGGAGAGAATGAATATTAAAGGAGGATCTGGGGCCTTATTTATTGTCTTTATGGATGGATATGGAGGTTATGTGGGTATACGCAGGCCGTAACCACCATGATCGCTATTAATAGGCCGATTCCTTGACAAATTTATACTAATAATATTTAATAATTATTTTACCCGTAGACCGATTTATTTTTGGCAACGCTTTTTCCCCATTACAAGAGGTCATGCAGGTGGTTATGTGGGCGTTACCCACATAACCGATGATGAAAATCGGGGAAGCGTGATCAGACGGCAGAGAATACACGTGATTGATGATGGGAGGCGGTGACGTTAACAGGTAAGATTGCTCCATCGGGGCGAGGCCGACTGACTGAGGGGAACATGAACGCACCCCTTTGTGGTGCCGGCAGAAGATGTGATGCGAAATATCCGCCCACCCCAGCCTGGAAGAGGTTTCCCCTATTTGGATCGGCTGGTGTTGGAAGGATAAGTACGGGCTACCTCACGGGAGCCCGTCCAGGGAGAGCAACGACCGCCCCTTTTTAGGGGAGGCCAGCGGCGGACGTGCGGCCAAATAGCTTCCCGTTAGGAACACCGCCCCAAATAGGGGAGGTGCCGCCCTCCTTAGAAGGAAGACCGATCGCGCTAACTGTATGGCCGAGGAAACAAGAAGGTCGGGCGGCTTGAGAGCTGCCTTGACGGAAGAACGTTATAGTCCTACACGCACGTAGGGTCGTGCGCGCAGGCGTGCATAGAGGCGCGCCCCAGGTTCGCACATGTGCGACCGAATGCACGCGGACACTTCGCCCTACGCGAGCGCTTCCCAGACGCACGTGCCCCCCTACGCACACGCTCCCCCTACGCGCGTATATGGTAGAAGACTACGCGGCGCGCTACTTGGGATCAAGAGGGGTTTTGCTGATGGCCAGGGGTTGTGCTCCCTCGGATTGTGGCTCGACCGGATCTAGCATAAGGTTCCCTATAACTTCTATTTCAAATTTAGGCTATTTTCCTTTTTATATTTTATAAAAATACGAGAAATTATAAAAAATGTAAATCTAATTTTTTGTTAAAGGGCTATGTTGTTCTTTCATCTCATAAAACTGTCCAGTACCTTGCATGCCTATCATTTGGTAGCCCTTGAAAAGTCCAAGTTTTATCAAAAATATTATTGTATTTATCCTATTTAAATATAAAATTTAAAAAATTTATTAACTTAATAAAAATACTTATTATCTAATAAAATAAATTTTAAAAAGATTAAATTTCGCCAAACATTATTTTTACCTAAGCAAGCAAATTTTATTTATGAGTTCTATTTATGTGCTTTTTAAAGAATTTTCTTTTATGTATTTTTTATATTATATTTCTCTTCAAAATTTGTTTGTTTTAATTTTGAGAAAAATTTGACTTAATGAATTTTTTATTATCTTGATTTGTTTAGAATATGTTTTAGTTTTATTTTCTTTCTTTAAAATATCATAATTCAATTTTGTAGAAACTATGCTAAAAATCTTTAGATTTCACATATATTAATTTTACCTCATGGATTCTTAAAAGTGCTCAAATTATTTTCTATGCTTTCAAAATATTTGTCTTTGGAACTTTACATTTTGTAAACCCTACCCCTCCCCCCCCCTTTTATCCAACCCCTTTGTATGGAATATAAAAAAAGTTAAAACTTCATATGTTATGGAATTAGAGGATAAAATTCATCATTCCTAAACAAGTGTACCCAAATTAGTTAAAAGATTATATGGCATGGAGATTAGAGGATAAAATTCATCACTCCTAAACATATACATTTTGATTATTTAGAAGAAGAAGAAAAAAAAGATTGAAATGAGAGAATAAAATTCATCATTTCCCAAACAAAGTAACTTCTTCTATATCAATGTTACCCCCTATAGCCAATTTCATTTGCTTATCCAAGATTTATATCAGAAAGCTTAGTTAATATTTTGTAGTTTTCTAAAAGTTTCTTATGCAGTTTAAAATTTCTATAATTTTAATCTTAGAATATTTTCCTTAATTCAATGCAATTTTTATTATTAAGATTTAGATTGAGAATCTTTAAACTAATATTTATTCTAATCATTTTACTTTATGAATTTTGAGTTATTTCATATTAGTCTTAATTTTATTTTGTAAATTTTTTGGATTTAAGTCATATATATTTATAATACAAAATTTTGTGTAAATCATTTTGGAATGTTGTATGAATTCTTCTCAAACTTATGAAATAGTTATGATAGGGATGAGCAAAAGATTATCTATGGGGGTATTTAATAGTATGGTATTTAATATTATTTTTGTATAATATTTAGTATTAAAAAATTAAATTTTGTTTTATTTAATTATAATTATATAGCCTAATTTCTCTTCTTCTTACATTTTTGGTAATTCTTGGCTGCCAATAACAATTTGGAGCTCACGCCTTTTTTTGGAGAAAAAGTTGAACATTTCTGCAAAAATCCCTGATACACGCCCCCGGGTCATGAGCATGACCTGGGGGCGTGACCTCGGTCATGGATCCTGACTCCCCTAGAAGCTCTAGAAAATTCCTTCCATTTCATTTTAAAGTTACAAGCCCCTATCACGAGCGTGACTGGTAGCGTGACTGCGGGGCATGACCTTAGTTTTATGGGCATGACTCAGCATTAAATGAGTCAGTTTTCGCCTCCAAGTCATTTTAGATTATATACTCTGGTCAAAGGCATAACAAGGGGCATGACCTCTTCCGTAACTGCAAGATTAACTCCAAATTGTGCTATTTCCCATAGTTACAAAACCCAGTTAATAGACGCCCTAGGTCACTGGCATGATTTAGGATGTGAACCATGATTGATGAATTTTTGCGATTTTTTTCCAAACATTCTCGATCTTTCAAGACAGCAGTTCCGTACCTCACACGCCCAAGGTCACGGGAGTGACCTAGGGGCATGACTTCAAAATTTTCTAGCTTTAAAAGCCCAACAGTTGTCGTGTGATCCCGATCAAGTCCTTGCTTTGACTTGGATCATTAATACTTAGTTTTCTATACTTTTATTTCATATTACTTCTTATAATGCAATTTCTAATCCAATATTAGATTACAGTTTTTCATTCACTTGCACTTTTCTTTCCTAGTAATAAAATTGTTTTTTTTCTAATATGTCGAACTAAATTTCTAGCATTTATTGAATGACCTTCTAAGTAATTATATTTTGTAATATCTTTTTCATTGTTTTTTATTGTGAACGATTTTTCTACTTTTAGTAATTTTTCTTCTAACTCCAAAGTGGATTATTCTTGGTGGGAATATAACCTGGATAGTTACCAGAGCAATAAACATAATTATTTAGATCTGAATTTTTTTCTTCTTTTGGACCACAGGCCTCTTCACCAAATTTTGTGGAATTTTCTCGATCTCAATAAGATCTAAGATCCCAAAATTGAAAAGGGAGCAATTTTTCTTCCAGAGTTATTTCTCCATCTACGATGAGATTATTTATAGAAGAACATGAATTTTCATGTAATCCCATTGTTTCTTATTCACAAGATTAAGAAATTTTGCTTTACCAAGAATTTATGAATGTTATTGGCATATCTTACGAAATAGGGAGGAAAAACTTTCTTCCCCTACTCTGCTCGACACATCTTATATATGAAATGGATTTTCACAAAATTCTCCTATTTTGTTGAAAATGAAATTCATGAACATTTTTTGTCCGAAGATTTTATTTTTCTTTGTAATTAACTAGAATTGTAAAATTAAATTTTATTTTAAAAAGTAAAAAATTTGTACATGATCATTTTCAGTCGCTCAAAACTCCTCCATGATAATTGTTTTTGATTCACTTACTTTTAATTCTTTTTATCCTAAATATTGTATGTCACCCAGTTTTTCACCTGTCCGAAGAATTGGAACGCCAAAGCTTGGAATTGGACCGGGCACACAAACAGTCAATGAACACCAATAACAAAAGACAAAAGTTTTTTTTATGTGGAAAACTGGAAAGGGTGAAAAACAACGTGGTTGGATCTGTATCGAGCCAAAACCCACTATTTTGCTTGATATTACAAGAGTTGAGACAATTCCTCAGAGGGTGGCAGGCAGTCTCTCCATTACAAGTACATAGTATGACAGTAGTGGAAAATAAACTAAATCCTTGGAGCCTAGATGTCAGCAATTGCTAAGTCTACAGAGCCTCGATGGAAGCACTCCTACTGAGTTGGAGCCTTCATGAGAGCACTCTAGTTGGGAAGAATCGCTAAGTCCACGGATCCTCGATGGAAGAGCTCTTACTAAGTTGGAGCCTATAAGAGAGAGCTCATGCAGAGAAGAATGCCGAGCTTTGGATGCCTCATGATGCCATTGCAGTATATGGGGAGCGGAGAAAATACTGAGCGGAGAAACGATCTAAGTCTCAAATTCTTGCCGGAAAACCTCAAATCACTCTATACTTTAAAGTTGTTTATCTTCAAATGAATACCTGAGGGCCTTTTTAAAGTTTTTTGGAGGGATATGCTTAAAATTGCGTTAGGCAGAGTTTGTGCTAGTAATTGGTGTCGCTCTGTTTTTGTCACTTGGATCGCCAATTTTAGTGAAAGGACGAAACTACCACCCCAGGCAGTTCAGGAAGCCCGGGAAAGGTGCCTAATAAAGGCGGTGGCCCGAGGGGGCGAGAGTTGTCGTGGCACCGGCTGTCATGTGCGCGTGTATGGCGCGCACAGCGCGCGCGGTGCTTTATGTGCCAACATTTTACTCTGCGTTACAATCCTAAGCCAGCATGTTATTTTTAAATCACACACAAAAGAATGGGCAAGCTCGTGACATATTAACTATTAAGCATGCACTCGAGTGGGTGTTGTGGCGTGCAAAGAATATGAACATGATAATATAAAAATGAAATAAAATAAAAAGTACTTCTAGTATGTTATGCAATGTTCACATGCTTGCATAACATGCAATACAATGCCCTTCACTAGATGTAATCCAAACAATGCGAGCAACTGATAAACATAAAGATTAAAAAAAGTGTTGGGGAAGAGGAGTTACCCATGCTCAAAAATGAGCATACCAGAGGATTACAATAATTCTAAACCATTTTCCACCAAATAACACAACAAATTTACTTTCAAATGTGTATGCACCACCTGCAGAAATAACTCCAAGCACAAAAAACATAGTACTAAAAAAACAAAATAGCATAAGGCTATACTACACAACTATAGATGATGGGCCACATCACCAAGATAATAGAAAGTACTAGATAGTCAGTTAAAAAAATCATGTCCAAAGACACCCTTGGGTCAAATCCCCAGCAAAATAAAGAAAGGATTAGACAAATATCTCAAAAAAATAAAAACAAAAAACTAAACAAAAGTGAACCACTAAAAACCCCAGAAAACCCCGCAAGATAATAGGTAGAACTCTCACTACTACAGAGGTGCAGACTGCGGGGGAGAAAAAGGAGGAATATGACAAAGCCACTACTGATACTGCACAAAGGAATGCCTTGCTGTCTTAGGAAAAGCATCCAGATCCAAATGTGCCCCAATCCTAGAATATAACACGTACAACCTAACCATAAACTCATTCTGGCAGTGGATCCACTCAGTAATAGCAGGAATCTATATAATGCCCCAAATTTCTCGTAGCCATAGTGTGATTCTGTGAGCTATTGCGCGACAGAATCTTGGCAGAGGTAGCGGCAAAGCCTTCGGTAAGCTATCGCTCGGTGGTAGCTATACCGCTGGATTTTGCATGGCCATATTGTTTGGCATAACTCTCAGTGAGTCATCGCGCGATAGTAGTTGTTTTCGCATGATGGTAGTGACTAGTATCATAATTGGTGCACTCGATAATGCGTGGCGATAGTGACTAGTATCATAACTTGTGCACTCGATACCGCAAGGTGGTAGTACATACCGCGCGACGGAAGAAGGTATGTAATGGCATGGACACATGTCGACCTGTGATTGGAGGTCTTGGGTGGTGGGCGCGTGAATCAAGACATCGATTGAGGTACTGAGTGGCGTTATCTAGTTACCGTGCGGCGATAACCAAGTTTAAAGCCTAAGAAGTTAAGTTTCGATTAATTCTCTTGTGGCTTCCTTCTTCCAAACAGTAGGTTGAGAAGAGAGCGAAGGAGAGTGGGCGAAAGGAGATCTCATCGTCGTTTCTGTTCTGGAGCTCAGAGTCACGAGCTGAGTTTAGATCCATGGAGGTAAGTCCATTGCGGTCAATTTCATCTTGCTAGATTCTCTCACATTGAACCAAAACGAACGTCAAGGGTAATGATCCTTCTTCTTAGACAAATAAATTTCTTTTTTTGGCATGAGAGGGTAGACGATCCACGAGAACATGGACGTGGTTCTCCCGATAGGTGGATATTTGTATCCCAATTATCTTTGCATTTAGAATACGGAATCGAAGTATTAAATAGGCATGTTGTGTGAAGCCCATCCAGACAAGTTGGTCTGGATTGGTGATGATTGTTTTTATGCCGGAGAAGACTCTGTAGTAGCGTATAAATTTCATAGTTTTGGGGGGTGCAGATGACAACAGAGAGAGCACTGGAGAAGGAATCCAGGAAAACACCCTTGTAGAGGGGAATAAGCAATAGTATGTCCCCTTCCCCGCGGTGGTAGCTCCAAGTGAGATATGTTATGTGAGGCATATCTCGTGGACACCTGGTGGCCTTTATTTTGTGAGTCCTATCATGTGGAGACCTTGGGACCAATTGGTGAGGCCTATCTCTTGAAGACCTGGTGGAAAATTTGTTGAGCTGAGAGCCGGTGTGGCCAACCTTAGGCGACCATGAGTGCTAGCCTAGGATCACAACAGTTTATGTATCGTACAGAAGGGAAATGGGATGCTTTCCCATATCGTGGATTACGAGCCTCACAATTTGAGCACGGTAAAGAACTGAACTATGCCCAACCCTATGTCAATCAACTTGGAGTGAGTTTGTTTGAGGTTCGCGAGGATCACCTTGACTTTGTAATTGTATATGGGCATAGTCTTTTGCTTCGGCCCAAAAAGACTAGAAAGCTGAAGTGTTGCTGACAGTCATAGAGAATGGAGGTGTGATCCTTTGAGGTCCTGTGTAATAAGAATATGGTCTGAGATCATGGAATGTT
The DNA here is from genome assembly GCA_039513925.1 of Platanthera zijinensis. Taxonomy (NCBI): domain Eukaryota; kingdom Viridiplantae; phylum Streptophyta; class Magnoliopsida; order Asparagales; family Orchidaceae; genus Platanthera; species Platanthera zijinensis. The sequence continues at coordinate 219,457,149 of CM077078.1, forward strand.
GGATGTTCGTGCCAACATATATGGTGAATGGTGCTTAGGTTGCACATTCTGATTGCCAATATGTATATTTGCTAATGCTTGTAGGGAAGGAGCACCACCACCCCGAGTGATGGGTCGGGTTATTATAATTTGGTCAGCTAATGCTGACCATTGAATTGATTTCCTCTGCTGGGGTGAAATGGTTTCGTGCTGGTGTAGCCGAGCAGAGAAGAAAATATCGAGATTGCAGCCCATGGAGGCTAAGCCGGCCCTCGAAGGCCAAAAAGAAGTGTGTTTACTTTCACTGTTTCATGTATGGCTGGCATGCATCCAAAGTATGTAAACACTTTCATTTGAGGCATCATTTGTTGGGCCTTAAGGACATAACTTTTGTGTATTTGGTTTATCATTCATGATTTAGGGTAGTGGACATTCATATGGTTGGGTTCTAAGTGAAATCTTAAATTACTTCTGCTACAATGCACTCTGAGTTAGGATGCGTTTATGGATTATGGTTTCAATCAGTAACCTCACTAATTGTTTGTAGAATATGATGTGGGGCCCCGCCAGACCTTCTGTTATATCCTATGTGACGGATGAGGGTGTTACAATTTTGTATCAGATTCTATTGTCAGTCTTTCTTATTCAAATTCATGGACAAATTCTTTTAAGGTGTGCTGAGCACATGTAATTGCATTACCGTTATAACATGAAAGAACCCATGAATGTTTACTTAGGAGTGAAAATACACATATTTGAGTAACATGCGTGTTCCTTTGATTGCTTTTTGGCAATATCTTTGTCACCTAATTAAGTGTTTCACGATTATAGGTGACTATGAGTGGTGTAGAGCATTCTCAACCTCAACACTCTGCGGAGAGTATTGCGCCAAACGACGTGTTTGCGACCCCTCTAGTGTCTACTAATCATGAAGAGAATAAAAACCGAACTAGCAATCCAACTAGGCAAGTACACTTATCGAACTGTAGCTAGGGGACATAAGTGTCGTATTAAAATTCGGGAACCATTTAGTAATCTTACTCACATGAAAAATATTATCTTATTGAAGGATTGTTTTAGGGTTTAAGAGAAAGCTAATTACGATTAAGAAAAGAAATATTGCGCTAAAAAGAGAACTACTTGTAGTTAAATAGAAAGCTACAAAAATTATTACAACAAGGGGTTGAAATTATGAAATAGTAAAGTACTCGATCGGGAATCACCTCGGTGAAAGTTGAATAAAAAATACGATAATAAACCCTAACTTAATAGGGTAAAGGACCTTGACCGTATATGTTCCTAAAGCTTGAACATGCTTCTCTTGAAGTCAGGCCCAACTGAATTTAGGAAGGTCTGACCGAACTCTCGTCCAAATCGGATACCTAAAGCTCGCTTTACGCGTTGAAACCCACTATTGGATTTCACTGCAATCCGGGAGATTTAACTTCTGCCTCTCTCGAGGGGTGCGTGCAACTCAATTTAATCTTGAGCTTTTACTTCAAACTATGAGCCTATCTGCTAGCTAAGAGTGAAAACAAATATGGAAATTATATATTGATGATATAACTTCAAACATGATTTTTCAAGAGTAAATCAAAGGCCTAAACCCTAAACAGAAAAATGAAACTTAAAGCCTCATAACTTAATAAACTCGAACCTCGGATCATCAAGATTGAGTACAAGGAGGATTAGTTAATCATGGAGAAGTGGAGGAAGAGAGATTGGTAGAAGAACATTATGCAAACAAAGTAAAAAGCAGACACTCTATATTAATTCTAAATAGAGTTACAACTTCGAATAAAGGAGTACAAGTGCAATGAAATTAAAACCTATGCTAGCATTTACATAAAACTATTAAAGTAATTACAAAAACAAATACTAAAGGAGTACACTAAGCTAGGATTAAAAATCTTAAAATGATAAAGTGGGAGAGGAGAAGCATGGAAAACTCTAAGAAACAAAAGGGCAGCACCTCCCCTCTCAACCTAAAACTTTTTGTTTGACACAAGGGAGAGGCTTGAATTTATAAACCTTTTTCGGAATGGTCACGCCCTACTGTCATGGCCGGGGAGGGTTTGTTAGGGGGGCATGTAAGGTATGGGGTTTACCTCGGGAGCTGAATTATGACGTAAATGTAAATTTCTTATATACGTCGGTGGACACGCTCTAAACAATGCCCGTGTAGGAGGGGCGTGTAAGGCACGTCAAGTCACAATAATTGTTCAAGAAACCGGAAGTCATCAAAAAGATGGAATATGCCCCAGGTCCACGCCCGTATAGGGGGCGTGTCATTATTGTTGACGTGCTGCAATGGAAAATATTTAAATGCGGTAGTAGGCTTCGGGATGAGAATGACACACCCAGAGACAGGCCCACTAAGGGCGTGTCGGGGGGCATGTAATGTGTTTTTCTTGGGATTTGGGTTCTTGCATCAACCTTCCTCGGGATCAGGTTATATGCCCGGTGACATGCCCAGGGAGGGCATATCAGGGGGGCGTGCCAGCTCTTTTTGGCCTAAAACTTAGAAAATCTGCAAAAAGAAGTGAAATCATTAGTGGCAATAATATATACAAAAGGAGGTCAATATGTAATCTTACAAGACACGATTTGTGTATTAAAAACCCTAAAAATACCATAATAGTTTAGACTACAAAACGTATTATCGAATTACCCCAAGCTTAAGTTTTGCTTGTCCAAATGCAAAGATATAAAAAAATAGCTAACATAAAAAGTTACTAATTAAAAAGTTCTAATTATGCTTACACCAGTACTATACAAAATTTTAAGTAGGAAGAAGGTGAAACGTAAACATAAAACAATTACTTAAACATGGTTTAACAATTTATAAACTTTACTAACGAAAATAAATCATCCAAAATTTTAACAAAATTCTTTAAATAAATTTAAGCAAGGGAATGAAATGAAAAAAATGCATTGAGTTATTACTAGATTCAAGCAACACATTATGACTATATCAATTAAATAACAAGAATCTAAATTTAAATCCAAAACTAATACTGATTTACTTTTCTTCTTTACTTAGCTAATAAAAAAAATTCAAAAGCATGAATCAAAAGGACTTATTAGGACCTAAATGTTTGGTTTAGGATTATGATTAGGAGTGGAATTCAAAGATAAATAAGGAGGCTTAAAAAACACACTAAATCAAAACAAAGAGTTTTAAAAATTTATAAATAAAATATTTTTCTTTTTTTTCATTTCCATTTTTTTTTCTTTTTAAAACAGAGGACATAATTAATTTATCTTTTCATTTCGAAATTTGTCAAACAAAGTTAAACACTTCTTTTGAGCATACTTTTTCAATAACTTCTCCAAATATATCACAAAATAACCCTATCATAATCATGAAAATTTTTTAATGAAACTCAAAAAGGATAGTGTGATTAGATAGGTTGGAAAATTTAGCTTTGGTGAAAATAAAATGATAAGTGGAGTTATCGATTGAAATTGGAAAAATACTCAAAAGCGGCTAACTAGAGGTAAAATTTTTTAAGTTAGCAAGAAGGCTCAAACGATAACAAAAATGGCCTAAATCATTTTCATGCTTCTAAATTTATCTAAAGCATATTTTTGAAAAAAATTCAAAAAGCAAACCCTAGATAATAAAAGAAGATTAATTAAATTATCTTGAAAATAGAAATAATAGGCGTCATGGATCGTTCACATCTACTATGCTAAGCAAAAGTTGACATTACAAAAATTATCAAAAAAAAAGAAAATAGTAGATGAAATATTTTTAATAAAGTAAAGAAAATAATGAACGAAAACCATAATAAAAATGCAAGTTTTAGAAAAAATGTTTCCAATTAACGTGCTACGGTGAATTAGAAACACAGCATGGCTAACATTTTACTTGTGAAATATAATTAAAAGAATGATTAAAAATATTATAATTAGCTAAGTTGTTTATATGGGATTTTGAGAAAAACAAAACAAAAATAATGGGTTTTATTTAAATACTAAAAACCATTTAAACTATTAAAGTAAAAAAAACAAATAGTATGTACTTTATTTTTATTTGATTTTGAAATATTTTCTATTTTTGGATTTTTAAGATATTATCTCTTTTTATATGATTTTTCTTTTGGAAGTAAAAGGAGAAAGAACTAAATAATTTTTGATTAATTTTTTCATGGAAACAATACAAAGAAAAAGAAAAGGAGGAAATCCTCCCCAATGCTTAAAATGGACATTGTGCTCAATGGAGAAAGGAGGGGAAGGAGAGAGGGAAATTAAAACATAAATGTAAGTACAGAATTGAAAAACAGATACTTCCACGGATTTATGCATCCTGAATGTTGATTGATGACACTCCCCAATGCATGTGCTTTGGATCATTATGAAAAATCTTATTTGGACTTTGTGAGGGATTCAGCAGCATTGGAGCAGGCGATCGTAGAAGCTTCAACTTGTTGGAGCCATCCGGGAAAAAAATGTAAAATAAGGAAAACAGAAAAGTAACTTGGGTTGTATCCCAGGAGCACCCTTTGTTTAAAACATCATTTGAGCTCGATGCAACCAATTAATATTGTCCAAAAATAATATTTAATGTTTTTAACAAAAATAAAAAGTCCTTAAGTTATTTAAAGTTCGCGTAGAAGAAACTTAACAATGTTAGGACTGACATTATCATCACAAGAAAATTAGAGTTTAAGACACTGACCATTCAAATCGAAATCACGTTTATCAGGGTGTGAAATTAAAACAGTGCCATACGAAAAAACTTATTTAACAATAAACGACCCAGACCATCGAGACTTTAGCTTGCTCCGAAATAAATATAATCGAGAATTATATAAAAGAACTTGGTTGCCCGGTTAAAAGGTTTTTGGGTGCCTTAAGTGTTTGTCGTGAAAACGTTTCGTCTACTCATATAAAATTTGTTTTTTTCGTATGTATAAGAGCGCCACTCGTCAAGTTTGTTAAGTTGAAATTTTTAAAAATTGCCGACAGAGTGGGGATCAAAATTTAAAAACTTTAAGGCCCAAAATGCACGGTGTTCTAATTCTACGGGTAAATGGCATGCTTTTCCATAGACCAACCAATATGGCGACATCCGAGGGCGGTTTTGTACGCTGTTTTGTAGGCCAATAGAGCATCGTCTAATTTGGTTGACCAGTCTTTTCTAGAGGTGAAAACAGTCTTTTCTAAAGTTCTTTTTATCTTTTTGTTCACTACTTCAACTTGTCTGTTAGTTTGGGGTGGTAGGCAGTTGAAAGCTTATGCATAACGCTGTATTAAATAAGGATTTTTGAAAACTACGCGTTACAAAACTGTTAACTCCAATCGCTAATGATGGCTCGCGACATACCGAATCGAGAATTTTTTTTTCAAAAATGTAATTACCACTCAGGCGTCGTTAGTAGTTATAGCTTGGGCTTCAGCCCATCGTGAAACATTATCGACGACAGCTAAAATGTACTTATTCCCGACGCTAGAAGGAAGGGGGCCGACAAAATCAATTCCCCAGAGGTCGAAAACTTCGCACTCGAGGAAATAATTTTGCGGCATCTCATTTTTATTGGAAATATTTCCTGACCGTTGGCAACTATCACACCTACTCACAAAATCTTGCGCGTCTTTAAACAGGCTAGACAAGTAAAAACCCGCCCAAAGGACCTTATGAGTGGTGCGAGCAGCTTGATAGTGACCTCCAGTCGGTCCTTCATGCAAATGTTTTAAAATATCTCATCTTTCTTCAAAAGAGACACATCTCCTTATCACCTTGTCCGCACAAACTCGAAAAAGATATGGGTCCTCCCAAAAATAGTTCTTCAACTCAGAAAAGAATTTCTTCTTTTGCTGAGAGGATAACACTTTCTGGAGGAAACGAGCCACTAAATAATTAGCTATTTATGCAAACTAAGGAGAAGGAGAAGTGTTAATTGAAAGCAGCTTCTCATCAAAAAAATAATCAATAAAAGAATTTTCACCTAAATTTTTTATATACAGATATCTAATCGTGAGAGATGGTCGGTGGTCAAATTCTCGGCTCCACGCTTATCACGGATTTCCAAGTTAAACTCCTGGAGGAGTAAGACCTAGTGAATCAGGCGTGGCTTGTCATCTGTCTTAGAAAGAAGATACTTGAGGGATGAGTGGTCCGTAAAAACTATAATTTTTGAAAGCGTAATATAAGAACGAAATTTATCAAACATGAAAACAACAGCTAGTTGCTCCTTCTCGGTCGTGGTATAATTCTCTTGTACTGATATAAGTGTTTTACTTTCATAATAGATGGGGTGGAAATTTTTAGATATTCGTTGTCCTAGTACGTCTCCCACCGCAAAACTACTCACATCGCACATTATCACGAAGGGAAGGTCCCATACCGGAGCTATCATAATAGGGACATTAATTAACTTTTCTTTTATTAATTCAAAGGCAGATATACAAGGTTCGTCAAAAAAGAATGGGGCATTTTTTCTAAGAGTTGAGTAAGGTGTTTTGTGATTTTGGAGAAGTATTTTATGAAGCGGTGGTAGAAACCAGTGTGTCCAAAGAAACTTCTTATAACTTTGACGTTCCTAGGCGGTGGCAGCTTCTCGATAACTTCTATCTAATCTATGTCTACTTCAATTTCTATTGGAGAAATCTTTTGACACAAAAGTAACCCATCTATTGGAACACCCTATTACTAATTTTGGTCAGGATCACTATGTCAATAGGATTGTTGCTTTGACCTTGTTGTATAGAGAAAAGGTCAACAAGTTAGGTCTAAGGCTTAGGACTTAGGGTTGAAGATTTCCCCAAGACCTCCTAGTTTAGATGAGAAGCCAAGAAGAAGAATTCAAGTCGTCGTCGAGCTTAGATCAACGAAGTGTCGAACCAAGTTCCACAATCTCCAAGTTCAGGCTGACAGAGCGTCAAACTCAGTTCGACGATCTCTGAGCTCAAATCGACGAGGTGTCGAACCCAGTTCGACGATCTCTGAGCTCAGATCGATGACTTCTGTCCAAGTCAAATTCCAATATCTCTAAGCTCAGTTCGACGATAGTTGTGCTCAGATCGATGATTTTATTTTGAGATCGACGATTTCTGGGATTTTTTCAGCTTGTTAAGGATTTCAAATCAGAGCATTTAATGAAGAAGATTTCTAGATGTTATTATAAACCTGGAGCAAGTTTCAAGGAAACAAAGAAGGAATATACTTAGGGTTATTTCTTCCAGAGACAGTTGACAATTAAGGAAAGCATTTATGACTTTGCTAACGGCTATTATCAAGATTTGATGACTGGAGTTCTCATTATCATCATTCTGAGAGAACAAGAATACACAGTAGTTCTCATAGAACAAGATATATAGAAAGAAATAGGGGATCAAAAACTCAAAAAACTGAACAAGTTTTCTTTCTGATTCCTGCTGATCAAAAGCTTTCTCAAGTCTTCATCTTCCATACTCCAAACAATAAACATTTAAGTTCTAGCTGAAAGTATCTAGTGCTGCAGCAATCATTTCATTGAAGACCCATCACCCTTGCAAAGCTTCCAGTTCCTGAACTTTTGCTACATCTCAGGGGGAGCTTTGATAACATCTCATCCACTTGAGCTTCTCTTTGATAGTTGACAAAGAAGACAACTTCACCCCTTTTTCTTTTCCTTTCCTGTAAAAGGGTTTTTAAACTCCCTTCAAAAGTTGTGCTTTGGTTCCCGAGACCTGATCAAAACTCAGTGGTGGCAAGACACCTGATCAAAAAATCTTGTTTAGTTTTTGAGCACCTGATCAAAAGCTCATTGGTGCCCAGGACACCTAATCAACTCATCTTGCAGTGGATTCCTACCAAGGGTGGTAGAAGAGTGGATGTACCCAGGCTTTGGGGAACCACTATAGCTCCTTGTGACTTCTGGATTTCTTGCTCTTTCTTGCGCTGTGTGCTGTGAATTAATCCTTTTGTAGTTGTTTTATTTAAGTTTCTGCTTAGCACTCTACACTTATTAAATCAAGTCTTCCACTGCTAGAATAATTTTTATATTTTTAAAATTATTTTAAAACACTCTATTCACCACCCTCTAGAGTGAAGGATTGATCTAACCCTCACTTTCAATTGGTATCAGAGCCAGGTTGGTTGCTCAGCCAAATTTGTTGTTAATACAGAGTAACATCTGAACCAAAATATCTATCTTAAGATCCATCCTTATAGAGGGTTATTTTTATTATATCTATTTTAGTTTAAATTCATGGCACAAAACAAGGATTATGCTAGCACCGGACCTCCAGTGTGCAATCTCTCCAAGTTTGCACTTTTGAAGGCAAGGATTAGATTGTACATGAATTCTATTGATGAAGATATCATTAATTATGTTATGACAGATTAACCAAAGCTCCTGCAAGCACAAGTACAAATGTTGTTCCACCTCCTTCAGGAACAAATGCTGATATAAAGAAATGGAAGGTTACTGATGACAAAGCGATGAACATCCTGGCACAGATAATGTTTGATGATATCTTTCAAAAGGTAGCTGAATGTAAATTAGCTAAGGAAATTTTGGAAAAACTATCTGAAATTGTATCAGGATCAGCTGATGAGAGGAAAGACAGAAGATCTCATCTCATCACCCAATATGAAAATTTTAAGAAGCAAGAAAATGAGTCAGTAGCTGACATATAAAGCAGACTAAGCTTAATTGTCAGTGAACTCAAAACTTTGTACAAGGAGATCTCTCTCACAGAGATCAATGACAAAATTCTAATGTGCTTCCCCAGCACTTGGGATTCAAGAATCTGTCCAATCAAGGATGCCAGAAGCCTAAATGAGATTACCACAGAAGCTCTATTGGGCAAGCTCAAATCCTATGAGCAACTCATAAAGAATAGAGAAGAAGAGCAGAAGACAACTTCTCAAGAGGTTAGGAAGGAGAAATGAATTGCTTTTAAAGCCAGAGAAGAACAGCCTGAAGACAAAATCACATGCAATGAAGAACTGATGAGTCTTCTAGCCAAAAGGTTTAACAAAATGGCTAGGAAGGATTTCAGAAAAAGGTCATCTTGGGGCCAAGAGAAGCCAAAGTATGATAGGTAAAATAACAAAGAAATTATCTATTATGGTTGCAAAAAATCAGGCCACATACTACCTGACTGTCTAGAAAATCAAAATAAGGACAAAAAGGACAAGAGGGAAAAGAGAAAAGACAAAGACTCTAGAAGAAATTATCATGACAGATCCTCTTCCAGCAAGAAAAAGCACACTAGGAAGGGATTTGTTGCTGAAACATGGTGAGCAACAGAAGAAGAATCTGATGCATCATCAAGCTCAAGTGATGATGAAGATGATGCACAGGAAAAAGAATTCAGTTTGATGGCAATCAATGCATCTCGGAACAACACTGATTCAGAACATTAATCTGAATCTGAATCTGAACCATAGCTAGAAGAAGATCAGTTAATTGATTCATTTGATCTTAATTCTGAGGACTTCAAGTCTGAATTTAAAGCACTGTGTTTAGATCTACTCAATTCTTAGAAAGAAATTATCTCTCTCAGAAATCAATTATCTGAATATAGTACCTTAAGTTCAGATAACCTCAAAATCTCAGATGAGTTAGAATGTTGTAGGGAGCATATAGCTTCACTGAAAAGTGAACTATCTGAGGCCAAGAAGTTTGAAGAAACCCTCAATGGGAGAAGTATCAAACTAATGGACATCACAAGCACAGTGAACTCAAGACTTAAGAGTACAATGGGCTTGGGTGCTTCATCCAGCCAAACTATTGTGTTAACAACTCCCATTAAATTTATTTCTGATAAAGGAAAAGGAGTTGTGGAGGTACCTAGAAAAAATTCTGATCTACCCAAAAAGAACAAAGTTCAAAAGAAACCGTCGAACAGAGCTCGACGATCTTCGAATAGAGCTCAGCGATTTCATTTTGAATCGTCGAACTCAGGTCGACGATCTCTTTTCTCTGAACACAGACATGATCAATCGCTGAACGGAGCTCGACGATCTGACCCAAGATCGTCGAACTCAGTTCCACGATCGTCGTACGGAGCTCATAGATTTGACCAATTCTCAAAGGGTACATCAAAAGTTAATTCTAGATATCCTACATCTCAAGGGTTCAACCCTTATACTGAATGGATAATTCCTCCTAAGAGATATCATCCTTAAGGGTATAAGAGTAAACTAGAGATGTCTTTCATTTCTAATTTCAAAGGTTATCATGCTAGACCCAAGGTAAACTTGGTCAAAAACAAATGAAATGTTTTTTGTGCAGGTTAAGATCTATCCAACCATGGACCAGCATTAGTATTTGGATAGTTGGTGCTCTAAGCACATGACAGGAAGCAAGGATAACCTGACATCCTTCAAGGCTAAACATGGACCCAAAGTCATGTTTGGAGATTCAAATTTTGGACAGACCAAAGGATTTGGTGCAGTCCAAATAAGATCAGTAACATTCAAGTAGGTAGCATATGTGGAAGGACTGAAGCACATTCTTATCAGTATCAGTCAGCTATGTGATGAAGGCTACCAGGTTACATTCAACAAATCTTCATGCCTCATCAAATTAGAAGACAACAAAACTGTGTTTACAGGTAACAAAAAAGGTAATATCTATCTAGTAGATTTTCATTCAACCAAGGTAGACATCTGTTTAGTTAATTCTCTTAGCAAACCTAATGAATTATGGCATAAGATATTAGGACATATCAACCTTAGAACCATTACTAGGCTATCCAAGGACAACCTTGTTAGAGGACTAACTTCTGGCCCCTATAAGAAGGAAGGACTCTGCAGGTCTTGTCAATTAGGCAAGCAAACTAAAAAAAGTTTTAAGTCACTTAATAAGAGTGATTCACCAAGGATTTTGTATTTATTACATATGGATCAATTTGGACCCATTTCTGTACAAAGCCTAGGAGGGAAATCTTACACTTTAGTAGTTGTCGATGACTTCTCTAGATTCACATGGGTGTTCTTTCTGAGGAAGAAGTCTGATAACTTCAAGTGTTTGATAGAGTTTCTCAAATGTATACAGATTGAGTTCAATACTCACATAGCCCTAATCAGAAGTGATCATGGGATAGAGTTTGATTCTCTTCTTATGCAAGAGTTCTGTCAGAGGGCAGGGATCAGACACACTTTCTCAGCTCTTAGAACTCCTCAACAGAATATGGTAGCTGAAAGGAAGAATAGAACCCTTATTGAATCTTCCACAACATTGTTGACAGATGCTCACCTCCCTCTATCCTTTTGGGCAGAGGCTGTGAACACTTCAAACTATGTTTTGAAAAGGAGTTTGATACATAAGCTAAAGGACAAGACTCCCTATGAATTACTCAAAGGGAAGAAACCTAAAGTTGATTATCTTAGAATTTTTCGTTTTAGTTGCTACATTCATAACAACAATAAAAAATACTTAGCAAAATTTGAAGCCAAAGCTGATGAAGGAGTGTTTCGTGGGATACTCCATGATCAGTAAGGCCTATAGGGTTTTTAATAAATCATCTCATAAAGTTGAAGAGACTATGCATGTTTCTTTTGATGAAACTAAGATGTCTTATAAGGAGAAGAGCACTTCTACCATAGACCCTTTGCAGGTACATTCTATATCAGAAAATTTTGACAGGCTACATATCATTGAATAAGATCTATCACCATCATCCATTCAACAAGAAGCTGAAAGCAGTGAAAATGAAGATGACAGCCAGATCTTAGCAAGCCATGATGACAATATAAATGAAGAGCCAGTTGTTGTTTCACAAGAGGAAACAACAACACAGGTTGGTGAACAATCAACACCTATTATTGATTTAGTAACATCAAGAGATCATCCAATCTCCCAAGTGATTGGAGAAATCTCAGCTGGTGTGCAAACCAGAAACCAATTCAATCAAAATCTGATGCACACTTGCTTTCTTTCTCAAATTGAGCCTCAATCCATACAAGATGCAGAACAAGATCCAAACTGGATCATTGCAATGCAAGAGGAATTAAATCAATTTGAAAGAAACATAGTTTGGGAACTAGTACCAAAGCCAAAGAATCATCTCATTGTTGGAACAAAATGGGTATTCAGGAACAAGCTAGATGATCAAGGAGTTATAGTAAGAAATAAAGCAAGGATGGTTGCTCAATGATATTCTCAAGAAGAATGCATAGACTATGACCAAACCTTTGCACCAGTTGTAAGGTTGGATGCCATAAGAATCTTCCTGGCATATGCAGCTCACAAGAAGTTCAAAGTTTATCAAATGGATGTCAAAAGTGCATTCCTCAATGGTAACATCAAGGAAGAGGTTTATGTAAAACAACCCCCAGGTTTTATCTCTCTAACTCACACAGATTTTGTTTATAAATTACATAAAGCATTATATGGTGTCAAACAAGCTCCTAGAGCATGGTACGAGACCCTAGCTTTCTTTCTCTTAAAAAATGATTTTAAAGGGGGTTGAGTAGACCAAACTCTTTTTATTAGAACCCATAAGTCCAATATCCTACTAGTACAAATCTATGTAGATGATATTATTTTTGGTTCTACTGATTCAAATTTGTGCAAAAGGTTCTCCAACCTAATGCATTCCAAATTTGAAATGAGTAGCATGTGTGAGCTATCCTTCTTTCTAGGATTGCAAGTCAAACAACATGCAAATGACATCTTTTTTTCTCAAACCAAGTACGCAAAAGAATTGGTTAAGAAATTTGGTATGTTTGAAGCATCAACTATGAAAACACCTATGTATACTAATGCTGTATTAGATGCTGATGAACATGGTAAACCAGTTGATCAGACAACATATTGAGCAATTATTGGCTCCTTATTGTATCTTACAGCTAGTAGACCTGATATAATGTTTGCTACATGCATATGTGCTAGATTCCAAGTCAGCCCTAAAGAGTCACACATTACATTAGCCAAGAGGATTCTTAGGTATGTGAAAAGTTGTCCAAATCTAGGTCTCTGGTATCCAACTGATTCAGGATTTGATTTAACTGGATTTTCAGATGATGATTTTTCTGGATGTAGAGTAGAGAGGAAAAGCACCAGTGGAACTTGTCAGTTTCTTGGTGACAGACTTGTCTCCTGGTTTTGCAAGAAACAAACATCTGTGTCTAATTCAACTGCTGAAGCTGAATATATGGCAGCAGGTAGCTGTTGCTCACAGATATTATGGATTCAAAATCAGCTCCTAGACTATGGCTACAACTTAGAGAAGTCCAAAATATTTTATGATAACACTAGTGCTATTTTAATAGCTCAAAATCAAGTCCTCCATAGTAGGACAAAACACATAGAGATTAGACATCATTTCTTAAGAGATAATGTAGAGAAGAATAGAATTGAACTGGATTACAAAGGGGAGATATTTTCACCAAACCCTTGGATGAAAAGAAACACACCTTCTTCCTTAATCAGTTAGGAATGTTAGATGGAGGAAGTCTTAATTAAGTTCCAAGATCTTTAAACCTAAAAAGAGACAAAGACTTGGTTAAAAAATTTGAATTTCCTAGTGTCTATAAGTTTTCTATATCTCTGAACAGCGCTCGACGATTTTCCTGAATATCGTCGAATGGAGCTCGTTGTTTCCAGATAGTATTTATCTATCTTTTGTTTTCCGTCGAACGAAGATCGACGATGTTAGGAATCGTCGAACGGAGCTCGACGTTTTCTAGATAGTGTTGGACTATCCTTTTCGGTCAGTGATCTCGATTATCGTCGAACGAAGATCGACGATGTAAAATATCGTCGAACGAAGATCGACGATGTTGAGACCCTTCAGTTTCCCTTAAAGTTGTCGATCGTCGAACTGAGTTCAACGATCTTTCCTTTTCAGCGTCGAACCCTAATATAAAATTATTTTTCAGGCGTCATTCTCCTTTGCGCTTTCATACTTTCTGCAAGAACGTTCTTTCCCTCCAAACTTTTCTACACTTGATCTTGTTTGTTTTTGCAGGAAACATGTCGGTTTCAGCCGTCGTTTTAGCAGTAATGAAGTTCGATACTTGTTTTAACATTGATATGGATTCGTTTGAAGGAACTGATCAAATGTTCAAGGATATTCTTGAACTTTTTAAGGAGCAACAACTTCTGAACATCATGACAACCAGAATCAAATTAACAGCAGATGAAATTAAAGAGTGGGTTTATAATGCCCATAATCTGGATCAACACACAGTCACTGGAACCATCTCAGGAACTCAGGTATCCTTAACCCCGGCCATTCTTATAGAAATTTTTGGGTTAAGTACTGGACATGATATCATAGACCTATCAGGGGTAGAATTTACTGAGATGTTAGATAGAATGGGTCACAATTTTTGAAACCCTAATAAGCTGTTAAAGAAAAGCTGTCTATGGAGTATAGATGTAAGACCCCCTTTTTTTTCATTTTCAACCACGGGGGTCTTAGGCCCAGAACCGCTGCTTTGCGGTGACACCTTCACGTCCTGAAGGGTCATCACCATAAGGCGCCGATTCTGCTGGCCAATTCGATCACAGAAAAGTAGCACAATTATTGAAGTAAGAACAATGCAGTCCACAATAATAAATCACATGTAAATAAGATAAAATCTCCACGAAGGGAGTGTCCACAGAAATCATCAGAGTACTATCAATACGGGCTTATGCCTGGTACAAAATGTCCTCACTACAAGTCTCTCATGCGGAAGCGAAACAGAAACTACTCAAGGTCGAGACTCACGGTCCCGGCTGTGTGAACTCCGGAGCTAGACTGCCCCATCTCTAGGCGCACCGATCTCTGGGGCTGCTCCTCCATGCTGGGCTCCAAGATCCCCTAAATGATGCGGTTCAAAAACCGTTAGTCATAAAGACTAAGCCCTATCATCTTCTACCCCTTCCCCCATGGCTCCAAGGTACCGAGCGGGGAGAAAGAAAGGGGAGGACATATTTGTGGAGAATAAAAGTAAACAGGTGACAGTGGACTTAATCTAGTAAGTTGTATTCGGTGAGCAGTTAATATGAATGTTATAATAGGTCTAGCAGTAAGAAAAGCAATTATATGAATTTAAACCTTCACTTATGCGAGAACACATAAGCAAAAGGGATCTTTTGCAAGGCTCCCATCGTATAAGTGTCACATACCACTTATACCTTGGGGTGTCGGTTATCAAACAGCAATGGTTGTTATATATTGAAATTAACCTTTGATTTATAAACTTGCCCACACAAGCTAATAGACCAAGGGGTCGTTTTGCAGGTCCTAATGTATAAGCGTCCCATACCACTTATACTTTAGGTGTCAGGGTTAAATGAATCGATTATGCTATGACATGCTAGTGGGTATGATGAAACATGCAAATGCAACTCACCCACCCGACTATGTGCACACAGACCTTTAGTTCCCCCTTTCGGAGCCGTTACCTCCCAGGATACCTCCGTAGTGGCAGACGGAAGCGGTGGGTTGGACCTCGCCCACCTCAAAAACAGTAAAAGCACCAACGGTCTGACCTATCGTACGCCTCAACGCTTGGTGCACTAAGCGGACGCCTGCGTACTCTTGCCGGCTGGCGTACCGGACATCTGTTGGCGAAGTGCTAATCACCCCGCCGAGTCAACGATATCGGTGTCGGTGCAATCAAACTCCCCGATATCGTAAAACCCATCACCTTAACTTTTCCTATCTTATGCACATGCAAGTTTATTCGTAAACACACAAAACCAAGCCGAAGCTCCCTGGACCAAACGTCCGTCTCCAAACCAACCGAGCCGAAGCTCCCCAGACCATCCCGTCCGTCTCTTAACCAACCGAGCCGAAGCTCCCCGGACCATCCCGTCTGTTTCCAAATCAACCGAGCCGAAGCTCCCATCAATCATCATGTGCCAACAGTGTTTGTGAAAGGTGCAGCCCTAGTTACTAAGTTACTCTTGTCGGTTTGATGTTACAGTTTACGTTAGCCCAGGACTGCCCCCGGTATACCCCGTGAAGGGCTCTCAAGGGGCACTAGGAACCAAGACGGCGGCATTACGGCCCGAAGTTCCCTTTCGCAAGGCACTTATTGTTATTGGTTGATCTCCCTTAACCCATTCCCTTCTTACATTACGATAGACTATCCTAGGGTGATTTTTAAACCTTCCACTCTTCGGGAAGACGATCTTTCGCCAAACCCGAGCACCTCTTAACTCTAACTATCACCACTACTCACTACTCTTTATATCTTCCTATTGTAATTTCCTCCACAATTGTCCACCCAGACAAAATGTTTAACTCCAAAGACTTCCTCAGATCGTGTCCTATTGCATTTCATATGCAGACCGACCTAGGCTACATGTCGGACCGGTTATGCAATGATCCATTACTCATCCAACTGCCATAAATTATTTATCGGGGGTCCATCCTAACAAGATTTGCCTAAATCCAAAATATTGGAATTTTCCTAATAAATCCGAGAACTTATTTATTTAATCTTAAGTGTCTAATATCATTATTTGAACATGAGGTATAACATTCTAGTTGATTCCAGCTATCACAAAATTGAGGTAAATAATAGTAGGCCTAAATATCAAGTTTCCAAAGTTTGATAGTTTTACAATGATTTTCAAGGGCCTAAACTTATTTAATCATTATTTCAGTTATTTCAAGCTTAATGAATAAGCTACCTTAATTTGTCCTCCAAATAATTCAAATAAAATACAGGGTGCTGGTTTTTTCATGAAAATAACTTTGACAGAATCCCATAATTTTCTTGCTGGTAATTAAATCATAATAAATCAAATACTAAATTACAACCTAACATGCTTTGTGAATGAAGTGCCATAACAGTAACTCTAAAAATTCCCGAATAATTTCCAGTGATATAAAAGTGCCTAAAAACCTTAAGTTCCAATTACGATAATTTTCAGCGATTGTACAAGCCCTAATTTATTTTTATGCTCAAAAGCCCATATTGAAACATTGTGAATGAACCTCTAAAATTTCTCAACATAAAATTCTATAAAAATTCAGGGATCAATATTCTGCTAGTCAAGATCTAAATCCAGAATTTTAACTGAATATAATTAATTTAAAACTTCCAAATAATTGAAACAACAAATCGAGCTAATAATCATTTAACACATGGAGTATAATATTTATTAATCATAAAATTCCAGAAAAATTACTATAAGTCTAAAACATACTAAAACTCCCTCTTCCCGAGTTTCATAATTTTTGGATTAGATTTAGTGCTTAAAATAACAAAATTACATTTTTATCCTAAATCGAAATCTCAACTTTCGAGGTACCTAATTACCTCCAATTCCTTCACTATTTCAACCAGAGGGTTTTCAGCATATCATCCCACTCTCCTCCAAATTTCAAGGGCATACAAGAGCTTTTGCTCCTATGTCCTTCACAAACCTCAAAACCCTTCATTTAGGGTTTGAGCTTGGATCCTAGGGTAAGACAACCCTAAACCACTCCATTTTTCTCCAAGCAGGTTATAACACCATTCTAAGTCAGAGGTCGGAACATCAGCCTCTGTTGAGGTGATTTGATCTCTCCGAACTCTTAGTGCACTTTCTACTTAAAGTTGTCTCACTAATGCCTAGTTAAGGGTAGAAGATTTCTCACCCAAAACTCCTCCAAATCAATTGGAATTTTGTACAGACCTAGGTTTTATAGCCAGGGACCTCTCACCAAAATTTGGGAGGGTTTGGAGGTCATTTCACCACCTAAATAAATTCCTCTAAGTTTATTAAATTAAAACAAAAACTTTAGGCAAAAGTTCTCCAAAAATTCTCATTTTTGGACTGCCTCTCGATATACATATTATAGATCTCCAGTCCAAATTTCAAGTCATTTGGACATGTTATGAACCGTGGGCAACCATTTCAATTTCTGGTTAGCCTAGGTCTTGATCCCACCAAAATGAGTGTTGTGGTCAAAACACTCACCCAAATTTAATAAAATCAATTTTAAATTAAAGTAGACCCAGAGGGCTACAACTTTTGTGACTGGTCATTTTTCCTAATTCGGCCTCTAAGTGCCTCATTTTGCAGCCTCAAAATATATTCAAATAGTTTTTCTTTTTCATTATGGAATATATAATAATCTATGTTTATAATATTGACTCTACTGTTCATCTTCTTCATGAACCCAAAAACAGACAGAAAACCATTTTTCCTGTAAGCATTCCATGATCCGTCGCCGGCCGTTCGATCACTTCCCTGGCCAGCCACCACCACCACCACCTTCGTTGGGGCGACGGCTATCGGTCGGCGGTGGTTTGGCCGCCGGAAGTGGCGGTTTCCGGCGAACTCAAAAAAAATACTTTTTTCATGGTTTTCCATGAAAACGAGAGATGGGTCCGGCTCCGTTGAGCGCGAACCTCCTTTCTAAGAATCCTAAGATCTACCCATGAAAGAGAAGGAGCAGAGGAGGACCTTGTTCGCGGTTTGAAGGCGAGAAGAACGACGGGGTGCCATGGCGCGGTGGTGGCGTTGCTGAACTTCTCCTACAGCAAGAACAAAGGTCTGATCTGTTTGCTTGAGCGTGTAACCTTCTCCTCTGGTTCCATGTGGGCTTTTATAAGTTAGAAAGTGGGAAGGTGAATGGGTAAAGCCTTTATGGCCATGAAGGTTTTCCCCTTAACGTTTCGGTTACAGTGAAGGGATAAGAAACGGTGGAAACTGAACAGGTGTGTCCAGCTGGCGGCTTCCTATTGGACCATATCTTCCTCATTTATTATATAATTACAGAAGGAAAACGGCCTGAAATTACTCCTGGTGTAACTTCCCACACCAGCATTTATTACCACGCGTGTTAGAATAATTTCGGGCCTGAACCGTCGTTTCGGCCAATGTCACGGGCGTGACACATAGGTCACGGGCGTGACAGGCCCGAATAGCCAATTCTGGGTTCGACGATCGTCGAACTGAGATCGACGATCGTCGATGGATGGTCACGGGCGTGACACCTTGGGTCACGGGCGTGACAGGCTCGGGTGGTTAGTTATGGGTTGACGATCGTCGATTTGAGATCGACGGTCGTCGAATGGTGGTCACGCCCTGGGTCACGGGCGTGACACCCTTTGTCACGGGCGTGACAGGCCCGAACGGCAATTTTGAGGTCGACGATCGTCGAACTGGGGTCGACGGTCGTCGAAGGCTGCTCACGCCCTAGGTCACGGGCGTGACACTTAGGTCACGGGCGTGACAGGCCCGAGTTCAATTTCGACGATCGTTTTACGGGGATCGATGCTCGTCGAAGGAGTCACGCCCCTTGGTCACGGGCGTGACACCTTGGTCACGGGCGTGACATGCCCAGGCTTCACGTTCGACGATCGTCTCACGGAGATCGACGATCGTTGAAAAAGTCACGCCCAGGTCACGGGCGTGACCAACCCGTGACCCGAAATCTCGGTCGATTTATTTCAATTTTCGGGCTTCCTCAGGTTTTGTCACGACCAACCGACTCCTAGGGGTCTAGCCGGAAATGGGATGTTACAAATCCCAATAAACAAAACAAAAATTTCGTCCCCAAAATTGAGGTTGAGCCTATGGTGATTTCAATCAGAATAAATTAAACTTGTAACATCCCATACGATCTTTTTATTGGGTTTATGCGACTATTCTTTTGATAATGAAGACAATCTCCCCAATAAACAAAAGATTAGCCCCTACCTTTCTGATTAAGTGCGCATGCCTAGGTCTTGAATTTTCCTCATCTACTCTTAACTGTCCAAAACAAGAAGGCAATCTATAGTATACCGAGAGGTGGTGAGATGTACCTGACTGAACAACTCCGGGTATCTTTGCCTCATCAGATCCTGCGGTTCCCAGGTGTGCTCCTCCTGACCGTGATTTCTCCACAGAACCTTGACTAAGGGGATCTTCTTGCGGCGCAAGATCCGCACTCCTTTGTCGTCGATCTGAACCGTCTCCAAGTGAACAGATCGGTCTGAAGCTACCGGCCCTTCGGTGGTCAAAATCCGCTGCTCCGGGCGTAGTAGAGCCCTTCTCAGCGATGAGATGTGGAAGACGTCGTGTAGAGCTGCCAGCTCTGGTGGCAACTCTAGCCTGTAGGCTGGGGGTCTGATCCGCTCCAGGATCCGGTAAGGGCCCATATACCTAGGGCTGAGTTTCTTCCTCCGACCGCGCACCCGTGAGACTCCGTGCATGGGCCGGATCTTCAAGAACACTCGATCCCCTACCCGAAACTCCACCTGACGATGCCGGGTGACATAGTATTTAGCCTGTCTGCTCTGCGCCTCCAACATCCTATCTCTGATCAGTCTCACCTGAGCCTCAGTGTCTTCAACGAAATCCGATCCCAGCAGCTTCGGATCCTCGTCCTGAACCCAAGAAAGCGGGGTCCTACATTTTCGTCCATACAAGGCTTCATAAGGCGCCATCCTGATGCTGGAATGGTAGCTATTATTGTAGTAGAACTCGACCAACGGTAACATCTTCTCCCATGGCTCCCCTCGGTCCAGTATACACAGTCGTAGTAGATCCTCAAACTTCCTATTGGTGCGCTCTGTCTGCCCGTCCGTCTGAGGGTGGAAGGCCGTGCTAAAAGTCAAACGGGTGCCCAGGTATGCCTGCACTGACCGCCACTCCCTGGATGTAAACCGTCCATCGCGGTCCAACACTATCGTCCGGGGCACGCCATGATATCGGACATACTGCTCCACAAACTTCCGTACCAGCACTCCCACCGGATCGTCCTTCCTGATCGGTATAAAGCGGGCCACCTTTGTCAACCGATCAACAATCACCCAGATCGAGTCATTCCCCGTCCGAGACCGGGGAAGACCATGTATAAAATCCATAGCTATATCGTCAAACTTCCACTCCGGCACCGGGAGTGGCTGCAACAGTCCTGCGGGGTTCCTGCACTCCGCCTTCACCAACTAACACGCCTCGCAATGGGTCATGAAGTACGTAATGTCCTTCTTCATGCCCGGCCAAAACATCGTCCTCTTCAAATCAGCGGTCATCTTTGTGATCCCCGGGTGCACCGAGTACCGGCTGCAATGCGCCTCCATCATAATATCCTCTCGGATCTGGCCTCCTGCGGGTATATATACTCTGCCTCTGAAGTGGAGCAAACCATCTCTCAGGGAATAATCTCCTGTCGAACCTTCCTCCAAAGCTCGAAACATCGGCTCCGCCCACGCATCTGTCCTCTGTCCGTCCCGAATGCGATCCCGAATATCGTCTATGGCCACCATCGATGCCAGATACTCCTTATACAGAACTGGGTCATCCTCGGACACTAGGGATATCTGCATATCTCTGAATGACCGGACTAGCTCCATGGACATAACCTAGGGCCCAGCTTCGGAAGTGGCAGCTCTCCGGCTCAACGCGTCGGCCACCACGTTTGCCTTCCCTGGATGGTAGTGCATCTCATACTGATAATCTGCTAAGAAGTCCACCCAACGCCTCTGCCTGATATTCAGCTCCTTCTGCGTGTCCACGTATTTCAGGTTCTTGTGGTCGGAGTAGATGTCGCAGTGGACTCCGTAAAGATAATGGCGCCAGACCTTCAGAGCAAAAACGACCGCTCCCATCTCAAGGTCATGCACTGGGTAGTTCTTCTCATGGGTCTTCAGCTGGCGGGAGACATATGCTATGACGTGTCCATTCTGCATCAGCACTTTTCCCATTCCCTGGTATGATGCGTCGGTATACACCTAGAATCCTTCCTTTCCAGATGGAAGGGCCAGGATAGGGGCTGAGATGAGTCGGTCCATCAGCTCCTGGAAAGCCGCCTAGCACTGCGGGGTCCAAACAAAAGGTGCCTCCTTCTTCGTCAAAGATGTGAGGGGGAGGGCAATCCGAGAGAACCCCTCCACGAACTTCCAGTAATAGCCGGCAAGTCCCAAGAAACTTCGTACATCGGTGGCTGTCTTCAACTGCGGCCAATCTCGAACTGCTTGAATCTTTGCCGGGTCCACTGCCAACCCGGCTCCGCTGATAATGTGGCCAAGAAAAGCCACCTCTTTCAACCAAAACTGACACTTGTTGAATTTTGCATAAAGGTGATGCTCCCGCAACCTCTCCAAAGTCAGTGCCAGATGTCGAGTGTGCTCCTCCTCCGTCCTAGAGTAGATCAGGATGTCGTCTATGAATACTATGACGAACACATCCAAGTAGGCTTCAAAAACCCGGTTCATGAGGCTCATGAACGCTGACAGAGCATTCATGAGCCCGAAGGGCATCACGGTGAACTCATATAGGCCATATCTGCTATTAAAGGCCGTCTTCGGGATATCCTCCTCCTGGATCCGCAGCTGGTAGTATCCTGATCTCAAGTCCAGCTTCGAGAAATAATGGGCCCCCTCTAGCTGGTCGAACAATTCATCTATCCGAGGGAGCGGATAGGTATTCCGGACAGTCAGCCTGTTTAGTGCTCGATAATCGATGCACAGGCGGAGTGTCCCATCCTTCTTCTTCACGAATAGGACCGGTGCTCCCCATGGCAAGGAACTCGGTCTAACAAAACCTGCCTCAACTAATTCCTGCAACTGAGTCCGAAACTCTGCCAACTCCTTTAGGGTCATCCGATAAGGGGCCCTAGACGCCGGCTTGGCCCCCGGCACAAGCTGTATCTGAAAATCCTGCTCTCGGTGTGGAGGTAGTCCTGGTAGTTTCTCTGGAAAGATGTCAGCGAAATCTCGCACCACCGGGATGTCTGCCACCGACTCCTTAACTTCCGCCATCTCAAAAAGAATTTGATAGACCTCCTCTCCCTGCAGATGGGCCTTAATGGCCTGTACCGAAGATAAGAGTATACGAGAAACAGGTCTTATACCTTCGATGGTAATGAAAGAGTCCCCGTGTCTCATGGTGATCCTCTTTGCCTGGCAGTCAATCTGGGCATAGTTCCAGTGTAGCCATACCATGCCCAGGATCAGGTCATAGTCCATCAGCTTCAAAATCGTCGCTGGAGCCTCGAACGCTTTTCCACCAATTTCTGCCTCCATATTGCAGTGATCCGTGGTAAGGAGCTCAGATCCATCTAGTAGTCGCACCCTCATCCTCGAGCCTGTGAACCGCTCCACACCCTCCAGTCCTTCTACGAACGTCTCCGACACAAAGGAGTGAGTAGCTCCAGTATCGAACAGCGTGCGGGCCGGCTTGCCGCTTATGAAGACTATACCTGGGGTGAATAAATATCTTAGGGTTCTATAAAGAATTTTCTTTCCTTGTTAACCTATCTAGTGCGGTTCTGAGTTTTAACAACTAAAAGGGAAATTCTATGAAAATAAAGAAGCATTGTTGCGTACCTGCTATGACCTGCTCCGGATTTCGAGGCTGCGCAAGGTCCAAAGCATATACATGCTCTCTTTCCTGTCTACGATCTCCCCACTGGTATCCACGACCACGGTCGCGTCCTCGGCCTCCGTAATGCTGAGCTGGTGGGCCGCCCTGATGTGCTGGAGGTGGTGCCCCCCTCATGGGGCAGTTCCTCCGAATGTGCCCAATCTGATGACAAAGAAAACACTCTGGTGGGGGATACGCCATTCCCCCGGGTCTCGGCATCTCCTGCATTTGAAGAGGGGGAGGGGCTAATACCACATGTTCCCTCGGCTCCTGCCTCGCGTCCTGACGAGGCTGGTCCTCCGTCCTCCTCCCCTCTTGTACAGCACCTCGCCGCTGGTCATTTCTACCTCTCCGTCCCTTATCCTCTGCTGGCCATTTCTGGCCCCGGGTGGCGTGCCAATCTGCCTCAATCCTTTTGGCCATCTCCAAAATCCGAGAGATGGGCCCGTCAGATACAAACAACAGAGCCTCCCTCAAGTCCTCCCGCAGGCCCTTATAGAACCTCCTGATATACCCTGCCTCGTCCAGCTGGTAGGAATCTGCGTATCGAGCCAGATGGTGAAACTCTCGATGGTACTCCACCACGGTCCGAGTACCCTGCTTCAGCTGTAAGAACCGCTCCTCCAAATCATCCCTAGCCGACTGCGGAATGAAATGCTCCAGCAGTACGGCCCTGAACTCCTCCCAAGTAACCTCCGCAACCTCCCTATCAGCAAATGTCGTGTCCAACAGCGTCTTCCACCACCTCTTTGCATGGGACTCCAGGCAGGAGACAACCAAAGCCACCCTCTCCTCCCATGGACACCGAATCCCGGTCAGCATCTCGTACATGATATCTAGCCACTCTTCCGTCCGAACCGCCGACTCTGTCCCCAAATAGGACGGGGGAGAAAGACCCCGGAAGATGCTGAGCCAGTTGGCCCCCGGATTTGGCTGCGGGGCCGGAACCTGCTGGGCCCTGAAGGCCTCCAAGATGGCAGTCAGGGTATGTCCCATGTCTGACTGAAGGAAAGGAGTGGGGGCCGGTGGGGGTGGTGCAACATCCTGAGCCTGTTGAACTCCATCTTGTGGCGTAGTCCGTGCTGGAGGCTGCGTAACAAAAACACACGCTGAGAAAACGTTCAAATATTACATAAAGGTGGACAATTTATATGTGAACCCCATATGGGCACACCACTGCTTCCGCTGCTTAGTTTGTCCCCAAACTAAACTCGAGCGTGGGTGACCCAGGGTTTGTGGACTGCTACTTCCTTCTGATCGATGTTTCGCTCTGATACCACTTGTAAGACGCCCTTTTTTTTTCTTTTTCAACCACCGGGGTCTTAGGCCCAGAACCGCCGCTTTGCGGTGACACCTTCACGTCCTGAAGGGTCATCACCACAAGGCGTCGATTCTGCCGGCCAATTCGATCACAGAAAAGTAGCACAATTATTGAAGTAAGAACAATGCAGTCCACAATAATAAATCACATGTAAATAAGATAAAATCTCCACAAAGGGAGTGTCCACAGAAATCATCAAAGTACTATAAATACGGGCTTATGCCCGGTACAAAATGTCCTCACTACAAGTCTCTCATGCGGAAGCGAAACAGAAACTACTCAAGGTCGAGACTCACGGTCCCGGCTGTGTGAACTCCGGAGCTAGACTGCCCCATCTCTAGGCGCACCGATCTCTGGGGCTGCTCCTCCATGCTGGGCTCCACGATCCCCTAAATGATGCGGTTCGAAAATCGTTAGTCATAAAGACTAAGCCCTATCATCCCCTACCCCTTCCCCCATGGCTCCTAGGTACCGAGCGGGGAGAAAGAAAGGGGAGGACATATTTGCGGAGAATAAAAGTAAACAGGTGACAGTGGACTTAATCTAGCAAGTTGTATTCGGTGAGCAGTTAATATGAATGTTATAATAGGTCTAGCAGTAAGAAAAGAAATTATATGAATTTAAACCTTCACTTATGCGAGAACACATAAGCAAAAGGGATCTTTTGCAAGGCTCCCATCGTATAAGTGTCCCATACCACTTATACCTTGGGGTGTCGGTTATCAAACAGCAATGGTTGTTATATATTGAAATTAACCTTTGACTTATAAACTTGCCCACACAAGCTTATAGACCAAGGGGTCGTTTTGCAGGTCCTAATGTATACGCGTCCCATACCACTTATACTTTAGGTGTCAGGGTTAAATGAATCGATTATGCTATGACATGCTAGTGGGTATGATGAAACATGCAAATGCAACTCACCCACCCGACTCTGTGCACACAGACCTTTAGTTCCCCCTTTCGGAGCCGTTACCTCCCAGGATACCTCCGTAGTGGCAGACGGAAGCGGTGGGTTGGGCCTCGCCCACCTCAAAACCAATAAAAGCACCACTGGTCTGACCTATCGTATGCCTCAACGCTTGGTGCACTAAGCGGACGCCTGCATACTCTTGCCGGCTTGCGTACCGGACTTCTGTTGGCGAAGTGCTAATCACCCCGCCGAGTCAACGATATCGGTGTCGGTGCAATCGAACTCCCCGATATCGTAAAACCCACCACCTTAACTTTTCCTATCTTATGCACATGCAAGTTTATTCGTAAACACACAAAACCGAGCCGAAGCTCCCCGGACCAAACGTCCGTCTCCAAACCAACCGAGCCGAAGCTCCCCGGACCATCCCGCCCGTCTCTTAACCAACCGAGCCGAAGCTCCCCGGACCATCCCGTCCGTTTCCAAATCAACCGAGCCGAAGCTCCCATCAATCTTCCTATGCCAACAGTGTTTGTGAAAGGTGCAACCCTAGTTACTAAGTTACTCTTGTCGGTTTGATGTTACTGTTTACGTTAGCCCAGGGCTGCCCCCGGTATACCCCGTGAAGGGCTCTCAAGGGGCACTAGGAACCAAGACGGCGGCATTACGGCCCGAAGTTCCCTTTCGCAAGGCACTTATTGTTATTGGTTGATCTCCCTTAACCCATTCCCTTCTTACATTACGATAGACTATCCTAGGGTGATTTTTAAACCTTCCACTCTTCGGGAAGACGATCTTTCGGCAAACTCGAGCACCTCTTAACTCTAACTATCACCACTACTCACTACTCTTTATATCTTCCTATTGTAATTTCCTCCACAATTGTCCACCCAGACAAAATGTTTAACTCCAAAGACTTCCTCAGATCGTGTCCTATTGCATTTCATATGCAGACCGACCTAGGCTACATGTCGGACCGGTTATGCAATGATCCATTACTCATCCAACTGCCCTAAATTATTTATCGGGGGTCCATCCTAACAAGATTTGCCTAAATCCAAAATATTGGAATTTTCCTAATAAATCCGAGAACTTATTTATTTAATCTTAAGTGTCTAATATCATTATTTGAACATGAGGTATAACATTCTAGTTGATTCCAGCTATCACAAAATTGAGGTAAATAATAGTAGGCCTAAATATCAAGTTTCCAAAGTTTGATAGTTTTACAATGATTTTCAAGGGCCTAAACTTATTTAATCATTATTTCAGTTATTTCAAGCTTAATGAATAAGCTACCTTAATTTGTCCTCCAAATAATTCAAATAAAATACAGGGTGCTGGTTTTATCATGAAAATAACTTTTACAGAATCCCATAATTTTCTTGCTGGTAATTAAATCATAATAAATCAAATACTAAATTACAACCTAACATGCTTTGTGAATGAAGTGCCATAACAGTAACTCTAAAAATTCCCGAATAATTCCCGGTGATATAAAAGGGCCTAAAAACCTTAAGTTCCAATTACGATAATTTTCAGCGATTGTACAAGCCCTAATTTATTTTTATGCTCAAAAGCCAATATTGAAACATTGTGAATGAACCTCTAAAATTTCTCAACATAAAATTCTATAAAAATTCAGGGATTAATATTCTGCTAGTAAAGATCTAAATCCAGAATTTTAACTGAATATAATTAATTTAAAACTTCCAAATAATTGAAACAACAAATCGAGCTAATAATCATTTAACACATGGAGTATAATATTTATTAATCATAAAATTCCAGAAAAATTACTATAAGTCTAAAACATCCTAAAACTCCCTCTTCCCGAGTTTCATAATTTTTGGATTAGATTTAGTGCTTAAAATAACTAAATTACATTTTTATCCTAAATCGAAATCTCAACTTTCGAGGTACCTAATTACCTCCAATTCCTTCACTATTTCAACCAGAGGGTTTTCAGCATATCATCCCACTCTCCTCCAAATTTCAAGGGCATACAAGAGCTTTTGCTCCTATGTCCTTCACAAACCTCAAAACCCTTCATTTAGGGTTTGAGCTTGGATCCTAGGGTAAGACAACCCTAAACCACTCCATTTTTCACCAAGCAAGTTATAACACCCTTCTAAGTCAGAGGTCGGAACATCAGCCTCTGTTGAGGTGATTTGACCTCTCCGAACTCTTAGTGCACTTTTTACTAAAAGTTGTCTCACTAATGCCTAGTTAAGGGTAGAAGATTTCTCACACAAAACTCCTCCAAATCAATTGGAATTTTGTACAGACCTATGTTTTATAGCCAGGGACCTCTCACCAAAATTTGGGAGGGTTTGGAGGTCATTTGACCACCTAAATAAATTCCTCTAAGTTTATTAAATTAAAACAAAAACTTTAGGCAAAAGTTCTCCAAATATTCACATTTTTGGATAGCCTCTCGATATACATATTATAGATCTCCAGTCCAAATTTCAAGTCATTTGGACATGTTATGAACCGTGGGCAACCATTTCAATTTCTGGTTAGCCTAGGTCTTGATCCCACCAAAATGAGTGCTGTGGTCAAACCACTCACCCAAATTGAATAAAATCAATTTTAAATTAATGTAGACCCAGAGGGCTACAACTTTTGTGACTGGTCATTTTTCCTAATTCGGCCTCTAAGTGCCTCGTTTTGCAGCCTCAAAATATATTCAAATAGTTTTTCTTTTTCATTATGGAATATATAATAATCTATGTTTATAATATTGACTCTACTGTTCATCTTCTTCATGAACCCGAAAACAGACAGAAAACCATTTTTCCTGTAAGCATTCCGTGATCCGTCGCCGGCCGTTCGATCACTTCAATGGCCAGCCACCACCACCACCACCTCCGTTGGGGCGACGGCTATCGGTCGGCGGTGGTTTGGCCGCCGGAAGTGGCGGTTTCCGGCAAACTCAAAAAAATACTTTTTTCATGGTTTTCCATGAAAACGAGAGATGGGTCCGGCTCCGTTGAGCGCGAACCTCCTTTCTAAGAATCCTAAGATCTACCCATGAAAGAGAAGGAGCAGAGGAGGACCTTGTTCGCGGTTTGAAGGCGAGAAGAACGACGGGGTGCCATGGCGCGGTGGTGGCGTTGCTGAACTTCTCCTACAGCAAGAACAAAGGTCTGATCCGTTTGCTTGAGCGTGTAACCTTCTCCTCTGGTTCCAGGTGGGCTTTTATAAGTCAGAAAGTGGGAAGGTGAATGGGTAAAGCCTTTATGGCCATGAAGGTTCTCCCCTTAACGTTTCGGTTACAGTGAAGGGATAAGAAACGGTGGAAACTGAACAGGTGTGTCCAGCTGGCGGCTTCCTATTGGACCATATCTTCCTCATTTATTATATAATTACAGAAGCAAAACTGCCTGAAATTACTCCTGGTGTAACTTCCCACACCAGCATTTATTACCACGCGTGTTAGAATAATTTCGGGCCTGAACCGTCTTTTCGGCCAATGTCACGGGAGTGACACATAGGTCACGGGCGTGACAGGCCCAAATAGCCAATTCTGGGTTCGACGATCGTCGAACTGAGATCGACGATCGTCGATGGATGGTCACGGGCGTGACACCTTGGGTCACGGGCATGACAGGCTCGGGTGGTTAGTTATGGGTTGACGATCGTCGATTTGAGATTGACTGTCGTCAAATGGTGGTCATGCCTGGGGTCACGGGCGTGAGACCCTTTGTCACGGGCGTGACAGGCCCGAACGGTAATTTTGAGGTCGACGATCGTCGAACTGGGATCGATGGTCGTCGAAGGCTGGTCACGCCCTAGGTCACGGGCATGACACTTAGGTCACGGGCGTGACAGGCCCGAGTTCAATTTCGACGATCGTTTTACGGGGATCGACGCTCGTCGAAGGAGTCACGCCCCTTGGTCACGGGCGTGACACCTTGGTCACGGGCGTGACATGCCCAGGCTGCACATTCGACGATCGTCTCACGGAGATCGACGATCGTCGAAGAAGTCACGCCCAGGTCACGGGCGTGACGGGTCGGTCACGGGCGTGACCAACCCGTGACCGGAAATCTCGGTCGATTTATTTCAATTTTCGGGCTTCCTCGGGTTCTGTCACGACCAACCGACTCCTAGGGGTCTAGCCGGAAATGGGATGTTACAATAGATTTTTTGCAGACATAGTAGGAAACGTGTTGTTAGACAAACATTCAGCTCATGACATAATATCAAGACATCAGTTCTGCTTAATGGCTTCCATAGTAGATAAGAAGCACTTGGATTGAGGAGCCATCTTCTTTGATTTGATCAAGAAGAAAATCGATAAGAATTTTGTGAATTTTGGAAGAATTCTGGGCCTATTCCTGCAGAATAGGTGCCCTCAGCTGTTAGTGTCAAATGGAATGCATATCAATGCTTCCAAGAGACTTTCTTCTTCTCTCTTTGGCAAATGCGAGAGGCAGATTGCCAAACCAAGCAGGGGTCCTGCAACACAAACTTCTTAAGGCACAAGGACTGTTTCAGTCACTCCTCCCCAATCCACTGCCCCAGCAGAAGAGTTGGCATCCCCCTTAATTTCCTCTCCTCTATCTTCAAAACAAGTTACATCTTCCACATCTTCTCATCCCTCTCCTCCACCTGTAGTTTCTTCACCTACTCCAGCCACTTTCCAAGAAGATTTCCAATCTCTACCTTTCTTCTCCTCCATTAACTTAGAATCCTCCTCCACCCTTCCATCCTTTAATCTCCTAGATGATTCATTCATGGATGATTCCCCCTCTTCACCTCCAGACATCCCATCCACCTCAACATCATTCCAACAAATCCTTCATGACATCATCTCTCAACCATATTTTTCCCCTACCATCTCCTCATTCCTACCAACAGTCACTATCCCAACTCCATCTATTTCATCCATCCCCATATCTCAACCATCCATACTACATCACCCTGCATCCATTCCATCCATTTCTGCAGCCCCTCCTTCTACCTCTACTCAAGTTAACCTTTCGCAAGTAGATCTTATTCCTCTAGAAGATAGACTGTATGAGTTGTTGGCCCCCAAGCTAACACTCTTACTGGATTCAGCCTTGGGTCCCTTAGCCAAGAATCTGACTTATTTATCTGTTGGACTCTCTTCTTCCTTCTCCTTTCATGCCACCCCTTCTTCTGGGGGCCTAGATTCATTTTTCACTGAAACTAGGCAGGGGGAGATGCCTTATGAAGACGTGCTACCTTCAGAGGATTTTGCTTTAGAAATGCAGATATAGGAAATTCCAGTTTCAGAAAGTACAGCTTCAGAGCATGTTTCAGTTCTAGATTCAGCTCCAGCTCCAACCATCAGTCCTGTAGTAGATATACATTCTTTATTATCATTATTTTATTCAATTTATAGCTGTTGTCCTCCAGCACTTCTCCCTGCTGAAGATTTAACCAGGGCTATTGTTCCCCTCTCCTGCTGTGATCCAACCCTGATAGAGATGTATATAAATTCTGTTAAATCTGTGGAGAGTGATTCTGTGGTTCTTGAGTCTGCTGTTGCTGCTGATGTTGATTCTTCGACGGTTGTTGAAGAGCAAGTTTGTTCAGTTACTGAGGCTACTGCTTCAGTTGGTGTTCTTATTTTTACTGCTATTCCTGCTATTTCAACTGCTGTTTCAAGTGTTGCTGTTGTTATTTCTTCTACCGCTCCTTCTGCTTCTGCTCCAGTTTCCACCACCAAAGCATCTTATAAGGAAATAGATGCTTTGTTTGATGAGCCTCAGAGTTCTGATGAGGATGATGAATTCAAGACTAACTCAGATGATTCCTCTGCAACTATTGTAATGAAGAGGAAAGCCCGAAGCAAGGCTATGAAAAGGGTTCAATTGACCAAATCTACAACTTATCATGATATACCATATTACATTCTGCACAATTGTCCTATTACTGAGCATTGGATGGAATATTCTAAGAACCAGTTGAAAGCAATGAAGAAGAGAAGAAAGTATGACAAAGGAACATCTCACCTCAATCCTCCTCCTCCTCCTCCTTCTCAAAGCACAGGATCTGGTGGAGTCTCAGATCCTCAAGCTTCCAACATTTCTCAAACCCAACAAACCTATCAAGGAAGATCTCAATCTAGAGGTTATCAGCAAAGAGGAAATCAGCCTAGAGGAAGACAATATAGAGGAAATCAAACAGACTATCAAGTTTATTCAAGAGGATAGCCTAGACAGCTACCTTATCAAAGGATAGGACAAGGCCCAATTGAACAAACTACTGGTCCCTTTCATTACAAGCTCAAAGAAATTTTTCACTCAAAATCTCATCCTACTGACACCATAAATAGGTATGAGCCACCAGTACCTTTTGAAGATCAAGAGAACAATCCAGCTTCCTGAACAGCAAGACTTAAAGAAATGGCTGCTCTAGATGAAATTAAGAAAGCAAGAGATAAGGGCCAAGGCACTTCCAATATATCTACTCTATATGAACAAAGAAGACATGAACTTGAAAGATACAACTCTAAGAGATTCTTCAATACTGTGGAATACATGCAGCTACATCCTAAAGCTGTAGTTCCTAGAAGCAAAAGCAAAAGGACTCTTGGTGTTGTTGATGATTTTAGATCAAAGAAAGACTCAAAAAATCCAAACAGAGAAATCATCTTCAAGAAAAGAACTGATGACAAGCATTAATCTGGATGTTAGCTGAAAACTATATTATATCTCTGCTAAACTACTTTTGTGCCGTGATATAAGCATATCTGTCCTTCTGCAATGTTGTTTCCTTTTTTCTATTGTTATAGTTTTCTATAACTCATGTAAATAGTAATCCTAACCCAAATAGGGGTAGATTGTTGGAACACCCTATTACTAATTTGGGTCAGGATCACTATGTCAATAGGATTGTTGCTTTGACCTTGTTGTATAGAGAAAAGGTCAACTAGTTAGGTTTAAGGCTTAAGACTTAGGGTTGAAGATTTCCCCAAGACCTCCTAGTTCAAATGAGAAGCCAAGAAGAAGAATTCAAGTCATCGTCGAGCTCAGATCGACGAAGCGTCGAACCAAGTTCGACTATCTCCAAGTTCAGGCTGACAAAGCGTCGACCTAAGTTCGATGATCTCTGAGCTCAAGTCGACGAGGCATCCAGTTTGACGATCTCTGAGCTCAGATCGACGACTTCTGTCCAAGTCAAATTACGATATCTCTAAGCTCAGTTTGACGATTGTTGAGCTCAGATCGAGGATTTTATTTTAAGATCGATGATTTCTGGGATTTTGTCAGCTTGTTAAGGATTTCAAATCAGAGCATTTAATGAAGAAGATTTCTAGCTGTTATAATAAATCTGGAGCAAGTTTCAAGAAAACAAAGAAGGAATATACTTAGGTTTTTTTCTTCCTGAGATAGTTGACAATTAATGAAAGCATTTATGACTTTGGTAACGGCTACTATCAATATTTGACGACGGAGTTCTCATTTTCATAATTCATAGAGAACAAGAATACACAGCAGTTCTCATAGAACAAGATATACAGAAAGAAATTGGAGATAAATAACTCAGAAAATAGAACCAGTTTTCTTTCTGATTCCTGCTGATCAAAAGCTTTCTCAAGTCTTCATCTTCCATACTCCAGACAACAAACATTTTAGTTCTTACTGAAAGCATCTAGTGGTTGGGCAATCATTTCATTGAAGACCTATCACCCTTGCAAAGCTTCTAGTTCTTGAACTTCTGCTACATCTCAGGGGGAGCTTTGACAACATCTCATCCACTTGAGCTTCTCTTTGATAGTTGATAGAGAAGACAACTTCACCACTTTTTCTTTTCCTTTCGTGTAAAAGGGTTTTTAAACTCCCTTCAAATGTTTTTCTTTGGTTCCTGAGAACTGATCAAAACTCAGAGGTGGCAAGATACCTAATCAAAAAATCTTGTTTTGTTTTTGAGCACCTAATCAGTATCTCATTGGTGCCCAGGATACCTGATCAACTCATCCTGCACTGGATTCCTACCAAGGGTGGTAGAAGAGTAGATGTACCCAGGTTTTGGGGAACCACTATAGCTCCTTTGGTCTTCTGGATTGCTTTCTCTTTCTTTTGCTGTATGCTGTGAATTAATCCTTTTGTAGTGGTTTTATTTTAGTTTCTTCTTTGCACTCTACACTTATTAAATCAAGTCTTCCACTACTAGAATAATTTTTATATTTGCAAAATTATTTTAAAACACTCTATTCACCCCCCCCTCTAGAGTGAAAGATTTATCTTACCCTAACTTTAACCTTCCCTCACTATAAAATGGCATTTTTCCCAATTTAGGGCAAGGTTAGTTTCTTCGAAACTTTCTATGACTTTTTCGAGGTTTTCTAAACAACTATCAAAGGCAACACCGAACACGGAGAAATAATCCATAAATACCTCCATTATGCTTTCTATGAACTTATCGAAGATAGCGAGCATACATCGCTGGAATGTAGTTGGCGCATTGCACAATCCAAACGACATTCTTCGGTAGGAGAAGGTGCTGAAGGGACAAGTAAACATAGTTTTCCCCTTGTCCTCGGGAGAGATGGGGATTTGAAAATACTCCGAGAGTCCATCGCTAAAACATTTAAAGCTATGGTTGGATAATCGCTCTAAAATTTGATATAAGAACGGCAAGGGAAAGTTGTCCATGCGGATGGCATCATTTAAATTACGA
The DNA here is from genome assembly GCA_039513925.1 of Platanthera zijinensis. Taxonomy (NCBI): domain Eukaryota; kingdom Viridiplantae; phylum Streptophyta; class Magnoliopsida; order Asparagales; family Orchidaceae; genus Platanthera; species Platanthera zijinensis. Next base: position 219,491,254 of record CM077078.1, read on the forward strand.
TACTCAATACACATTTGCCACCCTGTCACCCTCCATGTCAGGATTAAATCATTATTTTTATTTACAACTACAGTTATCCCTCCCTTTTTTGGAACTACCTGAACAGGGCTAACCCACTTACTATCCGATATAGAATAGATAATTCCTGCGCCTAACAGTTTCATAACCTCCCCCATTAAGAATTCTTTCATTTTCGGGTTTATACGGCGTTGTGGTTGTATAGATATACATGAATTATCTTCCATTTAGATTTTATGAGTGCAGAAGGATGGGCTTATGCCCTTGATATCAGAAATCGGCCAAGCAATGGCTCGGCGATGCTTACATAAAACTAGAAGGAGTTTATCTGTTGGAACCCTTGTTTGGATTTGTGCTAGGTTCACTCTTAGGATTTCTTGACCCCGATGTATATCCAGGATCTTAGTCTTGTCTAAGTTAGGTCTTTTTAGGTCAGGTTTGTGTAGAAAAACATTGCAGTGGACTCAGACTTAGACTCAGAAAGTTTATGTGGATTTTCTATATCTGTTCGACTATAGTTGAACTCAGCTCGACGATCATCGATCTCCAATCGATGATCTCAGAGTATTGTACTATGAACTGAGCTCGACGATCTACGAGCTCAGGTCGACGATTTGGTTTTCTCAGCAGTAATCTCTGTTCTATGATAGTTGTTCTCAGGTCGACGATCTCTAAACTCAGCTTAATGATCTCTAAACTGAGCTCTAAGATTTTATGCTGCTTTCAGTTATGAGTTTTTCAGATCGGTCAGAAGTATTTATTTTTGGTTAATGATCAATTTTTTAAGGGCAAATATATTCTGATAATTATTGCTGTTATTCCCAAGGCTGATAATCGTATTTCTTGAAGCATTAATTATGGTATTCACAGAATATTTCTTTAACATATTTTATGAAGACAGATATGGAAGTGAAATTATGTTGCAAACGTTTCTAGTCGTTTGGGCTCCTAAAGTATTGCAGAATATTATGCATTATCCAGGGAATTCAAATTCTTGCCATTTTTTATTCTGACTAAATTTATAATATAATAAGGATATATAAGAGAACAATTAGACACAACAAAAGGATATATATACAGAAACTTTTCTTCAGCAAGACTGATCATTATTATTATTACTCTTACTCTCAAGGATTGTTTCTCTGTTGTAATAAGGAAGAAGGAGAACCTTTTCAAAAATCTCTCTAGAGTCTTGTTCATTCCTCAGGCTTCAAGGATTTAAAAAGAGCTCAAATCTTTCTCAGTCTTCAGATCAAAGAAAGCTCTACTATAATTTTTGAAGACCTAAACCCAGGGCCAAGTTTCCTCTTCCTGAATCAATTCTACAGCTTAGGGGGAGCTTGGACATTCTCTTCAATCCACATAATCTTCTCACTTGATTAAGAAAGAGAATATTTCTTTTAATTATTCCTTTTAGCTCCATCTGTACATGGTTATTACTCCCTTCAAAAGTGAACTGTTTGGTGATAGGGCACCTGATCAAAAACCTATTGGTTTTTAGACACCTGATCATAAGCCAAAAGGGTTTCTAGATCTACCTGAAAGAGATCTTGTGGTGGAGGGTCACCTGATCAAAAACTTGTAGTGGATTCCTAATAGGGTGGTAGAAGAGTGGACGTACCCTGGTTGATTGGGGGATCACTATAATCCTTGTGTCGTCTGTGTGCTTGCTTTTCTATCTTTATTTTTGTGTTGTGATTTTCTTTTCCTAATATATATATATATGTATATTTATCTCCGATTAAACATAAGATTTATCCTCTCTTTCATTATCATTTTGCACTTCAGTCATGTAGGCCGAAATTATCACGGGCAGTTTGGAGTCCTTTTCTAAGAAGGCATACCTAAGATGTTCGGGTAGTTCCTTTAATTCTAGGGTAGGGGGTTTGAAAGTGAGGGTAAGATCTACCTTTAATCTAGAGGGGGGGGTGAATAGAGTATATTAAAATAATTTTTCAATTTAAAAATTAATTGGCAGTGGAAGACTTAATTTATTTATAGGTGTATTGTGCTTGCAGAGAATGAAACAAACTAAAGCAAGAAGTAAAAAACACAGCACACAGTAAATAAAGCACAGCAACCAGAAGACACAAGGATCTATAGTGGTTCCCCAATCAACCTGGGTACATCCACTCTTCTACCACCCTAGGTAGGAATCCACTGCAGGAATAGTTGATCAGGTGTCCTGGGCACCAATGAGCTTTTGATAAGGTGCTCAAAAACCAAATCATATTTTTTGATCAGGTGTCTTGCCACCACTGAGTTTCTACAAGGTCTCAGAAACCAACCACAAAACTTTTAAAGGGAGTTTTGAGTAACCCTTTTACACCAAAGAAAAATAAAAGAGGTGAAGTTGTTCTTCTCTATTAAATAGTCTAAGAGAAGACTACTGGATTGTATTTGTCAAAGCTCCCCCTGATATTTATAGAAGTTCAAAAAAAGAAGCTTTACAAAGGGCGATTGGACTTCAGTATGTTTGAGATCTCCAGCAAAGAATGATTTCAACAAAAGCTGAAATGTGTTGTGTCTGGAGTCCTTGATTGATGAAGCCTTTGAACACTTGAATCAGAAGAGATCTTGAAGGAATAGAGAAATTCTTTTCTATGTGGTGATCTCCTTCAGTGTTGTATTCCTTGTGTTCTGTATGAATTCTAACTTGTAATCCTGTAGACTTGTGTCTAAAAATCTATATCTTAGAATTATGATCTTCTTGTCTCAATTACTCTGAGATGATATATTGAAAATCAGCCTTCTAGATAGCCGTTAGCCAGTCATAAATGACTTCCTTAAATGATATTTGTCTCTAGAGGAAAGTCCTAAGAGACACTCCATTTTGTCTTCCTTGAAACTTGATCCAGATTAATTGAAACGACCACAAAATCCTTTGAAATAAATGCTGGATATAAATCATATTGAATTCCATAACTGTCTGAATTTGAAATCCTGAAATCGTCGATCTCTTCAGAAAATCATCGATCTGAGCTCAACAAATGTCGACTTGAGCTCAGAGACTGAAGCTAGACTTGAAACAGAAATCGTCGATCTGAGCTCAACTATCGTCGACCTGAGCTCAGAGATTGGATTTTGTATAGAGACAGAAACATCAATCTGAGCTAGGAGATCATCGAACCGAGTTCGACAACTCGATGAACTGAGCTCAGAGATAGTCGAACTTAGTTCGACGCCTCGTCGATCTGAGCTCGACGATAATTGCCTTGAACTTCTGAATTGAATTCTGAAGTAGAAGGACTTGGGGGCAGCTTTCAAACCAAAGTTATAAGCCTTAGACCTATTCTAGTTGACCTTTAAAACTATACAAGGAGGTCAAGACATTTTCCTAAGGGCATAGTGATCCTTGCCCAAATAAGTAATAGTGTGTTCCAACAATATCCCCCTATTTGGGTTAGGATTACTATTTACAAGACATAGGAATTAAAAAGCATATAAGCAGAAACAAAAGCAAATACAACATAGCAGAAGAATGAATTGCAGCATTGTAGAAGCACATATAGTATCACAGTAGATAGTCAGAATTAAATATATACTGTCAGCTTACACAGTTACTCCTTTTCCTTGTCTCTTTTTGAATAAGATTTCTCTGTTTGGATTGAGAGCTTCCTTCTTGGATCTCCTGTCAATAGCAACACCTAGAGAGGTTTGAGATTTAGGTCTTGGAACAACAGCCTCTGGGTGTAGCTTCATATAACTCTCTATATCAAAGAATTTCCTAGAGGAGTATCTTTCAAGTTCCTTCTTCCTTTGCTCAGATAGAGTAATGATATTTGAAATATCTATTCCCTGTTCACTTGCCTTCTTTATTTGATCCAAAGCCTCCAACTCTTTCATCCTTGCAGTCCAAGAAAGGGGATTGTTTTCTAGATCTTAGAAGGGGACAAAAGGTTCATATCTGTTGATTGTATCTACAGTAGGAGCTCTTGATGTAACAATTTCTTTCAGCTTGTAAGGGAAAGGACCTGAAGTTGAATCAATGGGTCCTTGTCCTTCCCTGTGATAAGGATGTTGTCTTGATATTTCTCTAGAATTACCTCTGTAACCTCTTTTGTTTCCTCTATACTTGCCTCTCCTGGATTGGTAGCCTCTTTGTTGTTACCCTCTTGATTTGGATCTGTCTTGAGCTTGAGAGGAACTTTGAGTTTTAGCAAATGAGTATTGTGAAGCAGAACCTCCACCAGTTCCTGTATCTGGTGAAGGAATAGGAGGAGGAGGAGGATGGTGAGATGATCCTTTGTCAAACATTCTCTTCTTCTTCATTGCCTTCAGCTCGTTCTTTGAGAATTGCATCCATGGTTCAGTTATAGGATAGTCATGCAGAATATAATATGGAATGTCATTATCATCCTTTACTTTCTCTGGAGGAACTCTTTTCAAAGCTTTGCTTCTGGCTTTCCTCTACCTTGTAATTATTTCAGAGGAGTCTTCAGAATCAGTTCTGAACCTGTCACAGTCTGAGCTCTGAGGATTGTCATACAATTCATCAATCCTTTAAATGTATTCTTTTTGTTGTTTGGATTAGACAGTTGATGCAGTAGCAGCAGTGACAGAAGCAGCACTAATAGACACACAGGTAGAAACAGCAGTTGCAATAGAAATAATTGGGGCAGCAGGAGCATCAGATAAAGAAAAAATTACATCAGTAACAGCAGGATCATCAACATGAACAGCTGGCTCTGAATCATTAGCCTCTGTCATCAGCAAATCATCAGCAATATCAGAATAGACTTCATCTACAGCAGCAACAGAATCAACATTCACAATATTAGCAGAAATAACACTTTCTACAGCCTTTAGAGAATTGATATATGAAGATATCAGGGTAGGATCACAACTGAAAATATGCACAATGGCCTTAGTATGGTATTCAGCTTCATGAGCTGGAAGATATCTGTTGTGGAGAGCATCAAAATCTGAAAGCAGTGACTTAAAGTCAACTGTACTGAAGGAAAGCACTTGAGCCTAGGCTGGTGTAGCTGCCACTACTACATCTGAAGCAGGCAACATCTCTTCTTCATGTGGCATCTCCGCATGCCTAGATTCAGTATGCACTGGATCAAGGCACCCCACAGAAGGGATTGCCTGAGGAGGCAGAAGGAGGAGAGCTTGGCAGATAAGTCCTCGATAGACTGAAGGAGTGGAGCCATGGAGGTCTCCAGCAAGAGTGTTAGCCTGGGAGCAACAACTCATAAAGCTTATCTATTAAAGCTGGAAGATCTACTTGCTCAAGTGATACATGAGTAGAGGTAGAGGATAGGGTTGCAGAAGTAGATCGTGTTGGAGGAGCTGCTGAGATGTGGAGAAATGATGTAGATGGCAGAGAGATGGATGGTTGTGATATAGGGATGGTTGTGATGGAAGTCACTGGAATGGAAATGGATGGAGTGAAGGATGATTGAGCTAGAATGTCTTGAAGTAATGGTTGGTAAGAGGTAGTTGATGATGGGGGCTCAAGGGGTGAGGAATAAGAATCATCCAAGAAGGAGTCATCTAAGAGATTGAAGGATGGAAGATGGATGGATGGAAGAGAAAGGAGGAGGCAGACCATTCTTCCAAGGGGGCAGTTGCCTGAGGGGAAGTGACCTGTATAGTCCTTGTGCCTGAAGTTGAAACTGATGTAGGAGCCCTGCTGGGTTTGGCAATTTGCTTGTCCCACTTTCCAAAGAGGACACATGATAGTCTCTTAGAGGAATTGATGTGCATGCCACTGGATACAAGCAGTTGAGGGTATCTATTATGCAGAAACAGACCTGAATCCTCCCAAAATTAACAAAATTTTTGTTCACCTTTTTCTTAATTAAATCAAAGAATATCTCCCCCCAATTTAAATGTTTCTTATCTACTAATGCACCCATTAAACAAAATTGATACCTAGAGATGGTATCATGTGTAGAATGCTTTGCCAACAACACTTTTCTCACAACATCTGCTAGGAATCTATATTCTACTAACAAATTTTTCTTAAGCAGCTTGTTAGGGTTTGTTGCTGAGTGACCCATTCGATCAAGCATACTAGCAAATTCCTCTCAAAATAACTCTATAGAATCATGCCCAATACTTAACTGAAAAACTTCTGTTAGGAGAGTATGTGTTAGGGATACCTGTGTGCCGGATATTGTTCCTACCACTGTGTTCTGATCCAGGTTATGCACTGTATACACCCACTCCTTGATTTAATCCGCTTCCAATTTCATTCTTGTGGACATGATATAAACCAACTGTTGATCTTTGAACAATTCAAGAATGTCTTTAAAGACTTGATCACAGCCATCATAAGAATCCATGTCAATGTAAGAACCCGTGTAAAACTTCATTGCTGCTAGAATGGCAACAGAGACAACCATTATTACCTGCAAAAACGAACAAACAAGATCGAGTGGAGAGATTTTTGCAGGGAAAGAAAATCTCTACAGAAAGTATGAAAGCGCAAAAGTGAACGATGGCTGAAAAATGTATTTTATATTAGGGTTCAACGCAGAAAAGGAATGATCGTTGAACTCAGTTCGACGATTTGGGCTTCTAAAGGAATCTGAAAGGTCTTCAACATCGTCGATCTCTGTTCGACGATGTTGGAGAGCGTCGAACTCCGTTTGACGATCTCTGACCGGAAAGAGATAGCCTAGCACTATCTGGAAAATGCTGAACTCCGGTCGACGATTTCTGAGAACGTCGACCTCCGTTCGACGATCTTGGGGAAAAATGTCGAGCGCAATTCATAGATCAGAAATAACCAATTGACACTAGAAAAATCAAGTTTTTAGCATAGTCTTGGTCAATTTTAGAGTTTTAAAATCTTGGATCTTAATTAAAACTTCTTCCATCTAACATTCCTAACTGATTCAGGAAGAAAGTGTGTTTCTTTTCATCCAATGGTTTGGTGAAAATATCTCCCATTTGCAAATCAGTTGGGATATATTGAAGTTCAATTTTATTCTTCTCAACATTATCCCTTAAAAAGTGATGCCTAATCTCTATATGTTTTGTCCTATAATGGAGGACTGGATTTTGTGCTATAGAGATAGCACTGGTGTTATCACAAAATATTTTTTACTTTTCTAAGTTGTAACCATAGTCTATGAGCTGATTTTGAATCCACAAAATCTGTTAGCAACAACTACTTGATGCCATGTATTCAGCTTCTATAGTTGATGTGGACATAGATATTTGTTTCTTACAAAACCAGGAGACAAGTCTGTCACCAAGAAATTGGCAAGTTCCACAGGTGCTTTTCCTGTCTACTCTACATACAGTATAATCAGCATCTGAAAATCCATGTTATTCAAATCCTGAATCTTTTGGATACCAGAGACCTAGATTTGGACAACTTTTCACATACCTAAGAATCCTTTTTACTAATTTTAGGTGTGACTCTCTAGGGCTTACTTGGAATCTAGCACATATTAATGTAGCAAACATTATGTCAGGTCTACGAGCTGTAAGGTAAAATAAGGAGCCAATCATTGCTCTATATGTTATCTGATCAACAGGTTTCCCATGTTCATCAGTATCTAATACAGCATTAGTAGGCATAGGTGTTTTCATGCAGGAAGCTTCAGACATACCAAATTTCTTAACCAATTCTTTTGCATACTTGGTTTGAGAAATGAATATGCCATCAGCATGATGTTTGACTTGCAATCCTAGAAAGAAGGAAATCTCACCCATGCTACTCATTTCAAATTTAGAATTCATTAGGTTGGAAAACCTTTTGAACAAATTTGAATCAGTAGATCCAAAGATATTATCATCTACATAAATTTGTACTAGTAGGGTATTCAACTTATGGGTTCTAATAAAAAGAGTTTGGTCTACTCTTCCCCTTATAAAATCATTTTTCAAAAGAAAGCATGCCAAGGTCTCATACCATGCTCTAGGAGACTGCTTAAGACCATATAATGCTTTGTGCAATTTAAAAACATAATCAGGATGAGTTGGAGAGATAAAACCTGGGGGTTGTCTAACATAGACTTCTTCCTTGATGTCTCCATTTAGAAATGAACTCTTCACATCCATTTGATAGACCTTGAATCCCTTGTGTGTTGCATAAGCTATAAATATTCTTATGGCCTCCAACCTTACAACTGGTGCAAAGGTCTGGTCATAATCTATTCCTTCTTCTTGTTAGTATCGTTGTGCAACTAGCCTTGCCTTGTTCCTTACAATATTCCTTGATCATCAAACTTGTTTTTGAACACCCATTTTGTTCCAATAATGGAGTGATCCTTTGGCCTTGGCACTAGCTCCCAAACTTTGTTTCTTTCAAATTAATGTAATTCCTCTTGCATTGCAATGTTCTAGTGTGGATCTATTTCTGCATCTTGTATGGATTGAGGCTCAATTTTAGATAAAAAGCAGGTGTGCATCAGATTTTGGTTGACCTGAGTTCTGGTTTACACACCAGCAGAGATGTCTCCAATCACTTGGGAGATTGGATGATCTCTTGATGTTACTAAATCAATAGGGGGTGTTGATTGTTCACCAACCTGTGTTGTTGTTTCCTCTTATGGAACAACAACATGCTCTTCAAGATAATTCTCACCAAGATGTTGAGTGCACTCTTCATCTTCACTACTTTCACCTCTTTGTTGGATAGGTGAATGAGTTGTATCCTTTTCTATAATGTGTAACCTGTCCAGATTTTCTGAAAGAGAATTTACCTGCAAAGGTTATATGGTAGAAGTATTCTTCTCCTTATAAGACATGTTAGTTTCATGAAAAGATACATGAACAGATTCTTCAATTTTAAGAGAAGATTTGTTATACACCCTATAAGATTTACTGGTCATGGAGTATCCCAGAAACACTCCTTCATCAGCTTTGGCTTGAAATTTTGCTATGTACTTCTATTCATTATTCAGTATATAACAAATACAAAAAAAATTCCTGAAATAATCTACTTTAGGTTTCTTCCCTTTGAGTAATTCATAGGGAGTCTTGCCCTTTAGCTTATGTATCAAACTTCTATTCAACACATAGTTTGAGGTGTTCACTGCCTCTGCCCAAAAGGATAGAGGAAGGTGAGCATCTGTCAATAATGTAATAGCAGATTCAATAAGAGTTCTATTTTTCCTTTCGGCTACCCCATTTTATTGAGGAGTTCTAGTAGCTGAGAAAGTGTGCCTGATCCTTTCACTCTGATAGAACTCTTGCATAAGAAGAGAATCAGACTCTATCCAATGATCACTTCTAATCAGGGCAATGTGAGTATTGAACTCAATCTGTATGCATTTTAGAAACTCTGTCAAACACTTAATGTTATCAGACTTCTTCCTCAGAAAGAACACCCATGTGAATCTAGAGAAGTCATCTACAACCACTAAAGTGTAAGATTTCCCTCCTAGGCTTTGCACTATAATGGGTCCAAAAAGATCCATGTGTAACAGATATAAGATCCTAGGTGAATCACTCTTATTAAGTGACTTAAAGCTATTTTTAGTTTGCTTGCCTAACTGACAAGCCCTAAAAAGTTCATCCTTCTTGTAGGGACCAGATGGTAGTCCCTTAACAAGGTTGTCCTTTGATAGCCTAGCAATGGTTCTAAGGTTTATATGTCCTAATCTCTTATGCCAATGTTCATTTTGTTTACTAACAGAGTTAAACAAGCAGATATCTACCTTAGTTGAATGAAAATCTACAAGATAAATGTTACCTTTCCTTTTACCTGTCAACACAGTTGTGTTGTCCTCTGATTTGATTTTGCATGAGGATTTGTTGAATGTCACCTGGTAGCCTTCATCACATAGTTGACTGATGCTGATTAGATTGTGCTTCAGTCCTTCCACATAAGCTACCTTCTTGAATGTGACTGAGCCAATTTGGACTGCACCATATCCCTTGGTATGTCCAATGTTTGAATCCCCAAATTTGACTTTGGGTCCAAGCTTGGCTTTGAAGGATGTTAAATTATCCTTGCTTCCAGTCATGTGCTTAGAGCACCCACTATCCAAATACCGTTGCTGGTTCAATGTTGGATAGGTCTTCACCTACACATAAAATAATTTATTTGTTTTTGACCCAGTTTACCTTGGGCCTTGGTTGATAACCTTTAAATTATGAAATAAAAGACATCCCTGGCTGACTCTTATAGCCTTCAGGATGATATATCCTAGGAGGTATTATCCATTCAGTGTAAGGGTTAAAGCTTTGGGATGTAGGACCACTAGGATTGAATTTTTATTTACCCTTAAAAATTTGTTCAAAGCTCTGATCTCTGTTCGACGATCTCTGAGCTTAGTTCAACGATCTTGGGTCAGATCATCAAGCTCCATTCGAAGATCGACTTTGCCAAAGTTCAGAGTTCAGCGATCGTCGACCTGAGTTCGACGATTCAGCTTGAGATCGCTGAGCTCTGTTCCACGATCATCGAGCTCTGTTCGACGTTTTCTGTTGAACTGTGTTTTTCTTAGGTAAATCAGGATTCTTCCTAGCTACCTCTACAACTCCCTTTCCTTTATCTGAGATAAATTTAATTGGGGATGTTAATACTACAGGTTGGCTGGATGAAGCACCCAAGCCCAGTGTACTGTTAAGTCTTGAGTTCACTGTGCCTGTGATGTCTATCAGTTTGATGTTTCTCCCATTGAGGGATTCTTCAAAATTCTTTGTCTGGGATAGTTCACTCTTCAGTGAAGCTATCTCCTCACTACAGCATTCTAACTCCTCAGAGAGTTTGAGGTAATCTGATTTCAAAGTGTTATGTTCAGACAATTGATTTCTGAGAGAGATAATATTTTTCTCAGACTTTAGTAGGTCAAAACAAAGTGCCTTAAATTCAGATCTAAAGTCCTCTGAATTGAAATCAAAAGAATCTATTACCTGATCTTCTTCAGCTTCATGTTTAGATTCAGATTCTGACTCTTGTTCTGCATCAGAATTATGTTGAGAGGCATTGATAGCCATCATGCAGAACTCCTTCTCTTCAGCATCATCTTCATCATCACTTGAGCTTGATGATGCCTCTGATTCTTCTTCAGTTTCACTCCAGGTTTAAGCTACAAATCCCTTTCTAGTGTGTTTGTTCTTACTGGAGGAGGATCTATCATTATTGTTTCTTCTGAAATCCTTGTCTTTTCTCCTATCTTTCTTTTCTTTCCTGTCCTTATTTTTGTTTTCTGGACAGTCAGGCACAATATGACCTGGTTTCCTGCATCCAAAACCAATAATTTCTTTTTTACTGGACTTGTCATAACTTGGCTTTTCATGGCCTCTGGATGGCCTTTTCCTGAAATCTTTCCTAGCCATCTTGTAGAATCTTTTGGTTTGGAGACTCATTAACTCTTAATTGTCTGTGACCTTGTCTTCAGCAAGTTCTTCTATAGCTTTGAAAGCAATTGTCTTCTCCTTTCTTGTTGCTGGAGAAGCTATCTTTTGCTCTTCTTCTCTATTCTCGATAAGCAGCTCATAAGACATAAGCTTGCCGAATAGAGATTCAGTGGTGATCTCATTTAGGCTTCTGGCATCCTTGATTGGCCAGATCCTTGAATCCCAAATGCTGGGGAAGCATATTAGGATCTTATCATTGAGTTCAGTCAAGGAGATATCCTTGTCCAAGGTCTTTAGTTCACTGACAATTAGACTGAGTCTATTGTACATGTCAGCAACTGAATTAGTTTCACCCTTCCTGAAATTCTCATACTGAGTTATGAGATGGGATCTTCTTGTTGGATCCGGAGGCCAACCTTAGAGGGGGGGGGGGGGATGAATAAGGTTTTATAAATTTCGCTTGAATAAACGGAATCTTAACGTAAACCACACCACAAGTGAAGATTTAAAACACAAGTATTAAATTCAATAACAATCAATTTCATACAAGTACAAGATGAATGTTTTACAGTACGATCTTCATGACGTCGAAGATCAAAGACGAAGAGAAGAAAACTTTGGGTTTTCTATACCGACCCAAAACCCGGACCGGTTGGCTCTCTCACTTTCTCCCCGAAAGGTCTTAGAGCCGCTCTTCACCTCCACACCCGGAAGGGTCTTAGAGCACCGCTAGATCCCCGATCTAGACGCCCCAAATCCCGGGACGATTTTCCACGGAATCCAACCCGGATTCCGACGACCTTCCTCGGTCGATTTCCCTTACCACTTACAACAATAGAAGAAGAAAAAGATACAAAAAGAGATTACAAAATATATTCGTTAAAGTTTAGGTTCTCCCTCTTGAGAAGTTCTCCGGATAAATCTACGGTCGGTGCTTGTGATCTTCGATGGAAAGCACCCGGTCGCTAGACGTAGACGATGCGAAGCCTTGATCGCCGGAGTTCTTCGATCTCGAACGGGAGGAAGAAGCCTTGCTTTTTCTTAGACGAAGATGAGTAGAACGGTCGTAGGAAGACGGCCGAACTTGGTATTCCTGGAGCACTTCGTCAATAATCTCTGGAGGCTTAGGTCTTGAGGAAACGGCGCTGCTTTTTATACGTCTTGGAGAAAATAGACTACCGCCTGCGATAACTCTATCGCCGGGCGGTAAGTTCGCGCGTAACGCCTGCCAGCTGTCTCCACACGTCTCCCGAAACGGCAACTATAACTGCTCATTAAGGAAACTGCCGTTTCAAGAGATCTATCGCCGGGCGGTAATGGTTACCGCGCCCAGTCAGAGCGATAGCGCCATTTCGCCAAATAATTCTACCGCCTGCGATAAGACTATCGCCTGAGCGGTAGGTACCATCGTCGACGATCGTCCCCTTGATGCACGTCGACCGGATACCGCCGGCGGTAGCGTCCTGTCGCCGGGCAGTAGCTTTTGATTGTCGACGATCCTTCCTTAGCTGATAATTGGGCCGTCGACCATCGAACCGATATGCGTCGATCGAGATGGTTACCGCGCTGCGATAAGGTTATCGCCGGGCGGTAGTAACCTTTTGAAGCTCTTCTCCTTTCCTTTCACCTGTCAGCCTGCACACTCTATCACACAACCAATCTCATCAAATACAAGCAGGGAGTTGATATTCTCAAACCTAAGGAGTGTGAAACCATGTTCCAACAAACTCCCCCTTTTGATAATATCAATCCCGTTCATGATAAACCAAAATCAAGTAGATAGAGTGCCAGAATAGATGTATGTAGCAATGTAGAATAGTATAAAGTAGAGTATCAGAGTAAAATGAACATAGAACAGTATAAAGTAGAGTATCAGAGTAAAATGATATTGAACAAATAAGCAATACACACTTATATCGATCCCGTTCAATCCTGTTCTATTCTACTACATACTCCCCCTATCGGTGGGACGCTCCCCCTATCTATGAGCACACACACACCTCAATACGCTCCCCCTATCATGAACACTACCTCCAATACCTTCTCCCCTTTTGATAATATCAAAAGAATGGGCGAGGCCAACCGACCAAGGAGGATGAAAATTGTAGGCGAGAGATAACGTAATATAGACCCACAAAGCACTTGAAATCAGAGAATTGTAAAACAGGGTCAAAATCAGGAGCAAACGCTAATCAGAGTGATGAAATTGGACTATATGCACGAGACATAACACACATCAAGTATGACATGAATGTTTGCAAGGTTTAGATAAATAGAGAGAAAAATAGGCAAACACAAATATCGTCATGAGAGAAAAAATGTGCCAGTACGTATTGTGCGAAAAGCATCGAATGTAGTTGAGGTCCAATTCTTATGTGCGGAAGATTTAAATAAGATAATGACAAGTGCACGTGTAGCATCAAGAGACAAAACATTCAATAGAGATATCATGCAGACATGTTTTATATCAAGCAAACTAACGATGCTAACACCAATGAGATATAGTGAAAAATCACGTCACATGACATAGTGCGGCATAAAGAAATTAAATCAAGGGCACAAATCATAAAGTGTAGTCCATGCACAAGATCGAAACGACTTTGTAATCCAAGGTGCTCACCCTCACAACGCTTATGAAGACTTATCAGGAGGGATGAGTAGTGCTTGGGGGGTCTGTAAGCGGGATTTGATGGCCATCATTTTATTTTGAGTTAGGCCATCAATTTTATACATAATCAAAGCAGAACAAGTCCCCAAGTCAATCGAAATCTACCCATATAGGTAGATCCACTTTAACTTATTTACATTGGACATATGCGTTTCTAGTTTTGGCCCAAAAATTTAATTAGCATAGACACGCGCAATTTGATTTCATGACATTGATTGTTCAAGATATATCAGATATGTTAAATTTAGTATCACGATTTATAGCATGTCAGCTTATTATCTCAGGTTGAGTGCATGATCAAGTGGTGTGTGAGTGGTGTAGTCATTATCGTAAATAAATCCTCACACATACTTAGAGGCGTAGACAACGTACACCCACATTAATTTTCGCACTCAATAGCTAGACAAAAATTTAACTTCGCTCATCATGACCGGATACCGATGTGCCGTACAAATTGACAAGAAGATTAGCAAACATTGTATATACTTGAAAATATACCACGACTCGGTCATATGAGCCCCAAACCAACTTGTAAGTTTTTTTTTTTTTTTTTTTGAAAACAATTTTAGCCACAAACAGGGAACAACCAAAAACAACATGAGCAAGGAATAAAAAACGAACAGAACAAAAACGAAACCAAAAAAAACAAAACTACAAACACACAAAAAAAACACATATAACAAAAAAATTAGGACGATAAAGCAAGAATCCCAAGTTCGAGTCGTAGAAGTGAAAAACGAGCATCCGGAAGCAGTTTAGTAAGAATGTCCGCGAGTTGATCATCGGTCCCAATAAAGACGACACTCACATTCTCTTTCTTAATGTGGTCGCGAATAAAGTGATGTCGAACGTCTATGTGTTTGGACCGAGAGTGATGCACCGGATTATACGTTAAGTCTATCGCACTCTTGTTGTCGCACCTAAGTGTAATGTTGCGAAAAGAAAGACCAAAGTCTTCTAAAGTTTGCGACATCCAAAGTGCCTGTGCACAGCAACTTCCTAAGGCGATATACTCGGCTTCGGCGGTCGAAAGAGCCACCGAGTTTTGCTTACGACTTGACCACGAGACAAGTGCCGGGCCTAAAAAATGACAAGTACCGCTAGTGCTCTTGCGGTCAAGAGAGCAACCGGCATAATCGGAGTCAGAATATCCATGAAGGGTAAAATCATCCGAGTGAGGGTACCACAACCCGAGGTGTTGCGTGCGAAGGAGATAGCGAAAAATATGTTTTACCGCTTTAAAGTGAGACTCCCTAGGGTCAGCTTGATAACGGGCACACATACCTACCGCAAACGTGATATCGGGCCGTGACGCACTCAAGTATAACAAAGATCCAATCATGCCCCGAAACATTGTTTGATCCACAGAGATTCCACTCTCGTCTTTTCCTAATTTAAGGGACGCACTCATCAGAGTTTTGACTTGTTTTAAAGACTCAAAACCAAAACGTACAAGCATATCTTTTATATATTTGGATTGATTTATGAAAATTCCGTCTTGTCGTTGAGAGATTTGAAATCCTAAAAAATAATTGAGTTCTCCCACAAGGCTCATTTCAAATTCAGATTTCATTAAACTCACAATCTCTTCAACCAACCTCTCATTAGTCGCTCCAAAAATAATATCGTCAACGTAAATTTGGAGGATAACGAGATCCGAATTTTTGGCTTGTACAAAGAGAGTTGTGTCTGCACTACCCATCTTGAACCCATGATCTAAGAGGAACGTAGTTAGCCTATCATACCAAGCACGGGGTGCTTGTTTCAATCCATACAAGGCCTTTACTAATCTGTACACATGATGAGGGTGGGCGGCATTTGGGAAACCGGGTGGTTGCTCGACATACACTTCTTCTTTTATATAACCATTTAAAAATGCGCTCTTAACGTCCATTTGAAACAACTTTATTTTCTTATGGCTTGCGAATGCCAAAAACATTCGAATGGACTCAAGACGAGCAACCGGTGCAAAAGACTCCTCAAAATCCACACCCTCAATTTGTGAATATCCTTGTGCTACCAACCGAGCTTTATTCCTCGTGATCCTAGACTCACCATCAAGTTTATTCTTGAACACCCACTTTAAACCAATCACGGGATGGTTGTCCGGACGATCAACTAGAATCCAAACTTTGCTACGCTCGAATTGGCTCAATTCCTCATTCATGGCAAGGAACCATGATTCATCTTGAAGAGCCTCAGACACGTTTTTGGGCTCAATATCCGATAGAAAGCATAAGTTGGAGAACGCCTCATGAAGAGCAGATCGAGTTCTAACTCCATGGGATGGTTCTCCAATAACTAGATCACGAGGATGTTGTTTCGTAAACGTTAGATCCTTAGGAGGCACATATGCGTGCGACTCACTCTCCTCGTTACTCTCAACCGGAATACTCTCCTCAACCTCTTCTTCGGACATCCTAGGCTCACTAGATGGTGGACTCTCATCAAAATGCACATGAGCCGATTCTTCAACCACTAAGGTTCTCTTATTATAAATCCTATAGGCTCGACTTTTGCTAGAATATCCTAAGAATATGCCTAGATCAGATTTTTCATCGAATTTTCCTAAGTGATCCTTAGTGTTCAGAATATAGCATGGGCACCCAAAAACTCTAAAGTACGAGACGGAGGGTTTTCTATCAAAGTAGAGCTCGTAAGGGGTTCGCTTAAGAAGTGGGCGAAGCATGACACGGTTCATCACGTAGCTTGCCGTGTTGACCGCTTCGGCCCAAAACGATCGAGGTAAGCTGAACTCCGCGAGCATCGTACGTGCTAGCTCTTGAAGTGTGCGATTCTTTCTTTCTACCACTCCATTCTGTTGAGGCGTGCGAGGAGCGGAGAATTTGTGCTTAATCCCTAAAGTCTCACACAACTTCGAAAAATCCTCATCCTCAAACTCTCCACCGTGATCTGATCTGATACACTTAATGTTTAGTTCTTTCTCATTTTGAATACGCGTGCATAAAGTAGAGAATTCCCTAAACGTGTCAGATTTGTTGGCAAGAAATATTGTCCAACAATAACGAGAAAAGTCGTCTATGATGACGAATGTATATCGCTTTCCTCCTAGGCTACATGTGGAAAGCGGTCCAAACAAATCCATGTGCAAAAGTTCTAATGGTCTAGAGGTGGAAATCTCTGTTTTACTTTTAAACGAGTTTTTGACAAATTTTCCCTTTTGACAAGGCCCACACATAACGTTAAAACTACCGCTTAGAGACGGAATTCCTCTAACAAGTTTCTTTCTAGATAACTTAATAATTAGCTTGCTACCCGAGTGTCCTAATCTCCTATGCCAAAGGTCTAGTTCTTCATTCTTAGTTACTAGGCATTTTAGATTGGACGAAGAGAAATCATCAAAATTAACTGTGTACACATTGTGATTTCTATGGGCTACAAGCAATACATTAGAGGTTTTAGCATCAATGAGTTTGCACGTGTTCGATGATGATTCAAAAATAACATCTATACCTTTATCTCCTAGTTGACTTACAGAAATAAGGTTATGTTTTAAACCATCAACAAACAACACATTTGAAATAGAGAAAAACTTGTTACCTATTGTGCCGATTCCCAGAATTCTTCCTTTACCATTATCTCCAAACGTGACCACTCCACCTCTCTTCTTTTCCAGGCTAAGGAACTTATCTTTATCACCCGTCATGTGCTTGGAGCATCCAGAGTCCAAGTACCACACGTTCTTTGTGTCCCTTGCCTGCCAACATACTTAAAAAGGAGATGAGAGTAAAGATCAGGTTACCCAAGTTGTTCCACCTATTTTGTAGGTAGTAGACTTTGGTAGCCAGACTTGCGCGTTTTGTTTAGCACCTTTCCTCCCGCAAGAGCTTGAAGCATGTCCGAACTTATTACAGTTGGCACATAGAGCATAAGCTGAGGAAATGACTTTCATCACCTCACTCGATCTCTTGCTAGAGGAAGGAGATAATGTATTCAGATTTTTGATCTTATTTGTTGACTTAGGCGTGGACAGAGTGCTATAGTCCTCCAATGGTGATGATGGACTTACATAGCCGATGCCAAACTTTCCAGACCCATGACACTGTGCGCCCAATAGCATGTTTAGAGATTTTTGGCCTACACCAAATTTTTGAACCGCACAGTTGAGATCATGGATCCTCGCTTTTAGAGCGGTGTTCTCAGTTACTAACATCACACATCGATTAGCAAACTGTTTCTTTCCTTCCTCAACTTTAGCAAGGGAGATATGAAGCTTCTTCTCCAAGACATTCTTCTCATTTTTGAGAGATACTAGTCTCAAGGATGTCTTGGAGAGACTTGCTTTACCCTCCTCGATGGATGCTACCACGTGAGGACATTCAAGGCATTCCACCTTCTCTTTCCCAATTTTAATTACTTCTTTCTTCAGCTTTTCTAAACTCTTGTTTAGACGTTTATTTTCAGCTCTTAAGGAATTTTTCTTAGATGTTACTTCTTCTAACCTACCAACTACATGATCATAAATCTCAAGTAATTCAGAGTAAGTAGGAGGAGTTACCTCAGTGTCGCTTTGGACACTGGACTCAGCATCAGATTCAGATTCCTCTTGACCTTTTCCCATGAGGCACAGATTTGCTTCGTTGTCACTTCCCGAGTCGGTGCTACTCGAATCTTCCGATCCATCCTCATCCCAGTTCAGAGCCTTCAGTACTTTCTTCTTCCCTTTATACTTGTTGTCCTTTCCTTTCTCTTCCTTCTGGAGTCTTGGACAGTCTCTTTTTAGATGTCCCAGCTTGTGACAATGAAAGCATTCAGGCTGATACTTTTCATCATCGCTATCGGTCTCCTTTACCGACTTGTTCCACTTCCTACCCTCTTCAACTCCCTTCTTTAGAAACCGTTTGAACTTCCCTTGTTTTCTGGGGTTCTTCATGAATTTTTTGAATTCCCTTACATAGAGACTTTCCTCTTCATCTTCTTCAGAGAAATCAGATGTTTTCCTCTCTTTTGAAGCCTTCAAAGCCAATCCCTTTTTCTTCATTTCCTTGGGATATTCCTCGGCTTGTATCTTCAGTTCCACTTCATGAGTCTTCAGGTTTCCGATAAGACTCTCAATCTCCAAGGCGCTGATTTCATGAGATTCAGCGATAGCAGTCACCTTGGGGTTGAAGCGGGGAGGTAGAGATCGCAGTATCTTCCTCACTAGATCACCATTTGGAAAGTTCTTTCCAAGAGATCTTGATGCGTTGACGATCTTGGTGAACCTTGTGTACATGCTGTCAACATCTTCATCGATCTCCATCCGGAACTGTTCATACTCGGATTCAAGCCGAAACAGCTTTGATTCTTTCACCTGCGAGGTACCCTCATGAGTAAGTTCAAGAAGTCGCCAAATATCAAAGGCAGTTTCGCAGTTACATATTCTATTAAATTCCGTCTTATCTAACGCACAGAATAGAGAATTCATAGCCTTGGCGTTATTAGTACATCTAAGCTTGTCCGCATCGTCCCACTTATCGCGCGGTTTTTCAAGAACGACTTCTCCAACCGTGGTAGTGGGTGTGGTGTACTTAGTCTCTATCATGGCCCATACGTCCATGCTGTGCGTCATCAGAAAGATTTTCATCCTTGTCCTCCAGTGACTATAGTCACTACCCATAAAGAGTGGAGGATGACTCACACCTTGTCCCTCAGTGAAAGCATGCACTGGGTTGGCCATCTTACTTCAGGTGGTTAAGCCTATTCGAAGTAACCTCCTCTGATACCACTTGTTGGATCCGGAGGCCAACCTTAGATGGGGGGGGGGTGAATAAGGTTTTATAAATTTCGCTTGAATAAACGGAATCTTAACGTAAACCACACCACAAGTGAAGATTTAAAACACAAGTATTAAATTCAATAACAATCAATTTCATACAAGTACAAGATGAATGTTTTACAGTACGATCTTCATGACGTCGAAGATCAAAGACGAAGAGAAGAAAACTTTGGGTTTTCTATACCGACCCAAAACCCGGACCGGTTGGCTCTCTCACTTTCTCCCCGAAAGGTCTTAGAGCCGCTCTTCACCTCCACACTCGGAAGGGTCTTAGAGCACCGCTAGATCCCCGATCTAGACGCCCCAAATCCCGGGACGATTTTCCACGGAATCCAACCCGGATTCCGACGACCTTCCCCGGTCGATTTCCCTTACCACTTACAACAATAGAAGAAGAAAAAGATACAAAAAGAGATTACAAAATATATTCGTTAAAGTTTAGGTTCTCCCTCTTGAGAAGTTCTACGGATAAATCTACGGCCGGTGCTTGTGATCTTCGATGGAAAGCACCCGGTCGCTAGACGTAGACGATGCGAAGCCTTGATCGCCGGAGTTCTTCGATCTCGAACGGGAGGAAGAAGCCTTGCTTTTTCTTAGACGAAGATGAGTAGAACGGTCGTAGGAAGACGGCCGAACTTGGTATTCCTGGAGCACTTCGTCAATAATCTCTGGAGGCTTAGGTCTTGAGGAAACGGCGCTGCTTTTTATACGTCTTGGAGAAAATAGACTACCGCCTGCGATAACTCTATCGCCGGGCGGTAAGTTCGCGCGTAACGCCTGCCAGCTGTCTCCACACGTCTCCCGAAATGGCAACTATAACTGCTCATTAAGGAAACTGCCGTTTCAAGAGAGCTATCGCCGGGCAGTAATGGTTACCGCGCCCAGTCAGAGCGATAGCGCCATTTCGCCAAATAATTCTACTGCCTGCAATAAGACTATCGCCTGAGCGGTAGGTACCATCGTCGACGATCGTCCCCTTGATGCACGTCGACCGGATACCGCCGGCGGTAGCGTCCTGTCGCCGGGCGGTAGCTTTTCATTGTCGACGATCCTTCCTTAGCTGATAATTGGGCCGTCGACCATCGAACCGATATGCGTCGATCGAGATGGTTACCGCGCTGCGATAAGGTTATCGCCGGGCGGTAGTAACCTTTTGAAGCTCTTCTCCTTTCCTTTCACCTGTCAGCCTGTACACTCTATCACACAACCAATCTCATCAAATACAAGCAGGGAGTTGATATTCTCAAACCTAAGGAGTGTGAAACCATGTTCTAACACTTCTATCCTTTCTTTCATCAGCTGATCCTGACACAAGCTCAGATAACTTGTCCCAAATTTCTTTTGCTGAGTTACTTTCAGCCACTTTTTGAAATATGTCATCAAACATAGTCTGAGCAAATATGTTCATTGCCTTGGCATCAGAACCTTTCCACTTTTTGATTTCTGCATCTATTCCTGAGTGGGGTGGAACAACACTTGTACTTGTAGTTACTGGAGGTCTTGTACATACTGTCAAAATAGAATTAAAGATATCCTAATCAATTGAATTCATATATAATTTAATCTTTCCTTCTAAAGTGCAAACTTAGAAAGATTGCACACTGGAGGTCTGGTGCTAGCATAATCTTTGTTTTGTGCCGTGGTTTTATATGAAAGTAAATATAATAAAAGTAATAACCCTCTATTAAAGATTGATCTTATCAGAGATCTTTTGGTTCAGGTGTTAGCCTATAAAATAACCAATCTGATGAGGATTCAGTTGTTGAATAACCAACCTCCCGCTGATACCAATTAAAAGTGAGGGTAAGATCTACCTTTACTCTAGAGGGGGGTGAATAGAGTATAATAAAATAATTTTCCAATTTAAAAATTAATTGGCAGTGGAAGACTTAATTTTTTTATAGGTGTATTATGCTTGCAGAGAATGAAACAAACTAAAGCAAGAAGTAAAAAAAGACAGCACACAGTAAATAAAACACAGCAACAAGAAGACACAAGGATCTATAGTGGTTCCCCAATCAACCTGGGTACATCCACTCTTCTACCACCCTTGGTAGGAATCCACTGCAGGAATAGTTGATCAGGTGTCCTGGGCACCAATGAGCTTTTGATAAAGTGCTCAAAAACCAAATCATATTTTTTGATCAGGTGTCTTGCAACCACTGAGTTTTGACAAGGTCTCAGAAACCAACCACAAAACTTTTAAATGGAGTTTTGAGTAACCATTTTACACCAAAGAAAAATAAAAGAGGTGAAGTTGTTCTTCTCTGTTCAGCAGTCTAAGAGAAGAATAGTTGATTATTGTTGTCAAAGCTCCCCCTGAGATTTGTAGTTGTTCAGGAAAAGAAGCTTTGCACAGGGTGATAGGCCTTCAGTATATTTGAGATCTCCAGCAAAGAATGATTTCAACAAAAGTTGAAATGTGATGTGTCTGGAGTCCTTGATTGATGAAGCCTTTGAACACTAGAATCAGAAGAGATATTGAAAGAATAGAGAAATTCTTTTTTGTATGGTGATCTCCTTCAGTGTTGTATTACTTGTGTTCTGTATGAATTCTAACTTGTAATCTTGTAGACTTGTGTCTCAAAATCTATATCTTAGAATGATGATCTTCTTGTCTCAATTACTCTGAGATGATATATTGAAAATCAGTCTTCTAGATAGTCGTTAGCCAGTCATATATGACTTCCTTAAATGATATTTGTCTCTGAAGGAAAGTCCTAAGAGACATTCCATTTTGTCTTCCTTGAAACTTGCTCTAGATTAATTGAAACAACCACAAAATCCTTTGAAATAAATGCTGGATATAAATAAGATTCAATTCCATAACTTTCTGAATTTGAAATCCTGAAATCGTCGATCTCTTTAGAAAATCGTCAATCTGAGCTCAACAAACGTCGACCGTAGCTCAGAGACTGAAGCAAGACTTGAAACAGAAATCATCGATCTGAGCTCAACTATCATCGACCTGAGATCAGAGATTGGATTTTGGCTAGAGACAGAAACATCGATCTGAGCTCGGAGATCTTCGAATCGAGTTCGACGACTCGTTGAACTGAGCTCAGAGATAGTCGAACTGAGTTCGATGCCTCGTCGATCTTAGCTCGACGATAATTGCCTTAAACTTCTGAACTTAAATTCTGAACTAGAAGGTCTTGGGGGAAGCTTTCATACCTAAGTTATAAGCCTTAGACCTATTCTAGTTGACCTTTAAAACTATACAAGGAGGTCAAGACATTTTCCTAAGGACATAGTGATCTTTTCCCAAATCAGTAATAGGGTGTTCCAACAGGGTTCTTCATACAAGGTTATAGAAATTCTTTCTTTTTCAAAAACTATGTCATCGTTGACTTTTTTATATGGAAAATTAAAAGGGGTGGGGCTAGTGTCCATGACGGCTTCTTACAGAGATTCCATTGGAAGAGTAAAGAAAGGACAAAAATCCGAAAAAAATGGTACTATCAGAAAGGCTGTTGGAAGATTCATCACTTAAGGTGTCTAAGAAAAAATAGGAGTCGTCATTCACTAGGGTTTTCTTCATCGAAGGGGTGATTGAGAAAGTCACTTCATCATCGCCTACTCAAAGGAAGAGCTTACCATTTCTTACATCAATGATATCTCGGGAGGTGGCAAGGAAGGGTCGGCTAAGGATCAAGGGAACCTCGATGTCTTCTTCGATGTCCAATATGACGAAATCCACCGGGAAGAAGAATTTGTCGACTTTGACTAAGACCTCCTCCACTATTCTATATTGGTACTTAACTGATCTATCAGTGAGCTGGATACTCATGCGTGTGGGGTTGAGGCTACCAATTCCTAACTTATTAAATAACGAGAAGGGCATTAGGTTGATACTTGCATATAAGTTGGCCAATGTGTGCTTGATAAAAAGGTCACCAAAGACACAAGGTCTAGAAAAACTACCCGGATCATTAATCTTCTTTTGTAAACCGTTTGTCAAGACAGCAGAGCACTCGACATTTAACGTGACGTGCGATAAGTTCTCTAACTTCTTCTTATTAGTAAGAAGGACCTTAAGGTACTTAACGTACTTTGGCATCTGGGAAATCGCTTCATGGAAGTGTAGATTTATGTGGATTTGCTTAAATATTTCTAAGAAGTGGGTATACAGATCATCAATACGTTGTTTGTTATGTTTATAAGGGTTTGGTGGAGTTGGATCATTTTTAAAAATAAGTGGTGGAGCGAGATATTTTTCTAAAGCAGAGAGCAGAGTGATAACTTCTTTTTCAGCGGGTGGTGGAATTTTCAAAATGAGAGCGGAGCTTGCCTCGGGCTCTTCGCTAACCATACCAGAAACTTCCTTCCCACTCCGAAGAGTTTTAGCTTTCTCTTGCTCTCTCAGATTGGGCTCATTATTGGCCGGAAGTGACCCGGCGGGTCGCTCAGGAATAATTTTTTCGAGTTGTCCTACTTGATTCTCTAAACTTTTAACCGTCCCGGCTAGGGTTCTTATAGTAGCGTCATTAAAATTCATATATTTTGAAAACATTTCCTCCAAACTTGGAGGTTTTGGAAAATTTTGAAGAGGTGGTAGCGGTGCCGAAAAATCAATTTTTGTGGAGGGTACATCGCGTTCGAAGGGTTACTCCACGAAAAATTTGGGTGGTTCCGTAAAGCAGGATTATAACAATTAAGAAAAGCGAAACTCGGAGCATGAAAATTTGAAGCAGAAAAATTATTAAAACCATTTCTTGTCATATTATTAACATAATCTAATTGTTTGGGAGCAGGAGTTGTAAATTCCCATACCTGAGGGGCGGAGGCAGCAGTCATCTCGGTAATTTTTTAACTTAATATTTCTACTTACAGAGCTAGCTGGGAGACATTATCTACTTAAAAGATACATGCAGGTTTGTTTGGGCGCGACCTAGGAACATTCCACTGATATGTGTTCATGTCCATGTCCTAGAAAAGCTCAAGAGCTGCTTCCAGTGTTTTGTGGTTTAAAGTACCACCGGAAGCTGTGTCTATCATTTGCTTTGTATTTTGATTTAGCCTGTTATAAAACGTCTGCACTTGTGACCATAGCGGAAG
Organism: Platanthera zijinensis; assembly: GCA_039513925.1. Taxonomy (NCBI): domain Eukaryota; kingdom Viridiplantae; phylum Streptophyta; class Magnoliopsida; order Asparagales; family Orchidaceae; genus Platanthera; species Platanthera zijinensis. The sequence goes on from CM077078.1 coordinate 219,516,051, forward strand.
CACGTGATTGGGGCATCATCTTAACAGTTCTTTAAATCTTTCCCATGTTTCATATAAGGTTTCAGAGTATATTTTTTCCAAAGGACGAAATATCGTTCTTAAGTTTTGTAGTTTTGGCTGGCGGAAAATACTTTGTCAGAAATTTTTACGTTAATTGATCCCAAGTGGTGATGCTCCCTCTTGGCAGAGTCATCAACCATTATTTAGCTTTGGTTCTTAGGGATAAAGGAAATAATCTTAGGCTAATAGCATCATTTGTAACACCATTGATCTTGAAGGTGTCCCAAATTTCAAGAAAGCTTGCTATATGCGTGTTCAGATCTTCATCTTGAAGTCCGTCATATTGCACATACTGTTGCACCATTTGAATTATGTTAGGCTTTAGTTCGAAATTATTATTAGATATAGTAGGGCGAATAATGCTTGATTCTGTTCCCTCTAGATTCGGTCGTGTATAATAGGACATAGGCCTATGCACGGCTTCCTCCACGTAGGGTTATTCCATTCTTAAAGTAGAAAATGACTCGGAATCCTCAACCGGTATTTGGAGAGTAGGGACATGAAATCGTGATCTTCTCCGAAGAGTACTCTAAATTTTGTGGTCCAAGACCAAAATGACTGACGGACTAAAAGTGAGGATAGATACAACTTTAGAGGGGGGGGGGGGTGAATAGAGTATTCAAAAATTATGACACCCTACTCAACTCCCTTAGAGTTAATTTGCGGAATTAGTTTATAGATATTTGAAACCCTAGAGCCTAACACAAAGTGTAGTGCACAGAAGAAAGCTAACTGTAATTACAGTTCAGCTTTGGTCCTATCACAACAATAAGCAATCCTAGTTATTTCTATTCACAGCCACGGTGCAATAATTAAATGAAGCAACACAGACGACACAAGAAGTTTATAGTGGTTCCCTATAAATAGGTACGTCCACTCTTCTACCACCCTGGTAGGAATCCACTATAGGTTTTTGTTCATGTGCCCTGCCACCAACTGATCTGCTTCAGGTAGGTCAAGTAGTCCCTTTGAGCTTTTGATCAGGAGATCAAAATCCAACACAGGTTTTTGATCAGGTGCCCTGCCACCAAGGTTCACTTTTGAAGGGAGTAATAACCCTTTATACAGGAGGTTGAGAGAGGGTTAGAGGGTCTTCTCTATTATTAAAACAATATTAGAGAAGCAAGTGGATTGCACAGAGCTATAAAGCTCTAAGAAATCAAGGCTCCCACTGGCTTAGTGATATCCAGGAAGAAGTATTGCTTCAGGGTGCAGGAACTCTTCTGAACTTGTGACAGAGAGATGTCTTGAAGTTCTTGAAGGAGCAGCTTGAAGAAGACTCTTGATTTGTAATGGATGTTCTTCTTCAACAGCTTTTCTTCCTTATTCTTCTTCTTCTTGAGACTCTGAGTGAATGTTCCTGGCAGCAGGATGAACTCAGGATTGTAGAAGAGAGAGTTGAAGAAGGTTAATCTTCTCAGTTGAGTGTAACAATATCTGAGAGCTGTATCTCTAGTTGTTGAATCTGTATATGAATATCTGTGTGTATCTCTCTTCTCTATATCTTGTTGTTGTATATTTTCTTTTTTCAAAAGAAGCTCTTTATATATGGGCCTTTGTAACGGCTCTAATCTTTGTTTGAACTTTGTCTTCTTCTGAAATCTGCGATCTGGGCTGCAAATATCACAATACAAAAACATATCCTGCAGACAGACATGCTATAAAGGGATAACGCTTTCTAAGAAACTGCAAAACCAATCTAATAAAAGGAGTACTAAAGAAAGTCACATCAGACTAAACTCTTTATGGCCAGAGATGACTTTTGTGTCTAACGGCTATAAAGGACAGCATGGCAGATAAAGCAAAAAGATATTTCAACTAATAAGAAAAAAATACTTTGTCAGATAAAGCTTGACTTATGCACAAAGGATGGGGCAAAGATTGCCTTGAGATGTATGCACAAAATCAATGAAATAATCTTTAATAAAATGCACAATAAATAGAAAATAAATCATAGAACAGAAGGAGTACAAAATTACTAAAGGCAGACAGAAGAATGTCGAACGACCCTCGGAGATCGTCAACCGAACTACATAGATCGTCGACCTATCAGAAGAGATAGTCGAACGACACAGATAGTCGAACTATCAAAGCAGATATTCCAGCTATCAAAAAGGTAGTCGATCCATCAAACAGATGGTCGAACTATCAACGCAGAGCAGATAGTCGAACTATCAAAAAGATAGTCGAGCTATCAGATAGTTGAACTATCCAAAGCAGATAGTCGAACTATCAAACAGAACAGATAGTCAAACTATCAAACAAATAGTCGAACTATCAACAACATAACAGATAGTCGAACTATCAGAGCAGATAGTCGAGCTATCAGATAGTTGAACTATCCAAGCAGATAGTTGAAATATCAAGCAAAATAGATAGTCAAACTATCAAACAGATAGTTTAGCTATCAGATAGTTGAACTATCCAAGCAGATAGTCGAACTATCAAGAAATCTGTCTGGTCAAAAGAAGTCGAGCGGGGTTCGACGATCGACGAGGAAGATACTACAGATTGTCGAGCTAACAAGAGTTGAACTAACTCAGAGATAGACGATCTACTGACTGACGATAGTCGACCAACTGATAGACGATCGTCGAACAGTTGATAGACGATAGTCGAGCGGCGTTCGACCATAGTTGAACCAAAAACAACTTAACCAAATCTTCATCTGGATAAGTGACAACACTACAACTAAAGCAATCTAACAAAACACCTAACCTTTGATCATAGATAAATCGTGGGTCAAGAAACTAATTGAGAGGACTTAACTCAAATCCAAACTAGGGTACCAACAATCTCCCCCTATTTGGGTTAAGTCTCTCAAAACAAAACTACAGGAAATAAATATAACTCAGGAAAAGAAACATCTAAGCATCAAATTGCATTAAACAACCAGTCAAAACAATCTGACAATAAATAAAACTTAAGCAGCATCAGAATCTTGTTGAGATACAGAAGAACCAGGAAGAAAAGAAATTTTTCTGAAAGGATCTAGAGCTTCCTTCATTGATAACTTTAAATCTTGTTCTCCAATGATTTTAGATTCTCCATCTCTTGGCACTACTGCTTCTGGGTGCTTTTCCATATATTTAGAAGGATCAAAAACCTCAGGTCTAACCTGGAATTTATCTAGCTCCTTCTTTCTGAATTTAGACATAGTAGTTAAGCCTGTAATATCTTTACCTTCAGCTCTGGCCTATCTGATTTGAGCTGATCCAACTAGTTCGAGAAATCTGGCCATCCTGAAATCAGGATTTAGCTCTTGGCTTTAATATTCATTTTCACTAGTTGAATCTAAAGGTTTTACAGTTCTGAATTTTGTAGAGAGTTCTAGCATACTTACAGCTTGCTCTTTATTTTCTTGAATAACTAGAGAAGGTGGAGGAGCAAACTCTGCATATTTTTTTCTTGATTTTTCAGAGTGAATAATCCTTTTTCCTTTTGAATCAGTTTTCTTTGTTTGAGCTGGCTTTTTGGATGGTATGCTTTTGCTTTCTTTTGGAGGAGATGCTTTCCTCTTGGGTGAAAGAGGAGGAGAAAAGGTTGGCTTCTGATATACTATCTCCTTCACTTGCTCTTTTGTAACAGCATCTTGTCTTTGATGTCCAGATTGAGATCTGCTTTGATATCCTGGATTGCTTCTTCTTTGATGTGCTTGAGACGGAGTGAATCTAGCAGAAGGGGCTGATGGATTGGAAGATTCATTTCCAAAGGCTCCTGCACTTGGAGGTGGAGGAGGAGGTCCTCTGGGATTCCACTTTGGCATTGGACTGCCATACCTTTTGCTTTTCTTTTTCTGCTTTTGTTGATTTCTGGATAATCCCATCCAATGTTGATATTCTTTAGACTTGGGATCTATCCCTTTCAGTATATAATAGGGAACATCATGATCAGGATTAGGAGGAGGAGCAGCAGCTTTCCTTTTCCTTTTTGCTGCTTTCTTCTTCTTAGAATTTTCTGACTCATCAGAATCCTCCTCATCATCAGAATGAGATGATGGAGGTTGATCATAGGGGTCAAAAGCATCTTGCTCAGCTTGTTCTTTGGCTTTTAATGTAGCTTTCTCTTTCTCTTCTTCTAAGGCATCCTGTGCTAGAAGAGTATCCAAATCTAGTCCTCGGGAGTCATCCCAGACTATTGATTTTTCTTCTTGTACATCTGAAACTTTCTCTTGATCATCTTGCACAACTATTTGAGCTAGAGGAGAAGATATAGGTTCTTGAACAGCAGGTTCTTTAACTGGTTCTGGAGCTGGTTGTTGAGCAACTTGAACTAGATCTGAAACCAAAGGGACACAAAGGTGTTCTAAATGGTATCGAAACATCCCTTCCAAGTATTCACAGGCTAGCATGTCAGTTAACATGTCAATGAATTGAGTAAATGAATTACCTTCAGGATTTTCTTCAGAATTTCCTAACTCCCACAAGTCATCTAGATAGGAGGTAATGACTCCTTCTAGGAATAGAGCAACTAAGGGAGTGGACGCTTATTCAAGGCACACTTTGAAGGCAAATTCTGCTTCCATTATGATATCAGATGGCCTCTGAACTGGTGCTGGTTCTGCAGAAGATGTTGTCATGTCAACTCGAACTACTATTTCTTTTTGAATTTCAACTTGGGGATCTGCTGGAAGAGTAACAAGGGGCAGTCCAGAGGCATCTTCCTCGAACATCTCCCCCTGCCTGATTTCAATAGATACTGAAGTCAGGCCCCTAACTGAAGAGGGCTCAGCAGACATAGAGAGGGCTATGATGGAGGATGTCAGGGAAGAAATGGAAGAAACAAGAGGTGCAATTGCTTCTTCAATCATGATTTTGATTGAAGGAGTAATTAGCTCCAGGATGTTTGAAATGAAAGCTGGGGTTATTTCAAATGATGTTGATGGGGGAATCACAGTAGATGGAAGAACATCAGGGACGGTGGTCTCCTGATGAGATATGTTATGAACTGGTGATTGATGGGTGGATGCAGGAAGTTCAATATGATCTGAATGAGGAATTGGTGACTGAGGTGGAGTGGGATTCTCAGAAACCAACAGATCAAAACTAGGATGCGAATTCCTAGCAAGATGTGAAGGGAGTGGAGATGCTGGTTGTGATGCATGGAGAATAGAAGAGGAATCAAGTAGAAGAGAGACATTTGATGTAGATGGTAATGCAGAAGTGGATGGCAATGCAGAAGAAGTGGATGGCAATGCAGAAGAAGAAGTAATGGGGGGAATGGAGGAGCCTTCGTCATGTAGGTGGGGAGTGAGTGATACAGTCCTGGTGCTCTCAGATAAAACAGGAACTACCCCAGCTGGTGAAGGCTTCTGAATGATTTTTTTCCACTTAACAAATAAGGTGGGATCCATTTTCTTACTAGCATTGATTGAAGTTGCAACTGTACCCAATAGTTGAGGATATTTCTCTTTCTGAAATATTCTTATCACCCTTCCAAGGGTTACTTCCTTCTTGTTGTTCTTCTTTCTAATGTAATCAAACACTATCCCTGCCCAATCTATCTCTTTCTTGTTGATAATTGCACTCATCAAGGCAAACTTCTGCCTGGTTATATTGTCATGAGCTGAGTGCTTACCTAACAGCACTTTTTCAACAAGTTCAGCTAAGAACTTTATCCTCAACGGGAAGTTAACTTTCAGCAACTTTGTAGGAATGCCCTCAGCATGTCCTAGCTCTACGAGCATTCTTCCGTACTCTTGAACATCTTGGTCATATTCATCTTGTCCATTCAATTATCCAAAAATTTCAGTCAGAATGGCAGGAGTCAGGATTACCTCTTCGTCGCCTATTGTCCCGGTCATGGATTCGTCGCTGGAAGACGAAGAGTAAACCCACTCTTTGATCTCTGGGATGCGGATCTTGATCCTTGTTGACATCAGCTTTTCCAAACCTTGATCCTTGCAGAGCTATAGCATCTCTATAATCTCCGCATCGCAAGCGCTGAACGAGTCGAAATCCACGCTGAAACTGGCGTCGAACTTCATCGCAGTCAGGAGAGCTGGAGCAACCGCCATTGATTTGGTTGGAGAGGACGACGAAGACGAAATGGCAGAAGGTGCGGGGCAGAGCTTAAGAAGAAAGACGGAATACGAAAAGACGAGCTCTGTCGACTACTAAAAAAACGATCTCTTAACCTAGGTCAACCATCGGTTTTATATTAAAACAGCAATCGTCGATCTATTTTAAAAGATACTGGAGACGATAGCCGAACGGTCGTTCGACAATCGTTTCCTGAAGCAGAGTAGTCGATCAATCGTTCGACTATTTCTGTCTTCAAAAACAAACAAGCCATCGTCACCCAAAGGTCGATGATATGCTCGACCTGTTCGACTATCGTCGAACGTCGTTCGACGATCCTCAAACAGATTTCAACAAAGGCAGAAGTCACACTTAGTCTTTTCCATTAATCATGCCTAGTTGAACCAAAAAGAACGGATGCTTCTGTTCATCTAAGGGCTTGCTGAAAATATCACTTCTCTGAAGTTCAGTGGATATGAACTCAAGGCTAATCTTGTTCTTTTCCACACAATCTCTCAGGAAATGGTGTCTAATCTAAGTGTGCTTGGTTCTAGAGTGGTGCACAGGATTTTGTGCAATGGAGATAGCACAGGTACTATCACACATAATTTTGGTGTTCTTGTGTGTGTACCCATAATCCAAAAGTTGGTTTTGAATCCACAGGATCTGTGAACAACAACTAGCAGCTGCTATATATTCAGCCTCTGCAGTTGAAGTTGAGACAGAAGCCTGTTTCTTACAGAACCAAGAGACCAATCTCTCTCCCAGGAACTGACATGTTCCTGAGGTACTTTTCCTGTCAACTCTACAACCAGCATAGTCAGAATCAGAGTATCCAATTAACTCAAATTCTGATTCAGCTGGGTACCATAGTCCTAAATTTGTACATCCCTTCAGGTATCTCAAAATACTTTTGAGAAGAATAGAATGAGATTCCCTGGGGTTGACCTGGAATCTAGCACATAGGAATGTGGAAAACATTATATCTGGTCTACTTGCAGTTAAATACAATAGGGAACCAACAACGACCCTATAGTTTTTCTGACCAACTTGCTTACCCTGATCATCAGAATCTATAACTACATTAGTAGCCATAGGTGTATGCATTGCTGAAGCATCAGCCATCCCAAACTTCTTTACCAATTCCTTGGCATATTTGGATTGGGAGATAAAGATGCCATCAGCATCTTGCTTTACTTTGAGACCAAGAAAGTAAGACAGCTCACCCATACTACTCATATCAAACTTAGAATGCATCAGGTCTGAGAACTTTTTGCACAGTTTGGGATCAGTGGAGCCAAAAATAATATCATCCACATAAACTTGAACTAACAGGATGGTGTCCTTGTGATGCTTTGTAACGACCCCATCCGTTAAATGACGTATAGTAGAAGGTCCGGCCGGGGTCCCACACTATATGCCACAAACAGACTGTGAGGTCACAGGATAATACCAAACCATACACGAATCCTAACTCAGAGCATTCTAGCGGAAGCTTTAAGTTGTAATTTGAACTCTAACCAGGAATGTCCAATATATAAACCACCTTTATATATATAGCCACGGACTGTACAACAAATACATAGAGTTTGGCCTTAAGGCCTTACAGTTCCTCTTTCCACACCGTATGGTTTACAAACCTCGGCGCGCAGGCCGGCCATACATGAGTAAAAGAAAACAAGAAAAAACATTCGCTTAGCCTTCAAGGGCTAGCCACAGCAGCAGCAACAGCAGTAGGGCTTCAGCCATTCACTTACCACTTGGCTCTCCAGCACCTGCATAGGGACAATCCACCCAACCGGTGGCAAACAATGCAACGGTCAGCATTCAGCTGACCCAATTATAACAATCCTACCCCTTTCTTGGGGCATTAGCATTCTTTCCCTGCATAGCATGGCATCATCATATAGCAACTATGTGCGTGCAGGCACATTCAAGCCATCACAACTATCGGCCACACGACCCGACAGTCCGTGCACTCAGGGCACATTCTTGGTGTACCGGAATACCAGGGTCAACACCACCGTCTACACGGTATTTGAGCATTCTAGTCTTTCCGGCGCGTGGGCCTAAGACTCTCATTAGGCGCTCCAACAAAACCTATAACCAGGCTTCCAAGTCGGACGGACCTAACGGAGGTACGGATCAGCCACCCCCCGTTGCTCAAGTCGCCGTGCCACCTCGAATACGGAAGTATCCATGGCTATTTATAGGCGCGGGTCGGTTTCACCTTTCCTGTTCAGCAATTTGCCTTTTCATCGAGTTGCAGCCCAATGGCTCAACCGCTCATAAAGTGGCAACGCACGGCCACAAGAGTTGCATCCAACCCTCTTCATTTCCTAGACATCATCCAGTACTTCCTACTGCACCAAGCAACAAGTAGGCACAAGGCAACACACGACATAATCACGGAGCCTTCTCCGATATGCAAACAAGCATCACCAATCCAGACCATGTCCAAATGGGCTTCACACAGCATGCCTAGAGCCGTACTCCAATTCCGGCCTCTAACAAGGGGGACTTCACATATCTACCCCAAGGGACACCACAACCCACCGCACACTCGCGGGGAAGGATTTTCCCTATACAATGCAGAAAAGAAGGACTTCACATGTCCAAGAAGGGAGATCGTTACCCTTGTCGATCTCTTGGGAGCCATCGCAAACTAGCCGGTGAGAAAGAACCGCAGCAGATTTGCCTTCACAACGCCGGCTTCGGATCACGAATCGGACCACGGGAACTCCGCCGGTGGCTTGATCTCCTCCTTCTTCTTCTTCCTCCTCTCTCTTTCTCTCTTCCTTAATCACATGAAGAATGAATTCTTCCTCAGCCTCTACTGATTAAATCCAGCCAGGAATCACCTGAGCCCTTGGATTCAAAGAGAGAATTCTGAATGGCCACGATTTGCCCAAAAACTCATTTTTTTTGGCTGACACGGCCTGTGACACGCCCGTGTCACAGGCCGTGTACCCTTAAGCGGCACACGCGGTATTCGTACCGACTGAGATTTACCAGAACACGGGCATCGACATGCCCGTGTCGAACCTGACACGCCCGTGTCATTCCTGAGACACGCCCGTGTCACCCCTGCCTCATCGAGCTGCAAACAGTACACGGGTAGGCACACGGCATAGTACACGCCCGTGTCCAACCTGACACGCCCGTGTTCAAGGCTTGGTTCTAGGCCGTGTAACCTTCTGACTCAGAACGCATTTTATTTGCATGACATGCCCTGGGACACGCCCGTGTCCCAGGCTGTATACCCCCGACACGCCCTGGGACACGCCCGTGTCCCATGCCGTGTAAAATGACCTGCACCTCAAAACCATTTTTGAGTCTTTTTGGGGTCTTACAATCCTCCCCCCCCCCCCCCCCCCCTTAACAAAATTTCGTCCCGAAATTTGCACGGTAAGGAAACAAAAACCAACAATGCTATAACTTGATAACTCTGTTATAACAAAAAGTACACGGTCTACAGTTTATACAAACAGCTCGGGAAATTCAGCTCGCATGGTCTGCTCTCGCTCCCATGTTAGCTCTTCACGGCCACAATTGTACCATCGGACCTTGACCATCCCGATCACTTTGTTCCGCAACTATTTCTCGGCTCGATCCTCGATCCGAATGGGTCTAACGCTCGTCGTTAGCCCATACTCGACTAGTATCCGATCATTCTCCACTACTTGAGCTGGATCCTTCATCGCCTTACGAAGGACTGAGATGTGAAATACATCATGTAATCCACCGAAGTCTGCTGAAAGTGCTAGTCGATAAGCAGCTTCCCCAACTCGCTCCACCACCTCAAATGGACCAAGATACCTCGGACTTAGCTTTTTCAAACGCCGAATCCTGGACACGCCTTTGAAGGGTTTGATCTTCAAATATACCCAATCACCCACCGCGAACTCCACGTTCCGGTGTTTGGCATTGTAGTACTTTGCTTGACGATCTTGGGCTATCAATAGCCTCTCCTGAATAGAGCGTATGAGCGATGTAGCTTCTTCGACTTCCTTTGTCCCACTCAACTTAGATTCGCCTGCTTCTGCCCAAGCTAACGGTGTACGGCATTTACGACCATACAACGCCTCAAACGGTGCCATACCGATACTCGCTTGGTAGCTATTATTATAGGCAAATTCGACAAGAAATATATAATCTTCCCATCTCTTACCAAAGTCTAGGGCGCACATGCGGAGCATGTCCTCCATCGTCCTGTTGGTTCGTTCAGTCTGGCCATCCGTTTGGGGATGAAAGGCCGTACTAAACACTAACTTTGTACCCAACATTTGGTGAACGAGCCGCCAATCATTCGATGTGAACCGCCCATCACGGTCACTAACGATGCTCCGAGGAACACCGTGCAGTCGAACAACCTGCTCTACATAAAGCTTGGCCAAGGTTTCCACTGAATCGACTCTTCTGTTTGGAAGGAAGTGCGCCACTTTTTTCAACCGGTCCACAATCACGCAGATTGAATCATGACCGCGTTGCGATCTCGGCAACCCGTGCACGAAATCCATCGAAATGTCATCGAACTTCCACTCCGGAATAGGTAACGACTTCAGGAAACCGCCAGGCTTCTGGCATTCTGCTTTCACCAACGCACAGGTATTGTATTCAGCCACATTACGTGCTACATCTTTCTTTAGTCCGGGCCACCAGAACAGCTTTTTCAAATCTCTGTACATTTTTGTGCTCCCTGGGTGAACTGAGTACTTTGTAAAGTGAGCTTCGTACATCAACTCTTCCCTCAATTTACGCACACTCGACCATTTCTTCATAACAACCCGTTATCCCAAGAGAATTGGTCATCCGGCCCATCCTTTGCATAGCGCTGGAGACTTTCATCAAGCTCCGTTGCTCGCCGAACTCTGTCCGTAAGGTCATATTGCACCTCCGTCCAGTTCAAGCATGCATCGGTCGAAGAACCCTTGTCAACACAAGATATCTCCAACGCTTCCAATTCCTGGATTAACCGCTGATCATGCCTCTGCAACCAGCTTGCCTGTACCGGAGTCTTCCGACTCAAAGCATCAGCGACCACATTTCCCTTCCCGGGAGTATAGTGAATCTCGAAGGTGTAGTCCCCAAGGAACTCCATCCATCTTCGTTATCGCATATTCAGATCCTTCTGATCCAACAAATACTTTAGGCTTTTGTGATCTGTATAGATATCCACTTTAACGCCATATAGATAGTGCCGCCACAACTTGAGCACAAAGATTACCGCCGCCAACTCCAAATCATGGACGGGGTAATTCCGCTCGTGCACATTCAACTGGCGCGAGCCATAAGCAATCACTTTACCAAACTGCAGAAGAACGCAGCCTAAGCCGCTCCTGGAAGCATCACTATAGATCTCATACCCATCTGTACCACATGGCGATGTCAACACAGGCGCCGTGGTCAAACGACTCTTCAAGTATTCAAAGCTCGCGCGCACTCCGGCGTCCAAATGAACTTTTGATCTTTTCTCGTCAGCGTGGTCAGAGGTAAAGCAATCCGTGAGAAGTTTTCCACAAACCGTCTATAGTAGCCCGCAAGTCCAAGGAAGCTCCTGACCTCGGCCACTGAAGACATCACTGGCCCATCTCGAATGGCACTTATCTTCAACGGATCCACCGCAATACCTTCTCCACTTACCACATGGCCTAAAAAGGCTACTGAAGAGAGCCAGAACTCACACTTTGAGAACTTGGCATAAAGCTTATTCCTCCGCAGGGTATGCAAGACCAACCGCAAATGGTTTGCATGATCCTCTTCCGACTGAGAGTATACTAAGATATCATCGATAAACACAATCACGAACAAATCCAAGTACTCTCGGAACGTTCGATGCATTAGGTCCATAAATACCGAAGGCGCATTACATAGGCCAAACGGCATTACCGTGAACTCATAATGACCTTAGCGTGTTCCAAATGCCGTCTTGGGAATGTCACCTTCCCGAATTCTCAGCTGATAATATCCCGATTTCAAATACAACTTGGAATAGACCGTTGATCCTGCCAGCTGATCAAATAGGTCATCAATCCGTGGGATCGGATATTTGTTTTTCTCCGTCAGCTTATTCAATTCGCGGTAGTCAATACATAACCGTAAACTACCGTCTTTCTTTTTCACAAATAGAACAGGCGCGCTCCAAGGTGACATACTTGGGCGTATGTATCCCTGCTCCAACAACTCTTGCAATTGGACTTTCAACTCAGCCATCTCTTTTGGAGCGACGCGATATAGTGAGCGGGCCACAAGTTTCGCACCTAGCACCAACTCAATAGAGAAGTCAATCTCCCGCTGGGGTGGTAACCCAGGAAGATCTTTAGGAAACACATCGGCAAACTCTGACACAACCAGGACTTCACCGACACTGGCCTTTGGCTCAACAGCCTGAATTAGCGTGAAGAATAACTCCGCGCCCTTCCGAACAGCATTGATGACTTGGAGTGTAGACAACAGGGTCCCGCCAACTCCTCGCATACCAGCGAACTTCGTCACAAGTCCGGTATTCTGGCCCAGTGTAATCTCCTTGGAGTTACAATCAATAAAGGCACGCTGCTCCGAGAGCCAGTCTATACCAAAGATCACATCAAACACCGACAACGGTAGCACGGCTGCACTCAAACCGAAATCCCGACTTCCTATTTGAACATCCACATCGAAAGCCCTATCCGCAAGCATCACAAAGCCATTCGGCAATAGCACCCTTGTACTATCCACCGTCACATGACTCGGTACCCCAATGCGAGATACAAAATCCTCAGACAGAAAAGAATGTGAAGCACCCGTATCAAACAGGGCTCTCGCCAAATTATTCCGAATCAGGACAAAGCCTGCAACATACACATCATGCACAAACTATACATAACCAAAACCAATAGCACGCAAGCAAGTAAGCTAAATCAACTCGTACCTGTGACGACGTCACTTTGCTTAATCACTTCCTGTTGGCCAAGCTGATAGATTCGGGGCTGTGCCTAGGACGCAGAGGAATCAACCACCGCTTTGCCCTTCTCAGCATAAGACGCACCCATCTTCTTTTCCCCTTTGGGCTGAACAACCCGACAGTCACGAGCTATATGCCCCACCCGGCCACAGTTATAGCATGTACGAGAATCCGGCCTTGATGTCGCCCCCGACACAACGGTCGTAGTCACTTGCCCAGACGGCTTGGACCTCTTGCCCCCTTTCTTCTGGTAAAACGATTTGCTCGGGCGAGGTGCTTGAACCTCTGGCTTTGACACAACCAAGCCCGTGTTCCCTTGCACCCGCCGCATGTCCTTCTCCAACGCACACGCAGTATCAACCAACGCCTGAAACCCTTGGTTAACTGAACTCGAAAGCAGGAATCGCAACTCATCCCGCAATCCTTCATAGAACCGATTCGTTTTCCTTTGGTCATCCGCAAAGATTGTTCCCGCATACCATCCCAACCTGGTAAACTCGTGCAAGTAGATATCCACGCTATCTTCCCCTTGCTTTAACCGTTGGAACTCATTTTCCATAGCAATGCGTTGCGCCGCTGGGACATGTTTCGCCAGAAATATCCGAGAGAACTCCTCAATCGATACTTGCGTTAATTGCCTGCCCGCCAAATGGTGTACCTCAACCTCATCCCACCACAACCGCGCCTCTCCTTCAAGCATGAAGGTGGCCAAGGTGACCTTTAGAGTTTCCTCCGCCCTGATCGCTGTCATTATCCGCTTGACACGCGATAACCAATCTTCTGCCTGCGTTGGGGATCCCATTCCCGTAAACGTAGGCGGACTGAAGCTCATGAATTGCTTCAACTGTCGGTCAGTTGCTCGTGGATCTACAGCCTCAACCGGCTCGGGTCGTACAACAACACGAACTGGTTCTACTGCCGGCTGCGCTTGCCCGGTCGGCTGAATCATGGCGAATAGAGCCTCAGCAACTAAGCGAACAGTTTCCGCAGATGGAGGAGGTGTTGGCACCTCAGCTGGTGCCGCACTCTCATCAGAACGCTGGGGCTCAGACTGCCCAGCACCACTACGCGTCACCAATAAGTGGACAAGACACACATTAGCGAACGTATGCAAGCAAAACAACACAAAAAGGAACGCGCAGATTCCTCAAACAAGATTTTGTATATTACTTAGTGGACATTCCAGAGTTCATTAGCATTACAGCAGGGCGCATAAACACGCGCTCGCCACCCCAGAAAAGAATTCGTCCACGAATTCGATAGAGGAAGACCGAAGGAAGCTGATACCAAAATGTAACGACCCCATCCGTTAAATGACGTATAGTAGAAGGTCCGGCCGGGGCCCCACACTATATGCCACAAATAGACGGTGAGGTCACAGGATAATACCAAACCATACACGAATCCTAACTCAGAGCATTCTAGCGGAAGCTTTAAGTTGTAATTTGAACTCTAACCAGGAATGTCCAATATATAAACCACCTTTATATATATAGCCACGGACTGTACAACAAATACATAGAGTTTGGCCTTAAGGCCTTACAGTTCCTCTTTCCACACCGTATGGTTTACAAACCTCGGCGCACAGGCTGGCCATACATGAGTAAAAGAAAACAAGCAAAAATATTCGCTTAGCTTTCAAGGGCTAGCCGCAGCAGCAGCAGCAACAGCAGTAGGGCTTCAGCCCTTCACTTACCACTTGGCTCTCCAGCACCTGCATAGGAACAATCCACCCAACCGGTGGCAAACAATGCAATGGTCAGCATTCAGCTGACCCAATTATAACAATCCTACCCCTTTCTCGGGGCATTAGCATTCTTTCCCTGCATAGCATGGCATCATCATATAGCAACTATGTGCGCGCAGGCACATTCAAGCCATCACAACTATCGGCCACACGGCCCGACAGTCCGTGCACTCAGGGCACATTCTTGGTGTACCGGAATACCAGGGTCAACACCACCGTCTACACGGTATTTGAGCATTCTAGTCTTTCCGGCGCGCGGGCCTAAGACTCTCATTAGGCGCTCCAACAAAACCTATAACCAGTCTTCCAAGTCGGACGGACCTAACGCAGGTACGGATCAACCACCCCCCGTTGCTCAAGTCGCCGTGCCACCTCGAATACGGAAGTATCCATGGCTATTTATAGGCGCGGGTCGGTTTCACCTTTCCCGTTCGGCAATCTGCCTTTTCATCGAGTTGCAGCCCAACGGCTCGACCGCTCATAAAGTGGCAATGCACGGCCACAAGAGTTGCATCCAACCCTATTCATTTCCTGGACATCATCCAGTACTTCCTGCTGCACCAAGCAACAGGTAGGCACAAGGCAACACAAGCCATAATCACGGAGCCTACTCCGATATGCAAACAAGCATCACCAATCCAGACCATGTCCAGATGGGCTTCACACATCATGCCTAGAGCGGTACTCCAATTCCGGCCTCTAACAAGGGGGACTTCACATATCTACCCCAAGAGACACCACAACCCACCGCACACTCGCGGGGAAGGGTTTTCCCTATGCAATGCAGAAAAGAAGGACTTCACATGTCCAAGAAGGGAGATCGTTACCCTTGTCGATCTCTTAGGAGCCATCGCAAACTAGCCGGTGAGAAAGAACCGCAGCAGCTTTGCCTTCACAACGCCGGCTTCGGATCACGAATCGGAGCACGGGAACTCCGTCGGTGGCTTGATCTCCTCCTCCTTCTTCTTCCTCCTCTCTCTTTCTCTCTTCCTTAATCACCTGAAGAATGAATTCTTCCTCAGCCTCTACTGATTAAATCCAGCCAGGAATCACCTGAGCCCTTGGATCCAAAGAGAGAAATCTGAACGGCCACGATTTGCCCAAAAACTCATTTTTTTTGGATGACACGGCCTGTGATACGCCCGTGTCACAGGCCGTGTACCCTTAAGCGGCACACGCGGTATTCGTACCGACTGAGATTTACCAGAACACGGGCATCGACACGCTCGTGTCGAACCTAACACGCCCGTGTCATTCCTGAGACATGCCCGTGCCACCCCTGCCTCATCGAGCTGCAAGCAGTACATGGGTAGGCACACGGCATAGGACACGCCCGTGTCCAACCTGACACGCCCGTGTTCAAGGCTTGGTTCTAGGCCGTGTAACCTTCTGAATCAGAACGCATTTTATTTGCGTGACACGCCCTGGGACACGCCCATGTCCCAGGCCGTGTACCCCCGACACGCCCTGGGACACGCCCGTGTCCCAGGCCGTGTACCCCCGACACGCCCTGGGACACGCCCGTGTCCCAGGCCGTGTAAAATGACCTGCACCTCAAAACCATTTTTGAGTCTTTTTGGGGTGTTACATGCTTAACGAAAAGGGTTCTATCAAATACTCCCCTAACAAAGTTGTGCTCTAACAGGAAATTAGCTAGAGTCTCATACAAGGTTCTTGGTGCTTGTTTAAGTCCATAAAGAGCTTTTTGCAACTTGTAAACACATGAGGGTTGAGTTGAAGAGACAAACCCAGGAGGTTGTTCAACAAACACCTCTTTCTTTAGCTCACCATTTAGGAATGCACTCTAGACATCCATCTGAAAGACCTTAAACTTCATATAGGCAGCATAGGCTAGAAAGATCCTTATTGCCTCTAGCCTTGCAACAGGGGCAAATGTTTTGTCATAGTCTATACCTTCCTCCTATCTGTAGCCCTGAGCTACAAGACTAGCTTTGTTCCTTACAATAATTCCATTTGCATCCAACTTGTTTCTAAACACCAAATTGGTGCCTATGTTCAGTTGGTCTTTTGGTCTTGGAACCAATGTCCATACTTTACATATTTCAAACTGATTAAGCTCCACTTGCATATCAATGATCCAGTGGGGATCTTTCTCAGCATCTTTTATGGTGAGGAGCTCAATCTGTGAAAGGAAACAAGCATGCATCACATCCTGTCTTAATTGATTTCTTGTTTGCACACCAGCTGATATGTCACCAATCACTTGAGATGTAGGATCATCTCTAAGTGTGACAAGATCAGCAGGTGGGATGTGATCTTCAGCAATAGTTGGGATTAATTCCTCTTGAGGAAATGGATCAACTGTTGGTGGTACAGCAACTGCTTCCACAATGTCTTCATCACTGTCTGAATTAGTGATATGAAGAGTTGATAGATGGAGAATCTCTTGAGTGACATCTTTGCATGATTCTGGTACCTGCAATGATCTTGAGGAAGGAGAAGTTTCCTTCTCCTTATAAAACATCTTTGACTCATCAAAAGAAACATGCACAGACTCCTCTATTTTAGAAGTTGATTTGTTAAACACCCTATAAGCTTTGCTTACTTGGGAATATCCAAGAAAAATTCCCACTGAAGCTTTTGCTTAAAACTTTCTAATGTATTCTTTGTTGTTATTGTGAATATACACTACACAACCAAATACTCTAAAATAATTAATTTTAGGTTTCTTTCCTTTCAGCAACTCATAAGGAGTTTTACTCTTAGGCTTTTGTATAAGACATCTATTCAAGACATAATTAGCTGTGCTAACAGCTTCTGCCCAATAAGAGAGATGCATGTTGGCATCTGCCAATAATGTTCCAGCAGCTTCAATCAGGGTTTTATTCTTCCTTTCCACTACCCCATTTTGTTGGAGAGTTCTAGGAGTAGAGAAGCTATGCTTGATACCTTCTTTATTACAGAATTCTTGCATGAGAAGAGACTCAAACTCAGTACCATGATCACTTCTGATCATGGCAACATGAGTAGAATACTCAGTTTGCACACATAGCAGAAAATCTGTTAGAACTTTGAAGTTATCAGCCTTAGTTCTCAAGAAGAACACCCAAGTGAACCTAGAGAAGTCGTCTACAATCACTGAAGTGTAATACTTCCCTCCTAGACTCTGTACATTTATTGCGCCAAAAAGGTCCAAATGTAATAAATACTGGATTCTAGGTGAATCACTTTTATTTACAGATTTAAAAGAGTCTTTGGTTTGCTTGCCTAATTGACAAGCCTTGCATAGGCTCTCCTTCTTATAGGGGCAAGAAGGTAAACCTCTAACAAGGTTGTATTTAGATAACCTAGATATGTTCTTGAGGTTAACATGGCTAAGCCTCCTATGCCATAAGGTGTTGTTATTTGTTACTTCATTAAACAGGCAGATATAAGATTGAGTTGAATTAAAATCTACTAGGTAAATATTACCCTGTCTAATCCTTACTAACACAACATAACTATTTAAAGTAATATTATAGAGAGTGTTAGTGAAAGATACCGATATCCTGCATTACATAACTGGCTTACTGAGATAAGGTTGTGCTTCTGTCGAGTTACATATGCAACTCTTTTGAAAGTTACTGCTCCAATGGTAATCCTACCATATCCTTCAGTTTGACCACTGCTGGAATCTCCAAAGATCACCTTTGGTACAAGCTTGGCCTTGAATCTTGACAGATTTTCTTTGTTTCCTATCATGTGTTTGGAACAGCCACTATCCAAATACCATTTATCTTTAGTAATTGGATAGGTCTTCACCTGCAAATTAAACAGTTAGACATTGTGGACCCAGACAACCTTGGGTCCATTATTCTTCACATAATGAAAACTTGAAATAAAAGAATAAGACGGTTGGGGTTTATATCCTAAGGGATAGGATCTCCAAGGTGGGATGTTCCATGGAGTTGATGGGTCAACAAACCTTGGGTTTCTATTTAAATTTGGATTTCTGAGGTTCAGGTGATTGTTTTGAAAATCATATTGAAATCGTCGATCATCATTTGACGATCGATGCTAAGATCGTCGAGCATCGTTCGACCATTGAGCCTTCGATCGTCGAGCATAGTTCGAAGACTTTTGTAGTTCCTTAAATTTTTGCTTTCTCTTTTCTCTCTTAGCTTTATTTAAGGCTTTGTTAACTAGATTTACTTGCTCATTATTCTTTATTCCATCAGCTGAAATTAAGTTTACTGGAGTTGAAAGATGATTTATAAGAACCAAGGGGGGTTCACTTGATGAGGCTCTGAAAGTGAGGGTAGATACAACTCTAGAGGGGGGGGGGTGAATAGAGTATTCAAAAATTATGATACCCTACTCAACTCCCTTAGAGTTAATTTGCGGAATTAGTTTATAGATATTGATAACCCTAGAGCCTAACACAAAGTGTAGTGCACAAGAGAGAGCTAACTGTAATTACAGTTAAGCTTGGGATCCTATCACAGCAACTAGCAATCCTAGTTAATTCTATTCACAGCCACAGTGCAATAAATTAAATGAGCAACACAGACGACACAAGGAATTTATAGTGATTCCCTCTAAATAGGTACGTCCACTCTTCTACCACCCTGGTAGGAATCCAGTACAGGTTTTTGTTCAGGTGCCCTGCCACCAACTGATCTGCTTCAGGTAGATCAAGTAGACCCTTTGAGCTTTTGATCAGGAGCTCAAAATCCAACACAGGTTTTTGATCAGGTGCCCTGCCACCAAGGTTTACTTTTGAAGGGAGTAATAACCCTTTGTACAGGAGGTTGAGAGAGTTATGGCTTCTTCTCTATTGTTAAACAGATTAGAGAAGCTAGTGGATTGCACAGAGCTATATAGCTCTAAAGAATCAAGGCTCCCCTTGGCTTAGAGAATATCCAGGAAGGAGTTTTACTTTAGGGTGCAGGAACACTTCTGAACTAAGACAAAGAATTGTCTTGAGGTTCTGAAGGAGAAGCTTGAAGAGGATTCTGAATGGGAACAGGTGTTCTTCTTCAAACAGCTTCCTTTCTTCTTCTTATTCTTCTTCTAAAGGCCTTTGAGTGAAAGTCTTCCTGTAAGCAGGATGAACTCAGGATGAAGAAGAATGCAGAAGAGCTTTGAACTTCTCAGTTGAATGTGAAATTCTGAGAGCTGTAGATCTCTATGCTGCTTAGTGGAAACTTCTTGTGTATCTGTATATCAGTTCTATATTCTGAGTTCTAAGTTATTTCTTCTTTCAAAAGAAGCTCTTTTTATATGAGCCTTTGCAACTGCTTTAATTTGAGTTTGAATCTTTGTCTTCTTCTGGCATCAGCAATCTGGGCTATAAAAAGCATAAAGCAAAAACAAATCCTGTAGGCATACATACTATAAGAGGATAAAGCTTTCTAAGAAGCTGCATAACCAATCAGATAAGAAGGGTGCAGGAAAAAGGTCACATCAGAAAGAACTCTTTACAGCCAGAGAAGACTTTCTGAGTCTAACGGCTATAAAGGACAGCCTGGCAGATAAAGCAGAAAACGCATTTCAACTAATAAGACAAAATACTTTGTACGATAAAGATTGGCTCATGCATAAGGAATGGAGCAGAGATTGCATGAAAATAATATAACAAATTTACAGAAATAATATGCCAAATAAATATGAAATAAAACATAGAATAGAAGAGGACAAAATTATTGAAGACATACAGCAAAACGTCGACCGACCCTCGGAGATCGTCGACCGAAGCACAGAGATCGTCGACCTATCAGACAGATAGTCGAATGATACAGATAGTCGAACTACACAAGCAGATTGTCGAACTACCACAGCAGATAGTCGAACTATCAGGACAGATAGTCGAGCTATCAGATAGTCGACCTATCAAGACAGATAGTCGAACTACCAAAGAGAACTGATAGTCGACCTATCAAACAGATAGTCGAGCTATCAAAGAAAGAAGATAGTCGACCTATCAAACATATTGTCGAGCTATCAAAGAAAACAGATAGTCGACCTATCAAACAGATAGTCGAGCTATCAAAGAAAGCAGATAGTCGACCTATCAAACAGATAGTCGAGCTATCAAAGAAAGCAGATAGTCGACCTATCAAACAGATAGTCGAACTATCAGATAGTTGAAATATCCAAGCAGATAGTCGAACTATCAAGCAACATAGATAGTCGACCTATCAAACAGATAGTCGAACTATCAGATAGTGGAACTATCCAAGCAGATAGTTGAACTATCAAGAAATCTGTCTGGTCAGAAAAAGTCGAGCGGGGTTCGACGATCGGCGAGGCAGATTTCACAGAACGTCGAACTACCAAGAGTTGAACTAACTAAGAGATAGACGATCTGCTGACAGCCAAATGTCGACCAACTGATAGACGATCGTCGAACATTCGATAGACGATAGTCGAGCGGCGTTCGACCATAGTCAAACAAAAAACAACTTAACCAAATTTTCATCTGGAAAAGTGACAAGTCTAAATCTAGAGCAACCTAACTAAACAACTAACCTTTGACCATAGATAAATCTTGGGTCAAGAGACTAAAAGAGAAGACTGAACTCAAATCAAAACTAGGGTACTAATAATCTCCCCCTATTTGAGTTAAGTCTCTCAACAAGTAAACACAAAACTAATTACTGAAAATAAATAAAGTGCATGAAGGGAAATATTTAGGTAGATAACACTAATCAAACAGATAAGTAAATAACTGTTAATCAATGAATTTTTTAAGGAGCTTCAGAATTAGGTTTAGGTTCAGAAGAACTATGAATAAAAGTAATCTTCCTAAAGGGGTCTAGAGCTTCTTTCTTTGACAGCTTTAGATCTTGTTCTCCAATGATTTTAGATTCTGATGCCCTTGGGACAACTGCTTTAGGATGCTTTTCCAGGTATTTTGAAGGGTCAAATACCTCAGGTCTAACCTGGAATTTATCGAGCTCCTTCATTCTGAATTTTGACATAGTGGTTAATCCTGCAGTGTCTTTACCTTCAGCTTTGGCTTTCTTAATTTGGG
This sequence comes from Platanthera zijinensis, assembly GCA_039513925.1. Lineage (NCBI taxonomy): Eukaryota > Viridiplantae > Streptophyta > Magnoliopsida > Asparagales > Orchidaceae > Platanthera > Platanthera zijinensis. The sequence continues at coordinate 219,537,797 of CM077078.1, forward strand.
CTGATCCAAAAAGTTCAAGAAATCGAGCCATCCTGAAATCAGGATCAAGCTCTGGGCTTTCATACACATTTTTAGAGGTTGTATCAACAGGTTTCACAGCTTTAAATTTAATAGACATATCTAGCAGACTTTCAGCTGGCTCTTTATCCTGAATAATTAGATAAGAAGGAGGAGCAAACTCAGCAAGTTTCTTGCTAGATTTTTCAGAGAAAATAATTCTTTTACCTTTTGAAACAGCTTTCACTGCATGATCTGGCTGTGAGGAGGATGTGCTCTTGAATTCTTGGGAAGAAGGAGGAGAAAAGGTTGGTTTTTGATAAACCACCTCCTTCACTTGTTCCTTTACATCAGCATCATGTCTTTGATAACCAGATTGCGTTCTGCCTTGATATCCTTGAGAACTTTTCCATTGAGATGACTGGGATGGGTTAAACTTATCAGACTGAGCAGAAGGATTTGCAGATAAGTTTCCAGAGGCTCCTGCACTAGGAGGTGGAGGAGGAGGACCTCTAGGAGTCCATCTTGGGGCAGGACTATCATACCTCTTAGACTTCTTCCTTAATTTCTGCTGATTCTTAGAAAATGCCATCCAGTGCTGAAATTCTTTAGATTTAGGATCAATACCTTTCAAGATATAGTAGGGGACATCATTATCAGGATTTGGAGGAGGAGGAGTCACAGCTTTCCTTTTCTTCTTAGCAGATCTCTTTTTCTTGGATTCCTCAGATTCATCAGAATCAATCTCATCCTCAGAATTTGAAGAAGGAGGAAGATCATACGGATCAATCGCCTCTTGCACAGTTCTTTCCTTCTCTTTTAAGGCAACTCTTTCTAACTCTTCTTCTATGGCATCCTGTGCCAGAAGAGTATCTAAATCTAATCTAGGAGTGTCATCCCAGACAGTAGACTTTTCAATTTGAATTTCTGAAGCCTTTTCTTGTTCATCAGCAACTATCATGGAGACCAGTTCTTCTTGCACTGCTAGCTCAGAATCTTGAACAATTGGTTCTGGTTCAGTTTGAACTTCTGGAGCTGGTTGGTGATCAAGCTCTTGGACATCTAATACTTCTTCCATTATATCTGTAGTATTATGAACAAAAAATTTGCTAAATGACATCGTATCATTCCTTCTAGGTATTCCCATACTAGCATGTCAGTTATCAAGTCTAAAAAATGAGTAAAAGGGATACCTTCAGAATTTTCCTTTGAATGTCCTAACTCCCATAATTCATCTAGGAAGGAAGTAATGACTCCTTCTAGGTAGAGGGCAATCAGGGGAGTGGAGCATTCTTCTAGGCATACTTTGACAATAAACTCAGATTTCATTACAGCATCAGAAATATCTTTTTCAGACAATGGAGGAGGAGCTGATACTTCTATCTCTTTCTCTACAACTACAGGAGGATCTACTGGAAGGGAGGCCAAGGGCAGCTCAGAGGCATCTTCATAAAGCATCTCCACCTGCCTGATTTCAGTAGAAACTGAAACCAGGCCCCTAGATGAAGAGGGCTCAGCAGATTTTGAGAGGGCTTGGATGGCAGCAGTCAAAGAAGAGATGGAGGAAACAAGGGGAGCAATTGCCTCTTCAATCATGATTTTGATTGAAGGAGTAATTAACTCCAAGATGCTAGAGATGAATGCTGGGGTGATTTCAAATGTAGGTGGGGGAATCACAATGGATGGATGAACAGCAGAAGATGGAAGATCATCAGGAAAGGCAGTTTCCTGATGAGAAGGAGAGTGAACTGGAGAGTGATGGGTGGAAGCAGGATGATCAATATGATCTGAAGGAGGAATTGGTGACTGAGGAGGTGTATAAAGCTCAGAAACCAATAAATCAAAACTAGGATGAGATATCCTAGCAAGATGAGAAGGGAGAGGAGATGCATGAAGTGATGCATGGAGAATTGTGGAGGAGTTAAGAAGATGAGATGCAGAGGATGGAACTACAACTGAAGTAGATGGTGGCACTTCAGTAGGGGTTGAAGGTAATGCAGAAGAAGTGGATGGAAGGGAGAGAGAGGCTGAGCCTGCTTCTTGAAGGGGGGGAGTGACTGAAGCAGTCCTTGTGCTCTCAGATGCAACTAGAGCTACCCCTACCGGAGCGGGCTTCAGGAAACTCCTTTTCCACTTGACAAACAACGTTGGGTCCATCTTTTTGCTGGCATTTATTGAAGTAGAAACAGAGACTAATAAATGGGGATATTTCTCCTTTAGATAAATCCCAACCACCCTACCCAGGGTGACTTCCTTCTTGCTATTCTTTTTCCTTATTAAATCAAACAGAACTCCTTCCCAATTAATTTGCTTTTTGTTCACGAAAGCACACATCAGGGCAAACTGTTGCCTGGTGATATTGTCATGGGCAGAGTGCTTTCCCAGTAGCACTTTTCCGACGAGTTCAGCAAGGAACATAATCTTCAACGGAAAATTTACCTTAAGCAGCTTAGAGGGAATGCCTTCGGCATGTCCCTGTTCAGTCAGCATCCTCCCAAACTCAGGGGTATCTTGCTCATAATCTTCTTCCCCATTTAACAATCCAAAAATTTCAGTTAGAATGGCGGGAGTCAAAATTACCTCTTCTCCGCCTATTGTTCCGATCTTAGAGTCGTCATTTGAAGACGAAGTGAATGCCCATTCTTTAATCTCGGGAATGTTTATCTTTATTCTTGTTGACATGAGCCTTTCCAATCCTTGATCTTTGCATAGGTTGAGGATTTTCACTATTGCGGTCTCGCAGCAGCTGAAAGAGTTGAAGTCCACGCTGAAGCAAGCATCGAACTTTACTGCGGACAGGAGGGCTGGAGCAATCGCCATCGAAGAGGTTGGAGAAGGCGAGAGAGAGACGGCGAAGACGAAATGGAAGAAATCGCAAGATAGGGAGCAAGCAGAAAGACAGAATGTGAGAAGACGCTCTCCGTCAACGATAAAAAGAACGATCTCTTAACCTAGGTCGACCATCAGTTTTATATTGAATCAACAATAGTCGATCTATTTTAAAAGATACTGGAGACGATGGTCGAACGGTCGTTCGACGATCATTCCTGAAGCAGAGTAGTCGATCAATCGTTCGACTATTCCTGTCTTCACAAACAACAAGCTATCGTCAACCATAGATCGACGATGAGCTCGACCTGTTCGACGATCTTCAACATCGGTCGACGATCTTCAAGCAAATAAGCTATCATCAACCATAGGTCGACGATAGGCTTGATCCGATCGACTATCTTCGAACGTCATTCGACGATCTTCAAACAGGTTTCAACAAAGGCAGACGTCACACTTAGTCTTTTCCATTAATCATGCCTAGTTGAACCAAAAAGAACAGATGCTTCTGTTCATCTAAGGGCTTGGTGAAAATATCACCTCTCTGAAGGTCAGTGGATATGAACTCAAGGCTGATCTTGTTCTTTTCCACACAATCTCTCAGGAAATGGTGTCTAATCTCAATGTTCTGGGTTCTAGAGTGGTGCATAGGATTTTGTGCAATGGAGATAGCACTGGTACAGTCACACATGATTTTTGTGTTCTTGTGTGTGTACCCATAATCCAAAAGCTGGTTTTGAATCCACAGGATCTGTGAACAACAACTAGCAGATGCTATATATTCAGCCTCTGCAGTTGAAGTTGAGACAGAAGCCTGCTTCTTACAGAACTAAGAGACCAATCTCTCTCCCAGGAACTGACAAGTTCGTGAGGTACTTTTCCTGTCAACTCTACAGCCAACATAATCAGAATCAGAGTATCCAATTAACTCAAATCTTGATTCAGCTGGGTACCAAAGTCCTAGATTTAGACATCCCTTCAGGTATCTCAAGATTCTCATGAGAAGAATCAGATGGGATTCCTTGGGGTTGACCTGGAACCTAGCACACAGGCATGCAGCAAACATTATATCTGGCCTACTTGCAGTTAAATACAATAGGGAACCAACAATGGCCCTATAATTCTTTTGATCAACAGGCTTTCCCTGATCATCAAAATCTATAACTACATTAGTAGCCATAGGTGTATGCATTGCTAAAGCATCAGCCATCCCAAACTTCTTTACCAATTCCTTGGCATATTTGGATTGGGAGATGAAGATGACATCAGCATCTTGCTTTACTTGGAGACCAAGAAAGTAAGACAGCTCACCCATACTACTCATCTCAAACTTAGAATGCATCAAGTCAGAGAACTTTTTGCACAGTTTGGGATCAGTGGAACCAAAAATAATGTCATCCACATATACTTGAACTAGCAGGATTGTGTCCTTGTGGTGCTTGACGAAAAGTGTTCTATCAACTACTCCCCTAACAAAGTTGTGCTCTAACAGGAAACTATCTAGAGTCTCATACCAGGCTCTGGGTGCTTGTTTGAGTCCATAAAGAGCTTTTTGCAACTTGAAAACATGTGAGGGCTGAGTTGAAGAAACAAACCCAGGTGGTTGTTCAACAAATACCTCTTCGTTTAGCTCACCATTTAGAAAGGCACTTTTGTCATCCATCTGAAAGACCTTAAACTTCATATAGGCTGCATAGGCTAGAAAGATCCTTATTGACTCTAGCCTTGCAACAGGAGCAAAGGTTTGGTCATAATCTATACCTTCCTCATGTCTGTAGCCCTGAGCTACAAGCCTAGCTTTGTTCCTTACAATAATTCCATTTGCATCCAACTTGTTTCTATACATCCACTTGGTGCCTGTGTTCAGTTGGCCTTTAGGTCTTGGAACCAAAGTCCATACTTTACATCTTTCAAACTGATTGAGTTCCTCTTGCATAGCAATGATCCAGTGGGGATCTAGCTCAGCATCTTTAATGTTGAGGGGCTCAATCTATGAAAGGAAACAAGCATGCATCACATACTGTCTTAATTGATGTCTTGTTTGAACACCAGCTGATATGTCTCCAATCAATTGAGATGTAGGATGATCTCTAAGTGTGACAACATCAGCAGGTGGGATGTGATCTTCAGCAATAGTTGGGATTAATTTCCCAGGAGGAATTTGATCTACTATTGGTGGTACAACAATAACTTCTGCAAAGCCTTCATCACTGTCTGATTCAGTGATATGAAGAGTTTATAGATGGAGAATCTCTTGAGTGATATCTTTACTAGATTCTTGTACCTGCAATGAACTTGAGGAATGAGAAGTTTCCTTCTCCGTGTAAAACATCTGGGATTCATCAAAAGACACATGCACAGATTCCTCAATTTTAGAAGATGATTTATTAAATACACTATAAGCTTTGCTTACTTGGGAATATCCAAGAAAAATTCCCATTGAAGCTTTTGCTTCAAATTTTCTAAGGTATTCTTTATTATTATTTTGAATATTAATTACACAACCAAATACTCTAAAATAATTTATTTTAGGTTTCTTTCCTTTAAGCAACTCATAAGGAGTTTTACACTTAAGCTTGTGTATAAGACTTCTGTTCAGCACATAATTAGCTGTGTTAACAGCTTCTGCCCAATAGGAGAGAGGCATGTTAGCATCTGCCAATAATGTTCCTGCAGCTTTAATCAGGGTTCTGTTTTTCCTTTCCACTACCCCCATTTTGTTGGGGAGTTCTAGGAGATGAGAAGCTATGTTTGATACCTTCTCTCTCACAGAATTCTTGCATGAGAAGAGAGTCAAACTCAGTACCATGATCACTTCTGATCAAGGCCACATGAGTAGAGTACTCAGTCTGCACACATAATAGAAAATCTGTAAGGGCTTTGAAGTTATCAGCCTTAGTTCTCAAAAAGAACACCCAAGTGAACCTGGAGAAGTCATCTACAATTACTAAGGTGCAATACTTCCCTCCTAGACTCTGTACATTTATTGGTCCAAAAAGGTCCAAATGTAATAAATACAGGATTCTAGGAAAATCACTTTTATTTATAGATTTAAATGAATTTTTGGTTTGCTTGCCTAATTGACAAGCCTTGCATAGGCTCTCCTTCTTCTAGGGGCAAGAAGGTAAACCTCTAACAAGGTTGTGTTTAGATAACCTAGATATGTTCTTGAGGTTAACATGGCTAAGTCTTTTTTGCCATAAGGTATTGTTATTTGTTACTTCATTAAATAAGCAGATTTCAGAGTGAGTTGAGTTAAAATCTACTAAATAAATATTACCTTGTCTAATACCTACTAACACAACATTATTATTTAAAGTAATATTACAAAGAGAGTTAGAAAATGATACCTGGTATCCAGCATCACATAACTGACTTACTAAAATGAGATTATGCTTCAGTCCAGTTACATAAGCAACTCTCTTGAATGTTACAGCTCCAATTGTAATCCTGCCATAGCCGTCAGTTTGACCACAACTTGAATCTCCAAAGATCAGCTTTGGTCCAAGCTTGGCCTTGAACCTTGACAGATTTTCCTTATTTCCTGTCATGTGCTTGGAGAAACCACTATCCAAATACCACCTATTTTGATTGATAGGATAGGTCTTCACCTGCAAATAAATCAATTAAACATTGTGGACCCAGGTAACCTTGGGTCCCTTATTTTTCACATAAGAAAAACTAGAAATAAATGAAAAAGCATGTTGAGGATGATAACCTAATGGGTAAAATCTCCTAGGTGGGATACTCCATGTAGATGATGGGTCAATGAGCCTAGGGTTTCTATTAACATTCGGGTTTCTAAAGTTCTGGTTGAAGTTTTGAAATTCATGTTGAAAACATTGATCAGCGTTCGACGATGGATGCTCAGATCGTCGAGCATCGTTCGACCACTGAGCATGCGATCGTCGAGCAGCGTTCGACGCTTTTTGTATTTCCTTAAATTTTTGTTTTCTTTTCTCTCTCTTAGCTTTGTATAAAGCTTGATTAACTTGTCTTACTTGCTCAGTGTTCTTTATCCCATCAGCTGAGATAAAGTTCACTGGAGTTGAAAGATGATTTTTAAGAATAATTGGGGGTTCACAGGATGAAGCTCCTAAGCCTAATTTGTTATTGCCTGGCCTAGTGTTTGACATGCTGGTTATTTCAAGCAACTTAAGGCTTCTACCATTCAGAGATTCTTCTAACCTTTTTGACTTAGCTAATTCATTTTTAAGAAATTTTATTTCTTCACTAGAATTAGTGAGTTCTGCCGTTAACCTAATGTTTTCATTTGAGATAAATTCAGATTCAGCAAGCTTACTTCTAAGGTCCTTAATTTCCTTTTCAGAACTAATTAAATCTAAACACAAAGATTTAAAATCTAATTTAAATTCAGCAGATGTAAAATCGTAAGAAGACAATACCTCATCTTCTGTTGGCATTTCTTCATCAGAATCTGAACTCTCTGCAGCTAAGTGATTGCTGCAGGCATCAATTGCCATCAGGCAAATTTCCTTTGCCTTCTTTTCTTCCTCATTCTCACTGGAGCTTGAGGAGGAAGATTCCTCATCAGAATCGCTCCAGGTTTCAGCAACGAAACCTCTCTCCTTCTTTTTGTTCTTGTAGGAGGAGGGCTTGGAATGCTTCATGTGCTGTTCTTTTTCTTTCCTTTTCTCTTTATTCATTTCCTCTGGACACTCTGGTAGAATATGTCTAGGCTTCCTGCAACCATAGCAAATTATTTCTTTAGCAGGAGAATGATCATACCTTGGTTTATCTTCATATTGTGAAAATTTCATTCTGAAGTCTTTTCTTCCCATCTTGAGGAACCTTTTGGCAAAGAGTGCCATTAGTTCCTCATTGGATTGGCTTCCTTCAGACGCTTCAGCAGCTTTGAGAGCAAGAGATTGCTCTTTTTTTGTTGGAGTTGGAGTCTTTGCTTCAGCCTCAGCTTCCCTGGTCTTCAGCACTTGCTCAAAAGACTTGAGCTTGCCAAGGAGAGCTTCTGTTGATATTTCATTTGTACTTCTGGCCTCCTTGATAGGCCAGATCCTCAGATCCCATGTGCGTGGGAAGCACATAAGAATCTTGTCATTGACCTCTGTCAATGATATATCCTTGTCAAGAGTCCTCAGCTCATTGATGATTGAGCTGAGCCGGGTGTACATTGCTTCAACTGATTCAGCATCAGTTTTCTTGAAGTTTTCATACTGGGAGATAAGGTTGGACCTTCTGTCCTTCCTTTCATCAGCTGAACCGGCTACAATCTGGTTCAGTGTATCCCACATTGATTTTGCTGAGGGACAGTCAGCAACTTTTTGGAATACTTCATCAGACATTGTCTGAGCCAGAATATTCATTGCTTTGGCATCTGCTATCTTTGCCTTTTTGTATTCATCGTTGTAATCTGGAGGAGGCACTGCACTCATATCAGTTGATGATGAAGCAGTAGCTGCAGCAGGTGCTCTTGGTGGTCCTGTCAAAATAGAAGCAAAAATACTCTTATCAATAGAGTTCATATATTACTTAATCCTTGCCTTCCAGATGCTAAACTTAGCTAAGTTGCATGCTGGAGATCTGGTGCTTGAGTAATCCTTGGACTGGCCCATGAAGTGAATATCTATAAGCTTGGTATCTATCAGGATCTTGTGACTCAGGTGTTAGACTGTACAGTCAGTTAACCTCCCTCTGATACCAATTGAAAGTGAGGGTAGATACAACTCTAGAGGGGGGGGGGGGGTGAATAGAGTATTAAAAAATTATGATACCCTACTCAACTCCCTTAGAGATAATTTGCGGAATTAGTTTATAGATATTGATAACCCTAGAGCCTAACACAAAGTGTAGTGCACAAGAGAGAGCTAACTGTAATTACAGTTAAGCTTGGGATCCTATCACAGCAACTAGCAATCCTAGTTAATTCTATTCACATCCACAATGCAATTAATTAAATGAGCAACACAGACGACACAAGGAATTTATAGTGGTTCCCTCTAAATAGGTACGTCCACTCTTCTACCCCCTGGTAGGAATCCACTACAGGTTTTTGTTCAGGTGCCCTGCCACCAACTGATCTGCTTCAGGTAGATCAAGTAGACCCTTTGAGCTTTTGATCAGGAGCTCAAAATCCAACACAGGATTTTGATCAGGTGCCCTTCCACAAAGGTTTACTTTTGAAGGGAGTAATAACCCTTTGTACAGGAGGTTGAGAGAGTTATGGCTTCTTCTCTATTATTAAACAGATTAGAGAAGCTAGTGGATTGCACAGAGCTAGATAGCTCTAAAGAATCAAGGCTCCCCCTGTCTTAGAGAATATCCAGGAAGGAGTCTTGCTTCAGGGTGCAGGAACACTTCTGAACTAAGACAAAGAATTGTCTTGAGGTTCTAAAGGAGAAGCTTGAAGAGGATTCTGAATGGGAACAGGTGTTCTTCTTCAAATAGCTTCCTTTCTTCTTCTTCTTCTTCTTCTAAAGGCCTCTGAGTGAAAGTCTTCCTGTAAGCAGGATGAACTCAGGATGAAGAAGAATGCAGAAGAGCTTTGAACTTCTCAGTTGAATGTGAAATTCTAAGAGCTGTAGATCTCTATGCTGCTTAGTGTAAACTTCTTGTGTATCTGTATATCAGTTCTATATTCTGAGTTCTAAGTTATTTCTTCTTTCAAAAGAAGCTCTTTTTATATGAGCCTTTGCAACGGCTTTAATTTGAGTTTGAATCTTTGTCTTCTTCTGGCATCAGCAATCTGGGCTGCAAAAAGCATAAAGCAAAAACAAATCCTGCAGGCAGACATACTATAAGAGTATAAAGCTTTCTAAGAAGCTGCATAACCAATCAGATAAGAAGGGTGCAGGAAAAAGGTCACATGAAAAAGAACTCTTTACAGCCAGAGAAGACTTTCTGAGTCTAACGGCTATAAAGGATAGCCTGGCAGATAAAGTAGAAAACACATTTCAACTAATAAGACAAAACACTTTGTTAGATAATGATTGGCTCATGCATAAGGAATGGAGCAGAGATTGCATGGAAATAATATCACAAATTTACAGAAATAATATGCCAAATAAATATGAAATAAAACATAGAATAGAAGAGGACAAAATTATTAAAGACATACAGCAAAACGTCGAACGACCCTCGGAGATCGTCGACCGAAGCACAGAGATCGTTGACCAATCAGACAGATAGTCGAACGATATAGATAGTCGAACTACCCAAGCAGATAGTCGAACTACCACAATAGATAGTCGAACTATCAGGACAGATAGTCGAGCTATCAGATAGTCGACCTATCAAGACAGATAGTCGAACTACCAAAGAGAACAGATAGTCGACCTATCAAAAAGATAGTCGAGCTATCAAAGAAAGCAGATATTCGACCTATCAAACAGATAGTCGAGCTATCAAAGAAAATAGATAGTCGACCTATCAAACAGATTGTCGAGCTATCAAAGAAAGCAGATAGTCGACCTATCAAACAGATAGTCGAGCTATCAAAGAAAGCAGATAGTCGACCTATCAAACAAATAGTCGAACTATCAGATAGTTGAACTATCGAAGCAGATAGTCGAACTATCAAGCAACACAGATAGTCGACCTATCAAACAGATAGTCGAACTAACAGATAGTTGAACTATCTAAGCAGATAGTTGAACTATCAAGAAATCTGTCTGGTCAGAAAAAGTCGAGCGGGGTTCGACGATCGGCGAGGCAGATTTCACAGAACGTCGAACTACCAAGAGTTGAACTAACTCAGAGATAGACGATCTGCTGACAGACAAACGTCGACCAACTGATAGACAATCGTCGAACAGTCGATAGACGATAGTCGAGCGGCGTTCGACCATAGTCGAATAAAAAACAACTTAACCAAATTTTCATCTGGAAAGGTGACAAGTCTAAATCTAGAGCAACCTAACTAAACAACTAACCTTTGACCATAGATAAATCTTGGGTCAAGAGACTAAAAGAGAAGACTGAACTCAAATCAAAACTAGGGTACCAACAGGCTCCTAAGCCTAGCTTATTATTGCCTGATCTAGTGTTTTAATACTAATGATCTCTAGCAGCTTAAGGCTTTTACCATTTAGATATTCTTCTAATCTTTTTGATTTAGCTAGTTCATTTTTAAGTAATTTTATTTCTTCACTGGACTTAGTGAGTTCTGCTTCTAACCTAGCATTTTCAATGGAGAGGATTTCTGATTCTGCTATCCTATTTTTAAGCTCCTTAATTTCTTTTTCTGAACTAATTAAATCTAAGCAAAGGGATTTAAATTCAGTTTTAAATTCAGCAAAAGAAAAATCATAAGAAGATAATACCTGATCTCCTGTAGGCATTTCTTCATCATCATCAGAACTCTCTACAGCTGAGTGGTTGTTGTAGGCAATTACCATAAGGCAGATTTCCTTTGTTTTCTTCTCTTCCTCATCTTCACTGGAGCTTGAGGAGGAAGATTCCTTATCTGAATCACTCAAGGTCTCAGCAACAAATCCTTTCTGCTTCTTCTTATTTTTGTAGGAGGAGGACTTGGAGTGCTTCTTCTGATGTTCTTTTTCTTTCCTCTTATCTTTGCTCTTTTCCTCTGGACACTCTAGTAGAATGTGTCAAGGTTTCCTACAACCATAACAGATAATTTCTTTAGCATGAGATCTGTCATACCTTGGTTTATCTTCATATCTTGAAGACTTCTTTCTGAAGTCCTTTCTGCCCATCTTGAGAAACCTTTTAGAAAAGAGTGCCATCAGCTCCTCATTAGATTGGCTTCCTTCAGAAGCATTAGTAGCTTTGAGAGCAAGAGTTTGGTCTTTCTTTGTTTGAGTTGGAGTCTTAGCTTTAGCTTCAGCTTCCCTATACTTCAACACTTGCTCAAAATATTTGAGCTTGCCAAGGAGGGATTCAGTTGAGATTTCAGTAGTACTTCTGGCCTCCTTTATGGGCCAGATCCTAAGATCCCATGTGTTGGGGAAGCACATCAGTATCTTATCATTGACCTCTGTCAATGTTATCTCCTTATCAAGGGTTCTCAGCTCATTTATGATTGAGCTGAGCCAGGTGTACATTCCTTCAACTGATTCAGCTTTAGTCTTCTTGAAGTTTTAATATTGAGATAAAAGGTTGGACCTTCTGTCCTTCCTCTCATTAGTTGAAACAGCTACAATCTAGTTTTGTGAGTCCCACATGGCTTTTTCAGAGGTGCAATCAGGCACCTTCTGGAAGGTTTCATCAGACATAGTCTGAGCCAGAATGTTCATTGCTTTAGCATCAGCTACTTTTGCTTTCTTGTAAGCATTGTTGTAGTCTGGAGGTGGCACTACATTGAGATTTGTAGATATTGTAGCAGTGGCTGCAGCAGGTTGTGTTGGAGGTCCTGTCAAAATAGAAGAAAAAATATCTTCATCAATAGAATTCATATATAACTTGATTCTTGCCTTCTAGATGCTGAACTTAGCTAAGTTGCGTACTAGAGGTCTGGTGCTAGAATAATCCTTGTACTGTGCCATTAAGTGAATATCTATAAGCTTGGTATCTATCAGGATCTTGTGACTCAAAAGTGTTATCCTGTACAGTCAGCCAACCTGGCTCTGATACCAATTGAAAGTGAGGATAGATACAACTCTAGAGGGGGGTGAATAGAGTATTCAAAAATTATGACACCCTACTCAACTCCCTTAGAGTTTATTTGCAAAATGAGTTTATAGATATTTGAAACCCTAGAGCCTAACACAAAGTGTAGTGCACAGAAGAAAGCTAACTGTAATTACAGTTGTGCTTTGGTTCTATCACAACAACTAGCAATCCTAGTTATTTCTATTCACAGCCACAGTGCAATAATTAAATAAAGCAACACAGATGACACAAGAAGTTTATAGTGGTTCCCTCTAAATAGGTACGTCCACTCTTCTACCACCCTAGTAGGAATCCACTACAGGTTTTTGTTCAGGTGCCCTGCCACCAACTGATCTGCTTCAGGTAGATCAAGTAGACCCTTTGATCTTTTGATCAGGAGCTCAAAATCCAATACAGGTTTCTGATCAGGTGCCCTGCCACCAAGGTTCACTTTTGAAGGGAGTAATAACCCTTTATATAGGAGGTTGAGAGAGGGTTAGAGGGTCTTCTCTATTGTTAAAACTGTATTATAGAAGCAAGTGGATTGCAATGAGCTAGAAAGCTCTAAGGAATCAAGGCTCCCCCTGGCTTAGTGATATCCAGGAAGAAGTTTTGTTTCAGGGTGCAGGAACTCTTCTGAACTTGTGACAGAGAGCTGTCTTGAAGTTTTTGAAGGAGCACCTTAAAGAAGACTCTTGATTTGTAATGGATGTTCTTCTTCAACAGCTTTCCTTCCTTCTTCTTCTTCTTCTTGAGACTCTGAGTGAATGTTCCTGGCAGCAGGATGAACTCAGGATTGAAGAAGAGAGAGTTGAAGAAGGTCGATCTTCTCAGTTGAGTGTAACAATATCTGAGAGCTATATCTCTTGTTGTTGAATCTGTATATGAATATCTGTGTGTATCTCTCTTCTCTATATCTTGTTGTTGTATATTTTCTTCTTTCAAAAGAAGCACTTTATATCTGGGCCTTTGTAACGTCTCTAATCATTGTTTGAACTTTGTCTTCTTCTAAGATCTGCGATATGGGCTGCAAATATCACAATACAAAAACATATCCTGCAGACAGATAGCTATAAAGGGATAACGCTTTCTAAGAAGCTGCAAAACCAATCTGATAAAAGGAGTACTAAAGAAAGTCACATCAGACTAAACTCTTTACGGCCAGAGAAGACTTTTGTGTCTAACGGCTATAAAGGACAGCATGACAGATAAAGCAAAAAAGATATTTCAACTAATAAGACAAAAAAAACTTTGTCAGATAAAGCTTGACTTATGCACAAAGGATGGGGCAAATATTGCCTTGAGATGTATGCACAAAATCAATGAAATAATCTTTAATAAAATGCCAAATAAATAGGAAATAAATCATAGAACAGAAGGAGTACAAAATTACTAAAGGCAGACAGAAGAACGTCGAACGACCCTCGGAGATCGTCGACCGAACTACAGAGATCGTCGACCTATCAGAACAGATAGTCGAACGACACAGATAGTCGAACTATCAAAGCAGATAGTCGAGCTATCAAAAAGATAGTCGATCCATCAAATAGATGGTCGAACTATCAACGCAGATTAGATAGTCGAACTATCAAACAGATAGTCGAGCTATCAGATAGTTGAACTATCCAAAGCAGATAGTCGAACTATCAAACAGAACAGATAGTCGAACTATCAAACAGATAGTCGAACTATCAACAACAGAACAGATAGTCGAACTATCAGAGCAGATAGTCGCGCTATCAGATAGTTGAACTATCCAAGCAGATAGTTGAACTATCAAGAAAAACAGATAGTCGAACTATCAAACAGATAGTCGAGCTATCAGATAGTTGAACGATCCAAGCAGATAGTCGAACTATCAAGAAATTTGTCTGGTCAAAAGAAGTCGAGCAGGGTTCGACGATCGACGAGGCAGATACCACAGATCTTCGAGCTAACAAGAGTTGAACTAACTCAGAGATAGACGATCTGCTGACTGACGATAATCGACCAACTGATAGACGATCGTCGAACAGTTGATAGACGATAGTCGAGCGGCGTTCGACCATAGTCGAACCAAAAACAACTTAACCAAATCTTCATCTGGATACGTGACAACTCTACAACAAAAGCAATCTAACCAAACAACTAACCTTTGACCATAGATAAATCTTTGGTCAAGAAACTAATTGAGGGGACTAAACTCAAATACAATCTAGGGTACCAACACGGACTCCCACGGGTCATGCACTAGAAAAAGAGAAGATAAAGAAAGAGAAATAAATAAACTAGAAAAAGAGAAGCTAAAATTTTTTTGAAATAGATTTTTTTATGTTTTAACTCCCGAACATCCCAAGGGCTACCCGATGAAGGGTTTGCAAGGTACTAGACAAGATACTGGTATTTAAGCAACTTTGCCCTTTTTGAGAGAGTTAGGCGGTGTAGAAAAATTACGATGTGGGTTTCTATTAAGAGCGTTAATATTATTATTATTTTTATTTTTTAGAAAGAGAGCGAGAATAAGAAATGATAAAAGTAATTGGTTCGTGTTTTCAAATTATCAACAAAAGTTGCTCCCCAGCAACGGCGCCAGAAACTTGGTGATCGTTTTTCGTCCTAGAGAATAAAAAACAGAACTAGCAATCCAACTAGGCAAGTATACCTATCAAACTGTAGCTTAGAGACACAAGTGTCATATTAAAATCCGGGAACCATTGAGTTATCTTACTCACACGAAAACTATTATCTTTTCGAAGGATTGTTTTAGGGTTTAAGAGAAAGCTAATTGCGATTAAGAAAAGAAACATTGCGCTAATAAGAAAACTACATGCAGTTAAATAGAGAGCTACTAAAAATGATTACAATAAGGGGTTGAAACGATGAAATAGTAAAGTACTCGATAGGGAATCACCTCGGCAAAAGTTTATTAAAAATGCGATAATAAATCATAACTTAGTAGGGTAAAGGACCTTGACTGTGGTGGTTCCTAAAGCTTGAACACGCTTCTTTAGTGTCAAGACAAAGTGAGTTTAGGAAGGTCCGACCGAACTCTCGTCCAAATCGGAGACCTAAAGCTCGCTTTACCCGGTGAACCCCACTATTGGATTTCACTCCGATCCAGGAGATTTAACGTCGGCCTCTCTCAAGGGGTGCGTACAACCGTCTTTACTCTTGAGTGTTCACTTCAAACTATGAGCCTCTCGGCAAGCTATGTGTGAAAACAAATATGGAAATTATATATCGATGATATAACTCCAAACATGATTTTTCAAGAGTAAATCAAAGGCCTAAACTCTAAAAAGAAGAAGTAAATTTAAAGCATCATAACTTAATAAACTCGAACATCAGATCATCAAGATCGAGTACAAGTAGGATTAGTTAATCATGGAGAAGTTGAGGAAGATAGATGGGTAGAAGAACATTATGCAAACAAAGTAAAAAGGATGCACTTTATATTATTTCTAAAAAGAGTAACAACTTGGAATAAAGGAGTACAAGTGCAATGAAATAAAACCTATGTTAGCATTTACATTAAACTACTAAAGCAATTACAAAAACTAATACTAAAGGAGTACACTAAGATATGATTAAAAAGCTTAAAATGAGAAAGAGGGAGAGGAGAAGCATGGAAAACTCAAAGAAACAAAAGGGCAACACCTCCTCTCAAAACCTAAAACAACTTGCTGGACATAAGGGGGGCCTTAATTTATAGACTTTTTTCGGGATTGTCACGCCCCCCTGTCATGCCCAGGGATGGCGTTTTAGGGTGGCGTGTTAGGTATATGGTTGATCTCGGGAGCTGAATTCTGACGGAAATGATGATTTCTTCTGTGCGTCGGTGGACACGCCCTGGGACACACCTATGTAGGAGGGGCGTGTAAGACACGTAAAGTTTCAATCATTGGTCGGAAATCCATCAGTCATGGAACAAGGTGGAACATGCCCCATGACCACGCATGTGTAGGTGGGCGTGTTAGTACTGTTGACGTGTAGTAACAAAAAATCTTTAAATGAGGTAGTAGGCTTCGGGATGAGGTGGACACGCCCAACGACATGCCCACGGAGGGCATGTCAGGGGGGCGTATCAGGTGTTTTTCTCGAGATTTAGGTTCTAGCATCACCCTTCTGGGGAATCAGGTTACACGCCCGGTGACACGCCCAGGGAGGTTGTGTCAGGGGGGCGTGTTAGCTTATTTTGGACGAAAATTGAGAAAATGTTCAAAAAAAAAAGAGAAATCATTAGTGGCAATAATATAAACAAAAGGAGTACAATATATAAGCTTATAAGACATGATTTGTGTATTAAAACCAAAAAATACCCTAATAGTTTAGGCTACAAAACGTATTATCAACCTTCTTTTGCTGAAACCATAAGATTGATTTATGAAACTGTGTTTTCCATGATCAATGCCCCACATGGTAGGCATGTGAAACCCCTTGTCCCTAGGGTGGATTCAAATTTTTTCGTCATTATGGAGCAAACTGCAACATGGTGTCCATCAGATTAGTAGTTTATCTTGTGTTTGGTGCATGGAGTGCAGTTATTTGATGAGTATTTACATGTGTTTGTCATGATTATGTGCTACAGAGGGTTTGAGATGGAGGATGAGCAGATTTGGTAAATAGATTTTATAATGGTTTGCGTGAAGATCTATGAATTTTATTGGTAGGACCAAAGTTATTTGGATATCGAGCGTTGGTGTTGTTGGATAGATCTTTGGAAATTGATTTTGCAAAAGTCCAACGAGGGCGAGAACTCAAAGTACTGAACTCAACAAAGACAGGGTATCGAAGATTGATTAAGAACTCCAGATCTATTGGACTAACTTCCCCTTCTATTGTGTCTAAAGGAACCACATGTCAAACTTTGCGTGATTACTACGTTTGTGCCAAGATAGGACATTGCCCGAGAATGTCGTAGTAATATCCCAAAAGCAAAGAAGGCAAGGTGTGGAGCAACCTTTGGGCGAGACCCAGTTATATGTTATACTTGTAGCATGTCGGGACAAATAGCCCATAATTGTTGGAGTGGCAAGACCGAGGAAAATGCAGGAGGCCATAAGAAAAGTAATGAGGTGAAAGGTATGGTTTAGATTATAGCTTTTAAATTGCTTTATATACTTGTGACTTGATTCATTGTCAGTATATGACTTGATTGGAGTAGGATTGGTTTTACTCTTGGTTGAAGAGAGCACTGTTCGTTACAGGGGCTTCTAGGTTTTTAACATTTAAGGTTTTCATGTTGTTCGTCGTAGTACCATCCATTGTGTCGAAGGATAAATATTTTATTTATATAAATACCAAACAGATCCATATTACGGTACATACAGGAAGTTAAGATGTTGTTTAAAAATAATCTGTAGTTTCACCTTAGGCATGGACTGACTCTCAAAGCAGCATGCATATGTTGGTTACAACTTGAAGGAGTCATAGTAGTACAGAACATCAAACACGAGGCTAAGTTCGCGGGTAGTTCCTTAAGATCTCTATGAGATTCCACCTAAGAGAAAGATCGATTTCACAATTGATCTAGTGTTATGTGCTATGCATATGTCACGCTCTTCTTACCATTTAGCACAAAGAGAGATGGCGAAATTGATAGAGCAGCTATAAGAATTGAAAGAGCAAGGTTATGTGCATCCAAATTTGTCACTTGGACCACACCGGTCCTCTTCGTGAAGAAGAAGGACGGTAGTCTACAGCTTTGCATCAATTATCAGGAGTTGAATAAGCTGACAGAGAAGAATAAGTACCCGATTTTGAGGATCAATGATCTATTTGACAAGTTAGTTAGATCGACTTTGTACTCGAAGCTAGATCTAAAATAAGGTTATTATAAAATGAAAATCTGGGAAAGTGATATTCCCAAGACGACATTCAGTACACCTTACGGGCATTATGAGTTCACTATCATTCCGTTTGGGCTCAAAAATGCATCGTCCATATTTATGGACTTATTGAACCGGACGTTCAGGGAGTATTTGGACCAATTTGTGATAGTCTTTATTGACGATATCCTAGTGTACTCCCAGTTTGAGGAAGATCATGCAAGTCATTTACACACTATTTTGGAGACCCTGAGGAGTATTCATTTGTACGTCAAGTTCTCTTTGTGTAAGTTCTAACTGTCTTTGGTAGCATTCCTTTGTCATATTATTAGTGGAGAGGGAATCACGATAAAGCCGGCGAAGATTGTTGCGATACGGGAGTGGCTGGTGTTTTCTTTTGTGGCAGAAGTTTGGAGTTTCCTAGGGCTTGCAGGCTACTACAGGCACTTCGTAGATAACTTATCAAAGAAAGAGTTACCCTCGCGACCTTGATAAGGAAGGATCATAAGTTTGTTTGGTCTCCAGCATGCGCTCAAGCTTTTGAAGAATTAAAAAATTTTAACAACAACATCTATCTTGTGCTTGTCAAGTGGTTCAAAGGGTTATGAAATCTACAATGATGCCTCAGGGAGCAGCTTAGGTTGAATTTAGTTACAACATGGGAAGGTGAGACCATATTGATCACACAAGTTAAATGTGCATGAGAGGAATTATATAGTCCACAACTTGTAGGTAGCAGCCGTGATATTTTCTCTGAAACTTTTGAAGCATTACTTGTATGGTGTGAAGGTCGATATTTATACAGACCATAAGATCCTAAAATATCTATTGGATTAGAAGGACTTGAATAAGCGCCAACCAAGGTGGATGATGTTCCTTGGGGTTTACACCTTCAAGAATCATTACGTTCCTGGTAAGGGAAATGCTTTTGTAGATGCGCTAAGTCATAGGATTCTCGTACAAGCCAGCTGGATACAGATTCATCACGAGAATCTTATTCAAGATTTGGAGGCCTTGGAGATCTCTTGTGTTGATAGGAGGTCTAGTGCTGAAGCGTGTTTGAACTGAACAGAAGTGTAGTATTACCTCGCAGAATGGATTCGGCAGGCGATGGATCTAGATGACAGTATGAAATGCTACATGGCAGAGACTTTGGGTGGGTCAAATGCCAAGTTTACCGTTAGTGATAGCATTTTGTGGAAGAATAGTCGATTGTGCATCCCAAAGGTGGGCAAATTATGGGAGGAGTTGTTGTATGAAGCACATTTCACCAAGTACTCAATCCACCAAGGGAGCATGAAGATGGTTAAAGACATGAAAATTTTTTTTGGTGGCCAGGGTTTAAGAAAGACGTAATACTATATGTGGTGAATTGTCAGACATGTACCTTAGTGAAGGCTGAATGTCAAAAGCCTGGTGAATTTCTGAAGTCTTTGCGTATACCGGAATGGAAGTTTGATTACATATCTATGGATTTCGTGTACGGTTTGCCGTGATCGCAAAAGGGAAACGATGCCATCTGGTTGATCGTTGATCGTTTGACGAAGATGTCGCACTTCATTCCAAATAGGAAGGACGATTCAATTGAAAAGCTGGCAAAGCTTTACGTATATAATATCGTACGAATGCACAGCATGCCTCGTAGTATCATTAGTTACTGAGATAGTTGCTTCATGTCTAATGATTGGAGGCGTATACAACAATTATTGGGTACCAAGCTGAATTTCAGTCTGGCCTTTCATATGCAGACAGATTGTCATACCGAGAGGATAAACAGGATAATGAAAGACATGCTTCGCATGTGTGCCCAAGATTTCAAGAAGAGGTGGGAGGACCACATATATTTGATTGAGTTCTCCTATAATAATAGCTACCAGGCAATTATTCAGATGGCGCCCTTCGAAGCTTATTATTGTAGGAAGTGACGTACTCACTTATTTTAGTTGGAGACGGGCGAATCAAATTTTTTTAATCAAATTCATACAATACGGGAGCGTTTGTGGATCACTCAGGATAGGCAGGCTAAGTATTATAATTCCATGCATAAAAATATTGAGTTCGCCATATGCAATTGGGAGTATCTAAAGATCAAATCGTTTAAGGGCGTATCGAGGATTCGACGCTTAAAAAAGCTAAGTCCGAGATACCTTGGGCCATTTGAGATTTTGGAGCGCATTGGTAAAATTGCTATCGGTTGAAACTTTCGACGAAATTAAGTGGTCTACACGACGTATTCCACATATCGTTATTATGTAAATCAGTGCAAGAGCCTACGCAGGTGGTTACTGTGGATAAGATGCAGATTGATGGTGGGTTAACAACGAAGGTCAAGACCATTTGTATTGAGGACATGGAAGTCAAACAGCTTCGAAATAAGTCTATCGGGATGGTCAAAGTCTGTTGTGTTGGGTCCATTGCTTCCAATGTCCCTGATTTGTTAGAAATCAAACAAGTAAATGATATACACCTAATTTTATTTGATGTATGCTTATGTTTCATGTGCAGGGTGAAAACTTAAACAAATAACTAAGTACAAAAGTGTCGACACGCTTCACAACTATATCGACTCCTTTGTAGGAGATGTGTCGAGATTAGAAAGATACAAGACAGTAGTGTAAAGACACAACTCTTAACTCGAAAGTTCGCACTTTAGTGTCGAGACAATTCAATTATCTAAACAACTTGAAGATCAAGCCAACAGTGTCGAGATAAATCATTTATTACGACACCTGAAAAATCAAGAGAGTAAGTTCGAGACAATACAACTGTCTCGACACAATGAAGAACTGAAGTGAAGACTTAAAGATGTCGATACCCAGCAGACTGTAGTGTCGAGATAATTCAACTGTCTGGATACAGTGAAGATTTAAAGTTTCTGTCAAAGAAAATTTGTTAAGTACAGAAGCGTTGAGTGAAGCCAGTTCACCCAATGGCATATTGATTTTGTCAATATCATTGAAGATAGACTGGAAAATTTGTCTAAGTTCATAGGCGTTGAGTGAAGCCAGTTCACTCAATTCCAGATGACAGAAAGCGTTGAGTCAAGCTCTAGTAGTTGCGGCCAAGTACAAAATCGTTGAGTGATGTCTACAGTCTCTACGCCAATGTTGCTGAAGATATAGAAAGGAATCTAAGGCAAAAGGTGTAGAGTGATGATGCTACAATCAATGCTCTTAACGCCACGATTGCTGAAGAAGCCGAAAATAATCAAAGGACAAAAGCATTGAGTGATGAAGCTACACTCAACGCTCTCAACGCTTAGGATGCAGAAAGAGAAGTAAGCTAAGCTAAGTATAAAAGCATTGAGTGAAGGCCATTCACTCAATGCCACTCAACACCAAGGAAGCGATAGAATGACTAAGTGCAGAATCATTGAATAAAGGCCATTCACTCAATGCCACTCAAATCCTGAGTGGATTCTGAGAATTTGGCTAAGTCCACAAAGGGGTGACGTTAGTAAAAGTCAACAAAGTCAACGAAGTTCAAAATAAGTACGGGAAATCTGCAAAATAGCTTTAATGGCATCGATGGCCAGCTGGTTGCCTTCTTGTGTAAAAGGAAGGTGATATTCCAGCAATTAAGGTCGGGCCCATAAAGAAAAGAGCCATTGATCAGTGTACAATAAAAGGTGTAGATTTGCTGAGTCAAAGATAGTAATTAGCTTTTCCTGTTTACGCATTCTTGTGGCCAAACTTCATCTTCTTCCTCGCATATCTTGTCGACCCTGAAGATGTTGTTCAGCACAATGAACCTAAAAGCAAAAGAGATAGCTTAAGCAACTTTCATCTACGACAGAAAGTTTGAAATCATATTATTAAAGAGGTGGAGCAGAGTTCTCAAATATCTGTAGGAGCTAGGGCTGAAATAATCTCTGTCCTGGAAAGGCAGACACAGAGAAATACTCTAGTGTCAAAATCAACACTTCTTTTTTTTATTCTGTAGGATCCTTTTGGATCTGAGCATAAGCCTTTCGTTAAAGGACGAGTGGTAGGATTATATGTAGATTCATAGTTATAAGCATGTGTTATATTGGCTGAGTTGTTAAGTTGTTGAGCTTTAGGTAGGTGATTGTTATATCACTGAGTAATATGGTTTTGAGACTGAGGTAGGTGATTGTTATATCACTGGGTGGTAGGCCTGTGTTACAAAGGATGAGGTAGGATCCAAATGGGATCTGAGTGGTAGGGCTTAGTGCTCGAGTGGTAGGTCTTGAAGAAGACTGAGTGGTCCTACAGGATTGAGTTATAAGCTCCAAGGAGCCTAGTATTGGTGAAGAGCCTAGTCTAACACACAATTAGAAAGGTTGAGAGGGATAGTGGACGTACCCAAGATCGAGGAACCACTATAAAAACTTATATGTAATCTGTAATTATTCTAGAAAGCTAAAAAAACCTAGTCACTAAGCACAACAAAATAAGTTAAGGTCTAAATAAGCAAAAAGAGGCCTAAAACCTATTAACCCCCTCTAGGTGTTTTGCATACCTTGAAAAATAAGACTTTCAAGTGGTATCAGATGTAGGTTACTCAAAGAAGGCTTAACAGTCTGAGTACATCTCCAAAGGTCTGCAAGAAGATTGTCCTTATGGGTTCAAGAGTGAACTATAAGGAGGTTGGTTCTATGAAGTTTCTAATCTATAGGACCGATGGGTTTGTCATCTAGAAGGAGTGGGTTAGGCTGTTCATGGAGGCATGTGACCCTATGTCACAACCCGCATTTTATCTGAATTAAAGAATTATTAGAGTATGAGAAAACACGCGTCATGATGCCACGTCAAGCAGGGGATAACTACTGACGCTCAGGATAAACCACCTACTATACTTTAAGAAAGAAATTCATGATTTTAATGATTAGAAAATCAGTTATACTTAGAGGACATATCCCTCGGCTCGATGGATCACCTAGTCCACGGTTAAAAACCATACATAAGTATTGCGGAAAAATACTTTATTCAGGATTGACATCCTAAGAAGTGCATGAGAGCCCTAAGAGGACCACTTATGCTATGCAAGACTCTACATTTAATTTATATTATATATAGGAAAACGATCTGTTGGGTCCGGCGTTCCTTCACTTGACCCGTGGCGCTCTGCTACTTATATAAAAAATTAAGTAGCGCCCTCTCCAACAGTCCGGGCTTTTGGTGCAGTTGGGTATGCGCTTGATCCTTCAATTGGTATCAGAGGAGGTCACGGGTTCAAGACCGGGGGGACGCTATTAAATCCTGATTTTTCCCTTCTACCAGTGTGGGTCCGGTGGGTCAGGCAACCGTGGACATGTGATAACCCCACCTCTGAGTCGTGTGGGCCATGTGGTAACCCCACCTCTGAGCCGACGGGTTGTGCTGGATGCCGGGGGGGATTGTTGGGTCCGGCGTTCCTTCACTTGACCCGTGGCGCTCTGCTACTTATATAAAAAATTAAGTAGCGCCCTCTCCAACAGTCCGGGCTTTTGGTGCAGTTGGGTATGCGCTTGATCCTTCACGATCTTTATACGCTGCTTGGAAAATAGTGATTTACTTTTATAAATCATGCTGATCATGCAATATATTTAAAATATTAGTTGTAGTTTCAACATAACTAGCAACCTAGCATAAATCCTCCCCAGAGCAAGTAGACTATCTCTAGAAAATGGTAGTAGTAAAAGTAATATATCTAGTACAAAGGTAAAAACTACCACTGGGCGGCAACAACCTGACACGAACCCACTGACAAATATGTATGTCTGTAAGAAAAGTATAGAAAAACTACCTCACTAACAAGCAACAGAACCTCCAAGGTCAAAGAGACCACCAGCAACACCACCGCAACCTAGCCACCAAACTGGCTACTGCTCAGAACCTGAGGAATTCAAAAGAAGAAAGAATACCTCAGCAAGCAAAAAAAGAAAGAACTGCATGAAAGTGTCAACCAGGGGGGGGGGTAAGTGAAAGAGGAAAACACACAAAAGTAAAAGTCCCAACTGCCCCAAGGCAAGACAACAAGGAATGCACTACGTGCGAGGAAACAGCATCAACCCTGCCCAGAAACTACATCCTGCATGGTCTACTAGGCTTCCAAGAGCCCAAAATGCTACAATCTAGCAAGGAAGAAACACCTAACACCAGAAGCTGTTGGAGATGGTAGTAGCAAAAACAAATAACATGGATCCGGGTTGGAGGAAAACTCAGTCCCCAAACCTCCATTTCCAAGCCAACAAGCTCAAGGGTCTGCATGTGAAAGCACAAGGGACCTTCCACCCTCTTGCCTAGCCCGTGCCTGGGGCAAGATAGAAGAATAAGGGTGGCCTTGGCTAAATTACACAACACCTCCCCCATGAAGAGCTTCAAACCACCAATGCAAACCATGACCAACGATTCGGCCTTTAGGAAAGAAAAACATGGCCGACAAAGAAACTACAAATATAATCAAGGAGTTCACTCGGGAACGAAAATCAAGGTAAGGGAAACAGTGTTGAAATCACTCAACACGGCTTGGCATTGAGTGGGACCCACTCAACGCCTAACCAGACCTTGGTGTTGAGTGAGTTAGCCTCACTCGGCACTAGAACAACCATGGTGTTGAGTGAGAATCACTCACTCAACGCCCTCCGCAAGAACAGCTCTGGCGTTGAGTGAGCTATCCTCACTCAATGCCAAAATAGCCATGGCATTGAGTGAGGTCCTCTCCCTCAACGCCTTCAGCAAAAGAGGCAGTGGCGTTGAGTGAGGTAACCTCACTCAACTCCAAAAAAGTTATGGTGTTGAGTGAGGTCCACTCCCTCAACGCCTTTAGCAAAACCACAAAACCCAACAGTGGCGTTGAGTGAGTCCACCTCCCTCAATGCCAAAGCAGCTTTGGCGTTGAGTGAGGTCAACTCACTCTACGCCAAATTTCATTCCCGCAGGAAAACCCTAAACCATCGCCAACAAGAGGAGGTCGGCGGGAATGCTAACCGATTCTTGCCGAATCGGCGTAAATGCAGGATGATTCTCGCCGAATCGGCGAGAATCCAGGATGATTCTCGCCGATCGGCGGGAATCCAGGATGATTCTCGACGATCGGTGGGAATCCAGAATGATTCTCGCCGAATCGGTGGGAATCAAGGATGATTCTCTCCGAATCGGAGGGAATCAAGGATGATTCTCACCAATCGGTGGGAATCACTGACGTTACACGTCAAAATCGGCGGGAATCACTTGGTGATTCCCGTCGATTTTGACTTAGACGAAAATTCTCACTCAATCACCCCACCTCTCAGCCACAAATAACAAACCAAACTATGGCTTTGAGTGTGTCCACCACACTCTACGCCAAGTCTAGGCGGCTTTTGGCTTTGAGTGTGTGCACCACACTCAACACCAAAACCCGAGAGTCTACCAAGACTGATTCTAACAAGAGTCCTAACACAACAAACTTCCTCACTCTCTCTCGGCTCCACCCGCCAAAGCACCCAACTAGAACTACAAATATGGAGTCTAAATAATGAACACAACTAGCAGGTTGAGCAAACAGCACAAGGAGGGGGCTCATAGGAGAATCTAAGCCCTAAATTTAGCAAGATAAAGGAGAACATGCTTGGTTTCTACCCTAAGGCTAACCGGGAAATATTCCAGAATTCAAAAGAAAACTAATGGAAAGGGCAAGAATAACACTTGCCTCGATTTCCAGCGAAGCTTGGTCGACTTTCCCTCCTCTTCATTCTGCACTAAAAGGAGCATTACCTAACAAGCAAACCCGCACTTTAATGGCGGAAAACCATAAGAAACCGAAAATCAAAGTCTCCTAAAACTCCACGAAAGACAAACCTCTTACCGTTGAAACGTAGAACTGAGCGAGAGCAAGACAACGCCGCTTTCGGAATCGAAATCCGTCTACGAAAACTCCCGTAATCACCGTTCGAAAGCTAGGGCAGCCCGTCGTTTCTGCCCCTGCTTTCCGCGAACAGGAGCAGCGGTTTCGATCTTGGGAAGAAAGAAGAGAGTGGGCCCGCCAACTTCTAACCAAAGCTTTATATAAGCTTTAAACAGTCGGTTCAGCATAACTGAAGCCTAACCGTCGGCTCTCTTATTAAAATAAGATGATTTTCTAATTAGGTTTTACTAATGACACCCAAAACGACGGGAAAACTGAACTACCTCGGAATTTGACGAAATTCGCTCCGTAGCTAAATACCCACGCTACGAACACAACAGCGAAGTCGAAATTAACTTTTGATGAACAGAACTTGAGTTATGCCCTCCCGAAGCCAAAACACAAGCATCCCCCGAGAGGCCACACCGGGCCAGCTAAAGCAACTCGGCTTGCTAGGGAGATCTTGCCAACATGCTACAAAATAGGACACCCAGTTCTAAAGAGTTAAGACCATACTCCACAGATGGCACAAGCAAAGAAAATGTGTCGATGTAACGCCAAACGAGAATTAAATAATCGTAGAAAAATCGGGGGCGTTACAGTCACTCCCCCTAAAAGAAAGTTTCGTCCCGAAACTTTACGCACAACACTTCTACTATAGAAAGAAAGTAATAATACAAACATTACAAGAAGGAAACAACCAAACCAATCAGGGAAACAGCTGAGGGTGAGACTCCCTCATAGCCGACTCTAGCTCCCAAGTCGCGCTCTCCAAATCCTGATTCTTCCGTAGAACTTTCACCATCGGAATGGACTTCCTTCGCAGCACCCATTCCTGAGTATCCAAAATACGAACCGACACTTCAACAAAAGAGAGGTTGGGCTCCAACTGGGGCACAACGTCCAAGAATTGCCCACTGCTGCGCACACACTTCCGCAATTGACTAACATTGAAAACATTATGAACACCTGGGAAGTTTTCTTGCAAATCCAACCTGTAAGCTTACACACCAATCCGCTCAAAAATCTTAAACGGGCCCACATACCTCGGGTATAATTTCTGATTCTTACCAAACCTCTTTACACACACCATCGGGGAAACCTTAAGAAATATAAGGTCCCCTACAGAAAACTCCAAGGAAGACCTAGGCTGATTGGCGTTCTTCTCGTACCTGTCCTGAGCTATACGAAGCTTCTCACGAATAAGATTCACTGCGACTTCCATTTCCTCGAGCGCATCAGGACCCAACAAAGGCCTCTCACCAGACTCAGCCCAAAATAACGGAGTTCTGCTGCACCTCCCAAACAAGGCTTCGAACGAAGCCATCTGCAAGCTCTCCTGATAACTATTGTTGTATGCAAATTCCATAAGTCGCAGCCGCTCATCCCACGCTCCACTGTGGTCTAAAATGTAGCATCGGATCATATCCTCAACTATCTGATTCACCTGCTTCATCTGCCCATTAGTCTGTGGGTGGTACGCAGTAGAATACCTCAGATCCGTACCCAAACCCTCCTGTAGACTCTGCCAAAAACGAGAAGTAAACCAGGAGTCTCGATCAGAAATGATGCTAACCGGCACACCGTGCAGTCGGATGACTTCATTCAAGTACAACTCCGCTATCTTCTTCATCGGGTAATCAATCTTATATGGCATGAAGTGAGCACACTTCGTTAGTCTAAACACTATGACCCAAACAGAATAAAATCCCCTCGGGGATCGCGGTAAACCCGTGATGAAATCTATAGATATACTTTCCCACTTCCAAGTCGGGATATCTAACAGAGTCAACTTGCCACCAGGCTTTCCTTGATCGGCCTTCACCCGCTTGCAAGTGTGGCACTCCGCAACAAATCGTGCTATATCTCCTTTCATGCCATACCACCAGGCAATTTGCTTTAAGTCACGATACATCTTTGTAGATCCTGGATAGTAGGCAATGCTGGATCCATGAGCCTCTCTACAAACCATACCCCGAATGTCCCTAACCGCGGGGATGCAAAATCTATCGCGGTACTTCAAATTTCCCGCATCATCGATGGAATAATCCGGCAACTCTCCTCTCTCAGTCCTGGAGAATAAGTATAGAAGATCCGGGTCGTCCTTCTGGTGCAGTCTTATCAAAGAAATCCAAGACGGCTCTGCCACTGACAAACTACTCTGCAAGCAACAGCATCCCACTAATATATCCATAAGGAGGAACTCCTCCACTAAACGATCGGCGGTGAGATTAAAGATCTTTCCCATCTTACGGCTCAGGGCGTCGGCCACCACATTGGCTTTGCATGGATGATATAGGATCTCTACGTCATAATCGGCCACATACTCTAGCCACCGACATTGGCGCAGATTTAACTCCTTCTGCGTGAACACGTACTTCAGGCTCTTATAGTAGGTGAAGGTCTTGCACTGAGCCCCATAAAGTAGGTGTCTCCACAGCTTCAACGCATAAATAACCGCTGCAAACTCGAGGTCATGCGTAGGATAATTCTTCTCATGAGTCTTCAGTTGCCTTGACCTATAGACAATCACCTTACCAACCTGCATTAATATGCATCCCAGACCTACATGCGAAGCATCCACGTATACATCATAATCCACACCCTCAGTAGGCAGGGTCAGAACGGGAGCAGTGCACAATCTCCTCTTTTACTCCAGGAAGGCTGCTTCGCACTTCTCGCTCCAAACAAAAGCCACTCTCTTCTGAGTCAGCTTGGTCAAAGGTGCAGCTAGGGTATAGAAACCCTCCTTGAACCTCCTGTAGTAGCCGGCCAACCCTAGAAGGCTCCTGATCTCCTTAGGCATGTCCGGCCTACTCCAATCCATCACTACTGCGATCTTTTCTGGGTCGACCGAAATCCCATCCTTATTCATCACGTGGCCCAAAAACGAGACCCGAGGCAACCAAAATTCGCACTTTCTTAACGTGGTGAATAACTTATGGTTCCTCAACTCCGATAGAACCAAGCGCAGATGTTGCTCATGCTCCTCAGCACTGCGAGAATTAACCAACACGTCATCGATGAAGACAACCACGAACTTATCTAGGAAATCCTTTAACACCCGGTTCATCATATCCATGAACGCTGATGGAGCGTTGGTCAATCCAAACGACATCACTAAGAACTCAAAATGTCCTTGCCTCTATCTTAACGCAGTCCGTGGAATATCTGCCTCACGGATCCTAAGCTGATGAAATCCTGAACGAAGATCAATCTTAGAGAAGACCGTGCTACCGCGCAACTGGTCAAATAAGTCATCGATCCTCGGCAGAGTGTACGTGTTCTTAACTGTGACTTTGTTCAGCTCCCTTTAGTCGATGCAAAGCCGCATTGACCCATCTTTCTTTTTCACAAATAGAATAGGAGAACCCCAAGGCGACGAACTCTGCATGATAAACCCTTTCGCCAACAACTCATATAACTGGACTCTCAACTCCTCTAGCTCTCGAGGGGCCATCCGGTACGGTGCCTTACCAATAGGACGCGTACCCGGCTCCAAATCGATCACAAACTCAACATCCCTCTCGGGAGGAAGACCAGGAAGCTCATTAGGAAAAACATCGGCAAAATCACGAACAACTGGAATCTCCCCAAAGCGCGGTACACTAACAGCGGTCCCAACCACCGAGACCAAACAAGCAAAACAATCTGAAAGAAAAAACTTTTGAGCACATACCGCAGAGATGACAGGGGAATCCTGGCTCAGATCTGTATACACGCTTCCGGGCTGACCGTCGTCCCTGATGAAGTACAAGTGCTTCCCTTTGCACTGAATGACTGCATCATACCTAGACAGCCAGTCCATGCCCAAAATAACATTGAAGTTTTCCAGATCAATCATCTTCAGGTCTGCCTTTGTAAGGAAGTCCCCCAACAAAACAGGGCAATCTAACACGCCCAAATCTTACAACATAGATTCACCAAAGGGGAACTTGACACGAAAGGTATCCCGAACTCGATCTAAAGTCAACCGATGTCGCTCTACAAAGGCTCTAGCCACGAATGAGTGGGTAGCGCCAGAGTCAAACAGAACACGCGCACAGCGGTTCTTCACCTTAAACTTCCCTATAGGAACATATATAACAAAGGAACTACCACAATAATACTACAAACATTCTAGCAAGAGAAGAACAAAACATTCAGGCTGGAAAGACAACTAACCTGAGATGACCTGAGTCAAAGCTTGAGCCTCCTCGGAAGAGATAACGTTCAGCTTTCCCTTTCCTGGGTCCACACGCTGAGGTGGAGGTAATGCCTGCAGAGAAACTGCAGGAAGAGCAGGCTGGACCTTAGGACACCTAGACTTTATGTGTCCCTTCTGCCCACAATGAAAACAGACCTTATCCTTGGACCAGCACTGGGCAGCATCATGCCCGGGTTGCTTGCAAACCGAATAGGAGACATCTCTCCTAGGAGCTCCTTGAATCGCATGAACCTGCTCCTTCCTCTGAGCTGTTCCCTCTTGAAACACCTCTCGATAGGGTAGCCTGACCGGCCAAAGAAACTGCACACCACTTTGCTCTTCTTTCCCGGAGCTGCATCAGGTACCTAGGGTTTCTTCTCCTCCACAGACTTCCTCTTGTCCTTCCTCATTTGCTGGCCTCTGGTCTTCGCGATCTCAATAGCCTCCACCTTCAGAGCAGCCCCCACTACTCCTGCATAAGTATCTAACCCATAAGCACTGGTCAACTACTGCACCTCGCTCCTCAAACCACCAAGAAATCGCTTAACTCGATCAGCCTCAATGCTGACCAATCTAGGGGCAAAACGGCTCAACTTGCTGAACTCTATCTCATACTCACCCACCGTGAGTTGCCTTTGCTTCAGATGGAGGAAGTCGTTCATGAGGCAGTCACGCTCTACTGAGGGTAAGAACTTCCTCAACAGCATCTCCTTGAACACCTCCCAAGAGCATCCAGCTACCAAGCTCTCCTTCTCTCTCAACCACCAATTCTTAGCCAAACCTTTAAGCTGATAGGAGGCTAACATCACCCTCTGATCGTCTGCAATCCCTAAGTACGAGAACATCTCCTCCATGGAGATCAGCCAGTCGTCTATCACCATGAAATCTGCCTTCCCGTCATAAGTGGGAGGGCTCAGCCTCTGAAACTGCGAGATGAAGGTCATTTCTGTTGGAACCACCATAGGAGGTCTTAAGGGTGCAGGAGGGGGAGGAACAACAATCACCCCTGCAGGGCCTTGCACTCCCTGAGTCTGTCCTGCCACAACTGCTACCAAAGACTGGATCTGGGCTCGCACCTCCACCAACTGCCTGCTCAAGGAATCACTACTCTGCAGTAAGCTTTCAATCACAGCATCATTCTACGCTCCTGATTACTCACCCTCAGACAGGGGAGTCGATCTAGTCGAAGGACGTCTCGCCATCCTAAAACCCTAGCAACAGTAGTTAGATCCTAGTACAACGGCTAGACCCAACTACAAGTACAGACAATACATATATAGATATGAACTTAAAGCTGCTAAACTTGCTCTAGGAGTTTATCTTTTTACAAAAATTGATGTTATGTCCTAACTTAGGATGGTTAACCACCACCATACTAATTCTTGTGTCTAGGTCGGGAATGCATGACTTTATATTATTTTTGACTCGAAAACTTATACGTGTATATATATGTCATCCTGCCAGTCTTTAGCTTGGCACGTTGTGCTTATGCAATGTTATGTTATGCATGTTTGTGCTATGCATTCAAAAAAGGCCCTAATGCATGTTATGAGCGGCGTACGCATGAAAATGTTATGCATCCCATACTACATAACATTCGCATGCAACGAAAAAGAAAACGTGTTAGTCGCAGCCATGTGGTGATGTTATGCATCCCATACTACATAACCCTCACATGTTTCCCCTATGGTGGATCCATATACGAACACATATTATGCATCTGATACTACATAATATGCCCCGTATACTTTATGTTATGATATGAGTGTAGTGTTCGTGCTTTTGCCAAGACTTGCTGATGACATATCGGTGTGTGAATGACATGATGTTGAACTACTAAAGCAAACATAAGGGAAGGTTGCCCGACTAACTTGTCAGGCAACCTCCCTCTGATACAAACTGTCACAACCCGCATTTTCTCCGAATTAAAGAATTATCAGAGTATGAGAAAACCCGCGTCATGATGCCATGTCAAGTAGGGGATAACTGCTGACGCTCAGGCAAAACCACCTACTATACATTAAGAAAGAAATTCATGATTTTAATGATTAGAAATCAGTTATACTTAGAGGCCGTATCCCTCGGCTCGGTGGATCACCTAGTCCAGGGTTAAAAACCATACATAAGCGCTGCGAAAAAAATACTTTATTCAGGTTTGACATCCTAAGAAGTGCATGGGAGCCCTAAGAGGACCACTTATGCTATGTAAGACTCTACATTTAATTTATATTATATATAGGAAAACGATCTTTATACACTGTTTGGAAAATAGTGATTTACTTTTATAAATCATGTTGATCATGTAATATATTAACAATATTAGTTGTAGTTTCAAAATAACTAGCAACCTAGCATAAATCCTCCCCAGAGCAAGTAGACTATCTCCAGAAAATTGTAGCAGCAAAACTAATATATCTAGTACAAAGGTAAAAACTACCAGTGGGCGCCAACAACCTGACACAAACCCACTGGCAAATATGTATGTATGTAAGAAAAGTATAGAAAAACTACCTCACTAACAAGCAACAGAACCTCCATGTTCAAAGAGCCCACCAGCAACACCACCGCAACCTAGCCACCAAACTGGCTACTGCTCAGAACCTAAGGAATTCAAAAGAAGAAAGAATACCTCAGCAAGCAAAAAAAGAAAGAACTGCATGAAAGTGTCAACCAGGGGGGGTAAGTGAAAGAGGAAAACACACAGCAGTAAAAGTCACAACTTCCCCAAGGCAAGACAACAAGGAATGCACTACGTGCGAGGAAACAACATAAACCCTGCCCAGAAACTACATCCTGTATGGTCTACTAGGCTTCTAAGAGCCCAAAATGCTGCAATCTACCAAGGAAGAAACACCTAACACCCTAAGCTGTGGAAGATGGTAGTAGCAAAAAATAATAACATGGATCTGGGTTGGAGGCAAACTCAGTCCCCCAACCTCCATTTCCAAGCCAACAAGCTCAAGGGTCTACATGTGAAAGCACAAGGGACCTTCTACCCCCTTGCCCAGCCCGTGCCTGGTGCAAGATAAAAGAATAAGGGTGGCCTTGGCTAAATTACACAACACCTCCCCCATGAAGAGCTTCAAACTACCATTGCTAACCACGACCCACGATTCGGCCTTTAGGAAAGAAAACCATGGCCAAAAAAGAAACTACAAATATAATCAAGGAATTCACTCGGGAACAAAAATCGAGGTAAGGGAAACAGTGTTGAAATCACTCAACACGGCTTGGCATTGAGTGGGACCCACTCAACGCCTTACCAGACCTTGGCGTTGAGTGATTTAGCCTCACTCAGCGCCAAAATAGCCATGGCATTGAGTGAGAATCACTCACTCAACGCCCTCTGCAAGAACAACTCTGGCGTTGAGTTAGCTATCCTCACTCAACGCCAAAACAGCCATGGCATTGAGTGAGTTCCACTCCCTCAACGCCTTCAGCAAAAGAGGCAGTGGCGTTGAGTGAGCTAACCTCACTCAACGCAAAAATAGCTATGGCGTTGAGTGAGGTCCACTCCTTCAACGCCTTTAGCAAAACCACAAAACCCAACAGTGGCGTTGAGTGAGTCCACCTCCCTCAACGCCAAAGCAGCTTTGGCATTGAGTGAGGTCAACTCACTCTACGCTAATGTTCATTCCGGCAGGAAAACCCTAAACCATCGCCAACAAGAGGAGGTCGGCGGGAATGCCGACTGATTCTCGCCGAATCGGCGGGAATGCAGGATGATTCTCGCAGAATTGGCGGGAATCCAGGATGATTCTCGTCGATCGGCGGGAATCCAGGATGATTCTCGCCGATCGGCGGGAATCCAGGATAATTCTCGCCGATCGGCGGGAATCCAGAATGATTCTCCCCGAATCGGTGGGAATCAAGGATGATTCTCGCCGATCGGTGGGAATCACTGACGTTACACGTTGAAATCGGCGGGAATCACTTGGTGATTCTCATCGATTTTGACTTAGACAAAAATTCTCATTCAATCACCCCACCACTCAGCCGCAAAGAACAAACCAAACTATTGCTTTGAGTGTGTCCACCACACTTAATGCCAAGTCCAGGTGGATTTTTGCTTTAAGTGTGTGCACCACACTGAACACCAAAACCCGAGAGTCTACCAAGCCTGGTTCTAACCAGAGCCCTACCACAACAAACTTCCTCACTCTCTCTCTCGGCTCCACCCTCCAAAGCACCCAACTAGAACTACAAATATGGAGTCTAAATAATTACCACAACTAGCAGGTTGAGCAAACAGCACAAGGAGGTGGCTCATAGGAAAATCTATGCCCTAAATTTATTAAGATAAAGGAGAACATGCTTGGTTTCTACCCTAAAGCTAACCGGGAAATATTCCATAATTCAAAAGAACAACAATGGCAAGGGCAAGAATACCACTAGCCTCGATTTCCGGCAAAGCTTGGTCGGCTTTCCCTCCTCTTCATTCTGCACTAGAAGGAGCAGCACCTAACAAGCAAACCCGCACTTTAATAGTAGAAAACCACAAAAAACCTAAAATTGAAGTCTCCTAAAACACCACGAAAAACAAACCTCTTACCATCAAAATGTAGAACTGAGCGAGAGCAATACAACACCACTTTTGGAATCAAAATTCGTCCACGAAAACTCTCGGAATCACCATCCGAAAGCTAGGGCAGCCCGTCGTTTCCGCCCCTGCTTTCCGCGAACAGGAGCAGCGGTTTCGGTCTTGGGAAGACAGAAGAGAGTGGGCCCGCCAACTTCTAACCAAAGCTTTATATAAGCTTTAAACCGTCGGTTATGCATAGCAGAAGCCTAACCGCCGTCTCTCTTATTAAAATAAGAGGATTTTCTAATTAGGTTTTACTAATGGAACACCCAAAACGACGCGAATACTGAACTACCTCAGAATTTGATGAAATTCGTACCGTAGCTAAATACCTACACTACGAACACAACGGCGAAGTCGAAATTAACTTTCGACGAACAGAACTCTAGTTATACCCTCCTGAAGACAAAACACAAGCATCCCCCGAGAGACCACACCGGGTCACCCAAAACGACTCGGCTTGCTAGGGAGATCTTGCCAACAGGCTACAAAATAGGGCACCCAGTTCTAAGGAGTTAAGACCATACTCCACACATGGCACAAGCCAAGAAAACGCGTCGATGTAACACCAAACGAGAATTTAATAATCGTAGAAAAATCGGGGGCGTTACACCCTAGGTTCTTTATAACTGCCAAGGAGGTACCTTTCATCCCTATGAAAGTGTCTGCCATCGATGCAAATGTCCAAACACCCAAGACCTATGCTGAGATTATAAAGGATGAAGTCATCCTTGCCTCCATGGACAAAAGAGCTTAGAATATCAGTGTTAGTGATATTGATGATTCTACCGTTCTGAATATGATCCACTACGCAACAACAATGGAGATGTGGGACACTTTGGTGGTCTACATGGAGGGGATAGAGGAAGTAAGAGATGATAGGAAGTCTACGCTCAAACAAGACAATGAGTCTTTCAGTCAAAGCAAAAATGACAACATAGCAGAGTGCTATGAGAGATTCTTCAGGATAGTCAATGAGCTGAGGGCATATGGCAGATTATTCAGCACTTATGAGCTGAATGACAAGTTTCTCAGGTCTCTGACAAGAAAATGGGATACAAAAATCTGGGTCATTAGAGAAGTGGCAAGACTTGCTGACACTCCACCAGCAACTCTATTTGGGAAGCTGGTGTCCTTTGAAATGCAACTTACTAGCAGCAAGGAGGAGAGGAAAAACTGCAAGTCTCAGGACAATGAAAAGTCTGTGGCCTTCAAAGCTGAAACCTCTAGGAGGAGAAAAAGGTAGACACTTTCTCCACCAAGGAGGGATGCTAAGTCAGAATCAGATGACTTAGAGTCAAGCACAATAGACTGTCATATGTTTGATGAAGACTTTTCTTCTTTCTCCAGGTAGTTCCAAAAGTTTATGAAGAAGAAACACTAGAGAAGCGGGCTGTCCTCCTCTACTTATCCCAAAGAAGACTACTACAAGGATAGGAAGAAATCCTCAAAGGAGGATAGGTATGGCTCTAAACCAAATAAACAGGTTTCTACTAAGATTATTTATTTGTGTTGTAAAAAGCCAGGGTAAGTAATAGCCGACTGCCCTATCAAAAGAAAAGAAGCTGGGGAGAAAAAGACTCACCAATATAATGGTAATAAGGAGAAATCCTTCATTGCTAAGAAGCATAAGAGCTTGCCTTACTCCTCCACATCCGAGTCAGAAGAAGAAGAAGAAGATGAAGACTATATAGGGCTATATTCTACTGAAGAAGGAGCTAAAGAAGCAGCGTTCATTGAGATACATGCTGCCATTGCTGAAA
This sequence comes from Platanthera zijinensis, assembly GCA_039513925.1. Classification (NCBI taxonomy): domain Eukaryota; kingdom Viridiplantae; phylum Streptophyta; class Magnoliopsida; order Asparagales; family Orchidaceae; genus Platanthera; species Platanthera zijinensis. The sequence goes on from CM077078.1 coordinate 219,574,376, forward strand.
AAGCTGATGAAGATAATCTTGCTGCCAGGAGTAAACATAAGGCCCCGTCTATCACAATCAGAAAGTGATTCAAAAGTGGATGAAGAAGTAGAAGAAGACTGTTACAACCATGGGTTGTGGCCATGACTTATAAAGAATCTAGTCAGGAACAGCCTGGTCAACACAAGGTAAATTCTCTATCCAAGTCTTCTTCTAAGTCAGGCTATGAGACCAGACCGGATTCTGAAGCTCATTCATCAAGAGATGAAGGAGATTCTTAGTTTGAGGAAGTTGTCAATTCGGTAATTGACTAATATGGTGTCCTTCTGAGTGCTTTCAAGAAAAGCATGTTGTTGGCTAAGAAGGAAGCTAAGGAAATTGCCTCCCTTCATCTTGCTGCTTCCCAGCATGCAGATTCAGCTTCACTACTTGATCAAAAAATTAAAGAAATGAGTGAGCTAGAAACTATATCCTTTATTCAGATAGGCACCATAGAGTACCAGGAAAATCGAATAAGGGACCTGGAAGTGCTGCTGGTGAGAGAGAAGAGAATAGTGGGTAGATATTCAAAACCCAGTTCAGTGCTTTCCTTGATAGACTCCTTCACTTCCCAAAAGGGTAAGAAGGGGTTGGGTTTCAAGGGACACACAAGAGTTTCCAATATCAAGGGAAAGGGAAATGTTCTAGCATAGTCACTGGCCTCCAAGCCTCTTGTTTAATTCAAGAGAGTGTTGTACCTTCTAATAGGTATGACCAAGAATGCATCTATGGTCACTGAAAGAATGGTAGATCCACTAATGGGAATAAAGATGTTCACCACGATGGTGGTAGATATAGTAAGGGTGCAAGTGCCTTCAAGGCAACCAATGAGGAAATCCAAATGCCTATCCTGGACCATTTGTGTTTGGTGCACCAGCTCCAACACTCAAGAATAAGGCTGTAGCCTTTTATCAGGATCTCCTAACCCAAAATAAGATAAGCGGAAAGTTTTTAAGCAAGCCAGACATTGGCATATCTGAGACCATCAAGAGTTTATTTTCTGAAAAGAAGACTGGTACTTGTAGGGCTCAAGATATTCCAAGTACTTCCACTGCCAGACATATCCCATGTCATACTACGGACGGAAGATACATGAAAAAGGCTGTTGTCGTACCTTCTGGACTGAGATCTACTGACAACACTACTACAAGACCTGTTCTTAAAAGAAGGTACAACATCTATGAGTGCTAGTGTTGTGGCAAAGTGGGACACTATACCATTGATTGCTGGCATAATCATAGTGTGTAGAGAGCTAATGTTGGCTTACCTATCAGAAAATATGCAGGCGGGCATATTTATTTTCGGCATAACATGCACCTAGGACCCAATATGAATTGGGGTCCTAAGGTTAATTGATTTTTGTCTTGCAAGTTAGTCCAAGTGGTCATACCCCTATATGGTACTTGGACAGCAGGTATTCCAGGCACATGATTTGAACAAGGAGCATGCTGAAGGAGTTCACTCCAGTAAAGAATAGACCCAAAGTCATCTTTGGTTGTTCATAAAGGGGAGTGACTAAAGGGTATGGTAAGATATCTAATGGCATAATCACTATCGCACAAGTAGCTTATGTGAAAGGTTTTCAACACAACCTCATAAGCATAAGCCAATAATATGATCTTGGCTATGACATTTCTTTCCTCAAGGATGAGTGCTAAATTAAGAGGTCAAGTGACCAAGGGGTCATCTTGACATGTACTTGGAGAGGAAATATCTATTTTCTTAATTTTGTTTATGAAAGTAAGGAAACTCCCATATGCCTAGTTGCAGATGAAAAAGCCCCAGATTGTGTCTAATAGCATAAGAGGCTTGCACATCTGAACTACAAGAACATAGGCAAACTCTTTAGTGAAGAGTTAGTAAAAAATGGCCCCAAGTTAAAGTTCACTAAGGAGGGTATCTACTCTGCATGCCAAAAGAGTAGATAGACAAAGACCTCCTTCAAAAGCATTGACACCAAAGACACAGTGAGGTGCGTATACCTCCTGCATACGGATCTGTTTGGTCCTATGCCAGTTCAAAGTTTAGGTAGAAAAGTCTACACCCGTGAGGTTGTTGATGACATTTTCAGATTTTCCTTGGTGTTCTTTCTAAGGAATAAATCTGAAACCCATAATGTCTTCAAGACATTTGTCAAGCAAATTTAGAATGAATTTAACAATACTGTGGTCAAAATCAGAAGTGACCATGTGACTAAATTCCAGTCTGATTGGATGACATGATTCTATGAAGAGTAAGGGATTCTTCAAGAATTCTCCTCTCCTAGAACACCACAGCAAAATGGGATTACTGAGAGGAAAAATAGGACCCTCATAGAGGCTATTAGAACCTTGCTAAGTGACTCATCTCTCCCTGAATACTTCTGGGCTGAGGAAGTTAACACTTCATATTATGTCCTTAATAGGGCATCTATCACCAAGTGCCACAAAAAGACTCCCTATGAGATCTTAAAGGGTAGAAAACCAAACCTGAGCTATTTCAGGATATTTGGTAGCAAGTGATATGTGCTTAACAATGGAAAATCACATATAACTAATTTTGCTGCCAAGTCCCATGAAGGGATCTTTGTTGGGTACAACATTCATAGTAAGTCAAATAGAATCTACACCTAACTAGTCAAGTTGTAGAAGAGTCAGTACATGTATTCTTTAATGAATCCAACATGATTAACAGTGATCTTCCTAGCTCCTCCTCTAGTACTGCAGGAATAGAGCTGATGATGGACATGCTAACCATCAAGTAAGCTTCTCCCACCGTCGAAGATAAAGCCGATGGACTGATCATTCCTAGAGAAGGGCAAGGCATACTTGAAGTGGTTGAATACCAGCCATCTGAAGATAATGAAGAACAACAAACTAAAGTTAGATTGCCTCAAGTTGTCAGACATCTGAGGTACTATCCAGCCCACCAAATCATTATTGATGCAAGCCATGAAGCCTAGAATAGAAGCAAGAGAATCAACACAACACTCTACTCAAGTTTCATGTCACAAGTAAAGCCCAAGAAGTTTGAAGAGGCAATCAAACACCAATTCTAAATTAGAGCAATGCTGGAAGAATTGAACTAGTTCAAGAGATATAAAGTCTGAAGGCTGGTTCCCAAACCTAAGGGACATAATGTCATAGGATCTAAGTGGATCTACAGGAACAAGTTGTATGAGAATGTCATTATTGTCAAGAATAAGGCTAGATTGGTGGCTAAAGGATACAAGCAAGAAGAAAGGATAGAGTGTGACTAGACATTTGCCCCAGTAGCCAGATTGGAAGCATTAAGACTCTTCCTTGCATTTTCTGCATATCATGGATTCAAAGTATAATAGATGGATGTGAAGTAAACCTCCCTAAATGGGGACTTAAAAGAGGAAGTATATGTGGATCAGCCACCAGGTTTGGTTGACCGTAACTCTCCTAATTTTGTTTATAGACTTAGGAATGCTTTAAATGGGTTGAAGCAAGCCCCTAGAGCTTGGTATGAGACTTTTTCTAGCTTTCTCATTAAGAACAAATTCTCAAGGGAGAAGATAGACAAGACCCTATTTCTATGGGAACCTAAGGGCAAGATCAGCCTAGTCCAAATTTATGTTGATAATAGAATTTTTAGGTATACTTATGATAACCTTTGTAGGAAGTTTGCTAAACTTATGCAAGGGATGTTTGAGATAAGCAATATGGGTGAGCTCAAGTTCTTCTTGGGACTCCAATTAAGACAGAATGATGATGGCTTTTCCGTATCCCAGTCCAAGTTCACCCGGGAGATGATTTAGAAATATGGTATGGAGAATGACTCCACCATGACAACTCTCATGGGGTCAAGTATGCCTATAGAAAAAGATGAGGTAGGGAAACCTGTTGGTGACTCATTGTATAGAGGGATAATTGGCTCCTATCTAGACTTTACTGCTAGTATGCCTGACATCATGTATGCTATATGTGTCTGTGCTAGGTATCAGACCTACCCTAAAGAATCTCAATACTCTGTTGCAAAGAGAATTTTGAGGTATCTTAAGGGCACACCAAATCTTCGCTTATGGTACCCTGGGAATAGGGATTTTAATTTGATAGGCTTTTCAGATGCAAATTTTGCTGGCTACAAAGAAGACAAAAAAAGTACTTTAGGTACCTGTCAGTCTTAGGTGGAAGATTGGTGTCATGGAGCAGCAAGAAGTAAACAAGTGTGGCAATATCAACTACAGAGTCAGAGTACATTTTAGGAGGAAGGTGCTGTGCTCAGTTGCTGTGTATTCAGTATTAGATTCAAGATTATAACATTGAGATAAGTAGAACTTTTCTTTATTATGATTCTACTAGTATCATTTCTATTGCTAGGAATCCTGTCTCACACAATAGGACTAAGCACATAGAAATTAGGTATGACTTTAGTAGGGAACATGTGGAAAAGGGAGACATAATCCTCGAGTTTGTCCCCACTAACAAGAAAGTGGCCGACATCTTCACTAAGCTACTAGATGAAGCAAAGTTCAACACCTTCAAATTTGAATTGGGTATGTTGAACTTAGTTTAGCTTAGATTACTCCATATAGTACTTTTGGTTGCAGGTTTATTCTTTTTCTTGCAGGATGAAAAGATCTTTAGTTGTATAAAGTTTGTGGAGAACAAAGTTTCTATCAGGAAGATGTGATAGAAGATGCTCCTATTGAGCGTAGCAATTAAAATAGCTACAGAAGCAGTTTTAGCCTTGTGAAGAGAGGAAGCTAGCTGCTGCATTAGTTGATCTCCTGCATAAAGCTAGGGGGAGAAGAAGATCAAAAGAAGCCAGACCTCCCTGACTATTTTATAGAAATCAAAAAGGGGGAGAGAAAGGGGTTGTTCAAGTTTTGGATCAAGTGGAATCAAGGCCAAAAGGATTGATCAAGCTCAACTATGGTAGTAATACAGGGGGAGCAAGAATGCTTCTAAACAGGGGAAGTAGGTAACCTTCCTATAACTATTTTTTGAAGTGTTTTATTACTACAATATGGTGTGTATGTCATTGACTAAGAAATTGAAGTGAGGTTTTGAATTTTTCAAATAGAGGAAGATTGTTGGGTCCATTTCTCCCAATGTCCCTGATTTGTAAGAAGTCAAACAAGTCAATGATATACACTTAGTTGTATTTGATGTATGGTTAATTTCATGTGTAGAGTGAAAACTTGAACAGATGACTATGTACAAAAGTGTCAACAAACATCACAATTATGTCGACACCTTTGTAGGAGAAGTGCCGAGATCAGAAAGATATACGACAGTAGTGTCAAGACATAATACATCACTCGATAGTTCATACTGTAGTGTCGAAACAATTCAGTTATCTCGATACTTTTAAGATCAAGACATCAGTGTCGGGACAAGTCAAATTTCTCGACACTTTAATGCTCAAGATAATAGTGCCGAGATAATACAACTGTCTTGACACAATGAAGAACTGAAGAGTAGACTTACAGATGTCGACACCCAGTTTACTGTGGTGTCGAGACAATTAAACTTTCTCGAACAGTGAAGATTTAAAGTTTCTGTCAAAGAAAATTAGCGAAGTCCAAAAGCGTTGAGTGAAGCCAGTTCACTCAATGCCATACTGATTCGGTCAACACCTCGATATTCCAGCAATTAAGGCCGGGCCCACATAGAAAAGAGTCGTTGATCAGTTGATGCGTGAGGAGCCCAGCTCTCGATTCAGATGATGAGCATGCTGGGTTCGGATCATGCGCGGCGTGAAAGAGAAATGTGCACCTGTCGCAAGGAATACAAGATATTCTAATGGGGAATATCGAGGTCGTATATTTCCCAGGCCTGTTGACTATTTCTACTCCTTCCAGAGGGACTATTTTTTTACCAAAAATAACTTGTCGGGTTTTAGTTAACTAAAGCAGTTATAAAAGGGAGTTGAAAAAAGGGACTTAAAAAAATTTGATGAAGGGTTAACGCTCGGCATCGATTCAGATTGAAACTAAAACGACTCTTAATAATTATTGAACTTTGTGTTCAAATTAATTAAAGGCAACTTGGAAGTGGATGTTCCACAAACATGAGCTCACCTATCTCTAGGAATATCGCTAACCTGAACATTAAGACTATTCGATCGAACTCTCATCCGACAAAGGATTACTCTTAATGCCTGCTTTACGCTAAGAACCCCGCTATTCGGTGGGGAACCCAATCTGGTAGAATCACGCTTCTTATCTCTTGAAGGTATGCACACAAATCTTTTTACCCAAGGTTGATCAGTCCATACGCACGGCCTCTCAGCTAGCTAGCGTATTGATAATGGAAATAGAGCCCACACATCGATATGTGGTTCTACGTGTCGTATACCCGGGGTAAACCTTAAGCCCTTTAATTAAAGTGAGAAAAAGGTCCTTTAATTATTTATAATGATTTTATATGTCCAAATTCTCTTCGATGCCAAGGGCTATGAATGATTAGCCACTCATTGGTATGGGGATGGATTATGAGTTTGATGAGGTCCGAGTTCAAAACAAAACGCTAAATGGTTATAAAAAATGGACATAAAAATAATGTAACATGATGAACAAAATGCTAAAAACTTTAATTGCTAACAAAGAGCTCACACGCATATCGAACCAATAATTAAGAAAAAGCTAAGTTACATAAAAGGAAAACATAATTTAAATTACAAGTTCTACTCAAACGAGTAGGCGGGAAATTACAAGTCCTAATCAAACGAGTGGCCGGGAAATTACAAGTCCTACTCAAACGAGTAGGCAGGAAATGAAAGAGAGTCCTTCTCAAATGAGTAGGAGGGAAATAAATGCACACACACACATACTCTACATAATTCAAAGAAAGCAATAAAAATTATCTCATACACACAAACACTCTACAATAAATTGAGAAAGCGATAAAGAAAGCAATGAAAGAAAGCAATAAAAATTAACTCATACACGCACACACTCAACATTAAGTTGAAAGATCAAAATGAAACTTAATCTCACACACTCACACACAATTTAAAAAGAAAAAACAAAGTAATCGAAAAATTAAAACAAATACATTCCTACTCCTAGAACATGCTAAAAAGACGCAAAAATATGAAATAAAAATAAAAAGAGCAAAAGTTTTTAGACATAAAAGCTAAAAATCAAAGTGTTTCAAAATATTAAAATGATAACTTTTTCATTCTTATAATTTTATAAAAGTGTTTAAAAAGTGGAAAATAGGTTAAAAAGAACACAAGTTTTACAAAGATAAAAAGACTAAGTAAAAAAAGATAGAAAGACACTTTGAAAACACTTTTATAAAACAATAAAAATGAAATTAAAGTACCATAAAAAACTAAACTTAAACAAACCTAAGGGATAAGAATATAAAAGCTATCTTAACAACAAAAAACTATAATAGAATAACTAGAACAAAAGCTAAGTAATACAAAACTATGAAAATGAAATAAAAACATATAATTACACTCATACACACACGCACACTTTTTTAAAGAGGAAGAGAAAGAAAAACAAAGGATAAAAATTGAATAAAAGTGGGGCACTCATATGCATTCCAAGACAACATGAGGAGAGAAAATCTAACATATTTTATTAAAGGAAAAAAGTTGATTACAAAGCTAAAATAAACATAAAAGAGAGGGGGAGAAAATTCTCCTTACATAAGAAGAAGTGCACCCAAGCAGCCCACAAACAACAAAATTGGCCCAAAAGTTTGATCCATTGGACCTTAAAGAGAAGTTCTATTTATAAGCAAAAATTTTACGGGAGGTGGCACGCTGGTGTGCAGTGGAAGAAAATAATTTGATGATATGTCAGGCTCTAGAAGATGCGAGTGCGGGACACATCATGGTCACCGTTGCTGGAAGCATCGAGCGTCGAAGGAAAGAAAAGCATCGAGTGGAGGCAGATTCATCAAGCATGGCAATGAGTAGCGTTCGACAAACATCGAGCTTGAGACTGCAAGAAATTCTTCGAGCGCTGGTCGATTAATGCTGATCTGGAATCAATTCATCGAGCACAAATCTGGCATCAATTCGTCGAGCGTAGATCGACGAATCATCAAGCGTTGGGATCAAATTCGTCGAGCGTAGAGTCCGACATAATTTTGTCGAGCTCTGGGATAAAATTCGTCAAGTACAGAGTCTGGCATAATTTTGTCGAAAGCTGGTATCAAATTCGTCGAGCGCAGAGTCCAGCATAATTTCGTCGAGCGCTGGGATAAAATTCATCGAGCACAGAGTCTGACATAATTTCATCGAGCACTTCTTGACGAATCGTCGAGCACTGATCGATGAATCATCGAGCGCTAGGATCAAATTCGTTGAGCGCAGAGTCCAGCATAATTTCGTCAAGCGCTGGGATCAAATTTTTAGAGCGCAGAGTCCGGATCAAATTCGTCGAGCGCTGGGATCAAATTCATCGAGCTCAGAGTCGGACATAATTTTGTCGTGCGCTGTTCGACGATTCGTTGAGCGCTGATCGACGTTATCAAATCCGTCGAGGACTGCTCGACGAATCATCGAGCGCTGATCGACGTGATCAAATTCGTCGAGGACTACTCTATGAACGAAGTCATTTCTGTGTAGGAAGCAGAATCTTTCTTTGGAATCAAAGTAACAAGCCCAGGTCACGGGCGTGTACCTTGAAAAATTGATGTTTTCTGCAAAAAAATCAGAGAACAAAATGAACCTAAGTTAGAAGACTATTTACAAAAAGAAACAAATTATTTAAGAAAAATAACTAAAAACTACAAAAATAACCTAAAACTACTTATATAAAGTACTACAAAAAATATAAAAATTTATAATTCATCAAATATCCTCATACTTAAGCTTTTGCTATTCCAGAGCAAACATTAGAGATATACTTATAAGGAATTAAAAGAAATATTAAATTTATCTACCGCTTAAATTAATTAAAAGAGAGAACAAAATGAACATACGAGGTATAAGAGTAAAGTCTTAATCCATGAAAATTTTTTAAATAGGGGAAAAGAATTGGCCAAAAATACTTCTTTAAGTAACCAAATAGCAAGAATAAATTGTAATCATTAGCTAACAAAAATAGATTGGAATTATAAGAACTTTAGATTATAAAAGTTTTAAAGAAAATAATGCAATTTAAAATTATGCCCTCAAAAAGATTTTAAATTAATTCTAGAATCATTGAAATTAGCTAAGGGGGTTGTTTTGGTTTATGAAGAGGGTTTGGGTTTAGAGGTGAGGTAATATTTTTTTCTGAAACCTCTAATGAATTTTTTTTATATGTGGATGTTTTGAGAAAATAAAATCTTATTTTCCAAACATGTATATTTTTATTTTTTGAACAACTTCATATAACCCAATGTATATGTATAGGAGTAATGAATTTTATCCTCTTACTCTGTAACATATAAACTTTTAAAATATTCGATTTCTATGTTTACAGAATGAAATCTTATTCCCATTGACATAGGTTCTTTTTAGGATATAAATCATGTCAAGTAAAACATGATAAATATGGGTAGATATGGTTTATTTTTTTGAAAAAGAAAAACTAGTTTTTAATAAAAAAAATACAGAGAGGAACTTTGATAAATTAAACGTTCCTGTATTTCAAGAAGCATGATGTAAAAATAATTGAAGTCTATAGTTGTTTTTTCTAACATAATACAAGTGCCTCTATTTTAGATAAATTAGAAGTAGTTCCTAAAACAAGTCCCCTATCTTAAAAAGAAAAACATAAGATATTCTTTAAAACTTAACCCCGCTATTTAAATCTATCAATCTCTAATTAATAAATGAATAGTAAATAAAAAATCAATGAAATTTGTATATAAATAAACTCCCTACAATATTTTTGGAGAGCAAAAGGGTAAAAAATGCAATATTCGATTTATTTGTTTTTTCATTTTTTTTTGGATTTTTAAAGTTATCATCTTTTTTTGAGTGTTTTAAATTTATTATCTTTCTTTTTAATATTTTTGGAGTTATTATCTTTTTTTATATTTTGTGTTTATTTCTTTAATATAAACCTACTAAAACGTCGAAAAAGATATATATTTTTTGAAATATTTTATGTTTGTTTTCTAAAAAATTAATTTTTTTTGTATTTTTAAAATTTTTAAGCAAATATTTACAAAAGAGGAGAAAGAAAAAAGGATATTTACAAAAATATTTACAGAAAATTATTTATAAAAAACTATTTACAATGAATATTTACAAAGTAAATCTAAATATATATATTTTTTAATTTTGTTTTGTAATTTTTTTTTTAATTTTTTGATGATAAAAACAAAAATGTTTTTGGAGTTTTCATTTTATAATTTTTTGTGTTTTGTTTTTGTATTTTTAAACATTTTTAGTGCGTAAAACTGATGTGCAGAAAGGAAAGCACGAAAATGATACCCATAATTAATTCCAACATTGTTCATAATATTACAATATAAGTATGTGGAACAAAAAAGAAATCAAATGCAATATGTACAAAAATAAAAAGGGAGTGTAGGAACTTCCCTGGAATGTGTTCGGGGAGGCCCATTCAGAAACCCTACATTATTAGAAAGAGTAGCAAACAAAATAAGGAAGGAGCAAAAAAGGTAGACGTGGGGTGCCTCCCAAGAGCGCTTTGTTTATAGTCATGTAGCTTGACTATTATGGCGGGGATATAATGTCGAGGAGGGCTATGGTTTCGTTAACACCGATCATTGGATGGCCCGCTATATAGAACTTTAACCGATGACCGTTACTTTAAACGAACCTCTTTTGGGTGGGAGATGAGTACGGTCCCATATGTCCAAACCTTTTCAACTTTGAAGTGGCCGGACCAACATGATTTTAGTTTACCCGGAAAAGTCTAAGATGTGAATTATAAAGAAGTATAAGATCGCTCGGAGAAAAAGTTTTTTGGGACTTGATTTTTCGATCATGATAGAATTTAGAACGCTTCTTATAGAACTTGATGCTCTCATAAGCGTTTGCACTCCATTCATCGAGCTCATTTAGTTGTAGTTTTCTATTTTGAGCGGCTAAGTTAGAATCGAGGTTTACGAGTTTTAAGGCCCAAAGTGCGTGACGCTCTAGTTCTACGGGGAGATGGCATGTTTTGATATAGACTAATCGAAATGGCGTGCAACCAATTATAGTATTGGATTCCGTACGATATGCCCATAATGCATTGTCGAGTTTGACAGACCAATGTTTCCTATTAAGTGAAATAGTTTTTTCTAATATACGCTTAATCTCTCGATTTACTACCTCGACTTGGCCACTTGTTTGCGGGTGGTAGGGGGTGGCAAGTTTGTGTGTGACTCCATATTTAGCTAACGTCTTAGCCATTTTGGCGTTACAGAAATGCGTTCCCATATCACTCACAATAGCCCGAAGTGTGCCGAAGCGAGAAAATAGTTTTTTAATAAAGGTAACGACGACTCACGCATCGATGGTGGGGAGAGCTTGCGCTTACACCCACTTTGATAGGTAGTCGACCGCCACTAAAATATAATTAGTTTTAAAAGACGGAGGAAGGGGGCAGACAAAATTGATGCACCATAAATTGAAGACTTCGCACTCCCCAGCAATGACACTAAAATCTTGATGCGTGCGGAGCACGACTCTTGATTCAGACAATGCGCGCGCTGGGTTCGGATCCAGCGCAGCGCGAAGGAGGCAAGTGCACCTATCGCCAGTAATGTAGGATATTTCGGTGGGGAATATCGAGGTCGTATATTTCCCAGGGCAAGTTGATTATTTCTACTCCTTCCGGAGGGACTATTAATTTACCGAAAATAACTTGTCGGGTTTTAATTAACTAAAGCAGTTATAAAAGGAAGTTGTTAAAAAGGGACTTAGAAAAATTCGATGAAGCGTTAATGCTCGGCATCGAATCAGATTGAAAGTAAAACGACTCCTAATAATTATAGAACTTAGTTTTCAATTTAATAAAGGAAACTTTGCTGTGTAGGTTCCACAAACATGAGCTCACCTATCTCTAGGAATATCGCTCACCTGAACATTAAGACTATTCGACCGAACTCTCGTCTGACGAATGATTCCTCTTAATGCATGCTTTATGCTAAGAACTCCTCTAATAGGTGGGGAACCCAATCCGATAAAATTACGCTTCTCCTCTCTCGAGGGTATGCACGCAACTATTTTTACCCAAGGGTGATCAGTGCATACGAACGGCCTCTCGGCTAGCAAGCGTATGGGTAATGAAAATAGAGCCCATACATCGATATATAGTTCTACGCGTCGTATACCTGGGGAAAACCTTAAGCCTTTTAATTAAAGTGAGAAAAAGGTCCATTATTTATTTAGAGTGATTTTATATGTCCCAATGCTCTTCGATGTTGAAGGCTAATAACGATTAGCCACTAATCGGTATGGGGATGGCTTATGAGTTTGATGAGGTACGAGTTCAAAACAATACTCTAAAGGGTTATAAAAAAGGACGTAAAAATTATATAACATTAAGACAAAAGGCTAAAAACTTTAATTGTTAACAAAGATCTCACACGCACATCGAACCCATAATTAATAAAAAGCTAATTTACATAAAAGGAAAACATAATTGAAATTATAAGTCCTGCTCAAACAAGTAGGCGGGAAATTAATAGTTTTACACAAACTAGTGGGCGGGAAATGACAAGTCCTACTCAAACGAGTAGGCGGGAATTGAAAGCGAGTCCTACCCAAATGAGTACGCGGGAAATAAATGCACGCACATACACTCTAAATAATTTTAAAAAGCAATAAAAATTATCTCATACACACACACACTCTACATGAAATTGAGAAAGCGATAAAGAAAGCAATGAAAGAAAGCAATAAAAATTAACTCATACACGCAGACAATCTACATAAAGTTGAAAGATCAAAATGAAACTTAATCTCATACACTCACACATAATTTAAAAAGAAAAAACAAAGTAATCAAAAAATTTAAAGAAATACATTCCTATTCCTAGAACTTGAAAAAAAGAAGCAAAAAGATGAAATAAAAATAAAAAGAGGAAAAGTTTTTATACATAAAAGCTAAAAATCAAAGTATTTCAAAATTTTAAAATGATAACTTTTTCATTCTTATAATTTTATAAAAGAGTTTAATAAGTTAAAATAGGTTGAGAAGAACAAAAGTTTTACAAAGAAAATGACTAAGTAAAAAAAAGATAGAAAGCCACTTTGAAAACACTTTTATAAAACCATAAAAATGAAATAAAAGTACTAAAAAAATTAAACTTAAACAAACCTAAGGGACAAGAAAATAAATGATATCATAATAACTAATAACTATAATAGAAAAACTAGAACAAAAGCTAAGTAAAACAAAACTATGAAAATGAAATAAAAACAAATAATTAAACGCATACACACACACACACATTTTTAAAGAAGAAGACAAAGAAAAACATAGGATAAAAATTGAATAAAAGTGGGGCACTCATATGCATTCCAAGACAACATGAGGAGTGAAAATCTAATATATTTTATTAAATGAAAAAGTGTATTACAAAGATAAAACAAACATAAAAGTGAGGGGGAGAAAATTCTCCTTATATATCAAGAAGTGCACTCAAGTAGCGCATAAACAACAAAATTAGCCCAAAAGTTTGAACCCTTGGACCTTACAGAGAAGTTCTATTTATAAGCAAAAATTTTACTGGAGGTGGCACACTGGTGTGCAGGGGAAGCTAATAATTTGATGACAGGCCAAGTTTTAGAAGCAGTTAGTGCGGGACACGTCTTGGTCACCGTTACTGGAAGTGTCGAGCGTCGACAGAAAGAAAAGTGTCGAGTGGAGGCAGATTCATCAAGCATGACAATGAGTTGAGTTCGATGAATGTCGAGCTTGAGTCTGCATATAATTCGTCGAGCACTGGTCGACGAACGCTGATCTGGCATCAATGTGTCGAGCACAGATCTAGAACCAATTCATCGAGCACAGATCAAGAAATCATCGAGCGCTGGGATCAAATTCATTGAGCGCCGAGTCTGGCATAATTTGGTCGAGTGCTGGGATCATATTCATCGAGCACAGAGTCCACCATAATTTCGTCGAGCGCTTGGCTAAAATTCGTCGAGCGCAGAGTTTGACATGATTTCGTCGAGCATTGGGATCTAATTTGTCGAGTGCAGAGTCTGACATAATTTCATCGAGCGATGCTTGACGAATCATCGAGCGCTGATCGATGAGATCAAATTCATCGAGAACTGATCGACGAATCGACGAGCGATGTTCGGCGAGTTCAAATTCGTCGAGCGCTACTCTACGAACGCGGTCATTTCTATGCAGGAAGCAGATTCTTTCACTTGAATCAAAGTAACACGCCCAGGTCACGGCCATGTACCTTGAAAAATTGATGTTTTCTATAAAAAATTCAGAGAACAAAATGAATTTAAGTTAGAAGACTATTTATAAAAACAAACAAATTATTTAAGAAAAATAACTAAAAAGTACAAAAATAACCTAAAACTACTTATATAAAGAACTGAAAAATATGAATATTTACAATTCATCATCATAGTACAATAAAAGGTGAAGATTGGCTAAGTCGAAGATAGCAATTAGGGTTTTCTATTAACGCATTCTTGCGGCCGAACTTTATCTTCGTCCTCACCTATCTTGTCGAGCCTGATGAAGCTGTTCAGCATAGTGAACCTAAAAGAAAAAGATATAGCTGATGCTACTTTCATCTGTGAAAGCAAGTTTGGAATCATATTCTGAAAAAGGAGAAGGAGCAGAGTTCTCAAATATCTGCAGGAGCTAGGGATAAAATAATCTCTTTCTAGGAAAGGTAGACACAATGAAATCCTCTAGTGTAAAAATAAACACTTCTTTTCTTTATTCTGTAGGATCCTTTAGGATCTGAGTGTAAGCCTTTCTTTAAAGTCCGAGTGGTAGGATTATGTGTAGAATCAGAGTTATAAGCATGTGTTATAATGGCTGAGTTATAGGGTTGTTGAGCCTTAGGTAAGTTATTGTTATATCACTGAGTTCTAGGGATGTTGACCCTGAGGTAGGTGATTGTTATATCACTGAGTGGTAGACCTATGTTATAAAGGATGAGGTAGGATCCACTTGGGATCTGAGTTGTAGAGCTTAGTGCCCAAGTGGTAGGTCTTGAAGAAGACTGAGCGGTCCAACGGTATCGAGTTGTAAGCTCCAAAGAGAAGAATATTGGTGAATAGCTATGACTAACACAAAGTTAGAAAGGCAGAGAGGGACAGTAGATGTACCCAAGATTGGGGAACCACTATAAAAACATCTGTGTCATTTGTAATTGTTCTTGAAAGCTAAAAAACCTAATCACTAAGCACAAAAAAATCATTTAAGGTTTAAATAAGTTAAAAGAGGCCTAAAACCTATCCCCTCCCCCCCTCTAGGTGTTTAGCCGACCTTGAAAAACAAGACTTTCATGTTGGTACAACTATGGCTGGGAGGAACTATCAGGGGAGCATGAGCAAACCGTGAGAGATGAGTTTCCCGTGCTATTTTTGTGAGGTATGCACTTGTAATATTGATATTAATATACTTCATTACAAGGTGTAAAATTAAGGGATAAAATTTCTTTAAGTGGGGGAGATTTGTAACTCCCTAAATTCCCTGTAGCCATAGTGCAATTCTGCGAGCTAACACACAACAGAAGCTTGGCAGAGGTAGCAACAAAGCCTTTGGTTAGCTACCGCTCGGCGGTAGCAATACCGCATGTGTTAGCATGTCCATATTGTTTGGCATGGCTCTCAGTGAGTTATCGTGTGGCGGTAGTCGTTATCGCGTGGCGGTAGTGGCTGGTATCATAACCAGCGCACTCGATACCACGTGGCGGTAGTACGTACCACGTGGTGGTAGCAGGGTTATAATGGTGTGGAAATGTATTGACATGTGATTGGAGGTCTTGGGTGGTGGGCATGCAAATCAAGTTGTCGATTGAGGTTCCGCAAGGCGGTAGCTAGTTACCGTGCGGCGGTGGCCCAATTTAAAGCCTAGGAAGTTATGTTTTGATTCATTCTCTTATTGCTTCCTTCTTTGGAAAAATTGGCTGAGAGGAGAGCTAAGGAGAGTGAGAGAATTGAGATCTCGTTTCCATTTGTGTTCTGGAGCTCGAATTCACGAGCTGAGTTCAGATATGAGGAGGCAAGTCTGTTGTGGTCACTTTCATCCAGCTAGATTCTCTCCCATGGAGCAAAAATGAACATCAATGGTAAGGATCCTGCTTCTTGGATATATGAAGTCCTTTGTTTTGGCATGAGAGGGTAGATACTCCACGAGCATGTGGAAACGGTTCACCAAACGGGTTGATCCGTGTATACCCGTTATTTTTGCATTTAGAATACGGAATTGAAGTATGGAATAAGCATGTTGTGTGAAGCCCATCTGGACAAGTTGATCTGGATTTGTGATGATGGTTTGTATGCCAGAGAAGACTCCGTGGTAGTATATAAATTTCGGAGTTGCGGGGTGTGCAGATGACTGTAGAGAGAGTACTGGAGAAGGACTCCAAGAAGACACCATTATAGAGGAGAATAATCGATAGTCTATCCCATGCTGCACGGCGCTAGCGCTATAACCAGTACTATCTCCCTCTGAGCAATGTTTTGTGAGGCATGTCTCGTGGAGACCTAGTGGCCAATGTTTTTTGAGTCCTGTATTTTGGAGACTTGGGGGACATTTGGTGAGGTCTGTCTCTTGAAGACCAGGGGGATAATGTGTTGAGCTAAGAGCCTATAGGACCCATCTTAGGAGGTCATGAGTGCTAACCGAGGATCATAATAGGGTTATGTATCGTACGGATGGGAAAGGGGATGATAACCAGCGTCGTGGCTTACGAGCCTGATGATTTGAGCACTGGAAATAGCTAAATTGAACATAACCATATATCGTTCGACTTAGAGTGGGTCAGTGTGTGGTTCCCAGGGACCACCTTGACTTTGTCATACTATTTGGGTGTTGTCTTTGGCTTTAGACCAAAAAACTAAGAAAGCTCAAGTGTTGCTGACCATCATCGAGAATGGAGGTGTGACCCTTTGAGGTCCTGTGAAACGATAATTTGCCCTTAGTGCACGGGCCATTGGACAGTCGTGTGAGCTTATGTGGAGAATAGTGCTTAAGTTGCACATTCTGATTGCCAATATATATATGCTAATGCATTAAGGGAAGGAGCACTACCACCCCGAGTGAGGGGTGGAGTTATTAAAATTTGGTCAGCTAATGCTGACCGTTGCTTTGTTTTCCACTGCTGGGGTGGAATGATTTCGGGCAGGTGTAGCCGAGCCAAGCAAGAAATAGCAGGATTGCAGCCCATGGAGGCTAAGCCGGCCCCCAAAGGCCAAAGCGAAGTGTGTTTACTTTCACTATTTCATGTGTTGTCAGCCTGCATGGCGAAGTAAGTAAAACACTTTCATTTAAGGAAACTTTTGTTTGGCCTTAAGGACTTAACTTTTGTGTATTTGTTTAATCATTCTTAATTTGTGGTTGTGGATATTCATACAGTAAGGTTCTAAGTGAAATCTAAAATTACATCAGTAAGAATGCACTCTGAGTTAGGATGCATTTATGGATTATGGTTTCAATAAGTAACCTCACTAATAGTCCATAAAATATGGCATAGGGCCCCAACTGGACCTTCTGTTATATCTTATGCAACAGATTGGTGTGTTATATCCTAATCCTGCTCACACTGTTGAGGGCTATGCATCTGGGGAATAGGGGCAGCAAGAAAAGGAGAAGAAGGGTCCGGAACCCCGGTCCTAGACGAAAAACTAGCCTCAGCAATACCAAAAGAGCCAGCAGTATCTGCACGGACCTCGCGGATCACAAAATTCCAACCTACCTTAACCTAACTTCAATGAAGCAACTTGAAGGTGATGATAATAGCCACAGTGATGGTATGGACCATGAAGATGACACTTATCCGGGGAAAACTCTTTCAGATCCCCAATCCCCTGGCAATCTAGGTGATGTAGTACGACCCTCCTATCAGCTTTAGGGGATATAAGTGGCATGATGAAGAGATAGTGGGAAAGAACCCTACTGAGGTGAAAAGGCATATGTCGGTGCATGCTGAAATGGTAGAGGAGGTCCTACCACCCCGCTATATTCTAGCTCATGGCTCCGACATTGATTTTGTTCCCGATCAAGTGTTAAACGTAACACCGTATAGGAGAGGAGATGGGGGTAGACTTTGCAAAGTGAGCCTCGTACGGCTGATTCCTTGCAATGATTGACTACCAGAACTTGCAGAGGGAGACTCTCGAGGGTAACTCATATGGCCGGTATAGAATATCCGTCTACATGAGGTCATCCTAGGTGTAAATCTCCATATAGACTACAATTGTTCCCATACCATATATGTAAGTATGGCAACCCATACAGAAAGAGATAGACGTCGGCTCACTAGTTCTCTCATCCAAGAAATCATGAGTGCAAAAGGTGGTGAGGAACTCGAGTGTTAGTTTGTTGTATCTGTATTTGTCAATAGATAATAGGCTCTGCAATAAACCCACTGCGAGTAACCTATCGCCTTATCTAGGTTAACGGATGCGAGTTCTAAGAAAGAGACTAAGGGATAATCAAGAAAGTTGTTCTACCGTAGCAAATTTTATCACACATGATGATCATTTCCCTCGAATGTGAGCAACTCCTCTACAGTATCACATACCACAATATTGATTACCCTTAAAGAGGATGAAACCTCTCCAAAGAACATCCTGGTCACAAGCTTCTTAACGGCCATGATAACCTTCAAAAGTAGTCAAGAAGGAAGAGAGGAGAGAAATGAAGGAAATGAATGAGAAAATAGAGGAGAAAACACAAGCAAAAACAATTTTGGGCGGAGCTTGCTTGTTGTGGCATTGGGAAGAAGATTTAGGGCTAGCATGTGAATCAGGAAGATGATGTGTACTTTTTATATTATAAAAATCGCACGATCGTGCGATATACCTTGGCATGGCGGTCCAACCATGTGATTTGCAAATTCCGCCCAAAGATCAATTTTTTTGAAATGAAGACTATACGCGACAACATCAAACAAAATGGCACAATAAAATGACACACCACAGAAATAGTTTGACCAAACTCTGCATAGAGTGCGCACAGTGCGCAAAAAATTTCAATACAATGAGATTGAGCAATCTAGCGACAAAATAAAAGGATAGAACTGCAAACATAAGGAATAAATTTAACTACTCCTTCTCTTAGATAAGTACTAGGGTTCCTGTCATCCCAGCAAAAATATCCATTTTGGCAATGGGTGTCGATACAGTGATAGGACAGTCGCCCCCATACATAAATATAAATACATGTGCAATGTGTCATGTAGGGGAATATAATAAAATGTTGAAATCTCCACAACCATCACATGGTGCAGTTGATCCAAATAAACGTCGGACAATATAGTGGGCCCAACTGTTCCTTGAACCAACTCCAATGTAGAGCCCTGTACTGGATCAAAAATGAGAATAGGGTGAAGAAATAAATTAGAGGAATGACTTAAAGCAAGTTCATCTATAGGGGTTATCCCGATATGACTCTTCGTAGGATGTAACAAGAGAGAATCGTCGATATCATCAATGACATCGCAAGGATCGGCGAGAGTCGCATTGGCCTCAACCACAACATGGACTTCCTTAACTGGTGCTGAGGTAATCACCTCTTTAACATGAAGAAAGTCCCCATCAATAGGGGTGGGAACCACACTACAAGTACCTGCATAATATCCTCAGCAATACTTTTAGAAACAGTTAAAGTACTATGCATATAGGAAGAAGTAGTCTCTGATAAAAATCGAGCACCAACTCCACACAAAGAATCGATGGCATACACGGTGATATATGAATAGGGGAGACAGGGGCAACTATATCAGTTCTTTGATTAGCTGCAACTCTAGTGAATGCATCAGCATCATTCCCTTCAAAATCCAAAGGTGATACATATACATAACCGGAGGTAGAAGGAATGCAGACTGCGATAGGACTTTGAATGATCTGCATATCTTGCTCATCATCCTCATCCATTTTGCAAAGATATTCAGCACAATCTTTCTAAGCGTTATCCATGCTTGATCTGTCGATAAGTGTACCGATCGTAGTCAACTAATAAAGTTGACGAGTTGAATCCCTGGAAATTTATCTCTTGAGGAGTACAAGTAGGGAGTGTGATTTCGTTATTTGAAAAAGTGATTGCAAGTGTAAATGCAGACAATGGGGGTTTAAATTTTGGGTTTCCTAAATTGAACACTAATAATCCTATTGCGTGTCGTCGTCGCCGCGTCTCTTTGGTGGATTACTCAAGAGAGTAATATGGAAGATTGATGAGTCGATGATGGTTTCAAACACCTTTTCGCAATGCACGCTTCTAGCAATTGCTTGAATGGCACCATCTCGACTAGAACAAGAGAAAGTAGAGCTCAACACACTAACAAGAACTAAAATATATCAACACATAGACATGTTGAAATATTCAAGCTAACAATGTTCTTATACATCATTCCAACATCCAAATATGCAGAAAATGGAAATACTACAAGTGAAGGGGAAGAGAAACAACAAAAGGCAAGAAGGCTTTCTGAGATTCGCGGCCGGAGTCAAGGATTGTCAGGCCTTGTCCAAGCAGGGCTATCACTTCCGTAAAATAACCCGTCTTCTTCGTGAATGATAAATGGGTTTGATCTATCCGGAGAACTCCACAGATGAAGCAACCTATGAGCTTGAAACGAAGCTAGGAGTTGGAGAAAATAGTGGTGGTCGGAGATGAAGCTATTGCAAGCTTTTTGAAAAGGAATGGTGGCCGGATCAACTCTCCAAAGAGGAGAGAGAAAAAGGTTGCTGAAGGGAAGTTTTCCCGCTCAAAGGAGCAGGAACGGCGGGCTGGAGCGGACTGGTTCGAAATCGGATTTCAAGGAAGAAGAAATCTGCGCTTTAAATTGAAGTAGGTCAGAAAAATAGGCACGCACGGTTTGGAGCATGACCGTACGTTAACCGTGCGTTGTTAACTTTATAGGATAAGCCTGCTGAAGGATAAGCGTTGACCCATGCGTTTTACACGCGCACGGACGCTTTCGCCCGTGCATGAAGGAAATCGCATCGGTAACGAAAAAAGAAGGAATGCAGGGATAAACAGAGGAACCGTAAATTTTACTCACGCACAGGCACTATGGCCCATGCGTGAACAAATCGCCCAATTAATAAAAGAATGAAACAAACAAGAAAGCTATAGGAAAACCGTGAGATTCCTTCTCGCACGGTTTGGCCGAAACCGTGCATTAACCGTGCATTTAAAATCGACGAGTTCATCTCGACGAAATTCATCGAGATCCACTCGACAAAGTAAAATGCACGATTAGGAAGAAACTGTACACTACGGAAGCGTACGACCATGCGTTTCCCACAAATCATATTTCCTGCCTTGGGGAAAACGCACCACCTGCATAGCAAAAACCAAAACTAGAGCACAAGCTCCCAGCACCAATACACAGCATAAAAAACAAAAAGAGCCATGGGGAGCACCATGTTCTTACCCCCAACAATAGAATGCACATTTGCACTCCCATGGGATAAAACAGTGCACAAAGTGGTCAATGACCGAACGATGCAAATATTACCGATATCCGGTTGAAATGCAGTGCACGAGTGAGAAAACCAGCCCAGATGAGTTCGAAAAACCCTATAAATATCGGACTCATCACACCACCATACTTAAAAATTTGCTCGTCCTGAGCAAATTATCTCCCCACAAACTAGAAAATAGCTAGATGGCTTAGTTATTTCTAAATACAGTAATGTGAGAAATCAAAAGCAACATGGGCATAAAAAATATAATAGATATAATTTTTAATTATGCTACAAAGTTTATAAATTTCTACAAGTGTAAATAAGTATTGTAACTACTCAAAAATATATTTCTGGAGAATCGTTCAGTCATGCGTAGGAAGAGAGAAAGCAGGCAACTCAGTTGAACATTGCAAAAGACCGGGGATCGGGATCACCTCCAAAGAAATCTATCATTGTCGGGGACCATACACTTGCCCGTTCACACTCTCTCCACAGCGTTAGTTGGACACAAGCGTTAATCCGCAGGACTTTAGGAAACTAATGGGGCTTGGGTATATACGTAGGTAAGGATGAAAAGGGATAAAAATGATGGCTACGCACAACCCCAAATGAGCTCATGCAAAAGAAATCTCTCTCGCGAACAAAACACGCAGGTGCACCACACCACCAGAATTTACTTAATAATATGGGTGTGCGCACCGCCTAACACCACAATAATACCATAAACAAACTCTTCATTTTCACTTTCTTATTTTATATCATTCAGCACATATTTTTTTTTCTCTTTTTTTCAGATGTTTATAAAACACTTTCAGCCAATTTTTCAAGAACACTCCACCGTACAACCACATAACAACACCACAACAACAACACCAATGGAAGAATTAACATACTAATACGTTAAGATTGGGGTGTGTAATTGGGAAAATATTTAAGGCTCTAGTGATCTCAAAGTGGGGCTAAATAAATAGGATGTGTAAGCTCTAAATAGGCTTACAAGGATTATCGTTCGGACAGGTACAAGGCTCAACCGGGCCAAAAAGATGGCCTACATCACACTCACGCAAGACTAACCGTGCACCAATGATTTGAGAGTATATTGGGGCAAGTTCTTAGCCACCGAGAAAGATGATCCTTCCTTCCGACTCGAGCAATACGAGGCTAGTGGAAGTTACACACATTCCTACTCAACCGTTAAATTACTCCAGATTCAATATCTTCGAGTAGTACAAATAATATTTACAAATGCAGAAAAGTATAAGTCCACGAGCATAAAGAAAAATTAAATCTATACTATTTATACACACCATGAGCACTCGATTAGGAGTACTGCACAAGTTTCACACTACTCTATCCTAAAATCCTAAGCCAGCACCACTATTTTAAAGTTAGCACACGAGCAATATATTTGACTTGAGCTGAGCGCGTTCTTAAGATCGCTCTCATGTGGGTATAGGTTAACAATGTAGACATGATAATAAAAAATAGAAAAGAATAATATACTTTTGGTATGAAAGTGCTAATAGTGCATGTGCGTAGGTAACCCGCGAAACTCTCCCCCACCAGACTTAAACTAAACAAACTTTTCAAGATTCTCAATAAAAATAGGGAAATAAAAGTTGAGGGAAGAGGTTACCCCATGCTCAGCAAATGAGCATACCAGAAGATTGGTGTTAATTTCAGTAAAAAGTCCACGACCCAAACAAACTCCACCTGCACAAAAGAATATATCCAACCATGCATATTAAATACATATAATCAGAGCAGCATAGTTGAACAAATTAAAAACAGCAAAATTGGGTTGTCTCTCATAAGCCCTTTTCTTTACCATCCTTAAGGTGGACCAAATACCTATATTAGCAGTTATATAAATATTGTTCAGGGAATAAGTTCAAATGTAATGATAAAGGTCTATAGATGCACACAACAGTAATAAGTAAATGAAACTAGAAAAAAAATAGCAAAGGGACCCCGGAGATCCTTCATTCCTCAGTTGAATAATGATTTATGATAGATCCCCCCAATCACGCGAGATGAGGACGAGGCGAAGGCATTAGGGCCCAGGGAAGATGAATCTCCCCTGCCCCTAACCTCTTCCTTCTCGCGCCGGCAGGAAAAATTATGTGCCTTGCGCATGAGCAGTTCTCTTCTTTTCAGATCCACAGAAGGGGATCTCCAGGGTGGTATAACCACACCAACCAATTACACAGCATGTTTATCTTTCTCATCTGAGGGCATCCTTTCCATACCCGCGACGGGTGAACAATCAGCCCAAGTCACCTGTTTAACAGTTTTACAAACTTTGTTTGGATAAATAAATGTTTTTTAATCAGTCTTCCGAACGCTTTCTACAGCCGTGATCAACTCATGTTTCTTCTTAACGGATTCTTATTTCATGTCAAGTGACTCTGTATCTATCTCTCTTTCAACTATCGTCAGCAGTTCTGCCACTTTCTTAAATTGATCTTGCTCCTTCAGCAGAGGACCTATCTTAGCAGCACTAGATACATCATTAGATAACACAACATTTAATTTCATAAGTTCTCCAGGTTCATCTGAAATTATAGGGGGAGGTGACGGTGGTAGAGGAACATTGACCATGGAAGCCAAGGTGACCCTACACGCATTAAATCGTAGTATAACTTCACTAGCTTTTAGGAATGGGACCCCTATGATGGGTTTTGACGTATTACCCATAGGTCCTAACAACTGAAAGTAAGTGACTATGGCAGCCCCATTGAGAATCAGTTCCACATATTTAAACTCACCATCGGTCGTAACTATCGATCCATCGGCTAGCACTAGTGATTTCTGGACATCAGATTTGATATTTAGATTAAGTTTTTCAACCTCTTGCACGGCAAGAATGTTGCATGATGATCTAGAATCACATAAAGCTATTGTCTCTACCGTATTAATCTCACATTTAACAACCATTTCATTTATATCACACTCTTCCGCATCCCCAAAAATCTTCCCTTGCTGATGTGGATTTTTCTCCGTATCACTTGGGAGGGTGTCACGAGTACGCTCGTAGAACACTTAGGCCAGTTGGCAAAGATGTGTCTCCAAGTTCCTCATAGATGCAGTTTGAGTGGCCATATTAGATTGGGTCATCTTAACAAACTTCTCCATCAATTCCTCAAGCGCACTCTTGCAAGTCACTTGCAAATTCGGATTATAACCCGTATGCGGCAGTCGCGGATGGCTACTAGAGGCTTGAGCATCAAATTGATGCTGGCCTCCCTGCCACCTTTGACCGGGAGCATTTTGATTCCACGAGAAATTAGGATGATTTCTCGTGTTAGGATTATACACATTATTATAAGGAACAGTGCGGTTTTGACTATTTATAAAATTTATACTTTTATATAAAATTATACCTGACGGCTCAGCAGAGGTCTCTCCAGCAGTGCATTCGTAAGCATGATGGTCAGGGTTACCACAACCTTTGCACGATATATCCATATACCGCGCTAGAGGAGGGCCGATTTTGTCAATATAGTCCTTCCATCCAAATTATGATGGTTCGACTAAGCTTGTTGCACCACAACATTTACTTCAAATAACTTCATCGCGCCTCTAGGGGCATTTCTTCCGGCAGTCCAATATGTGCTATGGGAGGCAGTGTCGCAAAGTAGCCTCAATGCCTCGTCATGAGGTAGGTTTGTTATTGTTCCTCAAGCTACTGCGTCAATCATAGCCCCAAAATTAGGCTCAATTGCTAAATAGAATATTTCAACTAGATTTCACGGCTCACAGCCATACTGGGGGCATCGACGCTGCAGGTCAAGGAGTCTCTCCCATGCCTCAGACAATGTTTCTTCGACCAGCTGCCGAAAGGTTGCAATATCCCTATGGGCATTCACAATCTTATCCACCGGCTGGAACTTAAACAAGAACTTAGAGGTCAGGTCCTCCCATGTAGTAGCCATCCCCAGGAAAATAGTATGAAGCCAGGTCTTGTCCTTGTCCCTTAACGAAAACGGGAACAGCCTCAGCTTTACTACGTCATCAAAAATACTGGCATATAAGAATGTTCTGCAAATCTCTGAGAACTCCGCCAGATGGAGCTGCGGATCCTCACTCGGCAGGCTCGAGAACTGAGTATTATTCCGGATCATATTCAGGATGGCAGGTTTAATGTCAAAGTGGTTGTTTACGATGCCCTGTCTGAATCTGGGGTAAACACTTCCCGCAGTAGGGGTAGTTAAATAACGCATTGTCATATTGCATGATTTGACAACCTCTTAGCCCTCAACAACCCCTTCACGGTGGCCATTTCCTCCTTGGCCAAGATCCTCCATCCTCTCTTTAGAAGTAGCAGCATGAAAGCGAGCTCGCCTTGCTCGTGCGGTCTCAAGATCAACTATCAAATCTTCACCCCATCACCAGGGTTTAGATCTATCATACAACACATTAAAAAAACGATCAGAATACTAAAAACACTTACAAACTTTTTCAAAAGAAAATTACACGCAACGGTTGCACTCCTCGGCAACAGCGCCAAAAACTTGATGCATCGGCAAGTGTATGATCGTAGTCAAGTAATAAAGCTGAGGAGTTGAATCCCCGGAAATCGATCTCTCGAGGAGTGCAAGTAGGGAGTTTGATTTCTCTATTTGAAAAAGTGATTGCAAGTGTAAACAAAGACAATGGGGGTTTTTATTTAGGGTTTCATAAATTTAACACTAATAATCTTATTACGGGTTGTCATCACCGCGTCTCTTTGGTGGATTACTCGAGAGAGTAATACGGAAGATGGATGAGACGATGAGGGTCGCTAACAGCTATTCGCAATGCACGCTTCTAGGAATCGCTAGGACGACACTATCTCAACTAGAATAAGAGAAAGTAGAGCTCAACACACTAACAAGAACTAAAATATATCAACACATAGACATGCTGAAATATTCAAGCTAACAATGTTCTTATACATCATTCCAACATCCAAATATGTAGAAAACAAAAATACTACAAGTGAAGGGGAAGAGAAACAACCAAACGCACGAATGCTTTCCGAGGTTCATGGCCGGAGTCCAGGGTTTTCGGGCCTTGTCCAAGCTCGGTCTGTGGATGACGTTTGGGGTCCAGATGGGATGTCACTTCCTTCCAATAACCCGTCTTCTTCATTAATGATCGCTGGGTTGGATCTATCCGGAGAAATCTACCGATGCAGCAACCTAAGAGCTTAAAATGGAGCTTGGAGCTTGGAGAAGACAGTGGTGGCAGGACATAAAGCTATTACAAGCTTTTGGAAGAGGAATGGTGGCCGGATCAACTCTCCAAGGAGGAGAGAGAAAAAGGTAGCTAGAGGAAAGTTTTCCCGCTCAAAGGAGCAGGAATGGCGGGCTGGAGCGGACTGGTTCGGAACCAAATTTAAAGGAAGAATAAATCTACACTTTAAATAGAAGCAGTTCAGAAAAATAGGCACGCATGGTTTGGCGCTCAAGCGTGCGTTAACTGTGCATTATTAACTTAACAGGATAATCTTGTGGAAGGATAAGCGTTGAACCATGCATTTTACTCGCGCATGGACGCTTCCTCCCGTGCATGAATGCAATCGCACGGGTAATGACAGAAAGCAGGAATGCAGGGATAAACAGAGGAACCATGCATTTTACTCACTCACGGGCACTGCCGCCCATGCGTGAACAAATCGCATGATTTACCACAGAATAGAACAAATAAGAAAGCTAAAGGAAAACTGTGTGTTTCCCTCTCGCATGGTTTGGCCGAAACCGTGCGTTAACCATGCGTTTAAAATCGTCGAGTTCATCACGATGAAATTCATCGAGATCCACCCGACTAAGTAAAATGCACTATTAGGAAGAAATCGTGCACTAAGGAAACGCATGACCGTGTATTTTCCAAAAATCAGATTTCCTACCTTAGGGAAACACACCACCTGCACAGCAAAAACCACAACTGGAGCACAAGCTACCAACACCAATACACAACATAAAAAAATAAAAAGAGCCTTGGGGAGAACCATGTGCTTACCCCCAATAATATAATGTGCATTTGCACACCCATGGGCTAAAACAGTGCACAAAGTGGTCAATGACCGAACAATGAAAATATAATCGATATCCGGGTTAAATGCAGTGTACGAGTTAGAAAACAAACCCAGATGAGTCCGAAAACCCTTTGAATATCAGACTAATCAATGCTCCGACAAAACATGCACTGTTTTGAATTTTTCTTCGGTCTGAAAAGAAGCGGAGAAGAATTCAAAAATGGTACATATGGCATAACAGAGTAGCAATTGGTCTTAGGCATAGTGTATGAGGTACCGTATGATGTCGGTGCCTGATACATTGATCCTTTAGAACTAGAGCCACCATCTCCAATTGGGAATCTATCACTAACATGAGAGGAATCTTCGAACAAATAGCACTAGATATTAAACCTAGCCCACATGATGTGGAGGTAGCCAGAATTACCAAAAAACTATTGTGCATAGTACTATACCTAGCTAAATAAAACTCATGTAACCTAATTTTAAGACAAAGTGAAAATGGGATAAATAAATAAACAAGAATAATAAAAACCCTTACAACTACTTTTCCAAAAAATAGATTCACAGTGCCAACTACATTCCCCGGCAATGGCGCAAAAAACTTGATGCGTGTTCGGCAAGTGCACCGGTCACTCAAGTAATATAAAATCTGTGAGAAACTCCCCAAGTATCGATCTCTCAAATAACGCGGGTTAGGGTGCATGATTTGATTGTTTAGAAAATCAATTATAAGGATTAATAGAAAACAAGGCTTGATTTTGGTTTGAGCAAAGAAAACAAACAACTAAATTACTAATGTGTGTTGCCTTCACCACTTTATTGGGGATGGCCGAGAAGGCTAGCGGATGGAATAGTTCACGGAGGATGATGGTAGCAAGCACCTCTTTGGAATGCATGATATTAACAAATGCTAGTGCGACACTCTCATGATGGTGGGCGTGACGAGATGAGATGGGGACGCTACTAACAAACATAAACCACAAGATAATCGCATAGACAAGAAAGATTGCATTAATAAGAAATTAATGTTTACACAACCACAAATAAATAACTAATAATTCATAGAGAAATGCACTACAATTTGAGAGGTGGGAAAATACAACTGAAGCACAAATACTTATTCAAGTTTCACGATTGGAATCGAGGGTTGTCAAGCCTCGTCCGAGCTCAGACTCGAGTGTCATTCGGGGTATAAAAGAGCTGTCATCTCCTTCCACTATACTATCTTCTTTGTCAATAGCCTTCAATCGGGACCTTTTCCTAAGAACTCACCGAGTGTGGCAAGAAATCCCTAAAAATGGTGCTTGCAAACTTCCAGATGATGGAGGAGGCCGAGAGGAATCCTTAGCTTAAGTTTTGCGAGAAAAGCATGGTTGGAGCTCCTCGAGATGAGGGTCGGAGGTTTTGCGGTGGAATGGGGCATGTTGGAACCCTTGGGTGTGAAAAATATGTTGATCCTAAAATAGGCAGAGTATTGTGCCTTAAATAGTAACCAGTCAAAAAAATTGTCACACACAGTCAAACACACGACCGTGGGTGGATCGTGTGTTATTAATAATACAGAACTCCACGAGCCAGATATAGCAGGAGACCATGCATTTTTGATCACGCACGAGCAAAATAGCTCGTGTGAGAACAAATTGCACTTTTAGTAACAGAACATTGAAAATTAGGTAAAAAGGGAAGATCGTGCAATTTCCTTCGCACACGGTTGAGTCCAACCGTGCATGAAGAAAAGAAATGGGCAATAAAAATATAAAATTTTAATCGAAAAGAATAGGTCGTGTGATTTGGTCGCGCACAGGCAAAACAGCCCGCGCACGAGCAAATCACATGTCCCGGGGCAGATCACTAGAAAATGGAGTAGTAGGCAATGCACGATCGCATCAATTGTGCGTGAAGAAAAACGCACGACCATGCGATTCCTATATGGAAGAATATGGACAGCAATGGAGATCTACCCACCTACACGGCAAAACCAAAGCTGGGAACAAAGCACCAACGCAAATAAAACATAAAAAAAGGAATGGGGAGCACCATGTGCTTACTCCCAGTGATAATGAGCGCACTTACGCACCATAACAGGCCTAAGAGTGCATTATATATACTATTACAGAAAAAATATGAGCAATAACGACACAAAAGTGTGTTACACGTGAGTGAAAACTAGATCAGATGAGTCTTAATAACACTACAAATATAAGACTCATCAGGAGGAACCCCAATCATATTTACTATCAATTTCCTTTTCTGCATTCTATTTACTTGTTTTCTCCCTCCTACTTGGCTTATAAATATTGGGGATAATGTTTATTTTTAAGTATGGGGGTAGAAACTCTTTTTTTAAAAAATATCAAAAAATCTTATAAAAACTTTTCAAAAATACAAAATAAAATAATTTTTTTATTGCATTCTTTCATTTAAAATTTAGTCTATTTTCCTTTTTAAATTTCTCAAAAATACAAGAAATAATTTAAACTTTATAAATCTAATTTGTTGTGAAAGGGCCATGTTGGGCTTTCATCCCACAAAATTCCCCCGTACTTTGCAAGTCTATCATTGGGTAGCCCTTTAGAAGTCCACGATTTAAGAAAATAATTATGTTTTTATGTTATTTAAATATCAAATCCAAAAAATTGAAAAAATTATTAACAAAATTTTTATCTAATTAAATAAATTTCAAGAATATTAAATTCCTCTAAACTTTCTTTTTACCCAAACAAGCAAATTTTATTTATATCTAAGCAAATTCTATTTATATGCTTTTTAAAGAGTTTTTTTTATGTATTTCTTTATTTTATATCTCCCTTAAAAATTTATTTGTTTTAATTTTTAGATGAATTTGACTTAATGAATATTTCATTATCTTAATTTGCTTATAAGATGCTTCTGTTTTATTCTCTCTCTTTAAAATATCATAATTCAATTTTGTAGAAATTGTGCAGAAAATCTTTAGATTTTACTTATATTAATTTTAGCTCATGAATTCTAAAGATTTCTCAAATTATTTTCTATGCTCTCAAAATATTTGTCTTTGGAACTTTATAGCCTTTAAACACTATCCCTTCCACTACCTTTATCTTACCCCTTTGTATGGCATATAAAAAAGTTAAAAGATCATATACAATGGAATGAGAGGATAAAATTCATCATTCCTAAAATTATGCACCCAAATTAGTTTAAAGATTATATGGCATAAACATGAGAGGATATAATTCATCACACCTAAACATATACATTTGGGTTATTTAGAAGAAGAAAACTAAAAAAAGAAGGAAGTGAGAGAATAAAATTCATCATTTCCCAAACAATGTAACTTCATCTTTGCCAATGTTACCCCCTCTAGCCAATTTTATTTGCTTATTCAAGTTTATATGAGTGAGCTTAGTTAATTTTTTGTAGTTTTTTAAAAGTTTTTTATGCAGTTTAGATCTATAATTTTAATCTTAGATTATTTTGCTTAATGCAATGCATTTTTGATTACAAAGTTTTACATAGAGAATCTTTAAACTAATATTTATTCTAATCATTTCAATTTATGAATTATGTGTTATTTTTTAGGAGTCTACATTTTATTTCTTAACTTATTTTGATTTGAGTCATATATAATTTACAGTACATAATTAGGAGTAAATATTTTTATAATGTTATTTAAATTCTTCTTATACTTATGAATTAGTTTTGCTCGTGACGAGCAAAAGATTAAGTTTGGGGGTATTTGATAGTGCATTATTTATTGTTATTTTTGTATAATATTTAGTATTAACTAAATAAACTTTTTTTTATTTAATTATAATTATTGGCTAATTTTTCTTTTCTTTGCATTTCAGGTAATTTTGGGCTGTCAATATCAATTTGGAGCTCACAATCATATTTAGGGGAAACATTGAAACATTTCTACAAAAATCCATAATACACGCCCCCAATTCACGGGTGTGACCATGGGGCATGACCTCGGCCATGTGTCTTGACTCCCCCAGAAGCTCTAGAAGTCACTGCAACGTCATATTAAGGTAACACGCCCTATCATGGGCATAAAAGGGGGGCATGGCCTCTAGTTCAAGGGTGTGACTCAACATTAAAGATGCTAGTTTCTACCTTCAAGCTATTTCAGCTTACACACCAAGGAAACGAGTGTTAAAAGGGGGTGTGACCTCTTCCACAACTGCAAGGAAATCACACTATTTCCTGCCATTTCATGACCTAGTCAAAATACGCCCTAGGTCACAGGCATGACCAAGGGGTGTGAATCACTCAGTGATTGTTGGGAATATTTCCCTCAATGTTCCATAAATTTGATTTGAAAAGGCATCACCATCAACACTAAGATCATAGTTGTATTTGATGTTTTTTAAGATCATCATGTGGAGGATGTTCCTTGGAATAAGTTTAGATAGGTTGTCTAAGTGATTGTGACAGGTGGTCACAAGGAAGAAAGGTGGAGAGAAAAAAAATTTATCTAATTCCATAGGCATTGAGTGAAGCCAGTGCACTCAATGCCAGATGATAAGGAAGGATGCTGAAGCGGATAAAAATCACCTAATTCCACATGTATTGAGTGAAGAAAGTTCACTAAAAGCCAGATGCCAAAAAAACGCTTAGTAAGGAGTGAACAGTAAAAGCCTAGCAGTCTGCAAAACAATTCTATGGCTAAGTCCACAGGGTTGTGCGAAGCCAGTTCACTCAACGCTATACATCAAGAAGTGTTGAGTAAAGTCAAGTCAATAAAAGCCTTACTATTTATAAAGTAGATAAGTGGCTAAGTCCACATGCGTTGAGTGAAGGCAGTTCACTCAACGACATACTACAAATAGAGTTACATAAAGCTCAAATAGTCGAAGTTTATTCTTTGACAGTAATGAAATCTGGTTAAATCTAGAAGCATTGAGTGATTAAGGCTAACTCGATGCCTAAGCAGTTAAGACTATAAAAGTCTAGATGGCATTGAGTGATGAAGGATCACTAAACGCACTCAATGCCTCAGCTGATATAAAATCAGTCTAAGTACAGAAGCGTTGAGTGAAGGCTATTCACTCAACGCTTCATCAAAATAGTAGGCTAAAGTAGAAAGCATTGAGTGAAGAAGCTACACTCAATGCTTTCATTCAGGAATGTGACTAAGGGTTTTTGCATTGAGTGATGAAGGCTCACTCAACGCCTAGTGACCAAAAACTTTCTAAGTACTTTGGCGATGAATGATGAAGGCTCACTTAACACCTACTGGTACAGAAAGATTGGCTAAGGCCAAAAGCATTGATTGAAGCTTGTTCACTCAATGCACTCAACACTTGAGATACAGAAATATTGGTTATGGCCAAAATCATTGAGTGAAGCATTTTAACTCAATGCTCTCAATGCTTGAGATGAAGAAAGATTGGCTAAGGAAAAAAGCGTTGAGTGAATCTTGTTCACTCAATGCTCTCATCGCCTGAGTAAGACAGAAATCTTTCTAAGTGTTTTGGAATTGAGTGAAGCTTGTTCACTCAACGCCTATACTAAAGTGTTTTAATTGACTATGTGGACAGGTGCCGAAGTCATCAAAATTAAAAATGTGCCGGGATGGCTAAAGTACGCGACAAACGACGCAGCAGGCCTACTATACGACTATTACTATCAAAGCAAAGTTGCAGTTGTCAACTTCATGGGGGCCTATGGGTCAGAATGGCCGGTTATCGGCGGAATAGAAAAGGCAGAGATCAAATCGAAGAAATGAGCTTTTGGAAAGATAGATGGATTTCATCTTCTTACTCGTCATTGATGCAGAGCTTGAAGAAGGAAATTCAAATCATCTGCTATGAAAGTCCTAAGAGATAACTGGTGCCATTTTCACCTACACCAGCAAGGTTAGAGAAAATATCTGAATAAGAAGAATCAAGGTCTTACCCTAGCTGCAGCATCTGAAAGCTCAACAAAGATAGATGTTAATAACAATAGTAAGTTTAGAGTGAATCTTTGATAAAGAAGGTATAGCAAGGGCAAACCTTAGTTGAAACAACTTCACAGTTCCAGCTGAACATTTCTGAAGAACATTTTCTGGAAGTTGTGAAGAAGAAGAATATAGGACTGAGCTTCTGGTTTAGTCCAGGAAGGAAAGAAGAAGTAAAGCAGAGTTCTGTAGGTTATTTCCAACACAAGTGGCTATTTATTGAAGATCTATTCTTTTTGCTGTGAAGAACATAAGGATGAGAAATTCTCAGTTCAGGAAGCAGAAGGCTCAAGGACTATTTCCCTAGAGTCAATGTTGGGCTAAGTTCACTCAATATACGAAGGTACACTCATAGATCATATCTTTGTAGTCATATTTCACAAACCCACTTTTACCCCATAGGATCCTTTTAAATCTGAGTGTAGGACTGAGTTATAAAGCCTAAGTGTAGGATCTGGTTGTAGATATGAGTATAGGGCATATATGCCTGAGGTAGGGATTTGGCCTGAGAGAAGGATCCTGTTTGTATCCGAAGTAGGGCTTTTGAGCCTGAGGTAGGAGTGTCATTCTCTCTGAGTTATAGGGCACTTGTGCCTGAGTTGTAGGATCCTTCGGATCTGAGGTAAGGCCTTTATGCCTGAGCTATAGGAAAGTCATTCTCTTTGAGGTAGGGCTATCCTCCCAGCCTGAGTTGTAGGGCCTTTGGGACTGAGGTAGGTGATCTTTGGATCACAAAGTTATAGGGCTTTGTGCATGAGCTACAGGTCTTGGAGGAGACTGAGTGGTTATATGGGATCGTGTTGTAAGCTCTTAGGAGCAGAGATTGGAGAAGTGTCTTGTATAACAAGTTATTAGAAAGGTAGGAGGGAAAGTGGACGTACCCATAATTGAGGGAACTACTATAAACATTCTGTGTTATGTTCTTGAAATCAATCTAACTAAGTTAACTCAATACACCAAAACACAAAGAAAATATAATATAGTCACAAAAACTAAAAAACCTTTAACCCCCCACCCCCCAAGTGATTTTGTTATCCTTGAAATTTAAGACTTTCAAGTTGTATCAGAGGTAAGTTGCTCAAAAAGGATATAACAGTCTAAGTAGATCCCCAAGGATTGCTAAAAGTTTGTACTTATGGGTTTAGGAGAGAACCATAAGGAGTGGAGCTCAATGGAGGTTCAATTCTGTAGAAAGGAGAACTTTGGGATCTGGAAAGATTGGGTCAGGCAGTTCATGGAAGCCTCTGATCCTAGGATCTTTGTAATAATTCAAGAAGGACCCTTCATCCCCATGAAGGTCTCTTTCTTTGATGTAGAAGTCTAGACTCCAAAGAGTTATACTGAAATGACTATAGATGAAATCATCTTGGCAATTATGGACAAGATGGTACAAAACATCATTATAAGTGCAATAGATGACTCCATCTTCCAGAATTGGTCCACTGTAATACAGCCAGAGAAATGTGCGACACATTGACTATCTACATGGAAGGTATAAGGTGGGATGATAAGGAAGAAGATTTCAATAGCTATGATGGGCTG
Organism: Platanthera zijinensis; assembly: GCA_039513925.1. Classification (NCBI taxonomy): domain Eukaryota; kingdom Viridiplantae; phylum Streptophyta; class Magnoliopsida; order Asparagales; family Orchidaceae; genus Platanthera; species Platanthera zijinensis. The sequence continues at coordinate 219,609,367 of CM077078.1, forward strand.
ATGGCCATGTCAGATGAAGAATCCTGCCAGGATTAGACGTGTTAAGAAAAGGTCATTCTCTTTCTAGTTCTACTTATTGTTTAGGTTATGAGACTTGTCCAGATTATGATACATCCTCATATAGTGATGAAGATGACTCACAATCTGAGGTAGATGTCAATTAATTGATTGGCATGTATGGTGAAATGTTAGATGCTTTGAAAAGAAGCAAGAAGTTGGCTAAGAAGTAGGCTGAGGAGATTTTCTCCCTACAGCTAGCTGCTTCCCATCAGGCAGAAAAACAACCCTACTAGATTAGAAGGCTAGGGACGTCAGCAAACTAAAGGCCATCTCAATCATCCAAATTGTGACTATAAGTTAGAAGAACAATATCATCTTTTTTCTTGAAGATAAACTTCTAAAGGAGAGAAAGATTATGGCTGAATTCAATATGTCGAAATTGTGCTGCCACTGATTGAATCTTTTTCCTATAAAAAAGATGAGAGAGGTTTAAGGTCTAAGTGAAATTCTAGAGTTACACATTCTAAAGTGAAAGGCAAGGCTCCTATAGTGCCTCAGGCCACCATTCATAAGGCAATCCTCCCTTCCATAGGTATTGACAAGACTATATGTATGGTCATTGGAAGAATGAGAATTCTCCTTGTAAGAATACAAGAGTATCTTGTAATGGAAGAAGGAAGGGCATGGGTTTGAGAGCATAGAAGGCTCCCCATAAAGAAGTACAAATGTCTCATCATGGATCATTTGTATTTGATGCTTCATCCCCTAAACTCAAGGAGAAGGCAGTGGCCTATTCTTAGGCTCTTCGAACAAAACCACAAACCAAGGGTAAGTAAGTCAGTAAGGCTGACTTGGCTAGCTCTAAGGCCATTAATAGCATGTAAACTACAAAGAAGATTGATGTTAATGAAACTCAGAGTAAGCCAAGTACTTTTACAAGCAGACTCACCTTTAGTCAGATTCTTGTTGAGAGAAACAAGATAAAGGCCACAACACTCCCCTCTGAACAGGCAGCTAGTGATGGGTTGAACTCTTCAAAGGCTATTCCGAAGAGGAGATATAAGATCCAAGAGTGTTGCTGTTGTTCTAAAGTGGGCCACTTTACAATAGATTGTTGGCACTACCCTAGTGTGCCAAGGGCAAGGGTAAGTTTTCCTGACAGAGCTAGTGTTAGTCTTCATGTATGAAAATCTACAGGAAGGCATGTGCATTTTTATGTTAATCAGAACCTAGGTCACAATAATTTTTGGGGTCCTAAGGTAAGGAAAACTCTGTTTTGCAGGATACTCCAAGTTCTCATACCCCCATGTGGTATTTGGATAGAAGTTGTTCCAGGAATAAGACTGGAACAAAGAGCCAACTGAAGAATCATACTCCAGTAAAAGATGGACCCAATGTTAGCATTGGTGGGTAAGATAGAGGAGTCATCAATGGCTATGGGTTGTAGGTGTGAAGTTGGAGATGGATAAACTCACCATCATGATTACTCATCTTATTGCCCAGGAGGAAGAGGATGGTGTGATGTTGTGTGCATTCCTGAAAGAGGATAAAGCGCATATATGTCTTGGGTAAAGTCCTTCAAGTGTCATCTGACTAGATAATTAGATCAGCAGAATCCAGCCATTGAAGACCTAAGATGTCTAACTAATAGGACATAGTACTGCTGCCACTTCAGCAGAACAGTGATGAGAAGAACAAGAAGGCTGTACTCATCACTGAAGAGAGCACTAGAAGTAGTTATTCTGAGAGCAGCAATAAAGGGACCCATAATGCTCTGCTAAAAAGACTCTCAAGTGGTATCCTCAGCTATTAGACTATTCTAAGGAAATAAGAAAAGAAATACATGCTCAGGGTTCAGTATCATCTGAACCTACAGCAAGTGTTGCCCATATCAGTGGCTATAAATTAGAAAACAATCTAGTTGAGGTAGCAGAAATGGTAACTAAAGTAAAAGTTGTACAAGATTTGTGCAAACACTATGGGAAATCTAGTACAGTCTGGTAAGATAGAAAGCTTAAGTCCTGCCTAGAGAATTAGTGTTTGAGAATCTCCTACACCAAATAGATAAAAAGAATACTTAATAAGTTCAGAAGTCCGTATGGACAATGCCGAGGCTAAGAGGGAGAATACCCAGAAGGTTGCACCTACTGAAAGAGGGAAAGTATAATCAGTTCAAGAATAGATAGATTGCTCCAGCTGTTGTTAATACATGTCAGCAAATTCCTATGGGGAATAATAGGGTAACTAAAGCCTTTCAAGTTGATTATCTAAAAAAAAGAAGATAATCAGAGAATGATGGATTAAGGAAGGACCATTCAAGGTTCAAGTGGTATCTACTCAAGAGGTATGATCACTATTGGAGTGGTATCAATCAATGATCAAGGAAGATAGAATAAGAAAGGATGAAACCTATCAAATCCTAGGAAAAAGGCTGACTACGTGGAGTAGCAAGAAAGAAACCATTCTTACAATATCAACTCCAGAATAATATCAAATATCTATTGGGAGCTGCTATGCTCAATAGTGTGGATCCCGCATCAGCTCCATGGTAGATAAGTCTTTGATGTGGTATCAAGACTATCAATGTCCTTCAATTGGTATCAAGACTTAAATGGAAACGTATGTCCATTAAAGATGAAGACAGAAGATGCTCCTATTGAGGGAGAGCAATTCAAGATGCTCGTATTTAGGGGGAACAAATTCAGAAGTTGTAGGAACAAGTTCAGCTTCCCGTAAAGTAGCAGCCAGCAGCTATAGTGGATCAAAGACCATCACAACTGATCAACAGGTTCTCATGACTATACACAGTCCGAGGGGGAGAACAACCAAAGTGGATGGATTCTACTGTGAAGTCACTGCTACTGCTATAAATACATGGTACAGTCACAGAAGCAGCACCTCCCTTACTACAGCTGCATGAAGCCTTAAGTGGTATAGGAGTGGTATTGACTCAAGTTGAACAATGTTAGCCGCAAGCTCAAGTGGTTGTTGTGATGTGTTGTATCAATGTATCAACACAAAAGGCATGACTCCTAGTCAAATAGTTTATTCACTAGGATAATTTCTCAAGTGGCATCAACACTGGATTTTATCAAGTTATATAACATCAAGAGTTAATTTCTCCCATGATACCATCACCTCCCACATTAGGAAATTTTTTTGAAGAAGTCATAAAGGGGGAGAGGTAGGCAATACCTTAAACCCTAAAGGGGGAGAGATAGGGAATACTTAGTTAAGAAAGTGTAATAATCAGTAATTCCAGTGGGAGGGGTAGGCAATACCTTAAACCCTAAAGGGGGAGAGGTATGCTATATTAAGTAGAGCAATTTCAATACTCAGTAATTTTAGTTGCATAACAAAAGGGGAGATTGTGCACATTACATGCCTAGGGGGAGATATAGAATACTGAGGAGTGCATATTACCTGGAAACATTCAAGTAATATAAAGAGAGCAATGTTGAGTCATTGCATGTTATGTTTCCACCCTCAAGTGGCTTTAGGAAAGTCCTCCACTTAAATGTTAAGGTTTGAGGATGGGTGTAAGCTGCTTTGAAATTTTACAGGGGTGTAAGAAAGCTTACAGCTCCTTATAAATTTATATGCCTTATGTGTAAATGCTTCTTAGTATTGATGGGTGTTCTTCCTTCTTCAAATAGGGGGAGATTGTTGGGAATATTGCCCTCAATATTCCCTAGATTTTATTTAAAGAGGCATCACCATCAACACTAAGTGCATAGTTATATTTGATGTTATTTAAGCTCATCATATGTAGGATGTTCCTTAGAATAAGGTTAGACAGGTTAACTAATTGATTGTGACACATGGTCACAAGGAAGAAAGGTGGAGAGACAGAAAATATGTCGAAGTCTATGGGCGTTGAGTGAAGCCAATTCACTCAATGCCAGATGCCATGGAAGGATGATGGAGAGTCTGAAAATCTCCTAAGTCCACAGGAATTGAGTGAAGAAAGTTCACTTAATGCCAGATGCCAAAAAGCGCTGAGTAAGGAGTGGACATTCAATGCCCAGTAGTTTGCAAAACAATTTTGCGGCTAAGTCCACAGGCATTAAGTAAAGCCAATTCAGTCAATGCCATACAGCAAGAAGGGTTGAGTAAAGTCAAGTCACTAAAAACCTAACTATTTACAAGGAAGAAAAGTGGCTAAGTCCATAGGCGTTGAGTGAATGCATTTCACTCAACGCCATACTACAATAGCATTGAGTAAATCTCTGATAGTCAAAACTTTATCTTCGATAGTAAAGAATTCTTGTTAAGTCAAGAAGCGTCGAGTGATGAAGGCTCACTGACGCCTAAGTATTTAAGAATACAAAAGTATAGATTGCATTGAGTGATGAAGGCTCACTCAATGTACTCATTGCCTAAGCTGACAGAAAATCTCTCTAAGTACAAATGTATTGAGTGAAGGCTATTCACTCAATGCCTCATCAAAATAGTAGGCTAAAGCAAAAAAGCATTGAGTGAAGAATCTACACTCAATGCTTTCAATCAGGAATGCACCTAAGGGTTTTGGCGTTGCGTGATGAAGGCTCACTCAAGGCCTAGTGACAGAAAACTATCTATGTACTTTTGCGATGAAGTATGAAGGATTACTCAACACCTACTGGTATAGAAATATTGGCTTAGGCCAAAATTATTGAGTGAAGCTTATTTACTTAACACACTCATCGCCTGAGATGTAGAATGATTGGCTAAGGACAAAGCGTTGAGTGAAGCTTGTTCACCTAACGCTCTAGATGCCTGAGATGCAGAAATATTGGCTAAGGCCAAAAACATTGAGTGAAGCTTGTTCAATCAACGCTCTTAATGACTAAGTAAGAAAGAAATCTGTCTAAGTGTTTTGGCATTGAATGAAGCTTGTTCACTCAATGACTATACTGAAGTGTTTGAATTTGACTAAGTCCACAGGTGCTGATGTCATCAAATTCAAAATGTGGCGGGATGGCTACAGTACACGACAAACAGCATCGCGGGCCAAGTTGCAGATATTAACTTCAGTGTGGCCCACGGGTCAAAATAGCCATTGATCAATTGAATAGAAACGATAGAGATTATATATAAGAAATGAGCTTTAGAGAAGACAGTTGGACTTCATCTTTTCCTCACCATTGTTGTAGAGCTAGAATAAGGAAGTTCAAATGATCTAATATAAAAGTCTAAAAGATAGCTGGTGCCAATTTCACTTGCACCTGTAAGGTTAGTGGAAATCTCTGAAGAAGAAGAACAAGCAAGGTCTTACCCTAGCTACAATATCTGAAAGCTCAATGAAGATAGTTGTTACCAACAACAAGAAGTTTAGAGTGAATCTCTAAGAAAGAAGGTGCAGCAAGGGCAAACCCTAGTTGCAACCACTTTATAATTCCAGCTGAACATTTTTAAAGAACATTTTCTTGAAGCTGTGAAGAAGAAGAAGATAGGACTGAGCTTTTAGATCAGTCCAGGAAGGAAAGAAAAAGCAGAGCAGAGTTTTTTAGGTTACTTCCAGCACAAGCAACTGTTTATTGAAGATCTATTCTTGTTACGATAAAGATGATAGGGCTGACACTTTCTAAGATCAGGAAGCTGAAGGCTCATGGACTATTCCCCAGGAGTCAAAGTTTGGATGAGTTCACTCAATCTAGGAAGGTTGACTAAGAGATCATATCTCAACCAACTTTTACCCTATAGGATCCTTTTAGATCTGAGTGTAGGTTTGAGTTATAAAGGCTGAGTGTAGGATCTGGTAGCAGATCTGAGTGTAGGGCCTGTGTGCTTGAGGTAGGGCTTTGGCCTGAGAGTAGGATCCAGTTGTGATCTTAGGTAGTGCTTTTGAGCCTGAGGTAGGAGATTCATTATCTCTGAGTTATAGGTCACTTGTTCCTGAGTTGTAGGATCCTTTTGATCGGAGGTGAGGACTTTGTGTCTGAGCTGTAGGAGAGTAATTCTCTCAAGCAGGTCTTTCCTCCCAGCATGAGTTATAAGGCTTTTGGGACTGAGGTAGGTGATCTTTGGATCACTGAGTTATAGGGCTTTGTGCCTGAGCTAAAGGTCTTGGAGGAGACTGAGTGGTCCTGTGGGATCGTTTTGTAAGCTCTTAGGAGCCGAGATTGGAGAAGTGTCATGTCTAACAAGCTGTTAGAAAAGTGGGAGGGAAAGTAGATTTACTCATAATTGGGGAACCACTATAAACATTGTGTGTTGTGTTGTGTTGTTGAAAACAAGATAACTAAGCTAACTCAACACACCAAAAACACAGAGAAAGTAAAATATAGTCATAAAAACTAAGAAACCTATTCACCCCCCCCCCCCCTAGGTGATTTAGCTATCCTTGAAATTAAAGACTTTTAGTGATGGATTTTAGGAATTTTTTCTCCCAACATTCCCAGGATTTCAAGATAGTGGATATGTACCTTACACTCCCTAGGTCATGGGCGTGACCTAGGTGTGTTACTTTAGAATTTTCCAACTATTAAAGCCCAACTACTACATTGTGATCCACATCCACTCCTTATTTTGACTTGGATATTTCTACATCATTTTCTACCTTTTTAATTCATGTTATTTTACTTTTAGAAATGCAATTTCAATTCATGATTAGATCTTACTTTTTGTAATTTTCTTTCATGGTAATAAAATTGTTTTTTTCAATATGTCTAGCTAAATTTCTTGCATTTGATCGGATGAACTTTTGAGTAATTTTATTTTGCAATTTCCTTTTCATAGTTTTTTATTGCGGAAATTAGGATTCACCCTTGATTATTTATTTATCGATTTCATATTGTCGTTGTATGTTAATCGATTATTGATCTAAATTCTAGTTGATCGAGAGATACATGCTTATGAGTACATCGTTCATATCAGGATTGGAGTTAATTATAATTGAGGGGTTCATCGCCTAAAGCAAACTTAGTTTTTTCTACTTGCTAAGGATTCTTAATCAATCAACATAAGGTTAGTTATTAGCGTATTCTTGAGAGAGGTGCTTTAATATTTTGGGAACTTTCATGGTCAAATTATTCTCAATCTTTGCTTATGAAATTGTGATTTATGATTTAATTTAATTAAGAAGGATTATAGATCAATTATTATCTTATTTTTTTATCTTTTATTAATTTTCAAAATCCTTTCTATATTTGTATAAAATAATATTAATTTGTGTACCTAGAAGTAATCAGCATACCCTGAAAAATACGACACTTGATATTTTACTTCTAAAATAACTTATATTATAAACTATAAGTTCTCTTGCCTATATTTCGTAAAATTTGAACAATAATATTTAACTAAAAAATTACATATCAATTTCCATTTCCATTTTCGTACACTACATAGCTGAAAGGCGCACGTGTATGAATTGATCACTCACGGGTAAAGAAAGTTGTACTCTGTAAGACCCCTCCCCTTACCAAGGAGTTACCCGGTCTTATGCCTAGAAATGCCACCCTTTGGTGACAATAACACATGGGTTAGTCACCACTACACGATGCCAATCCTGCAGGCTAATACAATCATTTAACTTCTAGGCCAATATGAGAATAGAAGTAATACAAACAGTTGTATATCAAGTCCACATCACAGATTATCATATATATATAATGAAAAGATATAGTCAAACAACGAGTACAAAAAGAGAGTAAAGGGCTTTTGCCCGGTACATGCCAAAATAATACAAATAACTCTCTCACACAACACTCTAAGTGGAAGCAAAAACTGAAACACTCATCGTCACCTAACACTGAGCCGCACTAGTAGTGCGTGGTATTTGCTCCTCAAGTGCATCCACCACATCCTGCTGGTCATACTGGGGCTCCAGCTCCTCGAGCCCCTAAAATGATACAGTCACAACTGACCGTTAGTCATAAAGACTAAGCCATTTTTCCCTCGCCTTACCCCGGTGACTCCCAGGCACCTAACGGGAGGAAGAAGGTGGAGAACAACAAGACACTATAAAAAGGAGCAGGTTACAGAGGAACTACTCTAACATGAGTAAATTATCTAGCAATCGTATCATTAATCTAGCAGTTCTATATACTGTAAAGTACTATAATAAAAGAAGCAATATAGTAAAAGTAAGAACTGTGTAAAAAAGTAAATATCTACAACTAGGCTACCATCAGAGGAGTACCTTAACTTATATGAATGCCCATACAAACTTATAATTTCAGGTTTCAGGAATTGAAACCTCTTATATAAAAAAACTCATACTAATTTATATGATAAGGGTTTGCAGTATGAATGTCCTAATAAATATATATAAGATATAATATGTTATGCATGCACTGTTTCATACATTGCCACTCACTCACTCAACTTTGTGGTCATAAACCTTTAGTTCCTACTTTTCGGAGTTATCTGAACTCTCTAGTACTACCGTTGTGGCTACGATAGTAGTGGAGCGAGAGTCTCCACTCCTAGGTGTGTGTGCACAATAGCATGCTTAGACCTCCCATACGCCTTTGTACATATCCTAGGTGTACTCTAGAGTCTCGCGTACTAATTGATGGCTATCCCAACAGTATTTTTATCGAGTGTGTGTTTTCAGGGATCGTCCTCAAGACCGCAGTGTAAAACAACTCACTATTCCCTCAAACCCTCAAAAAGTTGCTAGATTCACTGTATTGTCATCGGTGTCACGACTAGCCTAGTATAGCATGACTTGTCACTAATATGTTCTATGCACATGCAAGTTATTTAAAACCCGAGCCTCCATCACGCAGGAACAACCTGTCATATTGTTAACCTCCCGAGCCTCTAGCTCATAGGACTTACCCATCCTGATATACAACTCGCGAGCCTCCAAATCCCCGGACTATCTTATCTTGATATACATATCCCGAGCCTCCAACTCACAGGACTAACCTATCCTGTATCCCTCCAACGACCCTACACGGGTGAGATTTCCACATTGTTCCCTTAACCTATTAGACTACTCTTATATAATTATTGTTATACATAATGACTTAGGGTTAATCTTGGGCTTCCCGAGGTCAACCCGGTGAAGGGCTCGCATTGGTACTAGGAAATACGATGGGCTGAATCCAAAATCTCCATTTCAAGGAAACTTAATCTTATTAATGTCTACGCATTATTAAAACCCCACCTTCGTTGTTTCTTAATGATTTAAGGAACTTTTTAGGAGAATGACGATCTTTCTTCGGACCCCGATCTTGTTATTCTTTTGGTGACTTGCACACCACACTTGATACTAAGTATTGACATAATTCAGGATTCTGAACAGGGTTTCAATCTACCAAACATATCTCTAATTGTTATATTCCATAAACCTAAATGTCCTACCCAGCCCACCCTTATGCATCAATTGCATAGACGGTGCGAACTCGAAAACCCTTAAGTGTTGTGCAAACTTACTTATTATTCTTCATAAAACAAAAACACTATTAATGATGAACAAGACCATATTCATGATTTTAAGTGGTTGGGTAACATTTACATACATTTTGAATGACCTAACACTATATGTAACTTTTTACTAAATGAAGCCCAAGATCTATCCTTAACCCACATGAGGTGAATTCATATTCCTTGGGCCAAAGGTCTCTAGATTTTTATCATGGGTTAATCATATGATTATTAGTGATAAGTCAGAATTTCATATATTTTCTAATTATTTTGGACCATAATTAAAATAATATAATTTAGTGACCTAAGTCACTCTAACACCCCTAATTTTTCGAAGTTTGGTTAATTCTTTTAATTGGCATATTTATGATGTCAGGGCATTACGTTAACGCATGTTTGGCATGTGGCATTGTTAGCTCATGACTTTTGTCTTAGGTTTTTTGGATGTGGTTGGGCTTAGCCAGTTTGCAAGATTCCCTAGCGAGTCGGGTCTGTTTTGGTGACTCGATGGAGCCTCTTTGGGAATGCTTGTGTTCTGGCTTCGAGAGGTGTTTACCTATGTTTGGTTCATCGGATCTTAATTTTGACTGCGCCATTGGGTTCGTAGCGTCGGAATTTAGCAATGGTGTGATTTTCGTAGAAATCCGTGTTGGCGTGAATTTTGGGTCGTTTGGACCTTTATGTAATAATAAACTATTATTTTAATACTTATAATTCTAAGTATAAATAGCCTTGTGAATAGACAACCCTATTCATCATCTTCCCTTTGAAACCATCTCCTTTTGTGAAAGAGATATAGAGGCTATCTTTAAAGAGCCTTAAGCTACAGATTTTTTGAGCTCCGGTGCGCGAAATCATCGCCGGAGAGTAGATCCGGAAAGCTCTCATGTAGATCTACGTTTTTATGGTATGTTTTTCCCGTTTCGTGGATTTTTAGAGGTTTAGGTTGAATTTTTGACCTTTCTTCCTCTCAAAAAGTTTCAGGTTTTACTGCTTATGAGTTTCTCCGGCCAGATCCGTGAGGAGGACTGCTGGTGTTGCCAAAGTTTGGCAAGGTTTGAGGCAAGTGGTGGTTTTCCCATTGTTTTTATTTGTTTCTTGATTGTCTTGATTTCCCTTCCTGTACTGATATTGGAATAAGAGTAGGGATTTTTTACTCCTAGTCAAACAATCTTTTTGTAGATTTTGGATTTTTTCTATTTCTTTCTTTCTCTTGTTGGATCCTCTCTAGTACAGAAATTCTTTTTAGGGTAGAGAGTGGCCATCAGTTGGGCTGTAAAGGCTTTTCTGGCCAGGTTTAACCTAGCCGACCTGTAGCAGAAATTAGGTTTAGCTTGGACACTTAGGTTAAGCCAAAAGTGCCTCTTAGGTCTGATTAAGCTAATTCCGGAATTAAGACAGTCATTTAGGATAAATTCGTCCAACATAGTCTATTTCGTCAAATGGAATTCATCGAGTAGGAGAATTTCGTCGAATGGACAAACTTTCATCAAACGCAAATTTCATCGAACTGGCCAACTCGTTAAGCTTAGCTTGGACTGTAGGAGAATTTCGTCGAACCAGACAAACTTTTGTCGAACGAACATTTCGTCGAACTAGATAATTCGTCGAGCATAGCTTGGACTGTAGGAGAATTTCGTCAAATGGGCCAAACTTTTGTCGAACGCAAATTTCGTCGAACTAGCCAATTCATCGAGCTTTGCTTGGACTGTAGGACAATTTCATCGAACGGGCCAAACTTTTATCAAATGGGCCAAACTTTTGTCAAACACTGATTCATCAAGCTGAACCTTAAAGTTAAATTACTTCGTCGGACAGATTAGGAGTTGAGTGCAACCCTAGCATAGGTTCAGTTTTTATCCCAAGTCCAGAAGCATTGAGTGCGTTGGGTGCACTCACCGCGGCATTGAGATGATAGCTTTTTGTGTTGAATGTGTTAGCTTGTTTAGTCTTGGCGTTGAGTGGCGCTGAGAGCTTAGCCCTTCGGCGTTGAGTGCCTGTGAGACTATGTAAAAAATCGTTAAGTGAGCTGACTTCACTCAATGCTGCGTTGAGTGGCTTGAAGACACTCAACTCCCTCGCTTATTTTCCCATTAAAGTCTGAAAGCGTTGAGTGAATGGTGTTCACTCAATACAGCGTTGAGTGAAGCTTCGCCATGTTAGAATTCTGAGGATGGCATCGAGTGCGCTGACTGTACCTGACGCGGTCTCGAGTGTACTCCACGCTTTTCCATAGACTTGTGTTGTTTCACCATAATGATGTGTATCCCTAAAGGCTTTGTTTTGCCAAGTTAGAATTGTCGGGTTTCTGCTTAATTCTTAAAGTTTGGGTTTTATGGATATTTGGTTTATGGGGTTTGGTTTGTTTGGTTTAGTTTCGTGAATCAATACACCCGGGCATATTTGGGTCTTATTTTTTGGCTATTAGGCTGTGTTGGACCAGATGGCAACCACCGTAGTCCCGTTTTTGAGACATTTCGGTCTGTTAGTTTGGTTTTGACCGGTTGGTCCCGACTCATGTCCGGTTGCGTTACGGTGTTAATGATTCACGTATTTTTTAAGCCTTTGTCTCGTTTTTGTTTCTATGGATTAAACTTATGCTTTTTCTGTCTATTCTCACAGATTTCCTTGGAGTATGACTCCATTCGCACTTGGTGTAAGTTACATTACCTTTAAACTTTATAAGTTAACTCTTTCATTCTTAAATTCCAGTTAGTTTGCTGTGTTTTTGAAAGTTATTCATGTTTGGATTAGAAATCTTACTACTCCATTATTTACCGACAGTTTTTGCTTCCACTTGTATTTTCTTTTCATGGTGTTCTTCTTTTAAATTACTCAGGTTTAGGACAGTAGCCGGTTGAGCGGCTAGGTTGGGTGTTTGCTAGTGGACTGCAGTATTACAGAAGTTTTCATCTCCCTGGATAGATGGTTTTTGGTTGTTTTGTTAGTACAGACATACATACTCTCACTTGGTTCGTGTTAGTTTGTTGACGCCCACTAGTGGTTTTATTTTGAATGCTGAATACTTTGCTAAGCTGCTAGTTGTACCTTTTGTAGTTGTTTTTACTTGCTCTCTGGGAATAATTTATGCTAGGTTGCATGTTAGGTATTTTCACTTATAAAAGCATTATTACTAGTACTTCATACATCTCATATTTCTAAAACTAAAATACTATTTTCTAGCTAACGTAAAGACTATTTCCATACTCATAATAAATTTAGATTCTTGCAGCCATGAGTTGTCCTTTTGGGATATTTATACTTATATAGGGTGTTAATCAACATAATCAAAGTATTTTCCGCAGCGTATAACTATATTTATACTCGTGGACTAGTTGATCCACTGTGCCGAGGGATATGACAATCTAAATTTAAACTGGTTTTTACTTAATAACTTATGGATTTCATATAAACTATATAGTTTGGAGTCTTGCCTGAGCACCTACAATTATCTCCTGCACAGCGTTGCATCACGGCGTGTATTTTCTTTTACTCTGATATAACTTAAACGTTGAGAAAATGCGGGTTGTGACAACCACATTGAACATAAACTACTATAACCAGGGGTCCCTAAGATCTAATTAATTTATCTGATTTCATCATGGTTAAAAAGATAAGTATACCAAACAATCTAATTCTCCTAAATGATTTGACCCCATTTTTCTATTTATGACTAAAATCCAAAAATTACCCCTTTACAAATGAAGCACTAAACATAATAAACTAAAAATTTATGGAAATATCCAAGTCATTAACATTATCACGATAATGCTGGAAAAAAAATCACAGTTATATCTAGTGGTTTGACCTAGGATATCCAAAATTCAAAATATCTATAAAAATGTCATTAATAATACAAGTATTATAAAAAATCCTCCAAATATTCTAATAAGCTTTATAAGTGTTCAAAATACTGATATAAGGGTCTAAATAAATTCTCATAATTTTCTAAGTAAAATTATTTATTCTTTTAATCAAAATCACATATAGGCATAATTGGAATTATACTATTTTCACAAGAAATAATTCTCAAAAACTCTCACAAATTTTTCCAGAAAAACAAAAAGACTTTGTAGGGCTTGTGTCAATAAATTAGAATTTTCCATGATTAATTACCCTAGTTTTCTTATAAGGCGCATAAGTGTGCTAGTTTTGAAATATATCTAAACTATTAGATTTTTTATTCCAAAAATCCTAATTTTCCATGAAAGGAGTATTCCACCTCCATAAACCTATGACAAAAATTTCATGGACATGCATTGGGTCAAATGGGCTTAATTCCTATTTTGCCCCTTTTTAATATTGGCACACCATATTCAATTATACCTTCACCTTGAATGTTGGATCCTCTAACATGCAGAGGTCCAAATAACTCTAAATTTTTACAAAGGTATTGAAATAACTTATGGTCATTCCACCCATATTTGGGGGCATTTGGAGTGGAAAATATCCGTAAATTCACTTTATTTAATAAATCAATTATTTACTAAAACTACTAAACAATGTCCTCAAAAAATTCTGATTTTTGGGCATAGTATAAGTAAAGTATACAAGCATACATGACCCAAATTACACTTCATATAGAATTATAGTTTAGCATAGGCACTCCTTTTAATTTCTGCCCTATTTAGGAGCAGCCCTAGGAGAATGGCCCTTCAAAAAGTCAAAACACTCCAAATGGATTTTTTAAGGTGTCCAATTAAAGTTAAGACACAGGGCTATATTTTTTATGTTTACAACTATTTTTGTATTTTCCTCTAAGATGCCTATAATTAACATGCAATGTACTGAAATTAATGTGGCAGATATGAAATAATACCATAGTTTATAATACAATAAAATGGACGGCATCGGCTCATCTTCCCCAATGAGCCGATGTTCATGATTTCCCTAACCTGGGCCGCCTTGATATGACTTTTACCGGCCATCCAGCCACCTGCCCGGCCGGCCACCACCACCACCGTTGAGGTGAGGGCATGCGTTAGGCGGTGACTTGGCCTCCAGAGGCAGCGGTTTCTGGCGAACCCAATCTCCATTAAAACACGATTTTTGTTTAAATGCGCTCATGGAATCGGGCTCAATTGAGCCTGATGTCTCTCGTAATTTATCTAGAAAGCTATCACAATGGGAGGGGAGGAGAAACGGACCGTGATTGGGGCCCAACGGCGGCGGTGGCAGTTAGCCATGGAACTTCTCCTCTCCGGCAAGCTTGCTCGATTCCCTGATTCTCCACCAAAACTATTGATCTAGATCTCAATTTCAACTCCATTGGACCTTGTGAAGCTAATTGCATGGTTGAAATTAGGTGGGGAAGGCTGTATATTGAGATGCCATTAAGGTGATTTCGGCCACCACTTTGGATGCTCCTCCTTGGCTCCAAGTTGCACCCCCACTGCTGGAATTTTTCTGGGAATTCATTTATGAGATCAGAAATGAGCTTGGGAAGAGAGGAGGATGGCCACATGGCCTTCATCCCTCATTTCCTACTTTTCTCTCACCTCCACTTGGTAAAATTCCTAAATTACCATCATGCATGCTACTGGCGTTCAAAAATAGAGGGTCTGGCCCGTAATTGAGCCCTTGGGCTGTTAATGGGTCATGGTTCATGGGCTTAGGCTATTGGAAATGGTATTATCTTCTTATTTCCTCCTTTAGGCCTTATGTTGACCAAGTTTTACTTTAGGGTTGACTAGGTCAATTCGATGAGTAGGTGGCCCCACATCATGGTCATGAGTCCTATGACACCACACAACCTTAGTTGGAACATGGTGATGCCCTACTTGGACTAATTGGGCCTATATTTGTGGTTTTGACCAAATTAGGGAAAGAGTTGACTTTACGAATGACTTGGTCAAATTGGTGAGTGGGCTGGCCCCACTTGATGGTCATGAGTCCTATGACACCAACCAACCTTGGTTGGGCCATGGTGATGCCCCACTTGGGCGAATTCGGCCTATGTGTGTGGTTTTGGCCAAATTAGGGCTAAAATTGACTATGGTCAAACTGGGTCAATGGGTGACCATGTGATGGGGCTTTATTGTCCAATGCACTCCAATTATGGTTTGGAGTTTACTGGTGGGTTCAAATCGACCATGTGATGTCTAATTGAGCCACTTAGGGTTGAGTTGGCTCTTATTGACCTTAAGGGCAGTTTGGTAAAATTGGTCAAATTGGTCACCTATGATAGGGATTTTAGGTCACTTCAGTTTCCTTTAGGGTTAGGGACATGATGTTGAGGTCATTTTGTTCATGTGGTTTCAATCTGGGCTAGATTGACTTAAGTTGACTTGAACCCTATAGTGGGCCCTATGTGAGTCCACCCTAACTCCTTGGACCGTAAGCTCAATACCTAGCCTAATCCCTCTTACTCACCAGATGTCCTACCGTAATCTAAGTTAAGGGGTCTAAAATAAATGGGATGGTACAAATCCCAATTAACAAAAAAAAAATTAATCCCCAAATATCAAGTTTGGGTCTACGGTGTTCTATGCATAAGAAGTTAAGAAACTTTTCAAACATCATTAAAATATACATGTGGTGAAGAGTCCCGGGTATGGTTCCGGCATAAGGTCCATCAGCTCCTAGGTATGCTCCTCCCATCCATGGTTAGACAACAACACCTTGATTAGGTGAACCTTCTTCTTCCGCAGGACTCGAACTGTTGTATCGTTAATCCGGAATGGCTCCAAATGAATTGACCGATCAGATGCTACTGCGCCTGCTTTAACTGTAATGTACTGCTTTGACCAAATTAAGGCTCTCTGAATCCAGGAGACACAGAAGAAATCATGCAGGTTCTCTAATTCTAGCGGGATCTCCAGGCGGTAAACCAAAGGACCGATCCGCTCTAGGATCATGTAAGGCCCATTAACCGAGGGCTGAGTTCTTTGTGCCCTCGCACCCAAGAAACCCTTTATACTAGACGTATTCTCAAAAGTCTCTGTCCCCCACCTGGAACTCTATCTTTTGATGCCTCGCATCAAAATACTTGGCATGTCGACTCTGAGCCTCTAGCATCCTGTCCCTTGCCAGCCATATGCGGGTGTCTATATCCTCAATATAATCTGATCTTAGTGCCCGTAGATCCTCATCCTAGACCCAAGATATCAGCGTCCAACACTTCCAACCATATGGGTCTCGTGGTTGTTGTTATAAGAAAACTCTATCAGAGGTAACAGTCCCCTTCCAAGTGTATTTTTGTTATACTTCGGGATATTCACAATAAAACTTATGTGGACATATTTCTAATTCTACTGACATATTAACATTAAAATAAACCTTAATCACGCAATGGATTTGGAGTCCAGTACGACCTATGCTCACAAAAAATATCATACTCAATAGACCAACACTTTTATGTATAATAATTAACCAACTTCCAAGATTATGATGTGATAAAAAGATCATCATTTTGTATCTTCCAAATTCATGACTTATTAATATTACATAATTAATAGCGTGTTCACCTTTCAAGCGTACATAAAGCAATCATTATTGATTGATGTTTAAACAAATTACTCCAAATCCCTTTTCTCATGGTGCATGATTTATAAGATATAACCATATATGTATTGCCCGTGATTTTCCGGTAATTATTTAATTCTCTTATTTACCTCATAATGACATAAGTAGGGCTGAGCATATTATTCGAAACTCGAAAGTAGCTCGAAAATCGTTCGAAAATTGAGTCGAATCAGAATTGGTTAAATTTCATTCGACTCAATTTGACTCGAATCTGATTTCGAGTCGATTTCGAACCAGCCCTGAATCGCTCGAAATATTATTTGAATCAACTCGAATTAATAAAAAAATTTATGTATTTATTAATATATTCTTATTTTAAGATTAAAAAAAACAAAATTTAAACTTAAATAAAAAGAATGAAGGCTTTAAATGTTTTATTTGCTAAATTTAATGATTGCCCAATTTAATTTTGTAGCAAACTATGAATAAAACGAAAAATTGCTCAATTTCGAGCCGATTTGATTCGATTTCGAGTCAACACGAATCGATTTCGAGCCGACTCGATTCAATTTCGAGCTGACTCGAAATCGAGTCATTTCGAGTCGAGCCGACTCGACTCGAAATCAATTCCGATTTCAAGTCGATTTCAAGCCGATTTCGATTCGAAAATTTTGATTTTGAGCCGAGCTAAAATCACTATAACGTGGAGTTGACGGCACATCGCATTTAGTGCGTTTTCTTATCTATCCGGTCGAGTCGGCCAGATTCGTGAATCTATGTCAAAAATGGAAAATTTTATGTTGGGAAATTAAATTAATTAATTTTTGACATGCTCGTCAAGTTTTGTCGCGATCTGAGCGATATTCGAGACTCGGCGAATTTTTGAAGTTTTTAAGATTTATGATCACCATAGACTTTGAAAATTAATATCTCGAGAACGGTATGTCAAATTTTTTTTCCGTCTTCTCCTTTGGTTTCGTAGCATCAGTGTTCGCCTTCGGTGCGAATTTCGTTTAATTCAGCGCGCGATTGGGCCTCTGTTTTGATCTCGTATTTCCTTGTTAAAATATATAAAAATATGATTATTTACATATTAAAGTACTATTCAAAAATGAAAAGTACTATTCATTCCTATAGTTTGATCAAAAGGGTAAATTTGCAAAAAAAATTATTATTCAAGCAAATTCTTCTTGAGTGATCAGTATTCCTCTCGAGTGATCAGTTATTTCTTCTCGAGTGATCAGTTAATTCTTCTCGAGTGATCATTTATTCCTCTCGAGTGATCAGTTATTCCTCTCAAATGATCAGTTTTTCCTCTCGAGTGATCTGGGTTTTTCTCGAGTGGTCTGCAACCTAGCTCTCGAGTGAATTCTTTACCTCTGAAGTACTACATACCTACCTCTCGAGTGCTACTTCCTTGTTCTCAAGTACTAAATTTTAGTACTCGAGTAGCCTTTTTTCTACTTCTCGAGTACTCCTACCTTGTTATCGAGTGGTCTGCAGCCCTTCTCGAGTAGTCCGTTATAGTTTGTGTTCGGGTGCCTTTTTGAGGGTCTAAACAGTGTCGTATAAAAAAATTGTTAACATGAAATTTGTTCAACTTGACAAAATCTACAACTTTTATGTTGGACACTTTTCGATTTGAATCCATCCTAAACCTCTATTTTCATTTTTCGCGCACCCGCTCGTAGATAGTCCGTTTTAGACAAGAAATTATATATATAATATATATATATATATATATATATATATACTCTGATACTTAAGGTTAAATAGATCTTCATCTTCTTCCTCGCGTCTTGACCGAACCAGAGAGCGTGAGTGACGGCGGAGTTCTACGTTCGTGAAACTTCGGATCGCCGCTGTAGGAGCTGTGGTGCTCGAAATCGCAAACCGAGCATATATCCAGAAAGCTCTCACCGAGATCTTAACGAACTTGGTATGTATTTCTCATTTCATGGAAGTTTTTTCCTTAGGGTATTCGGCCCTAACCTCTCTTTTGGCCAAATCCTTGTAGATTCCGCTTCCCTGAGCCTTCTTTTGGCTA
This sequence comes from Platanthera zijinensis, assembly GCA_039513925.1. NCBI lineage: Eukaryota > Viridiplantae > Streptophyta > Magnoliopsida > Asparagales > Orchidaceae > Platanthera > Platanthera zijinensis. The sequence goes on from CM077078.1 coordinate 219,628,235, forward strand.
GATCTGTGACGTGCAGTAAATTAGATGACCGATTGGAGTAGAAATCGAGGAAAGTGGTGTTCTTGACCTCCCTCTTGCTCTTTTCTTCCAAAATTTTAGTCATATTTTGTGGGTTTGACATGTTTAAATTTCCTAGAACTTTGTTTAGATTTTCTAATTTATTTTTCTTGGATTATGGCGTGTGTTTCACCTAAAACCATTACTCCCAATTTTATCCCCTAAGGTGGGTAAACAAAAGTAGTGGTAGTGTCTCTTTAACCATCGAGTCAATTTGATTATTGTGATACCTTGTGCGTCAGGTTGTTTTGATCGCGCTGCACCTTGCTCAACCCTTGTAGTGTCCTTATACTGTCCAAGTCGTCTACTGACCGTTAGTCTATAATGAATAAAAGAAACTATGAGCGTATAATAATGTAACTAAAGAAAACTCTGATGGTCTTTGCGCATTGGTGTTTCTCCATCAGCACAGTGCCTTATGGTGGAGTCTGTGCGTGTGGTGGACCTTCATCCCCAACACATTACCTTAGCTTGGTCTTTGCGCGTTGGGGTTTATCCCTCGGCATGGTGCTTGTTGGCGGGGTTTGTGCGCATTGTGGACCCTTCTACCAAGCACAGTACTCTTTATTGTTTAGCTGATTAGTCTCTTTTTTTTATGAATAACATTAGTATTAACGAAAGATGAAAGTATGAACAACTGATGTTTGATACTCTGTTCTGTCCAATTGATGTGATTAGCCATTCTTGCCTTGCTAGATTTACTATTTTCTCCCTTTTACTCCACTGCTGACCTTTTGTTGCATTCATGTTTTAGATTTCGTTCAGTTTGAGGTTTGTTTGGTTTGCCCTTACTTTGGCACCACTTGTAGCTTGTTTCTGAGGCGTTCTTCTTTTGAATGCCCCGGTTCCATAGCAGTAGCAGGTATAACTGATAGAGTTGTGCTTCTGGTGATGTGAGTTATTGCGGCCATTTGTTTCTTCCTCCGAGCATTGAGGTAGTTGTTTTTTAGACATGACTGTTTCTCTATGGGTTCGTGTCAGTTGCTGACGCCCATAGTCTTGGACTTCTTATGACAGTTTACTTGTTACTTTATTGGTGATACTTATGGTTTGTTTATAATTGCTCTCTGGGATGGATTTATGTTAGGATGCATGTAGTTACTTTAAGTATAAAAAACTTCATTATGGAATATTGACATGGCATAACTTTTAACTACAAAACTTACTACTTTTCAGCACTATAAAAGTTTTTTTATTTATATTAAATGTAGAAGTCACATCATCATTATGATATGCTAGGCTTTCATTCTCATATAGGATAACCAATGAATAAAACTAAGTATTTTCTACCGCATAAACTTATATATTTTCTCACATATGGACTAGTGATCTACCCGACCGAGGGACACGGTCAATAACTCAAATAACTTATATGTATTTTTAAACTTAATTTCATAAGTCTTTTACATAAAGTAAATGTGAGGACGAGTCGCCTGAGCGTCTGCAGTTGTCCCGTGCTTGGTGTGGCATCACGGCGCATATTTTCTCTTACTCTGATGTATTATTTAATACGGAGAAAATGCGGGTTGTGACAGTTGGTATCATAGGGAGGTTTTGCAAGAGAGTTGGTTAGTTTGGTAAGCCAGTCGAACAACTTTCCCTTATGAAAAACTCTAATCGTATCATTACGTTGCATACACACACCGATATGTCATCAGTAGATCTTGATGGAAGCATGAAAACTACACTCATAACATGACAAGAAGTATACGGGTCATATTATATAGTATGGGATGCATAATTTGTGTTTGTATATAGATCCACCATAGGTGGCAACACGTGACGGTTATGTAGTATGGGAAGCATAACCATCATCACATGGCTGCCCATTAGCACGTTTTGCTTTTTCATTACATATAATTTTATGTAGTATGGGATGCACAACATTGTATGTGTACGCCGCTCATAACATGTACTAAGAAATTTTTAGAATGCATACCATTACATACGTAACATATCATCGCATAAGATCACGTGCCAAGTAAAAGATCTGCAGGATGATATATGTATACCCTTGATTTGAAATGAAATTTAAACAATCATGCATACATATTATAGTCATAAGTTAGAAGCATAGCATCATTTCATGATTTTCCCAGAGCAAGGTAACGGAAAGAGCAAATATCTCTTCGTTCCCGATCTGATTTGAGTCTGTTTTTTTCTGATCTGAACTAGGTTAGGATATTCGAGTTTACAAGCTCAGGTATCTTAAGCTAGGTCCTTGAGAAGTCATTTGTTCGTATCGGTAGAATATGACCCCGAAACAATTATGCTAAGGGAATATCTTCCTATTATGTGACGTCTTAGGCAAGGTTTTGACTAGATATTCGTTTGTCCTGTAGAAAATGTTGTTTAAACACGTTACGACAAGGTCGACTCCTCAATTGGAGGGTGAGTCTCTGGTGCCCAGAGTGAAGCAGTGATTGAAGGGCTACGACAAAGTAATGAAGCCCTAACAAGACAGATGATGGACATACAATAACAGATATAATCGTTGTAGGATGTCATCACTAGGCAGCAGGCTAGAGCACAGGAACCTATCGTGGGTCAAACCATTCCTACTCCTCCGGCTGCTCTAGTTTCCCCACTCGCACTACCGCCTGAGATGAATTTCATTTCTCACTTCCAGCGACTAGGACCTCCTTCATATGATAGTAGAGAGACTTTATGGCATTGGATGACTAGATCATCGCCATTGAAGAAATGTTTTCTTATTTTGGCATTTTCGCCAAACGGAAGGTGATGATTGCGGCGTACCAGCTCAAAGGACTTGTGAAGAGTCAGTGGATCAGAGAAAAAGAGAATCTTTTTGATGGGTGCTTGTTGGAATCATTTAATAGTATGTTACAGAAGAAGTTTTTGCCATCGGTTGAGCAAGACCGTCTAATGAACAACTTTTTACACTTAAAGCCGAGGCAACTCAATATTAGTTAGTACGAGATCAAGTTTAACAAGCTCATTCATTTCGCCCCAGATCTGGTAGCATCCTAAGAAGGCAGAGTAAAGAGTTTCCTGGGTGGTCTGAGGTATGATATCCAGCAATTGGCTAGCGTATACAAGTTTGAGACCTTTGTAGAAGTAGTCGAAGCTTCCTTGAAGGTTGAGGCAATAGAAAATGCGAAGAATCAGTGATTGCATACGAGAAGGACAAGAGGAAATCTGATGATGGAGGAAGTGCTAGGGCTTCTTGCCCTACAGCGAAGAAGGATAGAAGGGAAGCGTGTAGCTTGTGTAGTAAGAGAGGACATCCTTTTGAGAAGTGGTTTAAGAGACTAGATGCGCAAAAGTTGTCTCAGGTACACGCGATCCAGGATGCACCAAAGGGAGGCCTTGTCTGTACTTATTGCACGAGGAGTGGACACGATGTGTCCCATTTTTGCAAGAAGGCTTGAGCTGGTTTTCTCTGCAGCCACAAAGGGCACATAAAGGCTAATTGCCGGTAGAAGGAGTATAGTATGTTGTTTATGTGATGCCTCGCGAGTTGGACTCGGTTGTGTGTTGATGCTGGACAACAAAGTGATTGCATATGGGTATAGACAACTGAAGGTCCATGAAAAGAATTATCCTACGCACGACTTGGAATTTGCTGCCTTCAATTATGCCTTGAATTTGTGGAGACATCTTTTGTATTTAGTGTCATGCAAAATCCATACGAACCACAAAAGTGTGAAATATGTCTTCACTAAGAAGGAGTTGAATTTACATCAGTGTAGATGGTTAGAATATGTTACGGACTACAAAGTTGACATCCTTTATCATCCCGGCATGGTTAATGTAGTGGCGGATGCCGTGAGCAGAAAGCCCGCACATATCTTTAACCTCTCAGCGCAATCCCTTATAGAGGAGTTTTTGCTCATGTACATAACCATAAGTACTAGTGCTTCGCTGAGTAGCTTAGAGGTGGAAGAGCCTTCGGGGATTACTCTCACTAGGCTACATTAGAAAGAAGATCCCAATTTGTAGCACATCCGCAGTAGGACTGAGAAAGGGGAATTACTTGAATTTTCATTTGACGATGTTGGTACCCTAAAGTACCGCAACAGCTACTGTATTCCCGCTATTGGGTACATCCAAGCAGGAATATGAAGTGAAGTGCATGGTCCAAGTGTTTCTTATCATCCTGGTTCCACGAAAATATATAGAGATTAGAAGCAGATTGTTTGGTGGTCAGATATGAAGAATGACATCGCAAGATTTGTATCTGAATGGTATACCTGCCAGCGTGTCAAAGCTGATCATAGAAGGCCGGGTGGTAAGTTAATTCCTTTAGACATACCAAGTTAGAAATGGGAGAGTTTATTCATGGATTTCATAACCAGTTTGTCGAGATCTCCACGAGGGCATGATGCAGTGTGGGTTATCATGGATAGACTAACCAAGTGTGCCAACTTTGTGCAATTAAAAATTGATTATTCTATAGAAAAAATAGCATATCTTTATCTGGACGAAGTTATCAAGTTGCATGGTGTGCCTACGAGTATCATGTTAGATAGAGATTTCAAGTTCATGTCTCGTTTCTGGCAGAGCTTGCAAGGAGCTCTAGGTACTTACCTTACGTATTCTACTACCTATCATCCCCAGACAAATGGTCAGATAGAGAGAGTGAATCGTATCTTAGGTGATATGATTAGATGCTATATTCTGGACCATGGTGGAGCTTGGGGATAACGCCTTAGACTTATGGAGTTCGCGTACAATAATAACTAACAGGAGAGTTTGCAGATGGTGCCCTTTGAAGCTTTATATGGGAGGCATTGTCGAACACCCCTATTTTGGGCAGAAGTTGGTGAAAAACCCTTGCTTGGTCCGGAAGCGCGGGAGAATATCAGCATTTCAGTGACGCACATTCATGAAAAGCTGAGGTTATCTCAGGAGCGATATATAAAGTATGCAAATCAGCACATTGTTGATCTAGAATTTGCACTTGGGGACATGGTGTTCCAGAAGGTATCTCCGATGCCAGGTGTTAAGATATTTGGAAGGAACCATAAGCTAGATCCCAGGTATGTTCGACCTTTTCAGATTCTGGAGTGCATGAGAGTTTCTGCCTATAGATTGGAATTGCATGACTCTTTCAATGGTTTTTAAGACATGTTCCACGTAAGCCAGTTGAGAATGTTTGTCCATAGTGATCAGCATTTCCTGGACTCAGTACCCCAGTTGCAGCCTAATCTCTCATATGTCGAAGAGCATATCCGTTTTCTGGATACGCAAGATCGTGTGCTAGGAAAGAAGACAATTCTGAAGGTTTAGGTTCTCTTGCGCAATCAGGATGCCAGAAGTGCAACTTGGGAATTGGAGTCCGCAATGAGAGAATCTTATCCTTAGCTGTTCTCCTTGTCTTACCCGGTTAGTATTCTTGTTTAATGAATCCTTGTGTCGTGTCTCTCCCTCTGCCCTCTTGTTTCGTTTTGTGTTCCAAGTTTCGGGATGAAACTTCCTTTTTGGAGGGGTGACTGTAACGCCCCTGATTTTCCAGCAATTATTTAATCCCTTGTTGACGTCATAATGACGTAAGGGGCGTTACGTTAACGTGGAGTTGACGGCGCGTCACCTTTAGTGCTTTTTCGTGTCTTTCTGGTCGAGTCGGCCAGATTCGTGAATTCTTGTTGAAAATGGAAAATTTTATGTTGGGAAATTAAATTAATTAATTTTTGACATGCACATCAAGTTTCATTACGATCCGAGCGATATTCGAGACTCGGCGAATTTTTGAAGTTTCTAAGATTTATGATCGCCGTAGACTTTGAAAATTAATATCTCGAGAATGGCATGTCAGATTTTGGTTCCGTCTTCGTCATTGGTTTCATAGCATCAGTGTTCTCCCGCGGTGCGAATTTCGTTTAATTCGGCGCGTGTTTGGGCCTCCGTTTTGATCTCGTATTTCCTTGTTCAAAAATATAAAAATATGAATATTTTAATATTAAATTACTATTCAGAAATGAAAAGTACTATTCATTCCTATAGTTTGATCAAAAGAGTAAATTTGCAAAAGAAATTGTTATTCATGCAAATTCTTCCCGAGTGATCAGTATTCCTCTCGAGTGATCAGTTAATTATTCTCGAGTGATCAGTTAATTCTTCTCGAGTGATCAGTTATTCCTCTCGAGTGATCAGTTATTCCTCTCGAGTGATCAGTTTTTCCTCTCTAGTGATGTGGGTTCTTCTCGAGTGGTCTGCACCCTAGATTTCGAGTGAATTCTTTACCTCTCGAGTACTGAATACCTACCTCTCAAGTACTACTTCCTTGTTCTCAAGTACTAAATTTTAGTACTCGACTAGCTTGTTTTCTACTTCTCGAGTACTCCTAACTTGTTCCGAGTAGTCTGCAGCCCTTCTTAAGTAGTCCGTTCCAATTTGCGTTCAGACTCCTTTTTGAGGGTATAAATAATATAGTATAAAAAAATAGTTAACATGAAATTTGTTCTTCTCGATGAAATCTACAACATTCACGTTGGACAATTTTCGATTTGAAGCCATCCAAAACCTCTATTTTTGTTTTCTGCGCTCCCGCTCATAGATAGACCGTTTTAGACAAGAAATTTTATATATAAATATATTCTTATACTTAAGGTTAAATAGATCTTCATCTTCTTCCCCGCGTCTTGACCGAACCAGAGAGCGTAAGTGACGACGGAGTTCTATGTTCGTGAAACATTGGATTATCGTTGTTGGTGCTACGGTGTTCGGAGTCGCAAACCGAGCATAGATCCAGAAATCTCTTGCCGAGATCTTCACGATCGTGGTAAGTATTTCTCGTTTCGTTGAAATTGTTCGTTAGGGTTTTCGGCCCTAACCTCTCTTTTGGCCATATCCTTGTAGATTCCGCTTCCCCGAGCCTTCTTTTGCCTAGATCCGTGACGTGCAGTAAATTAGAAGACCGATTGGAGTAGAAATCGAGACAAGTGGTGGTCTTGACCTCCCTCTTGCTCTTTTCTTCCCAATTTTTAGTCATATTTTGTGGGTTTGACAAGTTTAAATTTTCTAGAAACTTTTTTTAAATTTCTAATTTATTTTTCTTGGATTATGGCATGTGTTTCACTTAAAACCATTACTCTAAATTTTATCCCCTAAGATGGGTAAACAAATATAGTGGTCGTGTCTCTTTAACCATCGAGACAATTTTATTATTGTGACACCTTGTCCGTCCCGTTGTTTTGATCGCGCCGTACCTTCCTCAGCCCTTACTGTGTCCTTATATAGTCCAAGTCATCTATTGACCATTAGTCTATGATGAATAAAAGAAACTATCCGCGTATAACTATGTAACTAAATAAAACTTTGATGGTTTGTGTGCGTTGGGGTTTCTCCCTCGGCACAAAGCCTTAAGGTGGAGCCTGTGCGCATGGTTGACCTTCATACCCAACATATTACCTTAGCTTTATCTATGCGCGTATGGGTTTCTCCCTCGGCATGGTGCCTATTGACGGGGTTTGTGTGCGATGTGGACCCTTCTCCCCGGCACAGTACTCTTTATTATTTAGCTGATCAGTCTTTTTTTTTTATGAATAACATGAATATTAACGAAATATGAAAGTATGAACTTCTAATGTTTGATACTCTGTTCAATTCAGTTGATATGATTAGCCAATCTTGCTTGGCAAGATTTACTATTTGCTCACTTTTAGACTATTGCTGACATTTTGTTTCAATCGTGTTTTAGATTTCGTTCAGTTTGAGGTTTCTTTGGTCTGCCCTTACTTTTACACCACCTGTAGCTTGCTTCTGAGGCGTTCTTCTTTTGAATGCCCCAGGTCCAGCTGATAGAGTTGTGTTTCTTGTGCTGCGAGTTGTTGCAGCCATTAGTTTCCACCTCCGAGCGTTGAGGTAGTTGTTTTGTTAGACATGATTGTTTTTCTATGGGTTTGTGTAAGTTGTTGACGCCCGTAGTCTTGGACTTCTTATGATAGTTTACTTGATACTTTACTGCTGATACTTATTGTTTGTTTATACTTGCTCTCTGGGAAGGATTTATGTTAGGATGCATGTAGTTACTTTAAGTATACAAAACTGCATTCTGTAATATTGGCATGACCTAACTTTTAACTGGAAAACTTACTACTTTTCAGCGCTATAAAAGTTTTTTTTATTTATATTAAATATAGAAGTCACATCATCATTATGATATGCTAGGCTTTCTTTCTCTTATAGGATAACAAATGAATCAAACTAAGTATTTTTTGCCGCGAAAACTTTTATATTTTGTCACCTATGGCCTAGTGATCGACCCGACCGAGGGACACGGTCAATAACTCAAATAACTTATATGTATTTTTAAACTTAATTTCATATGTCATTTACCTAAAGTAAATGTGAGGATGAGTCACCTGAGCGTCTGCAGTTGTCCCCTTCTTAGCGTGGCATCATGGTGCGTATTTTCTTTTACTCTGATGTATAATTTTAAAAGGAGAAAATGCGGGTTATGACAATATCTTTTAAAATTAGTAAGGTTCTGTTTGAAATATTGCCCTTAATATTTCCTCGATTTGAAGAAGGCATCCCAAGCAATACTAAGTTCATAATTGTATTTGATATAGTTCAAGTTCAATGTGTGCAGGATGACCCTTGGAACATGGTTTGACTGGTGGTCTAAGAGATTGTGACTTCTGGTCACAAAGTAAAGATGTGGAGGGACAGAAATATGTCTAAGTCCGTAGGCATTGAATGAAAATTACTCACTCAATTCCAGATGCAAGAGAAAATTCTGGATAGGTTATAAAGTACTAAGTCCACAGGCATTGAGTGAAGAAAGCTCACTCAGCGCTAGTTGCCTTAAGGAAGAAAGATGGACAAAAAATTACTTAAGTCTACAGGCATTGAGTGAAGAAAGCTCACTCAACGCCAAAGTCAAGAAGAGCAGCTGACAAAGGAAGAAATTCTGTTAAGTCCACGAAGTTGAGTGAAGTCTATTCACGCAACCCTAGGTAAGTAAAAGAATTGACTAATTCTCATCTAGTCAGAGCCAGTGTTTTCTGACACAAAAATTTGGCTAAGTCCAAATGCGTTGAGTGTAGCTTACTCACTCAACTCTAGATAAATATAATAAAATCAATTAAGTAGTTTGGTGTTGAGTGGAGCTTACTCACTCAACGCCAAGGAGTATAAATATCTGGCTAAGGCAGAAAGCGTTGAGTGAGACATGCTCGCTCAATTCTCTCAACGCCATGATTTAGAAAACCTGGCAAGAGAAAAAAAGCATAGAGTAAGCCATGCCCACTCAACGCTCTCAATGCTAAAGATGCTAAAGAAACAATTAATTGATTAAGGCAGAAAGCGTTGAGTGAGGAGTGCTCACTCAACGCTTACAATGCATAAAATATAGATATCATGGCTAAGGCATAAGGCGTTGAGTGAGGCGTGCTCACTCAACGCTCTCAATGTCAAGTATTTAGAAAAGGCTTAAGAATAAGCTAAGGCAAAAAGAGTTGAGAGAGGCTTGCTCACCCAACGCTGTCAACACCTAGATAGTGAATTCTGTCTAAGTGCTTTTGCATCGAGTGAAGCTCATTCACTCAACGCCTATTCTACTAATGCTTGATTTTAGCTAAGTCCACAGGCGCTGACGTCTACAAGTCAACAAAGTCAACATTTTTCAAATCGATAGTGGGAAAGCTACAGTATAAGCCAAAAGGCGCCGCAGAACTACTGTACTATAGTTGCGGGTTAAAGTAAGTATGCAGTTGGCATTAAATATATGGGGCCAACTACCCAAGAGCCGTTGGGACATAATTGATAAAAGTAAACGCCTTTATAGAGGTAGATTACTTTGGAGAAGAAAAGTTGTGGTAGTTCTTACACATCCCCATTATTGCAGTGAAGAGAAGAACATTGAGCATAAATACTGCAGGTCTAAAGGTTCAGCAAGTTAGATGTTTGTCTTCATCATCAACTTCAGCAAGATCAGAGAAAATCTATGATGGAATGAAAGCAGGATAGCTGGTGCCATTTTCATCTACACCAGCAAGTTTTTCACAGATCCAGCTGTACAATTCTGAAGAACATTTACTAGAGGCTGTGAAGAAGAAGTTAGGGAGGAATCTCCTCAGCCCAGGAAAGAATGAAGAAGAAGAACAATTATCTGCAAGCATCTTCCAGCACAAGCTGAAGCAAGATCTATATCCATGTTGCTGAGAAGTTGGGCTGGGATTCTCTCAGCTCAGGTAGCAGCAAGTCTTTCTGCTATCACTTCACAGTCCCAGCTAGAAAAATCCCGGGTGTTGTGAAGAAGAAGTTAGGACTGAGTATATCTCAGTTCAAGTAAAATTAAACTCATGAAATATATTCCTGGAGTTATAGTTGGGATGAGTTTATCTCAGTCAAGAAACTTAGCACAGACAAACATCTCTTGTGTCAAGATCAACCACACAACCCACTTCCATCTTATAGTATCCTTTTAGATCTGAGTTGTAGGAGCAAATTTGCTCTGAGGTAGGTTTCTGTTGAGAATCCGAGGGTAGGATCTTTGGGTTTGAGCTATAGGAATTGGTTACAAGTCTGAGGTAGGTAAGTCATTCTCATTGAGTTATTAGGCACTTGTGCCTGAGATATAGGATTCTTTGAATCTTAGGTAGAGCTTAACCACCTTAGGTAAGAGAGTCATTATCTATGAGGAAAGATCCTTAGTGGATCTAACGTAGGGCTGTCCTCCCAACCTGAGTGTAGGGCCTTTGGCCTAAGGTAGGTGATCTGCTGATCATTGAGTTGTAGGCCCTTGTGGATGAGTTGTAAGTCTTGGAGGAGACTAAGAGGTCCTGTGGGATCTTATGTGTAAGCTCTTTAGAGATTAGATTGGAGAAGTTCCTTGTCTAATTTAAATTTAGAAAGGTGATGGAAAGTGGATGTACCCATAATCTAGGGACCCACTATAATTCTTGTGTGTGCCTTGTTTGTTTTCTCTGTGTTGGATTTACTGGAGGTTATATATCTTGAAAGAAATAACTAATCAACTAACAAAGGTTCCAACAAAAGGAAAATAAAAGATAGTCACTAAGGACTAAGGAACCTATTCACCCCCCCCCCCTCTAGGTGATTTAGATATCCTTGAAAATAAAGACTTTGAAGTGTTATCAGAGGGAGGTTACTCAAAAGGGACTTAATAGTTTGAGTAGATCTCAAAGGATTTCTAAAAGGTTTTAACTTGTGGGTTCAAAAGAGAACCCTAAGGAGTGGAGCTCAATGGAGCCTCAAGTTTGTAGAAAGGTGAATATTGGGACATGGAAAGAGAGGATCAGGCAGATCATGGAAGCCATATATAATAGAGTTTTTGCAACCGTTCGAGAAGGACCTTTCATCCCTATGAAGGTCTTTGTCTTAGATGTAAAAGTCCAGACTCCAAAGAGTTATGCTGAAATGACTGAAGAAGAAGTCATCTTGGCAACTGTGGACAAGAGGGCACAAGACATCATGGTAAGTGCCATGGATGACTCCACCTTCCAAATCTTGGTCCACTACAAGACATTCAAAGAGATGTGGGATTCTCTTACTGTCTATATGGAAGGGACAGAGAAAGTCGGTCTTTCTAACAGTGATTCAGATTTTGAAGAAGAAGAAGCCTTCATAGGGATACTTGCTGCTATTACAGATGAAGTAGAAGACAATCCAGATGCAAGTATAGAGATCAGGGCCCCTCTGTCACAATCAGAAAGTGATTCAGAGTTGGATGTTGATGAGGAAGATGACTACAACTATTATGGACTAGTTGCCATGACAGAAGGAGAATCCTGCCAGGATAAGCCTGGTCTAGATAAGGTACAATCTCTATCTAGTTCTTCTTATCGCTCAGGTCATGAGACCAGTCCAGATTAAGAAGCTTCTTCGTCTAGTTATGAAGGTGACTTTGAAACAGAGGAATATATAAATCAATTTATAGGTAATTATGATAAACTTCTAGAGGCTTTAAGGAGAAGAAGGAAGTTAGTCAAGAGGCAGGCTGAATAGATTACCTCACTTCAGTTAGCTACTTCCTAGCAAGGTGAGACAGCATCCTTGTTGGATCAGAAGACTAGGGCAGTGTGCCAACTAAAGGCCATCTCAGTCATCCAACTTGAGACCATAATAAAAAGGACAAGATCATCTTTGATCTTTAAGAGGAGCTCCTTAAGGAGAAAAGGATAGTGGATAGTTTATCTAAGCCAAGTACTATATTGCCCTTTATAGATTCCTTCTCCTCTCAAAAGGGTAAGAAGTAGTTGGCAGTAATGGGAAGCACAAGAGTTGACCATTCCAAAGGGAAAGGCAAATCTCCTATAGTGCCTTATTTATCCTTTCATAAGGTAATCCTCCCTTCTCACAGGTATGACCAAGGCTGCCTGCTTTGTAACTGGATGAATGGGAATCTTTCTTGTAAGAATACAAATGTATCTAACAATGGAAGAAGAAAGGATAGGGGAATGAGTGCCTGTAAGGATCCCCATGAAGAAGTCCAAAAGGTCCATCATGGACCTTTTGTATTTAGTGCTCCAGCTCACTCACTCATGCGTAAGGAAGTGTCTTTCACTTAAGCCCATCCAACAAAGACTCAGACCAATGGTCAATCTACCAGTAAGCCTAACTTGGTTATTTTTAATAATACAAACAACATGTCATCTAAAAAGAAGACATTTGTAAATAGTATTCAGAGCAAGCAAAGGAAGCCTATTGGAAGACTAACCTTCGGTCAGATCCTTGTTGAAACGAACCTGAAGAAAGTTACTGCCCCTCTTCGTTCTATACAGTCAACAGATAACCATACTGTAGGACTTACTCAGAAAAGGAGATATAATATCCATGATTGTTGGTGTTGTGGCAAGGTGTGGCATTTTTCCCTAGATTGCTGGCACAATCCATCTGGGCCCAAAGAAAAAGTTAGTCTTCCTATCAAAAAATATGAAGAAAGACATGCTCATTTTTGAAGCTAGCATGAACCTAGGACCCAATAATAATTGGGTTCTAAGATAAGATAATTCTATTTTGCAAGATAGTTCAAGTGCCCAAACCCCCATGTAGTACTTGGACAGAGGATGTTCCAGACTTAAGTCTAGAATAAGAAGTCTATCTTCAGGATCATACACCCTTGAGGAATGGACCAAAGATCTGCAGTCATGCAGTTGAAGATCGATAAATAGACCATCTAGGTAACTTCTCTTACTGCCCAAGAGGATGAGAATGTTGAGTGAAGTTGTGAAGATGGACAAGTGCATAGGACATGGATGAAGACCTGCTAAATCCATCCATTAAAGTTTAAAATGCTTGAGTGATGGGATAGTGTGTTGCTGCCTCCTCAGCAAACAAAGTGTTGCACAAGTCTAGGGCAAAGGCCAACTGGATCAAGCCAGCAGGACTCTCTGGTTGGACAAAGTTTTGCTGCCACACCAGCAAATTAGGGAAGAAAAAGAAGACAGTACTCATTATTAAGGAAAGCAAAGGTTGCTCTTCTGAGAGTAGTGTTGAAGAGACAGATGATCCTAAGTGTCTGGTACTTCTGTGGAAACCAGAAAAGAAGTGTGCTTAGGTTTCAGTATCTTCTAAACCTGTTGCAAAGGATGTCCAAGTCAGTGGGCAATGTGGACAGGATCTGTTCAAGAAAAGATCATTCAAGATTCAAAGTATATCAAGTGGCCTTGGAGAGTTGTGTTAGTGGTATCATCTCAAGGGAAATGATCTCTAGTTAAGTGGTATGATCACTATGGGAGTAATAACTGGCCATGATCAAGGATGAAGGAAATGATCAAGGGGGAAAATGATGGTTTGGTTGCAAATGCAAGAATTTCATTGGGACTTGAATATTATGCAGACAATATTCCTCCTATTCAAAATGGACAGTTTGCCAAAACAGTAAGAAAGATGAAGCCAAAGGAAAGTCTATTACTAAAGCAATTTACAAGATCTGGCTAAGTAAGAAGTGATCTAATATGGTGCAAGAGAGCTGTTGTGCTCAACTAATGAGAATCCAGCTTCAGCACCAGGACCATAACCTTTAGATAAGTAGAACTCATTCATATTATGATTTTACTAGTGCAATCACAATTGTCAGGAATCCTGTTTCTCATAGAATGACTACGCCTATTGAGATAACTAGCAATAAATTAGGGAGCATAAGGAAGAACTCAATCATGAGTTTGTCATCACTGATAAGTGGTTGACATGTTAGTCATGCCACTAGATGAAGTCAAGTTCAACACTTACTAGGTTAGGTTAGGTATGTGGAACTTGGGACAGCTTCAGTTGCTCCAAATTTAAGTTTGTGTTGCAAGATTTATTTTTCTTGCAGGTAGATAAGACTTGATGTAATATCAAGAATATAAAAAATATTCTCAAGAGGTATCAGGACTTAAATGTACTCATATGTCGATTAAAGATGATGATAATGATGCTCCTATTGAGGGGGAGCAAGTTCTACACCTGCATAAATAATGATAGGAAATGCTCCTACTAAGGGAGATGAAAGACTTGATTTCAAGAGCCTAGACACCTAGAGGGGGATGAATAGGTTCTAATTTTCTTTAATAATTTTTAGGAAACTATCTTGTTCTAACTCAGCACAAAAAATACAATTCACAGCACAATAATCACAATACAGCACAGTACACCAAATTTATAGTGGTTCCCCAAGTTATGGGTACATCCACTTTCCCCCTTTTCATATCCAGTAGAGAACTGGATTCAGCCCAACTTCCTTCCACTAACTCAAATCCATAGATCTTACACCTAAGAACCTGATAGGTTCCTACAGCTCAGACTTATACAAGTCCTACCTTAGATTCTTCCCAAGAATCCTACCTCAGGCAACAGCCCTACCTCTGCCTGTTTCACCGGGCTTACAACTCAGACTTTCACAAGTCCAACACCTCAGGCTCACAGCCCTACCTCAGCCTTTATAAACACGGGCATACAACTCAAATCTATATAAGATCTTACAAGGAAAAAGAAGATTTAGTTGTACAGAAATTTCACCCAGAAATAACTCTCAATTGGTGTGAGCTTCTTGATCAATTCTTGAATAAACTGTATACTTCAGATCCAACAAGACTTAGCTTTTTCAAAGCTTCTTCATTGAAACAAATGAGGTTGATCCTTACTTGGTGTATAAGTTGATCTTCAGACAGCTCCCTTCTTAGATTCAGAATTAGATCTAAATCTTTCTTGCAGACTATTCAAGAATTGCCTTCTTAAGGGTTCCCCCCTTTCTTGTTGTTGAGTTCTCTCTCTGGATCTATGTTTGTTTGTTCCCCTGTAATTGCTTGAATTTCTTCCTATGGTTGTCATGGATCAGTCATTTATATAGAGTTTCTCAATGATTACCGACTGATCCGGTTTGTAACAACCTTCTGACAGTTCTGACAAAGGTGTCAAACTTATTGTTTATGATAATTGTCAAGTCTACAGCGGTGACAGTTAATTATGCAATGACTTTATATCACAACAGGAAACACTCAGCAAACTACTTCACATGTGTCGACACAAATAGACTAAGTGTCGACACAATTCTTGATGATGTCGACACAGCACTCAATATGTCGACACAGTCATTCTTCTGCTACTCGACACAGTTTCTGTTGTATGTGTCTACACAAGTCCTGTGTATCGACACAACTGCTCCTGGTCTCGACATAGCTGATGCAGACAGATGACATTGAGTGTATGTCCAGATGTTGTTGAGTGTGTGTCGACCTAAGTCCTGTGTGTCGACACAACTGCTCCTCGTCTCGACATAGCTGATGCAGAAAGATGTCATTGAGTATATGTCCAGACGTCATTGAGTTTGTTTCGACACAAGTCCTATGTGTCGACACAATGACTCCTAGTCTCGACATAGCTGATGCTAACAGACGGCATTGAGTGTATGTCCAGACTTTATTGAGTGTGTGTCGACACAAGTCCTATGTGTCGACACAAGCCTTTCAGACTCAGTACAACTGTTTCTGATAGATGGCGTTGAGTGTGTGTCGACACAAAACTTTCAGACTCAATACAGCAGTTGATGATAGATGGCGTTGAGTGTGTGTCGACAAAATTCTTCTTCAGGTGTCTACATAATTCCTGGGTGTTGACACATGCCTTGCTTTTGGTGTCGACATAACTCTTGGGTGTCGATACAACTCCTGCTTCAGGTGTCGACAAAATTCCTTACAAGTGTTGACACGTGTACTAAGAACTTTTCCTACATTTCTTAACCTGCATATTGGAACACAAACATCCCATCAAATACAAATTGATGTATATTATTGAGTAAGGGGAGGCTTCTCCAAATCTGGTACATAGTTTCTAGTGTACCCAACAATCTCCCCTATTTGGAGAAGTCATAACCCTTAGTCAAAGATATACACAACACATAGTAAATCACGGGAAAAATAGATGTTCATACATTTCACTGTAGGGTAACATATAGGCATAGATAATAGCTAAACTCAATACTGAAAATGATGTCATTCATTAATCAGAAAATTGTTTAGGTTTACATGTTTTTTTAAAGAACAAAAATCAAAAGATTACATTGTTCTACATATTAGCCTATTTATCCTAAGATAGACAAGGCTCCTTGATTACTATTCATTTTTCAGATATGATCCTAGCCTGCACATTTGGTTCAGTATCATCAGCTGGTTTCTTTCCTTTCAGGTCTTTCTTCTTCAGTTCTTCATCCTTGATCCTTTGCCTTTCAAAATAGTGAAAAGGCTTTAAGAAGTACTTGCTAGGCTCCAGAGCATTAGTAGGTAACTTCCCAGCTTTAGCATTCCTCCTATACTAAAGTATAGCCTCTTTCCTTGCCTGATACTTGATCCACTCTTGCTCAAAGTACCATTTGCCTCTATCATATGTCTTGTTCTTCACAGATTTCTAGGCAGTTAAAATATTGTTCCTAGAGGAAGGACTCCACTGCTAAAAATCAGGCTTTAGTTTTGCCTGTTCTCTAAACCTTTTCTTAGAAAACTATGCCTCCCTCTGAGCTTCCTATGCAGCCTCTTACATTTCTACCTTTTCAATAATAATATTTTGTGACTCCTATGGAGGGCTGTACATTTACTGAACTTCTTGCTGAACTATGTCAAAATCAGCTGAAGGAAAAAGGACTTATGCAACCTCTAGCTAATCCCCTTCAATATAGGCAGGTTGAACATCAGACTCAGCAGTATTATCATCCTCACATATTAGTGGAAATCCAAGTGTAGCTCTGATGGTACTAGATACCCATTTTGCATAATCAAGGCTGGGTTTGACTAATATTCTCTCCCCATTTATGACATCTCTAGCTATATGACCACTCAGATAATTCTTTTGAAACCTTACTTGATCAGCTAAATATTTTGTACCTTCTTGGTAGTAGGCTTTGAATTTAGTTAGGTAATCAGAAATAATCTTTTGAGAGGTTCAATGGCTGTTTGGACAGCAGCTAGATCTTCTTGTATTTGCTTTGATACTTCAGTTTTCAAATAAGTAGAAATACTTCCCAGTTTTTTGAGAATTTCTTCATGGGAGTCTTTGAGATTTTCATTTGACCTGAATTGATTTTCTAATATATATCCTTGCTTGACTGTGAAGTCTTCAACTTCAGTCTTTATCAGTTGTTGTTTCTCAGCCAAATATACTACAGCATTACCTCCCTTGTGGAAGCAGTCTGTCATCTCTTTCTTATTCAAATTGATTTCAAATCTGAAGGATTTAATTTCTTGAGCCAGCTAAAACTGCAGTTCTTTATTTGACTCATCCACATTTTCTCTAAGGACTTCCTTTGTTCATCCATTTTGACTTGCAGTTGGACCAATAATGAACTGAAGTCCATGCTTGGAGCAGGTGGTTGTGTGACTGTTTTCAAGGCTTTCTTGTAGCCTGAGCTCCTTTTCCTGATTGCAACCATCTTCCTCTTCTTAGCCATAGAGGCTTCCTTATCATCAGAAGATTTTGATGAGCTTTCTATATCAATTGTTTCCTTATTAGAAGGGGAATTAAATAGCTCCTCCCCCTCAGTTCCTGACAGTTCCTTTTCTTCTATTTGCTGCTACCCCTCAGTCCTTGCTGTAGGTAAATCAGGAAATAGCTCTTCCATAGTTACCTCCTGTTGCATCTAAATAGGAGGAACAAGATTAGTTTGGGAAACAAAAGGTTTTCCCTGAACATCCAGATTTTTTCCCAGGGCCCTCTCTTTAAACGAGATACTTACTTGCTCATCTTGAGCTGTATCTTTCATCTGCACATCTTGTGCTTCACTCTAGGCAATGATCAGTGCTCCTTGTTTATGTCGGATACAATGTCCATCACTTTACCAGCAGCATACTCACTCTCCAAAGTAGCTACAACAATGCCTCCCCCTTGGGCAGGCAGCTCAAATATCCCAGTGTCTTGTACTGCTGGTTCAGGGTGTTCTACCCCTGGAGTGGAGGCTATCTATTTCTTTGGGTGCTGACTGCTCTCTACTTGATCTTGAGCTTATTTTTGTTGTTGGTCTTCATCTGAAATGATGACTACCACTTCTTCAGAATCACTGGAGGATTCTGTTTGTTGAACAATTTCTTTCTTTTTCTTATCCTTCTTGACCTATTTCTGTGGAGTAGAAACCTCTTTGGTCAATACTCTATCCTATCTGGATAGAATTCTCATGTCCATACTCCTCATATGGTTGATCTTGGATCCTGGAAGGTGCATCATAACATCTGGTATTGTTGAAGCTAGACATAAGCTTAGTATCCTTCCCAGATTTGGCTTCTTTATTCCTTCTAGAATCTTGTCAAACACCATTGATTACCAGTCTGTTTATATAGTGAATATGACTCTGGTCATTAGGTTGAACATGTAGGCAGATATTTTGTCATCTCCACAAGTCTTGCACATAATTACCTTGCCTATAATTTCAGAAAGAAACTTACCTTGGGAATTCATCCCCTTTCTAGTAATTGATGATCCAACTTTGGTATTAGGGTTCGGCCCGCACCAACTTAGTGCATCTTTTGTCATTGTTGGAACTATTTCATCATCATCCTTAACTTTGGGAAGTTGGAACGATTTCCTGATCGTCTTAAGTGTGAGTTTTACTCTTGAATCCTGGACTGTTTCTTTTATCTTTTTTCCGTCATAATTCACATTTGCAGACGAGTAGAATTCAAGGACTTCCTTCTCCCAAATTCATGTAGGTTCAGAGACAAAAAACTCAAAGCCATTTTCCGAAATTAGGGTAATTACACCCTTGAAGTCCTGAGAAGCTGTCTCGAATCCCCCGCGAACCAGCCCATATCCTTCATTCACCTTGTCGTCCTGATGTTGCGCCATTGACGAGAGAGAGAGAGAAAGAAAAGAAAAGAATAGTATATCTATGTCAACACAAGGTCTAGACTCGAGAATTCTGAAGGCGTAGTCGACCAGATTTTGTCGTCTTCTATTTATAGTGTACTGGTATAGGGTAGGTCAAAAGACACTCTTTACTTAGTAATAATACTAGTCGACAAAATTTTACATGTGTCGACATAAAAGACTTGGATCTCGACAAAACCTATTTTTAGTCGACACGTCTATGTGTCGACATACTAGTGTCAGTGTCGACACTAGCTAGGTAAGTCTTGAAAGAGTTTGTCGACACCAATTCTTGTGTCGACACAAATACTGTTTCTGTGTTGACACAACATACTGGTGTCGACACAATTTGCTTGTGTCGGCACAAACTTTCTTACTTACCAAAATTTCCTGAGAAATTTAGTTCTTACCAATTTTACTTAGGAAAGTTTGTGCTAACCTATTCTAGATTCAACATACCTAATTCAATTTTAAAATGATTGAATTTAATGCCATCAAGAGGTTTTGTAAAAATATCAGCAATTTGATAATTTGTGTTCACAAATTCTAGACTAATATCTTCCTTCTCCACATGTTCTCTGATGAAATGAAACTTAATTTCTATATGCTTAGTTCTACTGTCTGAAAGTGGGTTATTAGCAATAGAAATAGCACTAGTAGAATCACAAAATAGTGTAATTCTACATACCTTGATGTCATAGTCTTCAAGTTTATGCTTTATCAACAACAACTGTGCACAGCACCTGCTTGCAGCTATATATTCTGATTCAGCAGTTGAGATAGCTACACTTGTCTGCTTCTTGCTGCTCCATTACACTAGCCTTCCACCCAGGAATTTACAAGTTCCTATTGTACTTTTCCTATCTTTTTTGAATCCTGCAAAGTCTGCATCTGAGATACATGTTAGTAAGAAATCTCTATTCTTAGGGTACCAAAGACCTAGATTAGTTGTGCCCTTAAGATATCTCAAAATTCTCTTGACAGCAGTGTAATAAGATTCCTTTGGGCATGCTTCGTACCTTGCACAAACACATATTGCATACATGATGTCAGGTCTACTAGAAGTCAAGTAGAGTAGAGAGCCAATTATCCCTCTATACAAAGACTCATCAACAGGTTTACCTACCTCATCTTTGCCTATAGGCATACTTATTCCCATTGGATTTTTCATGATGGAGGCTGAGTCCATTCCATATTTATTAATCAACTCCTTGGTTAACTTAGACTGAGATATGGACAATCAATCATCAGTCTGTCTAACTTGAAGTCCAAAGAAGAACTTCAGATCACCCATACTGCTCATTTAAAACTTCCCTTGCATAAGTTTGGCAAACTTTCTACAAAGGTTGTTTTCTATAGATCCAAAGATAATGTCATCAACATATATCTGGACAAGGATGATCTTGCCTTTAGATTCCCTAAAGAATAGAGTTTTGTCTATCTTTCCTTTAGAGAATTTATTCTCAATAAGAAAAGCAGACAAGGTTTCATACCAAGCCCTAGGAGCTTGTTTCAAACCATATAGGGCTTTCCTAAGCCTATATACATAGTTAAGATAGTGAGAGCCTACAAAACCTGAGGGATGTTCAACATAGACTTCCTCTTTTAAGTCACCATTCAGAAATGCTGACTTTATATCCATCTGATATAACTTGAAACCTTGATAGGTTGCATAGGCCAAGAACAACCTTATAGCTTCCCTCCTTGCCACTAGGGCAAAGGTTTGATCAAAGTCAATCCCTTCTCCTTGCCTGTAGCCTTTTGCTACCAGCCTGGCCTTGTTCTTGATTATGGTTCCATTCTCATCAAGTTTATTTCTGTAGATCCACTTGGTCACTATAACATTATGATCCTTTGGTTTAGGAACCAGTTCCCAGACTTCATATCTTTTGAATTGATTCAGCTCTTCTTGCATAACATCAATCCAGTTTGTGTATAGCATGGCTTCTTCAAACTTCTTAGGTTCTATCTGTGACAAGAAGCGTGAAAATAGAATAGTGTTCATAATCTTGCTCTTGGTTAAAATGCCTTGACTTGCATCACCAATGATTTGGTGAGCTAGATGATCCTTCAAGTGTCTACTTGCTGGAGGAAATCTGCCAACCTCTTGGCCTTCTTCATTTTCCTCATTCTGATGCACTTCACTAATTTCTTCTTCATCCAGTGAATCTTGTTCTCCCCCTGGACAGCATGCATCCTTTTCTTCATCAGGCCTAGCAGGTAATTCTTCATTAATAGTAAGCTTGTCCAGCCTGTCCTTTAAACCTGTAGAACTGCCTGAAGAGCTAGAAAAATTCAGTGTTAATCAACTTAGACTCATCAAATAATACATGGACAGATTCTTCTACAACTTAAGTAGTCAAGTTGTAGATCCTGTATGCCCTAATATTATTGTTGTACCCAACCAATATCCCTTCTAGGGATTTGGCAACAAACATAGTTTGGTAATGCTTACCATTCAATAGGACATAACACTTGCTACCAAAGATTCTGATGTAGGAAATGTTTGGTTTTTTGCCTTTAAAAATATCATAGGAAGTCATCTTATGTTTCTTATTGATGGAAGCTCAATTGAGTACATGACATGCAGTATTTACTGCCTCAGCCTAGAAGTACTCAGGGAGAGAAGTATCACTAAGTAGTATTCTACTTGCCTCAATTAGAGTCCTATTCTTTATCTCAGCAACTCCATTTTACTGGGGAGTTCTTGGTGAGGAGAACTCCTGATGAATCTTATGTTCTTCACAGAACTTTGTCATACACTCAGACTGAAATTCAGTTCCATGGTCACTTCTGATTTTGACCACTGAATTGTTAAATTCATTCTGAATTTGTCTAACAAAAGTCTGGAAGACAGTAGGGGTTTCAGATTTCTGCCTCCACAATAAAACCCATGTGAATCTAGAATAGTCATCCACAATAACTAATGTGTATACTTTCATACCTAGACTATGAACTGGCATAGGACCAAAATAATCCATATGTAAGTGATATAGACATCTCATAGAATCTTTGCTATCAAGTACTTGGAAAGAGGACTTAGTCTGTTTGCCCTTTTGGCAAGCTGAACAAACACCCTCTTTAATGCACTTGACTTGAGGACCATTCCTCACTAACCCCATACTAAATAATTATCCTATTGACTTATAGTTCAGATGAGCCAGCCTTTTGTTCCATTAGACACACTGTGATGCTTTCTCACCTACAACTAGACAAATGGGTGAGATGTTATACTCACAATCAAGGTTAAGACAATATACATTCCATTTCCTAGTGCTAGTAAAAATGATCTCTTGATCACTTGACCTCCTTATTTGGCACTCCCCTTTGATGAAAGAGATGTCATAACCTAGATCACTAAGCTGACTTATGCTAATCAGGTTATGTTTTAGACCCTTCACATAAGCCACATGAGTGATA
This sequence comes from Platanthera zijinensis, assembly GCA_039513925.1. Taxonomy (NCBI): domain Eukaryota; kingdom Viridiplantae; phylum Streptophyta; class Magnoliopsida; order Asparagales; family Orchidaceae; genus Platanthera; species Platanthera zijinensis. Next base: position 219,650,972 of record CM077078.1, read on the forward strand.
GTAATAGAATTACTAGAAATATTACCAAATCCTTTGATGATTCTTTTTTCAGATCCACCAAAGATTACTTTGGGTCCATTCTCTATGGGTGCATAGTCCCTCAACATTCTTCTTGTTCAAGTAATGTGCCTAGAACATCCAATATCCAAGTACCATATAGGGGTATGGCCACTTGGATTCACCTGCATCAAATAAAGATTTACCTATCCTTAAAACCCTAATTGTTATTGGGTCCATATTTCTTGTTAGTTTGAAATCTATCATGCTTTCCTACAGCTTTTCTAACAGGTAAGCTATTCTTGTTTTTAACACTTGTGTTGAACCAATAATCCATGGCAAAGTGGCCCATCTTGCCACAACAAAACCACTCAAATCTATTGTACCTTCTCTTAGGTACAGACTTTACAATTTGGTTGCCAACTGTCCTTTTAAGTGTAGGTGCTGGAGCAGCAAACCCCAAGGATTCCTTAAGAACCTGATGAGTTTGCTTATAGAGTGCCCTATTGGAATATACACCCTTGCTAATGAGATCTCCATACTCACAGTGACCATGAGTAATATCATGATCATACCTGTTTGTAGGTTGCATTACTTTCCCAAAGAAGATAGGGAGCTTTGAGGCTAGTGGCAGAACTGGGGCTTTGCCTTTTCTTTGAGAATTGGTGGCCCTTGTTCTTCTCTTAAAGCCTAGACCTGTCTTTCCTTTTTGAGAAATTAAATTGTCTATTAAAGGCAAGATAGACATTGGCTTAGAGAATTTAGCCACTAACTCCTTTTCTTTCAGAAGTTTTGCCTCCAGATTCTTGATGTGATTTTCCTTTAAGGAGATTGTGCCCATCTGAATAACAGTTATGTTTTTTAGTTTGGCAACCTCATTCAATTTCAAATCGAACAACTTTGCTGAATCTGATGCAACTTGCTTAAGAGATTCAATTTCCTTGGCCTGCTTCTTGACAAGGAACTTGCTCCTCTTCAGATCTTGCAACAAACCACCATACTTATCAATGAGTTTTTGTACATCCCCCTCAGATTTAGAACCATCGACACCTCTTGATGCAGATGCTTCTAATTCTAATCCAGCATAGTAATCAGAAGCTGAGGGACAAATATATACCTTACTTGGTCTAGGCTGATCCTGACACTAATCATCTTCTGCTAGAGCCATCAGCCCTTTACAGCAGCAGTCTTTTACTCCATTTATAGAGTCCAGCATTTGTAAGAATTCTGATTCCCTAGAATCCTCTTCTGTAGAGAACAGCCCAACATATGCTTCTACATTATCTTCTTCTCCTGATTCTTATGATGAAGAGTCATTCCAACTCTTATGCTTCTGAGCAATAAAGGATTTCTCCTACTTGCCTTTTACTTGATTCTTATTCTTATCCTTAGACTCCGTCCCCTTGTCAGGACAGTCAGCTATGACATGTCCAGGCCTATTGCAATAATAATAAACAATCTAAGAATTAGTTTGTTTACAAGGTTTTGAGGCATACCTGTCCTCCTTAGAAGTCTACTTATTCTTATAATAATTATCCTTGGAGAAGTATGTTGATGGTCTAGTTCTCAATTTCTTCTTTTTCATAAACCTTTGAAACTGCCTTGTAAAGACAGCAAAGTCCTCATCAGAGGTGTGGCTATCTGATGTGTTATTGTCAGGATTTTCTTCTTCTACCTCAGCGCTCCTTCTGGGTGGAGAAGGAGACTTTCTCTTACCCTTTCTTGTGCCTTCAACCTTGAAGGCTACTGACTTCTCTTTGTACTTAGACCTACTACTTTTCTCCTCCTCTTTTCTGGCAGTGAGTTGCATTTCATAGGATAGAAGCTTTCCAAATAGTGTGGGTGGAGGTGTATCAGCAAGCCTGGCCACCTCTATGATGGCACATAACTTTGTCCCAGTCCTTTGTTAGTGATCTGAGAAACTTGTCATTCAATTCATATGTGCTAAAGACTCTTCCATAGGTCATTAGCTTATTTACTATCCTGAAGAACTTCTTGTAACATTCATCCATGCTATCAGACTTGGCTTTTCTAAAGCTCTCATATTCTTGATTCAGCATAGATTTCCTGTCTTCTCTAACTTCTTCAGTTCCCTCCATGTAGACAATCAAGGTGTCCCACATCTCCTTAGATGTTTTGCAATGCACAAGATTCAAAAATGTGGCATCATATATAGCACTTATAATAATGTTTTGGGCTCTTTTGTCTAATGTTGCCAGGATGATCTCATCCTTGATCATTTCAGAATAACTCTTTAGTGTTTTAACATTTGCATCCATAGCTGATACCTTCATTAGAATGAAGGGACCTTGTTGTACTGTGATGTAGATTCTTAGATCAGATGCTTCCATGAACAACCTGACCCTTTCCTTCCATATGCCAAAGAATTCTTTCCTGCAGATAGGCAGTTTCATAGATCCAAATTCATTCTGATTCTCATTTGAAACCATTCTTGAAATCTGTTAATTGCCATGGAGATTCACTAAGACTGTTAGGTCAATCTTTGAGCAACCTCCCTCTGATACCACTTAAAAGACTTGATTTCAAGAGCCTAGACACCTAGAGGGGGGGGGGTGAATAGGTTCTAATTTTCTTTAAAAAATTTTAGGCAATTATCTTGTTCTAACTCAGCACAGAAAATATAATTCACAGTACAATAATAACAGAACCGCACATTACACAAAATTTATAGTGGTTCCCCAAGTTATGGTTACATCTCCTTTCCCCCTTTGCCTATCCAGTAGAGAACTGGATTCAGCCCAACTTCCTTCCACTAACTCAGATCCATAGATCTTATACCTCAGAACCTTATAGGTTCCTACAGCTAAGACTTATACAAGTACTACCTCAGATTCTTCCCAAGAACACTACCTCAGGCAACAACCCTACCTCAGCCTTTATCATAAGGCTTACAACTCAGACTTTCACAAGTACTACACCTCAAGCTCTTAGCCCTACCTAAGCCTTTATAAACACAGGCTTCCAACTAAGATCTATAAAAGATCTTACGATGAAAAAGAAGATTTAGTTGTACAGAAATTTCACCCAGAAAAAACTCTCAATTAGTGTGAGCTTCTTGATCAGTTCTTGAATAAAATATATACATCAGATCCAACCTGACTTAGCTTTTTCAAAGCTTCTTGATTGAACAAAATGAGGTTGATCATGACTTGGTGTAAAAGTTGATCTTCAGACAACTCCCTTCTTAGATTCAGAATTAGATCTAAATCTTTCTGGCAGACTGTTCAAGATTCTCCTTCTTAAGGGTTCCCCACTTTCTTGTTGTTGAGTTCTCTCTTTAGATCTGTGTTTGTTTATTCCCCTGTAATTGCTTGAATTTCTTCCTATGGTTGTCATGGATCAGTCCTTTATATAGAGTTTCTCAATGATTATCGGCTTATCCGGTTTGTAACAACCTTCTGATAGTTCTAAGAAAGGTGTCAGACTTGATGTTTATGACAGCTGTCAAGTCTACAACCATGACAGTTGATTCTGCAATGACTTTATATCACAGCAGGAAACACTCAGCAAAATACTTCACATGTGTCGACACAAATAGACTAAGTGTCGACACAAGTCTTGATGATGTTGACACAACACTCAATGTATCGACACAGTCATTCTTCTGCTACTCGACATAGCTTCTGTTGAATGTGTCGACACAAGTCATGTGTGTCGACACAAATGCTCCTGGTCTCGACATAGCAGATGCAGACAGATGGCGTTGAGTGTATGTCCATACGTCGTTGAGTGTGTGTCGACACAAGTACTGTGTATCGACACAACTGCTCCTGGTCTCGACATAGCTGATGCAGATAGATGGCATTGAGTGTATGTCCAGACGTCATTGAGTGTGTGTCGACACAAGTCCTGTGTGTCGACACAACTGCTCTAGGTCTCGATATAGCTGATGTTTACAAACGGCGTTGAGTGTATGTCCAGACATCGTTGAGTGTGTGTCGACACAAGTCCCATGTGTCGACACAAGCCTTTCAGACTCAATACAGCTGTTACTGATAGATGGTGTTGAGTGTGTGTCGAAACAAGTCCTGTGTGTCGACACAAGCGTTTCAGACTCATTAGAGCAGTTGATTATATATGACGTTGAGTGTGTGTCGATACTAGTCCTGTGTGTCGATACAAGCCATCTTCATATGTAGACATAATTCCTGGGTGTCGACACATGCCTTGCTTCTGTTGTCAACATAACTCCTGGGTGTCGACACAGCTCCTAATTCAGGTGTCGACACAATTCCTTACAAGTGTCGACACTTGTACTTAGAAATTTTCCTGTATTTCTAAACCTGCACATTGGAACTCAAACATCCCATCAAATACAAATTGATGTATATTATTGAGTAAGGGGAGGCTTCTCCAAATCTGGTATATAGTTTCCAGTGTACCCAATAGGAGAGCATGTCCAACACTTGCTTGAATAGGATCAGCCTCCTGTTGAGAAGGGGTAGGTAGCTGTTGTAGTGGATCAGCTGTCACAACTGATGATCAGTTTATCCTAAAGACAAAGCACAGACTAAGGGGGAGATTATTTATGGCAGTGTCATAATCTTCTCTGAATCAAAGATGGACTGTGGCAACTGAGATGTTACTGCTGTTGTTGAAGTGACAGTTCTCCTGCTGGGTGTTCCTGCAGGAGAATAGGAATAATTAGCTCCTCCCTTACTAAAGCTGCCTCTGCTGAAATCATAAAATGGGAAGGTATGGCACTAGATCAAGGGGATGAATGACAACAGCAAGCTCAAGTGGATCAATGGACCACTCAAGTGTCAAGGGGCTGCAATGATGTGGTGTATCAATGATATCACTTCAAAAGGATGTTGATTCTGTGGATACAACATCAGCAAGTGGACAACAATCTTCAGGTAAGTCATTCACCCTTATAGTTTTCTCACAAGTGCAATTTCTATTTCTAATATTCCTTTCTCATATAGTAGGACTAATCTTCTAGAAATTAAATAACTAGGTTCTAAGAGAACTTGTAGATAGTGAAGACATTGGCCTTGAAGTTTATCTGCCTATTTGTTATATTTTTTTAAAAAGGATAGATAAATAGTTAGCAGTTAATAACCTTAACTTGCTTGGTTAAATTTCACTGAGATTAGCTGAAATAATGTTGGTTTCACTGAAATATAGTGTTGATACACTTGTATCAAAGTAATCTAAGGAATCAACTCCTCCTATGCATGATGGTCAAAAGGACCAAGAGTAAAGTTCTCCCATGATCCTTCTCTTCCTTCAATAGATGTATGCCTATTGAAGTAGCCATAAAGGGGAAGAAGGGAGAGGCAATACTTAGAAGGGAAGTGATACTACTTGGAAATATTCATGTAGTATCAGGAATGCAATGATTACATATTAGCCAAGTTGAGTCAGTGCATACTATCAAGATAGTGGTTTTAATAGGCTCGTATAAGGAGAGTGCACATTGAACTAGTAGACTAGTGATTCAAGTGATACTTGCACCAGCAGTTAATTAATATGTTTCGTTATGATATGCTTCTTAGTATTGTTCTGTTCTGCATTATTCAAATAGGGGGAGATTGTTGGGAATATTGCACTCAATTTTCCCTAGATTTGAAGATGGCATCCCAAGAAATACAATGTGCATAATTGTATTTGATATACTTCAAGTTAAATGTGTGTAGGATGACCCTTGAAATATGGTTAGACATGTGGTCTACGAGATTGTGACAGTTAGTCAAAAAGTAAAGATGTGGATGGAAAAAAATCTGTCGAAGTCCACAGGCGTTGAGTGAAGTTTACTCACTCGATGTCAAATGCAAGGGAAGATGCTGGATAGGTTGGAAATTGCCTAAGTCCACAGGTATTTATTGAAGCAAGATCACTCGACGCCAGATGTCTTAAGGAAGAAAGATGGACAGAAAAATTACTTAACTCCACAGGCATTTAGTGAAGCAAGCTCACTCAATGCCAAACGTCAAGAAGAGCCGCAAACAAAGGCATAAATTCAGTTAATTCCATAGTTATTGAGTAATGTCTATTCACTCAATGCCATGTAAGTAAAAGTGTTCACTGATTCTCATCAAGTCAGAGCCAGTGTTTTCAGACACAGAAATTTCGCTAAGTTCAAATGCATCGAGTGTAGCTTAATCACTCAATGCCAGATAAATAGAATAAAATCTGTTAAGTAACTTGTCGTTTAGTGGAGCTTACTCACTCAACGCAAAGGAACAAAAAAAATTGGCTAAGGCAGAAAGCGTTGAGTGAGATATGCTCACTCAACGCTCTCAATGCCATGATTCAAAAAATCTGGCTAAAGCAAAAAGCGTTGAGTAAGGCGTGCTCACTCAATGCTCTCAATGCTTACGATGCTAAAGAAGTAGGAAATTGATTAAGGCAGAAAGCGTTGCGTGAGGAGTGCTCAATCAATTCTCTTGATGCCTAAAATACATAAAGCATGGCTAAGGCACAAGGCGTTGAGTGAGGCGTACTCACTCAATGCTCTCAACACCAAGCATGCTAAAAAGGCTGAATAATAAGCTAAGGAAAAATGCGTTGAGTGAGGCTTGATCACTCAACGTTATCAACGCCGAGATAGATAATTCTGTCTAAGTGCCTTAGCGTTGAGTGAAGCTCATTCACTCAACGCCTATTATACTAATGCTTTATTTTGGCTAAGTCTACAGGTGATGACGTATGCAAGTCAACAAAGTCAACATTATTCAAATCGACAGCTGAAAAGCTACAGTACAAGACAAAATGAGCAGCGGAGCTACTGTACGACATTTAGGGGTTAAAGCAAGGATGCAACTAGCATTAAATGTGTGGGGCCCATTACTCAAAGAGCCGTTGGGACAAAATTGATAAAATGAAAAGCCTTTATAGAGGTAGATAACTTAGGAGAAGAAAAGTTGTGGTAGTTCTTCCTCATCGAGATTATTGCAGTGAAGAGAAGAAACTTGAGCATAAAGACTGCAGGTCTAAAGGCTCAACCCGTTAGCTATTTTTCTTCATCATCGACTTTAGCAAGATCATAACAAATCTCTAAAGGAAAGAAAGTAGGATAGCATGTGCCATTTTCATCTGCACCAACAAGTTCCTCACAGATCTAGCTGTACAATTCTGAAGAATATTTACTGGAGGCTGTGAAGAAGAAGTTAGGGCTGAATCTCCTCAGCTCGGGTAAGAAAGAAGAAGCAGAACAGTTGTCTACAAGATGCTTCAAGCACAAGAAAAATTAAGATCTACATCCTTACTGTTGAGAAGAAGTTGGGATGGGATTCTGTCACCTCAGGTAGCAACAAGTCTTGCGGTTGTCATTTCACAGTCGCAGTTGGAAAAATCCTTGTTGTTGTGAAGAAGAAGCTAGGACTGAGTATATCTCAGTTCAGATAAAAGTAGACTCAAGAATTATATTCCTGAAGTCATAGTTGGCCTGTGTTTATCTCGGTCCAAAAGATTGGAATAGAGAAACATGTCTTGTGTCAAGATCAACCACAAAATCCACTTCCCTCTTGTAGGATCCTTTTGGATCTGAGTTGTAGGAGAAAATTTGCTCTGAGGTAGGATTCGGTTGAGAATCTGAGGGGAGGACCTTTGGATTTGAGCGGTAGGACTTGGTATCAAGTTTGAGGTAGGTGAGTCATTCTCATTCAGTTATAGGGCACTTGTGCTTGAGCTGTAGGATCCTTTGGATCTGAGGTAGGGCTTAACAGCCTAAGGTAGGAGAGTCATTCACTCTGAGGTAAGATCCCTAGTGGATCTGAGGTAGGGTTGTCCTCCCAGACTAATTGTAGGGCCTTTGGCCTGAGGTAGGTGATCTGCTGATCACTGAGTTGTAGGGCCTTGTGGCTGAGTTGTAAGTATTGGAGGAGATAGTGGTCAGCTATTCGTTAAGAAAATAAAATTAGCCGAATTAGCAATCCAATTAAGCAAGTATACCTATCGAACTGCAGCTAGGGGACACACGTGTCATATTGAAATCCGGGAACTGTTGAGTACACTTACTCACACGAAGACTATTATTTTATCGACAGAAAATCTTTAGGGATAAAGAGAAAATTAAACGCACTAAAGAAAGGAAATATTACGCTAAAGGAGAATTAAATGTAGCTAAGTAGAGATCATAAAAGAAGCGATTACAACGAAGGATTAGAACGATGAGATGGAAATGCACTCGATCGAGAATTACCTCGGCTAAAGTCGATTAAAAACATGATAAATAAACCTAAACTTAATGGGGTAAAGGTCCTTGAATGTGGAGGTTCCTAAAGCTTAAACACTCATCTCTCGAAGTCATGCCCAACTGAGTTTAGGAAGGCCCGACCGACTCTCGTCTAAATCAGATGCCTAAATCTCACTTTACGCGGTGAACCTCACTATTCGATTTTACTCCAATCCGGGAGATTTGCACGTATGCCTCTCTCGAGGGGTGCGTACAACTCTATTTACTCTTGAATGCACACTTCAAACTATCGGCCTCTCTGCTAGCCAAGAATGAAAGCTAAATTGGAAATTATATATCAACAATATAATTCCAAACGAGAAAAATCATGAGTAATTTGAAGGCCTAAACCCTAAAAAGAAAAGGTAAATTCAAAGCATCATAACTTAATCACTCAAACCTCTGATCATCAAGATCGAGTACAAGGAGGATAGTTAATCATAGCGAAGTGGAGGAGGAAGGATGAGTAGAAATGCATAATAACACCAAGTAAACAAGTGCACTTTTATTAATAATAAAGAGAGCTACAACTATTTGAAATGAAAATTACAATTGCAATGAAAATTATAATTGCAATGAAAATAAAACCTAAGCTAGCATAACATTAAGCAACTAAAAGAAATACAAGAGCTAGTACAAAAGCTTAAACTAAACTAAAATTAAGGAAAAATAAAAAATGAGAAAGAGAGAGAGGGAAGAACTTGAAAAAGAACAAGAAACAAAGGGGAAGCACATCCCCTCTCAAACCAAGCTTGCTGAAACACGAAGGGGGGGGTCTGACTTTATAGGAAAAATTCTCGGGTTGTTCACGCCCTAGGTCATGCCCGGGGAGGGCGTGTCAGGAGGCATGATACGTACGGGTTTGACCTCGGGCTCTAGATTCCCGCAAAAAGGATGATTGCTTCTGTATAATGTCTGACATGCCCTGGGTCACTCCCGTGTAGAGGGGGAGTGACACGTACGTCAAGTCTCAATCATTGGTCGGAAATCCATCAGTCTTGGAAAAGGGGGCGAACACGCCCTGGGTCATGCCCGTGACGGGGGGCGTGACAGTACTATTAGCATGCGGAGGAGAAAATGCATTTAATGCGGTGGCAGATTTCGGGCAGAGGGAGACACGCCCCGTGTCATGCTCATGGACTCACCCGGGGAGGTCGTGTTAGGGGGGCGTGATAGCCGTTTTTTCAGTTGTTTTGTCTCTATCAGCAAGCTACCTCGGGATCGGGTGACACGCCCTGTGACACGCCTATGGAGGGCATGATAGAGGGGCGTGTCAGGTCATTTTAGGACAAAATTCTGGAAACCTACAGAAAGACAAGAAAATGTTAGTGGCAATAATATTTACATAAGAAAGATAAAAATTAAGCTAATAAGACATGATTAGCACCTACAAAACTAGAAAATACGATAATAGTTTAGGCTACAAAACGTATTATCAAATTCCCCCAAGCATAAGCTTTTCTTGTCCCCAAGCAAAAATTTAAAAACTACGTAATCATAAAAAGGACTAATCAAAAAGTTCTAATTATGCTAACACAAGTACTATGTGAAATTCTAAATAGGGAAAAGGTGAAACGTAAATATAAAACAATTATTTAGGTATGCTTTAACTTTTATAAACTTTAATTAAAGAAAATAAATCATCCAAAATTTTAACAAAATTCTTTAAATAGATTTAAGCAAAGCAACGAAAATGAAAAAAACACATTGAGTTGTTACTAGATCCAATCAACGCATTATAATTATATTAGTTAAATAACAAAAATCTAAGTTTAAATCCAAAACTAAAAATGATTTATTCTTCTTCTTTTCTTTGTTATTAAATAAAATTCAAAAGCATGAATCAAAAAGACTTAATAGGACTGAAGCGTTTGGTTTAGGATTATGATTAGGAGTGGAATTCAAAGATAAATAGGGAGGCTTTAAATCACACTAAACCAAAATAAAGAGTTTTAAGAATTTTCATTTTAAACAAAATATTTTTTCTTTCTTTTTTTTCCTTTTCCATTTTCTTTTCTTTTTTCTTTTTTTCAAAACAAAGGGCATAAATATTTTAATTTTCATTTTGAATTAGCCAAATAAAAACAAACATTTCTTTTAAGCATACTTTTTTCAAGAACTTCTCGCCAAAAATATAACAAAATAACCTATCATAATCAAGAAAATTCTTAATGAAACTCAAAAAGGCTAGGGTGATTAGATAGGTTGGAAATTTTTGCTTTGGTACAAATGATATGAAAAGAGGAGCTATCAAATGAAATTTGAAAAATTGCTCAAAAGAGGCTAACTAGTGGTGAAAGTTTTTAGGTATGTAGGAAAGCTCAAATGAAAACGAAAATGGACTAAATCATATTCATGCTTTTAAATTTATTTAAAACATAGATTTGAAAATTTTCAAAAAGCAAGTCCTAGATAATAAAAGAAAATTGATGAAATTATCTTGAAAATAGAAATAATAGGTGACTTGGATCGTTCACATCTACTACACTATTCAAAAGTTGACATTAAAAAAATTATCCAAAAATGAAAAGGAAAATAGTGGATGATGAATTTTTGAGAAACTAAAGAAAATAAAGAACGAAAACCATAATGAAAATGCGAGTTTTAGAAAAAAACATTTTACGTTAACATGCTACAATGAATTAGAAACACAGCATGACCAACATTTTACTTGTGAAACATAATAAAAAAATGTGATTAGAAATATTATAATTAATTAAGTTGTTTATAAGAAATTTTGAGTAAACCAAAACAAAAACAAGGGGTACTATTGAAATACCAAAATGTCTAAACAATTAAAGTAATGACAAAAAGCAATATATTTTTTAATTTTGAAATATTTTCTTTTTTTTGGATTTTTAGGATATACATTTTTTTGGATATTTAAAAAATATTTTCAAAAGGCAAAATATTCACACCAAGCAAAAAGAAGGAGGAAGTCCTCCCCCAAGCTTAAAATAGACATTGTCCTCAATGGCAAAAGAAGGGGATTGAGAGAGATACAAAATGAAATTACAAAAATTAAAAACAGGTACTTCCTCGGATTTATTTGCAGCGATAGCTGAGTGATGTCGCTCCCCCATGCTAGTGCTTTGGATCTTCATGTAATGATTTCTTTGGACTTCGTGATGGATTCAGCAATGTTGGAGTAGGAGATCATAGAAGCTTCAACTTGTCGAAGCGGTCCGGGGCAAAAATTGTAAAATAAAGAAAACAGAAAAAAGTTAACTTGGATTGCCTCCCAAGAGCGCCCTTTGTTTAAAACGTCGTTTGAGCTAAACGTAACAAAATAATAATGTCAAAAAATATTTTGTCCAAAATAGTAATAATTAATGTTTTTTTAAATAATAAAAGTTTGAAGTTAGAGTTCATGCAGGAGAAATTTAACCATGTTTGGACTTATATCATCATCACCAGAGAAATATAATTTAAGACGATGACCATTTAGTTTCAAATTACCCTTATCAGGGTGTGAAATTGAAACAACAGCATAAGGAAAAACTTCTAAAACAGAAAACCGCCCTGACCATCGTGACTTTAATTTCCTTGGAAATTAACGTAATTGAGAATTATAAAAATTAACTTGGTATCCTGGCTTAATGGTTTTTGGGTGCCTTAAATGTTTATCGTGAAAACATTTAGTCCGCTCTTTATAAAATTTGTTGTTCTCGTATGCGTAAGAGCGCCACTCGTCGAGTTCATTAAGTTGAAATTTTCTAAGGTCCCCGACAGAGTGGGGATCGAAATTTAAAAACCTTAAGGCCCAAAAAGCGCGGTGTTCGAGTTCTACGGGTAAATGACACAATTTTTCATAAACCAATCAATACGGCGTACATCCGAGGGCGGTTTTGTACGCTGTTCAGTAGGCCCATAGAGCATTATCTAATTTGGCTGAACAGTCTTTTCTAATATTATTTTAATTTCACTATTCACTACTTCGACTTGTCTGTTAGTTTGGGGGTGGTAGGCAGTTGAAAGTTTATGCGTAACGCCATATTTAGTAAGGATTTTAGAAAACTGTGCATTACAGAAATGGGAACCCCTATCACTAATGATGGCGCGCGGTGTACCGAATCGAGAAAATAATTTTTTTAAGAACGTAGCTATGACTCAGGCATCGTTCGTAGGAAGAGCTTAGGCTTCAGCCCAACGTGAGACATAATCGATGGAAACAAAAATATACTTATTCCCGAAGCTAGAATGAAGGGGCCAACAAAATTGATTCCCTAGAGGTCGAAGACTTCACACTCAAGGAAATAGTTTTGCGGTATTTCACTTTTATTGGAAATATTATCCCGACCGTTGGCAACTATCACACCTGCTCACAAAGGCCTGCACGTCTTTAAAGAGGCTAGGCTAGTAAAAACCCGCGCTTAGCACTTTGTGAGCGGTGCGAGCAGCTTAGTAGTTCCCACCTATCTGTCCTTCATGCAAATGTTTAATAATATCTAAATCTTCTTCATATGAAACACATCTCCTTATCACTTGGTCCGCACAGACTCTAAAAAGATGCGGGTCCTCCCAAAAGTAGTTCTTCAACTCAGAAAATAATTTCTTCTTTTGTTGAGAGGAGAACTATTTTGGGAGCACACGAGACACTAAGTAGTTGGCAATGTGTGCAAACCAAGGAGAAGGAGAAGTGCTAATTGAAAGCAGCTTCTCATCAGGAAAATAATCATTAAAAAAAATTTTATCTAGATTTTCAATATAAGGGTTATCTAGGCGTGAGAGGTGATCGGCGGCCAAATTCTCAGCTCCTCGCTTATCACGGATCTCTAAGTCAAACTCCTGGAGGAGTAAGACCTAGTAAATCAAGCGCGGCTTAGCATCCGTTTTGGTAAGAAGATATTTGAGGGCCGAGTGATCCGTAAAAACGATAATTTTTGAAAGAGTAATATAAGGGAATGATTTATCAAAAGCGAATACTACAGCTAGGAGCTCCTTATCGGTTATGGTGTAATTTTCCTGTGCAGATGTAAGTGTTTTAATAGCGTAATAGATGGGGTAGAAGTTTTTAAATATGCATTGACCAAATACGGCTCCCACCGCAAAACTACTCTTATTGCACATTATCTCAAAGGGATGGTCCCACACCGGAGCTATCATAATCACAACATTAATTAATTTTTCTTTTATTAGACTAAAAGCAGCTAGGAAAAGGTCATCAAAAATATATGGGCCATACTTTTCTAAGAGATGTGTAAGGGGCTTGGTGATCTTGGAGAAGTCATTTATAAAGCGGCAGTAGAAACCAGCGTGACCTAGGAAACTTCTTATAGCTTTTATGTTCGTAGGCGGCGGCAGCTTCTCGATAACTTCTATCTTGGCTATATCAACCTCAATTCCTCTCGCAGAAATTTTATGACCCAAAACTAACCCTTCCCTCACACTAAAATGGAATTTTTCCCAATTTAGGGAAAGGTGAGTTTCTTCGCATCATTCTAAGACTTTTTCGAGGTTTTCTAAACAACTATCAAAAACATCACTGAACACGGAGAAATCATCCATGAATAACTCCATAATGCTTTCTACGTACTTGTCAAAGATAGCGAGCATACATTGCTGGAATGTAGCTGGCGCATTGCACAATCCAAACGACATTTTTGGTACGTGAAGGTGCCGAAGGGACAAGTAAACATAGTTTTCTCCTAGTCCTCGGGAGAGATGGGGATTTGAAAATACCCCGAGAGGCCATCGATAAAACAATAAAAGCTAAGGCCGGATTATCGTTCTAAAATCTAATCGATGAACAGTAAGGGAAAGTGGTCCATGCGGGTGGCGTCATTTAACTTACGATAATCTATACACATTCGCCACCCGGTCACCGTCCGTGTCAGGATTAATTCATTATTCTCATTACTAAATACAGTTATCCCTCCCTTCTTCGGCACTACCTGGACTGGGCTAACCCACTTACTATCAGATATAGGATAGAAAATTCTTGCGTTTAAGAGTTTCATAACCTAGACCTTAACTACTTTTTTCATGTTCGGGTTTATACGGCGTTGAGGTTGTATGGAGTTACGCGAATTATCTTCCATTAAGATTTTGTTAGTGCAGAAAGATGGGCTTATGCCCTGGATATCATAAATTTTCCAGGCAATAGCTCGACGATAATTACGTAAAACTAAAAGAAGTTTATCATTTTGCGTATCCGTGAGGTAGGACGAAACTATTACTGGTAACTTGAAATCTTTTTCTAAGAAAGCTTATCTAAGAAGTTCAGGAAGTTCTTTTAATTCAAGGGAAGGATGTTCTTCATACGAGGTTATATAAATTCTTTTTTTTTCAAATACTATATCTTCGTAGTTCTTTTTAAACGAAAAATTAAAAGGGGTGGAGCTGTTGGCCAAGGAAGCTTCTTGCAACGATTTAGTTGGAAAATTAGAGGAGGAACAAAAATCAGAAAATTCTTTTTCAAATTCAGATAGACAATAAGAGGATTCTTCACTTTCTTCACTTAGGTGTAGCGTTTCAGTTGGAAGAGAAGAGGAGGAACAAGAATCCAAAAATCCCTTTTAAAATTTGGAGAGGCAATAGGAGGATTCATCACTTAAGACATCTACGAAAAAATAGGAGTCATCATTTACTAAGGTGTTCTTCATTGAAGGTGTGATAGAGAATGTCATTTCATCGTCGCCTACTCGAAGGAAGAGTTTACCATTGCTTATATCAATGATGGCTTGGGAGTTGGCAAGGAAGAGTTGGCCAAGGATCAGGGGAACCTCGGCGTCTTCTTAGATGTCCTAAATGATAAAGTCCACAGGGAAGATGAACTTGTCGACTTTTACTAAGACATCCTCCACTATTCCTAATGAGTACTTGACGGATCTATCAGCGAGCTAGATAATCATGCGTGTGGGGTTGAGGCTACCAATTCGTAACTTTTTAAACAATGAGAGGGGCATCAGATTAATACTCGCACAAAAGTTAGCTAATGCATTCTTGACAAAAAGATTACCGAAGTTACACGAAATAGAAAAACTACCCGTGTCACTGATTTCTTGGGTAAACCATTTATCAAAACAACAGAGCACTCAGTGTTTAACATGACATGTGAAAGGTTTTCTAACTTCTTCTTGTTAGTCAGGAGTTCCTTAAGGTACATAGTGTACTTTGGCATCTGGGAGATCGCTTCGTGGAAGGGCAGATTAATGTGGATTTTCTTAAATATTTCTAACAAGCGGGTGTACTGATCATCCTGACGTTGCTTATTAAGTTTAGAAGGGTATTGTGGAGTTGGATTATTTTTGAAAATGGATGGTGGAGTGAGATCTTTTTCTAAATCGGGGGTGATTACTTCTTCAGCAAAGGGTGGAATTTTTAAAATTGGGGCGGAGCTTTGATTTTTTAAAACAGGGGCGGAGCTTGCCTTGCGCTCTTCACTAACCCTACCAAAAACTTTCTCCCCACTCCAAAGAGTTATATCTTACACTTACTTTCTCGGGTTGGGCTCAGTATTGGAAGGAAGAGACCCTGCGGGTCACTCAGAAATTATTTTTGCGAGCTATCTTACTTGATTTTCAAGACTTTTAACGCTTTCATTCAAGATTATTATAATAGCGTCATTTGTGATTATATATTTAGAAAGTAACTCCTCCAAGCTTGGAGGTTTTGGATAATTTTGAAGAGGTGGAGTTTGTGCAGAAAAATCATTTTGAGGTGGTGGGCGCATCGCATTCGAAGGATTACTCCACGAAAAATTCGAGTGATTTCTTAAAGCAGGATTATAACTATTTAGAAAAGTAAAATCGGGCGCAGGAAAATTCACAGTAGAAAAATTATTAAAAGCATTTCTAGGCATATTATTAACATAATCTACTTGTTCGGTAGCAGGAGTTACAGATTCCCTTACATGAGGGGCGGAGGTAGCAGTCATCTTTGTAATTTTTTTGCTTAATAGTTCAACTTGTAGAGCGAGATGGGAGACGTTGTCCACTTCAAAGATACCTGCAGGTTTGTTTGGGCGGGACCTAGGCACATCCCACTTATAAGTGTTCTTGGCCATGTCGTCGAAAAGATCAAGAGCTTCTTCTGGGGTCTTATGGTTTAAAGTACCGCCAGAAGCTGCGTCTATCATTTGCTTTGTATTTTTATTTAGCCCGTTATAAAACGTCTACACTTATAACCATACAGGCAGCGCGTGATGTGGGCATTGTATTAATAATTCTTTAAATTTTTCCCAGGTTTTATATAAGGTTTCGGAGTCTATTTGTCAAAAATCAGAAATATCGTTCTTAAGTTCTGCAGTTTTAGTTGGCGGAAAATACTTTGCCAGAAATTTTTCATATAGTTTATCCCAGGTTGTGAGGCTATTTTTAGGTAGAGTGTTCAGCCACTGCTTAGCCTTAGTTCTAAGAGATAAGGGAAATAATCTTAGCCTAATAGCATTATTTGTGACACCATTTATCTTAAACGTATCGTAAATCTCAAGAAAGCTTGCTATATGTGTGTTCGGATCTTAATCTTGAAGTCCGTCAAATTGCACATACTACTACACCATTTGAATTATGCTAGGCTTCAGTTCAAAATTATTATTAGCTATCATAGGGTGCACTATACTAGATTATGTACCCTCGAGATTAGGTCATGCATAATAGGACATAGGCCATTGCACGGCTTCCTCCGCTTGGGGTTCTTCCATTCTTAAAGTAGAAAATTACACGGAGTCCTCAACCGGTACTTGGATAGTAGGACCTTGAAATTGCGATCTTCTCCAAAGAGTATGCTCAATTTCGTGGTCCAAGTCCAAAATAACCGACGGACTCCCGCGGGTCATGCACTAAAAGAAGAGAAGAGGAAAAAAAGAGAAATAAAAAAACTAAAAAAAAAGAACTATTAAAAATAATTTTTTTTTGAAATAGATTTTTTAATAGCTTAACTCCCGAACTTCCCAAGGGCTACCAATTGAAGTGTTCGCAAGGTACTAGACAAGATAGTGGCACTTAAAGCCCTTTGTCCTTTTCGAGAGAATTAGGTGGCATAGAAAAATTGTTATATGGGTTTCTATTAAGAGCGATATTAAATTTTTTTATTTCGATTTTAAATTTTTTTAGAAGGAGGATGAGAAAGACAAATGATAAAATTAATAGGTTCATGTTTTTGATATATCAACGAAAGTTGCTCCCCAGCAATGGCGCCAAAAACTCGGTGGTCAGCTATTCGTTAAGAAAATAAAAGCAACTAAACTAGCAATCCAGTTAGGCAAGTATACCTATCGATTTGTAGCTAGGGGACACAAGTGTCGTATTGAATTCCGGGAACTGTTGAGTACACTTACTCACACGAAGACTATTATTTTATCAACGAAAAATCTTTATAGATAAAGAGAAAATTAAACGCACTAAAGAAAGGAAATATTACGCTAAAGGAGAATTAAATGCAGCTAAGTAGAGAGCATAAAAGAAGCGATTACAACGGAGGATTAGAACGATGAGATTGAAATGCACTCGAACGAGAATCACCTCGGATAAAGTCGATTAAAAATACGATAAATAAACATAAACTTTATAGGGTAAAGGTCCTTGACCGTGGAGGTTCATAAAGATTAAACACTCTTCTCTCGAAGTCGTTCCCAACTGAGTTTAGGAAGGTCTGACCAACTCTCGTCTAAATAAGAGGCCTAAAGCTCGCTTTATGCGGTGAACCCCACTATTGTATTTTATTCTAATCCGGGAGATTTGGACGTCTGCCTCTCTCGAGGGGTGCATACAACTCTTTTTACTCTTGAATGCTCACTTCAAACTATCGGCCTCTCGGCTAGCTAAGAATGAAAGCTAAATTGGAAATTATATATCGATAATATAATTCCAAATGAGAAAATTCAAGAGTAATTCGAAGGCCTATACCCTAAAAATAAAAGGTAAATTCAAAGCATAATAACTTAAAGACTCAAACCTCGAATCATCAAGATCGAGTACAAGGAGGATTAGTTAATCATAGTGAAGTGGAGGAGGAAGGATGAGTAGAAATGCATAATAACACCACGTAAACAAGGGCACTTTTATTAATAATAAAGAGAGCTAATACTATTTGAAATAAAAATTACAATTGCAATGAAAATAAAACCTAAGTAAGCATAATATTAAGCTACTAAAAGAAATACAAGAGCTAATACAAAAGCTTAAACTAAACTAGAATTAAGGGAAATCACAAAATGAGAAAGAGAGTGAGAGAGGGAATGACATTTAAAAGAACAAGAAACAAAGGGGCAAACCTCCCCTCTCAACCCAAGCTTGCTGATATGGAAGGGGGGGGTCTGAATTTATAGGAAAAATTCTCAGGTTGGTCACGTTCTAGGTCACGCCCGGGGAGGGCGTGTCAGGGGGAGTGACACGTATGGGTTTGACCTCGAGCTCTAGATTCTGGCAGGAAGGATGATTGCTTGTATACGATGGCTGGCACACCCTGGGTCATGCCCATGTAGAGCGGGCGTGACACATACGTCAAGTCTCAATCATTGGTCAGAAATCTGTAAGTCTTGGAAAAGGGGGCGAACACGCCCTGTTTCACGCTCGTGATGGGGTGCGTGACAGTACTGTTGGCGTACGGAGGCGAAAATGCATTTAATGCGGTGGTATATTTCGGGCAGAGGGCGACACGCCCCGTGTTATGCCCAGGGACACGCCCGGGGAGGGCGTGTCAGGGGGGCGTGACTGGCATTTTTCTAGTAGTTTTGTCTCTATCAGCAAGCTTCCTCGGGATCGGGTAACACGCCCTGTGACATGCCTAGGGAGGGCATGACAGGTGGGCGTGTCAGGTCATTTTTGGCCAAAATTTTGGAAACCTGCAGAAAGACAAGAAAATATTACTGGCAATAATATTTACATAAGAAAGATAAAAATTAAGCTAATAAGCGCCTACAAAACTAGAAAATACGATAATAGTTAAGGCTACAAAACGTATTATCAGGAGACTGAGAGGTCCTAATGGATCTGAGGAGTAAGCTCTTTGGAGCTGAGGTTGGAGAAGTGTCTTGTCTAACTAAAAGTAAGAAAGGTGAGGGAAACTGGATGTATCAATAATCTAGTGAACCACTATAATTCTTGTGTGTGCTTTTTTTATTTTCTCTGTGTTGAATTTATTGTAGAATGGATTTCTTGAAATAAATAACTAATCAACTAACAAAGGTTCCAACAAAAGGAAAATAAAATATAGTCACTAAGGACTAAGAAACCTATTCACCCCGCCCCCTCTAGGTTATTTAGCTATCCTTGACAATAAAGACTTTCAGGTTTGTCACGTGTCGATTTCATCCTAAAGAGAATCTCATTAAACACTCATTAATTCTCGTGTAACTTCACCGTATATGCCTTTGATTATCAAAATCTATATCCCATAGTCATGAATTCTCATAACCGTGATTGAAATATCATCAAACATATGTATTTTTGTTCTTGATGCTCTTAGAATCAAAATTTAAATATCATGCATAAGGTATACATATTCAAAATATCATTTGCCAAATCCCCAAAAATTTTAGGGTTATTATACTTCCAATATCATGTCCTTGCAAATCAATCTAATTTGTCATAACGTTACCTTTTTTCAATTCTTATGTTTCCAACTTAATGAATTTTTGCCTAATTGAGTCATTCAAAAGTTATAGTTCACAATTATGATCAGGTGACTTATCAATTCTTTGTTTTGACTAATAATAAATATCGTTTGACCCATGATTCCTAATATTTTATCCTGATGACAATACAGATCATAATTTCTAGATTGAGGATTTGAACCTAAGATAACACATCTCGCATGGGTTTATTTACATTTGTTCATGTCTTAATATCATGAGAACCTATAGCCAAGTTCTATACCTATCTAATCTTTATCCGACTTAACCTTGTTTATAATTCACACTCCATGTTATTCTTTCTTGCAATATATATGAGTTTGTTAATCAATTTTTAACAAACGTTTATAATCACTATTCATATTTTACCAAAATTCTGTTAGGATGTTAGAGCACCTAGGAATAGGCCTTGTTGAAGATAAAGCACATCCTTAATTGTATGTAAATTCTTTCTACAACCAATACCGACTCGAATTCTTGACTTTTGAAAGCAAGTTTCTCTGATTCTACGTGTATGTGTAAAAGATTTACATCGTGTCTTGTGTTAAGGAAAGCATGATTGCTCCTTAGGCTGTGTCCTAAGTAATTATCTATTTTATTAAACTAAAAATTGAGAAATTTACCAAAGTATTATACTGTCTCCCTTGATATCAAGAGTGGCATGTACATATAACTAGGAAACCATCTATGTATATCTCAAAGAATTAATTTACTACACTCTTTGTTTACTTATCCGCATGGACAAGGTGCAATAAGGAGGATGAATAATCATTCTTAAAATGCACTACTTCATATTTCGCTTGTGAATTTATAGCGGTCACAACTTGTCATTAAGAATCCATGCTGTTTAAGATGAAGTAATTCTTCAAGGGTCCTAATCTCCTAGGGAGGATTGATCATCAGACTAACCATGTATATACAAAACCACATCTTACATGAGCAACATTTGAATAAATCAAGACTTTAAGATCACTATGTTTGTGACTCAACATTTTCTAAACAATATCTAGGGAAATCCAAGTCATTATCAATTTAGCCCAATAAACAAAAGGATAAGCCCTCATATATTTTGGGCTAAATTTCTTTAATATCCATAGTGTAATCATTCTATATATGCCTTAAACCTTATGTCTAACAATCTTAGACTTGGAGTTCCACCTTGAGACGTATTGATATGCTATATACCTTAGGCCCTTAAGGTTATTATTTAGGACAATCTTCTCAAGGTCAACATGTGACCCAACAAAAATGGGTCTCTTCTTAAACTTGAATTCTTATTCAACCTTTGGTATTTTTCATGGTGGTTATCTCTACGCAATCAAGTCATTGGTACGAGGGTTAAGTTTACAAGAACATCATTGCTTCTGCTATATAGTTTGTCCGCAAACTAATGCTCGAGGGGGGTGACCCAGTGTTGCAGACTTCTTTCTCATATGATAGTTTTTTAAGTGATACTAGTTTGTAAGACCCCTCCCCTTAACAAGGAGGTACCCGATCTTATGCCCAGAACCGCCTCCCTATGGTGATAATAACACACGGGTTAGTCGCTACTACACGACGCCGAACTTTCCGGCTAGTACAAACATTTATCATGTAGGCCAATTTTAGAATAGAAGAAATACAAGAAGTTGTATATCAAGTCCACATAACAGATTATCATATAAATATATAATGAAATGATATAGTCCAATAACGAGTACAAAAATAAAGTAAAGGACTTATTCCCAGTACATGCCAAATTAATCCAAATCACTCTCTCACACAACTCTCTAAATGGAAGAAAAAATTAAAACACCCGTCGTCACCTGATGTTGAGTCGTAGTAGTAGTACGTGGTCTGCTCCTCAAATCCTGCCACCTAATCATGTTGGTAGTGCTGGGGCTCCAGCTCCTCGAGCCCCTAAATTGATACGGTCACAACTGACTGTTAGTCTAAAAGACTAAGCCATTTTGTCTTCGACTCACCCGCGTGACTCCTAGACACCAAGCAGGAGGATGAAGGCGGAGGACAATAAGGCTGTTTAAAAAGGAGCAAGTTACAGTGGAAGTACTCTAACATGAGTAAAATGTCTAGCAATTATATAATTAATCTAACAGTTCTATATAGTTTAAAGGGCTGTAATAAAATAAACAATATAGTAGAGTAAAAATGGCACAGAAAAGAAAATATCTACAACTAGGCTACCATCACAGAAGTACCATATTGTATGATAAGGGTCTGTAGTATTAATGTCCTAACAAACGTGTGTATGATATGATATGTTATGCATGCTATGTTTCATACAAGTGCAACTCACTAACACGATTCTATGATGACAGAACTTTAGTTTCCACTTTTTGGAGTTAGCTGAACTCTCTGGTAATACCATTATGGCTCCGATAGTAGTGGAGCGGGCGTCTCCACTCCTAGGCGGGTATGGACAGTACCAGGCCTAGACTTCCCATATGCCTCTATACACGTCCTAGGTGCACTCTAGAGTCTCGCTTACTAATTGCTGGCTATCCAACCAATCTTTTTGGTCGAGTGTGCGTTTTCAGGGATAAACCTACAGACCATGGTGTAAAACAACCCACAAGCCCCTCAAACCCTAACACCTTCCCAGAGTCACCGTACTGTCATCGATGTGATGAATGGCCCTATACCGCATGACTCACCACTAATATGTTTTATGCACATGCAAGTTATTTCAAACCCGAGCCTCCATCTCATAAGACCAACCCGTCTTGATGTAAATCTCTCGATCCTCCATCTCACAGGACTGACCCTTCCCGATATACAACTATCGAGCCTCCAGCTCGCAGGGCTAACTTGTCCTAATATAAATATCCTGAGCCTCCAGCTAGTAGGACTAACCTGTCCTGTATCCAGCCAACCGTAAACGGGTGAGATTGCCACAATAACCACTTAAACTTTTAGGCTACTCTTGTCTAATTTTTGTTATACATAATTGCTAAGGGTTAATCCTAGACTTCCCAAGGTCAACTCGGTGAAGGTCTCGTTGCGGTACTAGGGAATACGATGGGCTGAAACCCAAATCCACCTTTTCAGGACACTTACTCTTATTAGTGTCTACCCATTATTAACAAACCAGCTCTCGTTGTTTATCTTGATTAAACCTAATGATTTAAGGTACTTTTAAGGAGAATGACAATCTTTCGTCGGACCCCGATCTAACTATTCTCTTAATTGGTGACTTGCACTCTACACTTGATACAAAGTTTTGACATTATTCATGATTCTGACCAGGGTTTAAAACTTCCCAACATATCTCTAATTTTAGTTATATTCCATCAACATTAATTTCCTACCCAGCCAACCCTTATGCATATGTTGCGTATATAGTGTGAACTTGAAAACCCTTAAGTATGTTGCAAACTTACTTATTGATCTTCATGAACCAAAAATACTCATAATGATGCACAAAGACCTTATTCATGATTTTAGGTGGATGGGTAACATTTACATACATTTTGAATGACCTAGGACTTTATGTCACTTTTTACAAAATGAGGCCCAAGGTCTATCCTTAACCCATATGAGGTGAGTTCCTACTCCTAGGGCAAAAAGCCTCCAAATTTTTATAATGGGTTAATCATATGATTATTAGTGATAAATCAAAATTCAATAATTTTTCTAATTATTTAGGACTATAATTGAAATTATTTAATTAAGTGACCTAGGTCACATTGAATATGAATTACCATAACCATAGGTCTTCAAGGTCTAATGTATTAATCTTATGTTCATCCAAGTTAAAAAAGATCTGTATACTAAACATCCTAATTTTCAAAAAAAAAATTGACACTTGTTTTCTATTAATGACTAAAATCACAATATTACACCTTTACAAATGAAGTACTAAAAATAATCAACTAAAAATTAAGGTAAAATTTCTAGTCATTAATATTGTCAAGATAATTCTCAAACCAAATTTCACAGTTATATCTATTCGTTTGACCTAGGATATCCACAATTCAAAATATCTACAAAAATAACATTATTAATACAAGTATCATAAATAATCATCCAAATATTCAAAAAAATTTTACAGGAGTTCAAAATTTTTAAATAAGGGACTAAACAAATTTTCATAATCTTACAAGTACTATTAATCATTCTTTTATTCAAAATCACAAAAGCGCATAATTGGAATTATACTATTTTCACAATAAATAATTCTCAAAAACTCTCACAAATTTTTCCAGAGAAATGAAAAGACCTTTTAGGGTATGTTACAATAAATTAGAATTTTCCAAGTTCAATTGCCCTAGTTTTCTTTTATAGCACAAAAGTGTGCTAGTTTTGAAATAAATCTAAACTATGGGATTTTTGATTTCCAATATCGCAATTTTTCCATAAATGGAGTATTCCACCTCCATAAACCTATGACTAAAATTTCATGGACATGCATTGGGTCAAATGAGTTTAATTCCCATTTTGCCCCTTTTTACTAATTGCACACCATATTCAATTATACCTTCACCATGCATGTTGGATCCTCTAACATGCAGTGGCCCAAAAGACTCTAAATTTTTACCAAGGTATTAAAATGACATTAGAGTCATGCTACCCAAATTTTGGGGCATTTGGAGTTGAAAATCGCCCTAAATTCCCTTTATTTGATAAATCAAATATTTACTAAAACTATTAAACAATATCCTCAAAAAATTTTGATTTTTGGGTCAAATTGAAGTCTAGTACACACACATGCATGACCCAAATTTCACAGCATATCAAATTGTAGTTTAGCCTAGGCACTCATTTTAATTTTGCCCTAGTAGGTCAACATGAGTCCTAGGAGAATGGCCCTACAAAGAGCTACGGTGTTCCAAGTGGCTTGTTTAAGGTGTCAAATTAAAGTTAAGATGTAGGGATACATTTTCTATGTTGACAACTATTTATGTATTTTCATATAAGAGGCCTAAAATTAACATGAAAAGTACCAAAATTAATGTGACAGAAATGAAATAATAACAAAGTTTATAATACATCAAAATGGACGGCATCGGCTCATCTTTGACAATGAGCCGATGGTCTATATTTCCCCGACCTAGGCCGCCTTGATTTGGCATTTCCCGGCCATCCGGACACATCCCTGGCCGACCACCTCCACTACAACCTCCGTTGAGGTGAGGGTATGCGTTCAGTGGTGATTTGGCCGCCGGAGGCGGCGGTTTCCGGCGAACCCGAGCTCCATTAAAAACACAATTTTTCTTTAAATGTTCTCCTGGATTCGAGCTTAATTGAGCCCGAAGTCTCTCCTAATTGATCTAGAAAGCTAGCACAAGGGGAAGGGAGGAGAAACAGACCTTGATTGGGGCCCGACGCCAGCGGCAGTTGGCCATAAATCTTCTCCTCTCTAGAGAGCTTGCTCGATTTCTCGATTCTCCACCAAAACCATTGATCCAGATATCGAATTCAACTCCTTTGGACCTTCTGAAAATAATGGGATGGTTTAAATGAGGTGGGGAAGGCTGCATAATGATATACCATTAAGGGGATTTCAGACACCACATTGGATACTCCTCCTTGGCTCCAAGTAGCACCTCCAACTTCTAGAATTCTACTAGGAATTAATTTGTGAGATCAAAAATAGTCTAGGTAAGGAAGGAGGAGGGTCACATGGCCTCTATCACTCATTTCCTCATTTTCTCTATCCTCCACTTGGTAAAATTCCTAAATTACCCCCATGTATGAAACTACCCTCCAAAACAAGAGGGTAGGGGTTGTAATTGAGAACTTGGGCTGTTAATGGGTCATGGTTCATGGGCTTAGCCCATTAGAAATGGGCTTGGCTTCTTATTTCCTCCTTTAGGCCTAATTTTTAGCAAGTTTGACTTTAGGGTTGACTTGGTCAATTCGATGAGTGGGCTAACCCCACATGATGAACATGAGTCCTATGAAACCACCCAATCTTGGTTGGGCCATGGTGATGGCCCACTTGGGCTATTTGGGCCTATGTGCATGGTTTTGACAAAATTAGGGCTAGAGTTGACTTGGTTAAATTGGTGAGTGGGTTGGCCCCATTTGATGGTCATGAGTCCTATGACACCAACCAACCTTGGTCGGGCCATGGTAATGCCCCACATGGGCTAATTTGCTCTATGTGTATGGTTTTGACCAAATTTTGGCTAGTGTTGATTTTGGTCAAACTGGGTCAATGGGTGACCATGTGATGGGGCTTTATTGTCCAATGCACTCCAATTAGGATTTAGAGTTTAATGGTGGGTTCAAATAAACCATGTTATGCCTAATTGAGCCACTTAGGTTTGAGTTGGCTCATGTTGACCCAAAGGGCAGTTTGGTCAAAATTGGTCAATTTGGTGACCTATGATAGTGCTTTAAGGTCACTTATGTTTCCTTTAGGGTTAGAGACATGATGAAGAGGCCAGTTTGTTCTTGTGGTTTCAATTTTGGCTAGATTTGTAACACCTCCGTCTGTCAAATGAAATATAACAGAGGGTCCGGCCGGGGTCCCCACGGAATATTCCACAGACCGTAAGCGATGTTGCTTATTAATATCACATATCAAACGCATCCTTGTTGAAACAGAAAATTGGTCTCTTATGGAGTTCACCCTTGGGGAAGGGGTGGTCGCACACTTACTTCGCTTCTGCAAGAAAAATTACAAGGAAAAGAAAGCAATGGACTAGACCAAGGGCCCGGCGCGGAGGTCCCACCACACACCCAGAAGATCACTGAGCGCTTCCCCTCCTTAGTGAAATGTCGGGCTAAGGTAAATTTGAAGGCTCTAGAAGACTAAGAGACATGTAAGAATGCCCTCTGAGGTACCCCTTGGGTCCTATTTATAGATTTCTGAAAATGGCCTGCAAATAACTAACCTCTGCCGGCCTGAAATTACTGAAAACCCCTTGGGCTGGCCTTCCAACAACTAAACTACGTTGTTCTGAATAGCTATGTGCAGCCCACCTGTTGGGTACTGTATCCACAATTACCTGGATTTGAGGAAGCCACCTGTCAAGCTAAGATGAATCCACAATGTATTTGATGAATTATTCTCTAGTTGTACTTGCAGACTTTCCATGCTAAGTATACACCAATGTCAGGGTGCAGTGGGTCAATATACACGGGTCTGTGCAACGTAATCCCTCGTTGCGCATATCAGTGTGTTGGCCTACGTGTACTCTCTCTATTGGGGTGTACTTAATTTCAAGTACAGGGCTATGATAAAGCAAGAGCAGACAAGGAGCAAGGATGGGGCAAAGACCAGCTCAAAGAAAGAAAGAGGAGAAATAGCCTAAGTACAAATCGACGAGAATCACTATGTGATTCTCGCCGATTCGGCGAGAATCACTAATGATTCTCACCGAGTCGTCGAGAATCACTAGCTGATTCTCGCCGGATGAAGCCGGCAGCTTCGACACAGACAGGGAAATTTTCTAAGGCAGAATCGTCGAGAATTACTTATGATTCTCGCCGATTCGTCGAGAATGACCTTGCATTCTCGACGATTCGGTGAGAATTAAAAGTGATTCCCGCCGATTCTCCCCGGCTTCTGTATCAGTTCAACCAGAATTCGGCTAAGTAGAAGTCGGCGAGAATCGTAAGTGATTCTCGCCGATTCGGCGAGAATCACCTACGATTCTCGCCGATTCGACGAAAATGATTCTCGCCGAATTTGACTTAGGCAGTTTTCTGTTGTTCTCTGGACCGGTTCAAACTATCTGAACTGGTTCGAACCGGGCTCAAGCCTTCTTATTGATGGAACCCACAACGGTCATATATTTGACCTAATGTATATATACTTCGTATGTATGAAAAGTAAAGACACGGGATTTAAAAAGAACGGCCACCGTCTTGACCTAGCATATCGCTGATTGTCGTCCGCCGCCGTCGCCGCTCGTGAAGGTGGTCGCCGCCGCTGATCTTGGATTCTTCCTGATCTCCCGGCGACAGAAGCTTAGGCTAGCATAGCGTCTCCCGCGTCTAACGAGAGATCCCTTGTCTCTTGATTCGTTGATCGGGAAAATCTTTCCACTTCCGAATCGATCGAGACGATCGATCCTTGTGTGACCGTTAGATGATCTTGCTTCCCTTGCTACGAAGTTTGAATCAAGTTGGCACTGCTGCTTCTCTCCGTCATCACTGCTGATTCCGAGAGCCTTGCCGCCGCCTCAAGCCGCCGCCGGTTTCGGGAAAGGTTCACTCCAAGTGAGATCTAGGGCTGAGCACTCTTCGTTGACTTCAAGAGCACGTCGTCAAACGAAGAGGGTCACCTTCTCTCCAAACGTTGTTTGTATTTCTTACAAGCTAGTTTTTAATTTCCTTGTAACGGACTGATTGGTCCCTAGTTGTAAGGGTTGGGTACAACCCGGATTGTGGGAGTGTTGACTCCTACGTGTGGAAGGGTTCCTTCCGTTAGTGCAAGGATTGGATTTCAATCCTGTTGGTGAAGTGACCGAGTCGTCCCGTGTTGGGAGATAGGTCAAAGGGGGAAAGTGGACGTACCCAAATCGGGGAACCACTATATATTGTCTGTGTTCCTTGTGTGCTTGGTTGTTTTGTTTTCTTATGCAGGTAAAACTTTAATTCCGCAATTACGCTGCAGAGTCACCTAATCCCCCCCCCCCCATAGGTGAAGATAGTTGACACTAGGTGGACTTTCAAGTGGTATCAGAGGTAGGTTTCTCATCAAAGGGGTTAACACCTTGAGTAAGATCCTGCCTCCTGTGTCAACTAGAAGACGAGACTCAAGCATGGAGCTGGAATTTGATGTCCCTCCTCTGAGACTCCCTGCATGCACAACAGAGTATTATCCTATCTGGAAGATGAGAGTTATGTTTCATCTGGAGGCCATCGACCCTCGGGTGTCAATCATCTTGGAAGAGGGTCCCTTCATTCCCATGAAGGCTTCTGAGTCTGGAGAGGATATTCTTATCCCCAAGAGTCCCGAAGAGATGTCTGAGACCGAGCTCTCACTGTACAACTTGGATAAGTTAATACGTCAGATCATCACTGACGTCTGGTCTGGTGTATCTCGTTCAAGAGTGGACAAGTGTAGGACAGCCAAGTCCATGTGGCAAACCATCTCAGACCTCATAGAGGGATCAGAGAAAGTTGGTACCGGTTGTCAGCAAGAGGATGAAGCCTATGTAGGAGTCCTTATTTCTGAAGATAAAGGGCATGATCAATATGTCAATATCAGGGCTCCTGTGTCCTTGTCAGAGACTGAAGAAGAAGCTGAGGAAAGCAGTTCTGATGAAGCTAACTCAACAGTTTCTGCCAATCTGGATGGTAACCTTGAACAACAAAGTCTGACGCAGGTAACTTCTTCCTCATGCCCCTCTCCTCTTGAAGTTTCTGAAGACAGGAATAGTTTTGAGAGTACTCCTTCCAATGATGCATGGGATACACATAGCTTCACTCAAAAGATTGATAATCGCGATCCCCTTGAGAGTGCCCTTCAGACGAGCAACTTACTTGTTGAGGAACAAGCTAAGGAGATTGCTCAGTTGAAGATTTTGATGAATCTCCAATTGGAATCCATCAAAGTAAAGGACTCTCAGATCTCTGATCTAGAAAGTCATCTAGAGACCGAGAAGAGGATATTTTCTAATTTTTCCAAGATTGATGCTATCAAGAGAAAAGCAGAAAATGGGTGGATCTCCCAAATTATTAAGTCATGGAGAAATGGGGAAACGGTGTTCAGACCCCCCACCCCGAGTAGGAAGGACACTCATCATGCCTTCAGGTATGACCATAGGAATAACCATGGTCACTGCAAGAATGATCAATCCTCTAGTGAGAGCACTCAAAATGCAAGGGCTGTCATGGCCACCCAGAAGAGAATACCTCCGGCTTCCACCAAGCCCTTTGTATTCTCGGCCACAACACCTACTCGTCATGAATCTGCCAGCATCAGCTCACAATGCGCCTCTCACCTCCCTAGGACTCTGGAAAGGGGGGATAGAAATCATGTTGTTAGGACTCATGAGGTCCTTGGAAGGGGGCTGACTGAAAAGAAGGCACCACCTCCCAGGCCTCATGACGCCTGCCATATGCATTCTTTCCACCCTTCCAATAGTCACGGTGGAAGAGATAATTCTATGAGCATATCTGGCTCTATTCTGTTTAGACCCAGAACTATGACTATCTCTGTCATCGGTTCAGGTCACAAGCGACGATACAACATTCATGAGTGTTGGTGTTGTGGCAAAGTGGGTCATTTTGCCATAGATTGTTGGCACAACTATTCTGTATCAATGGCAAGGGGACTTCCACATCCTCGAGGCAATGTTAGTCTTCCCACCAGGATTCCTGAGGGAAGGCAGTCAAATTATCATGCTGACAGGAACCTAGGACCCAATACATATTGGGCTCCTAAGGTAAGGTAATATTCTTTGGTGCAGGGTAGTCTAGACTTCCGTGTCATGATGGGAGCTAGACAGAAGATGTTCCGAGATTGGTCTGGAACAAGTATCTGGAATGAAAGAAGCACTATCAACAATGGGATACTCCAATTGAACACCTGGTATGCTCTAATCAGAAGGGCTGAATGATGAATCTTACAATTCCAGGTATCATTGATCAGCCTAAATATTTGAGTCGTACTATGTCGACATTTATATATATATATATATATATATATATATATATATATATATTTATATATACATATATACATCTATGTGTGTTCTTCTAAGGACAGATCAACACTATAAAAATACGCCTTAGATACGCTATTAATGACGTGTCAGTAAATTCTCTGATAAATTCGAGAAGTCATACATTACAAGCTGAACATTAAAGCTGACACGACATTAGGAGACACTGAGAATGACAACTAACATCATGAATATTGCATTTATCAATCTCGACATAACTTATGAATCCTTCTTGCAAATGTTAGTGAGTTAGGAATCTCAGAGTTGATGTGCCTCCTAAGCGGTGTGGTAAGTTACACCACACGTGGCTTAAGTGATCGTTTCAAATCCTTAACAACCCCGGACAAATAAAATTGAAATTCCGGCAATTCTCATCGAACCGAAGCTCTTAAACCCGGCTATAGCTCAAATCCCGCCGACCCAGCGAATCTCGCCGACCCAGTAAATCCCGCCGACCCTTCGACTTCCCGTCATCCCCTCTACCTCCGATTGTCGCCAACACCCTGTCCAAGTCATCTCCAGCTACTGGTTTCAATGCTCTCCCGAAGCAGTGTCCCAGCACCCCAATCCTCGCCGAAGCTCATCACTTCTCCCGAAGCAGTGTCCCCCCTTTCCCGAAGCTCTCCCGCTACTGGTTTCTTCGACTTCGGCTTTATCGTGACCTAACAACCCTCCGGAAGACCTCTTGCAGCCGGAGTCACGCCCTCGCTTGGCCTCGAATCGGCTCGCCGCACCTTACGCAACGTGGTGCCGGAACCTTCACTGCGTCTCCTCCTAAGGTAATGCCTCTCTTATCCCAACCGTGCTTTGAGCATTAGTATAGATATTACTCTAAACCTCTTAGTTTCGACGATCCTTAGACTTGGAACTTGATATTCCCCGTCTTCCTAGTTTGCTATGGCTCCAAGGACCACCGCTGGGCTGGTCACTGGCTGTGAATTAGTTCGAACCGGATTCTCGCATGCCTCGGATGAGTTCAGAAACATCATTATCATGCTGGAAGAGGCTGGACTCACGTTTGTACTGGAGCATCCCTGCATAATTCTGGATAAAGAAGTGATGGAGTTCTTTGCAACCGCCAAACTTCGGAATGAAGACTCTATCATAAAGAGTAAGGTTGCAGGTGCAAGGATCAAGATGTCTGCCAGGACACTGACTCAATGCTTGCAGCTTTCCAGTTCTGAGCACGAGGATTATCTGGAGGAACATGATAGAGCCAGGACCCTATCATTCTGTGGGCTAGCTAGGGGCACCAGATCGATAAAGAGAAAAGAAATGAATGAGGAGGGGAAACTCTTGTCCGACATCATTGGGAAAGTACTGATATACAAACCAGGCTCACACAACCACATTTCAGCCGACATGTTCAAGATTCTTGTGGTGATTGTCTGCCGAAAGAGATTCAACTAGGGGGCCATGCTTTTCGAGAAGATCAAGGACACCCTCAGATCTCCAAGCTTTGGACGAATCATCAGCCTATTTCTCATTCAGTTGAACGGAGATAGGTTCGACATGAGCAAAGGAGTTCCCTTGCATTATTTAAAGAAAATGGACTCCAGCGTCTTTGACAGATGGGAGCGAATCATAGGGCAAGCTGCAGTGGTAGTTGAACAAGAAGAATCTCTTGCCGAGGACAACAGAACTTCAGCAGATTTCTTGGCAGCCCCCAGTGAAGTTCATGATGCATTGATTACAGGAACTGAGGGGGAGCCTGTACTCTCTTCTGCGAACACCATCTCTGATATTTCTCAGATAGCAAAAGATGCTGTGGAGGCCGTGCACGAAGACCGTGAGGAGGAAGTGGCAAATGTGGAAGAGGAAGAGGACGGTGAGGAAGATATAAATTACCTGGGTGATGAGGTGGCTGATGAAGAGGAGGTGGATGCAGTGGAAGAAGACACGCATAATTATGCTGATCAAGCTGAGCACATGGAGACTGAGGAGGAGGAAGAAGTAATTGAGCAGAGGAAAGTGGTGGACCCTCAGGAGGATGCTGCTGGTTTATCAGAGGAACAAGCTCCTGAGAGGTCGGATCCAGGAATACAGGGGGAGCCCTCTCAGCAACCCGCTGTCCCCCCGGTAGAATCTATTCTAGTGTCTAGCTCTCCCAGTACTTCTGCTGGGGAGCCCGACCAGGATCTGCCTGCAGCTCCTTCCCTCCAAGCAAACCTGGCAAATCTCACTGTTAATGTTGTCCAAGGGATACTGGATGAGCTCAAGAGTACGTTTAAGAAATCCCACAAAACGGTGCTAAAGAGGCTGAAGGAATCTGAGGATCTCATGCTGAAAAATGTGGTTCAGATCAACCACAAACTGGATTTGATGGAAAAGAAATTTGATGAGAAATATACAGAGGCAGGCACAGCTGTAACTCTTCTCATGCAAGGACTCAAAAAGAATACTGATGACCTGGGAGTGGTCAATAGTAATGCACATGTTGTGGCGAACAACATACAGAAATTTGATGCCAACATGGTGCTCCTAAATCAAAATCAACAAGCCCTGCTGACTGAATTCTCCAACTCTCTGAAGCATATAGATGAGTCCCTGCACTCCTATGCAAACT
This sequence comes from Platanthera zijinensis, assembly GCA_039513925.1. Taxonomy (NCBI): domain Eukaryota; kingdom Viridiplantae; phylum Streptophyta; class Magnoliopsida; order Asparagales; family Orchidaceae; genus Platanthera; species Platanthera zijinensis. The sequence continues at coordinate 219,683,938 of CM077078.1, forward strand.
CCATAGCACTCGAAGCCAAAAAGGGGGAGAAGGAATATACTACTAAGATGGAAGGGCTTCAGCACATCATCATTGAAAACTTCGATCAGTCCAATGTTTTTGTATATGACAGTTGCCAATGGTTGCTTAACCAAGCATTAGGCAATAATATACCTGAGGTTAATCTTGTTCATGAAACTACTGAGCACAATACTGTGGAGGACGAAGGAGCAAGTGCAGAGGGTGTTCCGCTAAGCGAATCTGAGATGAAGAAAGCTGCTGAAAGGGCTGAACGCAGAACTTGGTTTGATCAAGATGCCTTAGCTAAAGCCAAAGGAAAAAGGCAAATCCAAGAGGGAACCTCAAGGGAAACACCAGCTGAAAAGAGGATTCGATTGACGGAGGAGGATGTGAGAAATGAAAAATGGAGTCCTGTATCAAAAAGTATCATCTTGGACACATTTTTGTTACAGCAGAAGGGGCACATAAAACGAAGTGAGGTATACAGTCAATACGAATGGGAGAGGCACAAAGAATTTGAAGCCAAACGCAACATATTTTTCAGAAATAACACAGTGGCAGATAAAGTTCCTCCTCCCAGATATCATCCTAAGCCCAAAGAATATTTCGAAAGACAGAGCAAGAAATTCCTGGCCCAGAAGCTTAAGGATGATCTAGCTAAGGAAAAATAGACCTAGGACCTTTTTGTTCCTCACTGCACATCTATGTTTTTATATTGTCTTACGAACAAGTATTGTGGTTTTATATAAATATATATATGTGATGACATGTTGTGACTCAAGTATTATTTTTTCTGCTCTTATTGTCTTAAAGTTTTAATTATTCTGTGGGTGGTGGTATTCATCTTAGCTAGTAGGATTTTTGCTTCGTCAAATAGGGGGAGATTGTTGGGTACTGTATCCACAATTACCTGGATTTGAGGAAGCCACCTGTCAAGCTAAGATGAATCCACAATGTATTTGATGAATTATTCTCTAGTTGTACTTGCAGACTTTCCATGCTAAGTATACACCAATGTCAGGGTGCAGTGGGCCAATATACACGGGTCTGTGCAACGTAATCCCTCGTTGCGCAGATCAGTGTGTTGGCCTACGTGTACTCTCTCTATTGGGGTGTACTTAATTTCAAGTACAGGGCTATGATAAAGCAAGAGCAGACAAGGAGCAAGGATGGGGCAAAGACCAGCTCAAAGAAAGAAAGAGGAGAAATAGCCTAAGTACAAATCGACGAGAATAACTATGTGATTCTCGCCGATTCGGCGAGAATCACTAATGATTCTCACCGAGTCGTCGAGAATCACTAGCTGATTCTCGCCGGATGAAGCCGGCAGCTTCGACACAGATAGGGAAATTTTCTAAGGCAGAATCGTCGAGAATTACTTATGATTCTCGCCGATTCGTCGAGAATGACCTTGCATTCTCGACGATTCGGTGAGAATCATAAGTGATTCCCGCCGATTCTCCCCGGCTTCTGTATCAGTTCAACCAGAATTCGGCTAAGTAGAAGTCGGCGAGAATCGTAAGTGATTCTCGCCGATTCGGCGAGAATCACCTACGATTCTCGCCGATTCGACGAAAATGATTCTCGCCGAATTTGAATTAGGCAGTTTTCTGTTGTTCTCTGGACCGGTTCAAACTATCTGAACTGGTTCGAACCGGGCTCAAGCCTTCTTATTGATGGAACCCACAACGGTCATATATTTGACCTAATGTATATATACTTCGTATGTATGAACAGTAAAGACACGGGATTTAAAAAGAACGGCCACCGTCTTGACCTAGCATATCGCTGATTGTCGTCCGCCACCGTCGACGCTCGTGAAGGTGGTCGCCGCCGCTGATCTTGGATTCTTCCTGATCTCCCGGCGACAGAAGCTTAGGCTAGCATAGCGTCTCCCGCGTCTAACGAGAGATCCCTTGTCTCTTGATTCGTTGATCGGGAAAATCTTTCCCCTTCCGAATCGATCGAGACGATCGATCCTTGTGTGACCGTTGGAAGATCTTGCTTCCCTTGCTAAGAAGTTTGAATCAAGTTGGCACTGCTGCTGCTCTCCGTCGCCGCTGCTGATTCCGAGAGCCTTGCCGCCGCCTCAAGCCGCCGCCGGTTTCGGGAAAGGTTCACTCCAAGTGAGATCTAGGGCTGAGCACTCTTCGTTGACTTCAAGAGCACGTCGTCAAACGAAGAGGGTCACCTTCTCTCCAAACGTTGTTTGTATTTCTTACAAGCTAGTTTTTAATTTCCTTGTAACGGACCGATTGGTGCCTAGTTGTAAGGGTTGGGTGCAACCCGGATTGTGGGAGTGTTGACTCCTACGTGTGGAAGGGTTCCTTCCATTAGTGCAAGGATTGGATTTCAATCCTGTTGGTGAAGTGACCGAGTCGTCCCGTGTTGGGAGATAGGTCGAAGGGGGAAAGTGGACGTACCCAAATCGGGGAACCACTATATATTGTCTATGTTCCTTATGTGCTTGGTTGTTTTGTTTTCTTATGCAGGTAAAACATTAATTCCGCAATTACGCTGCAGAGTCACCTAATCCCCCCCTTAGGTGAAGATAGTTGACACTAGGTGGACTTTCACCACCCGAGTCTGCCAATAGCGAGACTCCGCTTTTCCAACCAGCTATGGGCAGGCCAGTGGGGGAAAATGGTAAAAACACCCCACAGGCTACTGGGAAAGTAGCCCTCAACAATCTCTGCTCAGCAAGGGCGGCGAGTGCTCGATGAGGTTGGCACTCACCGCTTCCGCTCATCCTTTGGTGAGTACGGGCCCGGTTGGCCCTACCTGCCTGCTACTTGCCGAATGTAGGGGGGCCAAAACAAACAAAGGTGTTGAGTGGGGAAGCAACACTCAATGCCAAGGCACGGTCTAGGTCTGCCCTGACCGCATGTCACGAGTTCACTGAAAGGTCAGAACTCGACGAACGGGGCTTGGCGAGTATAAGCTCGCCCCTCAAAAACATACCACCCCGCCTGGGTAAGTCGGAGCTACAGCCGAGCTCTTTAGGGCGAGTGCAAATCGGCCGATGAGCAAACTTGTCCTACTCGACGCAGCGGGTAAAGGCGTTGATTGAGCTCACCTCACTTGACGCCGCGGCTAAAGGCGTTCAGTGAGCTCGCCTCACTCGGCGCCAAGATAGAAGGTGTTGAGTGAGCTCGCCTCAGTCGACGCTATGTAAGAAGGCGTTGAGTGAGCTCGCCTCACTCGATGCCACCGCAGAAGGCGTTGAGCGAGCTCTCCTTACTCGACACCACGGGCCTGGCTTGCATGGGTCTTGGGCTGGACTTGGCCAGTCTGGCTCCTGCCGACCCCACTCGCCGGATACGTGGTTGTACAATCCTAACTCAAAGAATTCTAGCGGAAGCATTAGGGGTTAAGTTTTGAACTCAAGTATAATAGTAATGTCCATTATATAACAAAGGAATGTTTATTACAAAAATACACAAAAGTTACTATCGTCGGCGGCGATAGTCACTATCGCCGGCGGCGATAGTCACTATCGCCCGACCGCGGTAGTCACTATCGCCCGACGACAGTCAATAGTAGTAAAAACTATTCTTGCCTTAAGGCCATACATTTATTCTTTATAAGTGTGGTTTATAGACATCGGCATGCAGCTCGGCCACACAAGAAAGTAATAAAACATCACTTGGCCTTCGAGGCTTGCATAGCTTCGGGGCCAAAGCCCACTACTTCTCGCTTGTCTCTCCATCACCTGCACAGGGACATTCCACCACAAGGGTGTTAAATAAGGCAACGGTCAGCATTACGCTGACCAATTTATAACAACCTTACCCCTTTCGCTGGGTATTGGTATTCCAACCCTGCAGGCATATCATTATCATAAGCAGATATATCACAAGAACGTGCACTCATATATAGTTCTATATATAACAAATGTCGGCCTTAACGGCCAACGCTCTGTACATTCAGGGCATATTTTCAGTGTGCCATTTTACCGGATTAGACCACCGTTCAGAGGTCCCAGACTTGATGGTTTATTTATGACCATTTTTAGTATTTTAGGCTTATAACCTAAGACTCCCTCTCTCTCATTGCCACCAGTAACTCCCATGTACTTTAGGTCTATTTAATTGATCGACATCGAGCGGGTACAACTTAGCCTTGTGTTATTTCTCATATCGCCTTGCCCCCGCCGAAAGTCATACTCTTAGGCTGGTCGACATGATGTGGGTCAGCCTCCCCTTTCCAATATCTTAAAACATAACAAACATTATGTGCAATGGCTCTCATGGCCTTTAGGAATGCCTAGCTCACAAATTAGCCTCACAGTCTCCCAGAGACAGGCATCAAAATCAAAAGGTTATCTAGGAGTTGTAGCCAGCGCTCGCCATAATTGCTTAGCGGGTCCAACAAAAGTTCTCTTTCTGTGCCCAGACTCAACCCAAAAACCTACAGCTTCCTGTAGTGCCAGAAACACTGGTCTTTTATAGCAAAAATGTCTCACCAAGAGCTATCGCCATCGGTAATACTCATTGTCTCCTGGTGATATCAAAAAGTTATGTAAACTGGTGTATTTTCTTTGTATTTTCCTAGAGAGCATCTCCAAGACTTCCTACTACTCCCATTTCATAGGCATAACCCATTAGAACCCATAAACATCCCGTTAATACTCGGAGTCTTCTCCGGCATGCAAAATAAAACTTTACAATTCAAGAACAACCTATTCGGATGGGCTTCACACAACATGCCTATTCTGTACTGCGATTTCAGGATCTTTATGCAAAACTAACCGGGGATATAATAAATCAACACAAAGGAATTCCCTTAATTCTCCTCCTTTTGGTGGGGGATTCCTTGCCTATGCAAAAATGAGGACATCACTTGTCCAAGAAGGAAGATCGTTACCCTTGTAGTTTTCTTCAAAGCCATGGCGAAGATTTTCTACCCAGACGGAAAGGAGCACCTCACACCCTCTTCACGGATCTTACTTCCGATTAGAGAATCTCCTTCACCAAGCTAGTCAAACTCAGCTCCAGCCCTTAGCTCCAACACTTAGATCTTTCTCTCAAGAACTTGGATAAAAGAAGGAGAGAGAGTGAGAAGAAGAGAATGAATTCTCATTCCTCCACTCCTCTTCATAAGTGGCCTTGGGATTAATCCCGGTCACATGATTATTTCATCAAAAGGGAGCAAAGGCCACGATTTGGGCTGCCAAGTCAAAGGGAATGCTATCGCCGCACGATATAATTGTCGCTTGTCTATATCAGCTTTTCCGCCGCTTTGAACCCAGTCAACCACCGCTCATCGGCTTCCATCCGGCCATCTGACACATGTCTTGCAGACATGGCACAATCACCTGGCGATATCCACTTTCGTCGTGCGACATCTCACTCAATGCTTCATGACGCGAGTGCGTCGAATTCTTTCAACGATTCAAGGCATTGAGTGCGTCAAGTCTATTACTATCGCCTGGCGATATCCACTATTGCCTCGCGATATCTCACTCCACGCTTCCTAGCGTCGAGTGCATTGAGCTCATTCAATGCTTCAAGGAATTGAGTGTTATCGATATCGTCGTTGGCAATACCCACTGTTGCCCAGCGATGTCGAACAGAAGGTATGTTGTAAAATTTGGGGTGTTATAACCTACCCCTCCTTACAGAAATTTCATGTCAAAATTTTATTCATCTATAAGGGAAAAACAGTAACTATTATGTCGCAACATGCAACAAAATGTTACAATAATTTGGGAAAATCATCACACATTATTTTCTTAGGCTCCCATGTATGTTCTCAACTGTCACCATTGTCTCAACGGTCGTAGACCATCCCAATTATCCTTTTTCGTAGCTACTCACTCTCTGAACCCTTGATTCAAATAAACTAAACCTTCGTCGTCAGCCTTCATTCGACTGGTACTCGATCATGCACAATCACTTGCGTTGGCTCTTTCATCTCCTTACGTAACACTTATATGTGCAACACATCGGGCAAGCCACTTCACTCCGCCAAAAGAGCTAATCAATAGGTTGCTTCTCTAATTCATTCAACCACATTAGATGGACCAATATACCTCAGACTCAACTTTTTCACATGCGAATCCTAGAAACGCCTCTAAATGGCTTAATTTTCAAGTATAATCACTCGCCAACTACAAAATCCATGTTTCCGTGCTTGGCATTGTAGTATTTTGCTTGCCTATCTTGGGCTACCAATAGCCGCTATCATATAGTACGTATGGTATAATATGCATCTTCGACCTCCTTACCCTTATATATCTTTGACTCGCCTGTTTTCGTCTAAGCTAAAGGTGTTGGAACCCCACCTTATTTAGGGTTGATTTGGGCTTGGTTCACTATTAGGACTCTCAAATGACCCACATTGTATCGTCTAGTGTCATAAGCCTTTATTTGGGTCTAAGTCAAGTCACCTAACCTAGAGGGATTTTTTTCACCTTCAGATGCCTTAGAGACAGAATACCTCTAGAGAAAGAAGTTTTGTAAGAGTCAGAAAAAGCATTTGACGATAGCTGAACTCAACTCGACAATCGTCAATCTTAAATCGATGAACTCAGAGTTTCTTCTCTGAGTTGAGCTCGATGAAAGTTCAGCTGAGAACGACGATTTATCGGTTTATACAAGAAACTCAGCTCGACAAAGTGTTATCTCAGCTCGACGAATTTGGATCTCCGTTCGAAGATTTTCTACCTTTTATCTTCTATCTTCAATTCGACGATATTAGATCTCAGGTCGACAAAATTTGTTGAGCTCGACTATATTCTCCCAGATTCAGTTCAACTATTTTCTCTCAGTTTCAGTTTGACTAAGGCAGAAGTTTTTCAAATTATATTATATTATGTCTGAAATGCTCTGGTAATTAATGCTCAATATTCTTATGAATATATCTTCCATGGCAGCATTAATTATGATTTTCACAGAGTTATTATTTGACTTATTTACTGGGACAGTTAAGGAAATTCATTTAATATAAATTCTAGTCGTTCAACTCTCAGATTTTCTGCAGTCAATCAAGGAAAAAGAATTCATAATTCAAATAGTAAAATCTACAAGGATTATATATAAAGTTTTTCTTTTTAGGACATTAAGCAGTAATACATATAAAAAAATAAGAACACACAAAAAAAGGCAGTCAGGAATACATTCTTACTTCAGGATTTTTCAAGAGAAAAAATCATCAACATCTGTCTAAAAGTTTCCTGAAGATATTCAAGCAGTCTAAAGGCCTACACCCTGAGCAAAGCTCTCTTTCTCCTAAACCATTCTACATCTCAGGGGGAGCTTTGACAACAACATAATCTACTAGTCTTCTCTTAGATTGTTGACAGAGAAGAACATCATCTTTATTTTCTTTCACTACGGTAAAAGGGTTTCTAACTCCCTTCAAAAGTTATCATTTGGTAATCAAGTCTCCTGATCAAAAGACTTAGTTTGGTTTTTGGGCACCTAGTCAAAAGCTCAAATGGTTGCGTGGTCTCCCTTAGAAAATAGATCTTATGGTGGCAGGGCCCCTGATAAAAAATATGTAGTGGATTCCTACCAGGGTGGTAGAAGAGTGGATGTACCCAAGTTTAGGGGAACCACAATAAAATCTTTGTGTCATTTGGTTGCTCTATTTTTTATTTTCTCTGTGCTATCAATTTTTGTTTGGTTTTCTGCCATTCTATATATAGTTATCACTTATTTTAATCTGCAATAATAATTAATCAAAAGTTTTTAAAACTCAATTCACCCCCCTCTAGAGTTAGTGATATTTATCCCTTCTATTTCAATTGGTTTTAGAGGTGTAAGGTTGTTTGGTTTCACAGGCTAACACCTGAACCAAAAGATCTTTGGTAGATCCCATTTTCTCTATTGTCTTTTAACATCATGGCACAGAATAAAGAATATTCAAGCACCAGACCTCTAGTGTGTAACCTTAACAAGTTTGCACTTTCGAAGGCAAGGATTTGGATGTATATGAATTCCATTGATGAAGACATCTACAATTCTATTTTTACAGGTCCCCCTAATCCTTCTACAACAACATCTACAAGCACCAGTGCAATTCCACCACCTAAATTGACTGATGCACAGAATAAAGAAAAGGTTGCAGATGCTAAAGCTATGAACATTTGAACTCAAATCATGTCTAATGATATATTTCAAAAGGTAGCTGAATGCACATCATCAAAGACCATTTGGGATTCCGTCAACCAAATGGTAGCAGGATCTGCTAATGAGAGGAAAGATAGAAGATCCCTTCTTATCTCACAGTATGAAAATTTGAAAAAGGATGAATCAAAGTCAGTTTCAGATATGTATAACAGACTCAGCATGATTGTAAATGAGATGAAGAACTTGGATAAGAATATCTCATTAACAAAGATTAATGATAAAATCCTTATGTGCTTCCCCAGTACATGGGATTCTAGTATCTGGCCAATCAAGGAAGCCAGAAGCATAAATGAGATTTCTACCGAGTCTTTGTTAGGCAAGCTCAAGTCCTATGAGTAGCTGATCAAGACTAGGGAAGCTACTAAATAGAAGTCTTCTACCTCAGGGAGGAAGGAGCAAAGCATTGCCTTTAAGGCATCTGAAAAATCTAACACTCTACCTGCCAATAAAGAGCTAATGAGCTTATTAGCTAAAAGATTCTATAAAATGGAAAAGAAGGACATTAGAAGAAGATCAACAAGAAAGGAGGATAAACCAAGGTTTGACAAGACTCCTACAAAGGAAATTATCTGTTATGGATGCTGGAAGACAGGACACATTCTTCCTAAATGTGGAGAGGCTCAGAAGAAGGATAATAGGAAAGAAAAAAAATACAAGAAACAATCCAGCAAGCCCTCCTCCAACAAATACAACAAGAAGAACGAAAAAGACTTTGAAGCTGAGACTTGGAGTTAGTCAGAAGAAGATACTCCATCCAGTTCAAGTGAGGATGAAGAAAAGGCAAAAAGCAAGAGAAATCTGTCTAATGGCAATTGATTCTTCATGCAGCCTCTCAGCAGCTGAAGAATCAACATCAGAATCAGAATCAGAAGAGAGTGAAGAAGAAATAATTCCAATAGTTGACCAACAACAACCAACATAATTCCACAAGAGGAATTAATTCCCCAAGCTATTGATGAACCAAATCCTCCTACTGATCTTGTCACACTTAGAGATCAACCCATATCTCAAGTGATTGGAGACATATCAGTTGGCGTGCAAACAAGGAATCAACTCAACCAAGATTTGATTCATGCTTACCTCATATCTCAGATTGTACCTCAATCCATAAAAGATACAGAGCGAGATCCGCACTGGATTATAACAATGCAAGAGGAGATTAATCAATTTGAGAAATGCAGATTTTGGGATTTAGTTCCAAGACACAAAGACTACCCAGTCATTAGAAGTAAATGGGTGTTCAGGAACAAATTGAATGCACAAGGAGCTATTATAAGGAACAAAGCAAGATTGGTAGCTAAAGGCTATTCTCAAGAGGAAGGAATTGATTTTGATCAGACCTTTTCCCCTGTTGCAAGGATGGAAGATATCAGGACATTTTTTGCTTATGCAGCATACAAAAAGTTCAAAGTCTATAAAATGGATGTCATGAGTGCCTTTCTCAATGGTGATCTCAAAGAGAATGTCTATGTGGAGCAACCACCAAGTTTTATCTCTCCAACTCATCCCTCTTTTGTTTTAAAATTGCATAAAGCTCTTTATGGTATAAAGCAAGCTCCAAGAGCTTGTATGAGACCTTAGCTAGCTTTTTTAGAGCATAAGTTCTCATGGGGAATTATAGAAAGGACTTTATTTTTTAGGAATCATAAAGATAAAATTATGTTAGTACAAATATATGTTGATGTCATCATTTTTGGCTCTACTGATTCCAAACTATGCAAAAGGTTTTTTGACCTGATGCATTCCAAGTTTGAAATGAGTATCATGGACGAGCTTTCATACTTCCTAGGTCATCAAGTGAAGTAATCCCCTGATGGCATTTTATCTCCCAATCTAAATTTGCTAAGGAGTTAGTTAAGAGATTTGGGTGTCTGATGCCTCAGCTATGAAAACACATATGGCTTCCAATGTTGTGATTGACTCTGATGAACAGGGTAAGCCAGTTGATCATAAAACATATAGGGCTATTATTGTGTCATTATTTTATCTCACAGCTAGTAGGCTAGATATAATGTTTGCTATATTTCTTTGAGATAGGTTCCAAGTGAACCCTAAGAAATCTCAACTTATTTTCCTAAAAAGAATTTTGAGATATATAAAGGGTTGTCCAAATCTAGGACTCTAGTATCCAAATGAGTCAGAATTCGAATTCATTGGATTCTCAGATACAGACTTTACTGTAAGTAGAGTTGATAGGAAAAGAACATCAAGAACATGCCAGTTCCTTGGTGATAGGCTTGTGTCTTAGTTTTGCAAGAAATAGACATCTGTGTCAACTTCAACTGCTGAAGCTGAATATATAGCAGCTGCCAGTTATTGTTCACAAATTTTGTGGATTCAAAACCAACTCCTGGATTATGGTCTCAATCTAAATAATTCAACTATATCTTGTGATAGTACCAGTGCAATATCCATTACACAAAATCCAGTGCATCATAGTAGGACCAAGCATATAGAAATTAGACATCATTTCATTAGAGATTGTGTGGACAAAAAAAATTAATCTTGTCTTTATCTCTGCTGATTTACAAAGAGCAGACATCTTCACCAAACCTTTGGATGAAAATAAAAAAATTTCTTCTTAAATCAGCTAGGTATGATAAATGGAGAAGTTTAATTTGATTTCTGTCCAAGGTCAAAGAATTGATCACATTTCTTCGAACAGAGATCAACGATCTGAGAACTCTTCTTGAGAATTTTCATCGCCCTGAGATCGACGAAATCTCTTTGTGAAGTCATTTTCATCGAACGGAGATCAACGATCTTGCTTCAGAAAATATTTCATCGACCTGAGAACGACGAACTATTTTCCCCCTCTTCAAACTGAGATCGACGATATTATTTCCTCATTGAATATATTTCGTCGACCTGAGTTCGAAGTTATCCTTTTGCGTTGGACAGAGTTCGCTGCTTCACCTTCTGAAAACTTATAATATGGTTTTCATCTAACTCCATCCCTTGCTTTCCAGTTCTCTTGCACTGGATATCTTGTTGTTTTTGCAGAGCAATGGCAATTTCTCCAGCACTTCTCGTAACCATGAAGTTTAATACAGGATTTGATATCGACTTGGAATCATTCTCTCATTCTGATCAGAGATTCCAAGACATTGTAAAACTATTTTAGAGTTCAAATCTACAATTTCTCATGACTACCAGGATCAAACTACCAGCAACAGAGATTAAGGAAGGTGTTTTCACTTCATAGATTCAAGATTCTCAAGTTCATATCCGTTTGATTTCTGGTAACAAGATTCCTCTCTATCCAGAAATTTTAACTGAAGTTTTTGGTTTTGTTAACGGAGAAGATGAAATAGACTTATCTAGTAGTGAATTTGATGAGATGCTAGAAAGGTTAGGTCATTCTGCAGGAAACCCTAACCACCTCTTCAAGAAAAATTTATCTATAGAATATAGATTTTTGGCTGAGGTAGTTGGCAAAGTTGAGTTAGGAAAACATTCTGCAAATGATCATATTTCCCGGCACAAGTTCCATCTGATGTGTGCATTAGTTAATAAGAAATTAGTGAACTGGGGGGTAATTTTGTTTGATTTAATAAAAAGGAAAATTAGTAAGAAAAATGTAGGTTTTGGCAGGGTTCTGGGAATCTTTCTGCATGCTAAGGTTCCAGATTTATTGGTCTCTAAGACCATTTTTATCAATGCTTCAAAGAGGATCATTTCTTCCCTCTTTGTCAGATGGGAGAGGGTAATCACCAAGACCTCCAGGGCCTCCTTTTCCAGGTTAGATTCTGAAAACAACAGGGCTCATTAAGCCACTCCCCAAACTCATGAAGAAACCCCTGCTCCTCTCTCTCCTATTCATCTTCTATCTCCAACTCATTACATATTTCCTTCATCAACTCCACTTCAACAACCTTCTACCTCCACTCCTCCAGTCTCTCCATCATAACCTTAATCTCCAATTCATATTTCTGAGGATACACCAACATCTCCACCTCCTCAATCTCCAATTCCATCTAACCTTCATGACATTCCATCCACCTCTACCCACCCAAATTTCAATCTGCTATCATCTCCATCTCCTCAACCATCTCCTCAACATTCACCACTTTAGGATAAACTTCCAGATACCATCCCTCAATCCAATCTTCCATCCAACAGTCCATCCACATTTCTAGAATTCCAACAAACATACTTCCCTCAAGGATTCCCTGTCTGTTCCAATTATGGTCACCAATCCACCTATACCCCATCTTCTCCTGAACCCTTCAATCTCAATTTATCTGACATTATTAAAGACCTTCTTCAATTCATCACTCCCTCTCTTTAGAATCTAATAGATGAGGTTGTTTCCCCTCTTGTTGCTTCTATCTCCCTTCCATCTACTCAGTTTGCAGCCTCCTCCTCCGTCCCTTCTTCTAGGGGACTGGGTTCAGGACTTTCTTAAACTAGGTAGGGGGAGATGTTCTGTGAAGAAGCTCCAGTAGCAGCAGCTCCAGCTCCTCCAACAGCAGTTCTAGAAGTATAAATTCCAATATAGATCATAGAGATTTTTGATGAAGATCAGAGATGATTTGTTTTGAAGATCATTCAGTAGATACAGAAATAAACACTGTAAGTGATTTTATTATAAATCCCAGAGTTGATATAGTTTCTTTCTTACATTCTTTTGATTCAGTTCACAACAAAAATCTTCTAGCTTTTGTTTATTCAGTTCCAGATTTATCTAAAGCTATAGTATGTTACTCTGCTTCAATAAGTCCTGAAGTTTTGGAACAACTTAGGACAAGTTTTTCAGTTTCTGATGTTAATTTAGAACCAATAATTGACTCAGAGCCAAAGGATTTTTCTCCTCCAACTTTTTGTTGGGATGAGTCTCCCATGCAAGATCTTGATGAGATCATGTTTCAAGACATGAAAGAGGAAGGTGATCATGTTTAGAATGAAGTTGTCACATAATTTGTAGAGCCAGAAATTCAAGTTCATCCTCAGTCTCATCCAATTCTTTCTGATGATATGCTTAGACAGATTAACTCTCTTTATGATAATCTTGCAAATACATCAGATGATGATGATGAAGATTTTGATGACTTTGAGGACACCAGTAGCAAGAAGAGAAAAGCAAAGAAGAAGGCTCCTCTAGAGGCTACTCCAAAGCAAAATTCATCTGCTGATACTCCTTATTATATTCTGCATAACATAACTCTCACTGCAGACTCACCCAACTGGATGAGATGCTCTAAGAATGAAATGAAAGCAAGGAAGAAGAGCAGGAGATATTCTCCTCTACCTAAATTCAGGAGAGGTCCTCCTACTCCACCTCCTCCTCATGCAGCTGGATCCTCGGGGAATGTTTCTCAATGTAAAAGATCTACTTCTCACTTCTATAAATCCAGATCAACTCAAAGAAGTAGAGATAAGCCCTCTAGATCTCACGCTTAGCCTAGCAGAAAAAATAGTAGCATTTGCAATCTGACAGTCTAAGTAGCCAGCAAAAAGTTCAAGATATTCAGAAATCCAGTCCTGAAAGGCCTTTATCTCCAATGTGTTACCCAAAGATGGATCCTAATTCTAGGATGGCCATGTTCAAAGAACATATAGTACTTTCTCAATTCAAGAAAGCTAAAGAAGAAGGACAAGATATTTCTCAATACACTACTATGTCTTCTTATAGGAAGGAAGAGCTGGAAAAATATCAGGTACAAAATCTCTTTAATGTTTATATATATATGTCTTTGCATCCTGAAGAAGTTGTACCTAGAGCTGCTTCAGTGACAATTCTTGGAGCAGAAGATATGAAGATGTCAAAGAAGCAAGCTATTGATCCCAATAGAGAAATCATCTTCACCAAACCTTCAACTGGGACTTCTCAAGATAAATCCAAAAGAGTTTGACAATTTTTCTTTTCTGTTTTTGGACTTAACTTTTATTTGTTATAAATATGTCATAAGTCAATCTTGTTTATATCTGCTGATACTTTATAATTCTGCGATATATTATTTTTCTGCTTGGTGATTTTTCTTTTATTGTAGTTCATAGTGAACAAACCCAAATAGGGAGAGATTATTGGAACCCCACCTTGTTTTGAGTTGATTTGGGCTAGGGTTACTATTAGGACTCTCAGAATACCCATATTGTATAGTCTAGGGTCATAAGTCTTTATCAGTGTCTAGGCCAAGTCAGCAAACCTAGAGTGATTTTTTTCACCTTCAGAAGGCTTAAGACAAAAGACCTCGATAGAAAGCAGTTTTATATGAGTCAGAAAAAGCATTCGACGATAGCAGAACTCAGCTGGGCAATCGTCGATCTCAGATCGACGAACTCAGAGTTTCTTCCCATAGTTGTCCTCGACGAAAGTTCAGCTGAGATCGACGATTTATCAGCTTATACCAGAAACTTAGATCGACGAAGTGTTATCTTCGCTCGACGAATTTGGAGCTCCGTTCGATGATTTTCTACCTCTTGTCTATTATCTTCAGTTCGACTATATTGGATCTCTGGTCGACAAAGTTGTTGAGTTCAACTATAATCTCCCAGATTAAGTTTGACTATTTTCTCTCAGTTTCAGTTTGACTAAGGCAGAAGTTTTTCAAATTTTATTATATTATGTCTAAAATGCTCTTATAACTAATGCTCAATATTCTTATGAATATAGTCGTTCCATGGTAGCATTAATTATGGTTTTTCATAGTGTTATTAGTTGACTTATTTACTGGGACAGTTGAGGAAATTCATTTAATACAAATTTTAACCGTTCAACTCCCAAATTTTCTGCAGTTAATCAAGGAAAAGGAATTCAAAATTCAAATGCTAAAATCTACAAAGATTATATATAGTGTTTTTCTTTTTCAGGACAGTAAGCAGTAATACATACAAAAAATAAGAACACACAGAAAAAGTCAGTCAGGAATACATTCTTACTTTAGGAATTTTCAAGAGATAAAATCATCATCTATTTGGAAGTTTCTTTAAGTTCTTCAAGCAGTCTTAAGGCCAACACCCTAAGCAAAGCTCTCTTTCTCCTGAACTATTCTACATCTCAGGGGGATCTTTGACAACAGCACAATCCACTTGTCTTCTCTTATATTGTTGATATAGAAGAACATCATCTTTATTTTCTTTCACCACAGTAAAAGGGTTTTTAACTCCCTTCAAAAGTTATCATTTGGTTGTCAAGTCTCCTGATCAAAAGACTTGGTTTGGTTTTTGGGCACCTTGTCAAAAGCTCAAAGTGTTGCAAGGTCTCCCTTAAAAAATAGATCTTGTGGTGGCAGGGCACCTGATATAAAACATGTAGTGGATTCCTACAAGGGTGGTAAAAGAGTGGATGTACCCAAGTTTAGGGGAACCACTATAAAATATTTGTGTCATCTGGTTGCTCTATTTTTAATTTTCTCTGTGCTGTGATTTTTGTGTTTTGTTTTCTACCCTTCTATATATAGTTATAACTAATTTTAATCCGCAATAAAAATTAATCAAAAGTTTTTAAAACTCTATTCACCCCCCTCTAGAGTTTGTGTGATCTATCCCTTCTCTTTCAAAAGGTGTATGGCATTTCAACCGTATAAGCTTCAAAGGGCGTCTCTATATGCTAGCTTGATAGCTAATATGGTAGGCAAACCCAATCACAGAGAGATTGTTTTCCCACCTCTTCCGAAATCCTGGGTGCACATAAGGAGCGTATGCTCCATAGTTCTGTTGGTCCTTTCGGTCTAATTTTCCATTTTAAGAAGAAAGGACGTACTAAAATTTAATTCAGTTCCCAACAATTGATGGAGTAGTCTCTAATATTTTGTCGCAAAGCGCCCGTTCCAGTCACTAATGATGCTACGGGGCACACCGTGCAATCGTACTATGTCATCTACGTACAATATAGCCAACTTTCCACTAAATAGTCATTTTTGTTCGATATGAATGGCGATACTTTGTCAACCGGTCAACGATCACCCACTCGACATCATTTCTGCTTTGTGATCTTGGCAGTACATGCACGAATTCCACAGATACCTCATCGAACTTCCGTACTGGATTGATTTCATGCACATCTTTGTGCTCTCTAGGTGAATTGAGTATGTCATGAAGAGTGCTTCACATATCAATTCCTCACCTAGCTTACCCATATTAGGGATGTACCATCGACTGTCCATTTTTGAAAGTCCAGCATCTAAGGGGAATTAAGAATTTAATCCATCCTTTGCATAGCATTTAGTACTCATCACGAGTTCCATTGCTTGTTAAACCTTGTCTGTAAGGTTATACTTTACCTTTGTATAGTTCAGGCATGCATTTGTTTTGGTACTCTTTGTTGGGTTTCTCTATGAGGATGGCACAACGCTTGTGCACGTAGCGGAAGGAATAAAACATCAAGACAACCCAAAAGAGATGAGATCGGGCCACGAAAATTGAATCAAGAAGTTAACAAATAACTAGACCAAAATTACCTTAGCGGCGTTGAGTCATAACTCAACGAATATGCTCAAAGCTTCGTGTCCTCATCAGTGGCGAGTTCTACGTGGAATAACATCAACGTCTCTGCAGAAATCCACACGAGCGGGAGAACCCTGTGCTTCGTCGCACGAAGGGTCGGGAGGAAGACCAACCGCACCTTTGCACTTCCCACAAACTTCTAGGTCCGCGCCAGAGAAAGCAAGACCGGCGATGGTCGCCGAAGATGAGGTCGTCGGCAGAGTGAACAGGCAGCGGCGGAACGATTCCGTCCGGCGGGGTTCGGGATTTGGCAGATCGGAAGATTGGAGGAACTCTTCCGTCAGCTTCGATCCGGCTACAGGAAAAACCTGATTCCCTTTTTTTCCAAAACCCTAAGTCCCCTATTTATACCAAAGGCATAAATAGTCCAAAGAACACCGCTATCTGCAGACCACCCAAGCTAGGGTATCTGGACCGTTCGACGAGAATCACCTCCAGGTTCGGCGAGAATCACCTACAGATTCGACGAGAATCAGTCGGCGAGAATCACCTCCAGATTCGGTGAGAATCAGTCGACGAGAATCAGTCGGCGAGAATCAGTAGCCGAGAATCGGCCAGAATCGGTCGCAGGATCGGAGAGAATCGAACAGTTTGATTCTCGTCGATTATTCCTTAGTCAGTGAGTCATACTAGACGACTCTCGACGACTTTGCCTTAGTCGACGATCTGACCCAAGATCGTCGACCTCAGTTCGACGATCGTCGAACAGAAATCAGGACTGTGAACATTCCTTCAATGGCACATCTAGATTCAATCCTAGAAGTTCCACATCCCAAGGCTTTAATCCCTATACTGAATGGATAGTACCTCCTAGGAGATACCATCCTGAAGGTTATAAGGATCAACCTGGGATGTCTTTTATTTCAGAATTCAAGGGATATCAACCTAGGCCCAAGGTTAACTGGGTCAAAAACAAATAAGTTGTTGCTTGTGCAGGTGAAGACCTATCCAGCATCAAACCATCAATGGTATCTGGATAGTGGGTGCTCAAAGCACATGACAGGGGACAAGGACAACTTCACTTCCTTCAAAGCCAAGCTTGGACCCAAAGTAATTTTTGGAGACTCAAGCTTTGGAACTATAAAAGGATATGGTTCAGTCCAAATTGGCCCAGTCACTTTCAAAAAGGTGGCATATGTTGAAGGACTCAGGCACAACTTGATAAGTATCACTCAACTGTGTGATGAAGGATATCAAGTGACATTCAACAAAGCCATATGCAAGGTCAAGTAAGAGGACAACACAACTGTGTTGACAGGTAACAGAAGAGGTAATATTTACTTAGTGGATTTTCATTCACCTGTAGTAGATATTTGCCTGTTCAATTCCATTTCAAAATCTAATATTTTATGGCATAAGAGACTAGGGCATATTAACCTTAGAACCATTGCTAGGCTATCCAAAGACAACCTTGTTAGAAGACTACCTTCTGGTCCCTACAAGAAGGAAGGAATTTGCAAGGCTTGTCAATTAGGCAAGCAAACTAAAAGTAGTTTTAAATCAATTAATAAGAGTGTTTCACCTAGGATTTTGTACCTGTTGCACATGGATCTTTTTGGACCCATATCTGTACAAAGCCTTGGAGGGAAATCCTATACTTTAGTGGTTGTAGATGACTTCTCAAGATTCACTTGGGTATTCTTTCTGAGGAAGAAGTCTGATAACTTCAAGTGTTTGACAGATTTTCTCAAATGCATTCAGATTGAGTTCAACACTCACATTGCCCTGATCAGAAGTGATCATGGGACAGATTTTGATTCTCTTCTCATGCAAGAGTTTTGTCAAAGTGAAGGGATCAGGCACACTTTCTCAGCTTCTAGAACTCCTCAACAAAATGGGGTAGCTGAAATGAAAAATAGAACACTCATTGAATCTGCAACTACATTATTGGCAGATGCTCACCTACCTCTATCCTTTTGGGCTGAGGCAGTGAACACCTCCAACTATGTGTTGAACAGAAGCCTGATACACAAACTGAAGGGCAAGACTCCCTATGAATTGCTCAAAGGGAAGAAACCTAAAATAGGCTATTTTAAAGTTTTTGGTTGCACTTGTTTTATTCATAATAATGACAAGAAATATCTAGCAAAATTCCAAGCTAAAGCTGATGAAGGAGTGTTTCTGGGATACTCCATGATCAGCAAGGCCTATAGGGTTTATAATAAATCTTCCTGTAAAATTGAAGAATCTGTTCATATTATTTTTGATGAAGCTAACATGTCTTTCAAGGAGAAGAATGCTTCCACCATAGAACCTTTGCAGGTACATTCTCTAGCTGAAGACTTGAACAAATTGCAAGTTGCTGAAAAGAATGAGAGCAGTGATGATGAAGAAGAAGTTCAACATCTGGAAGAAAATCACCTTGAAGAGCCAGTTGTTGTTCCACAAGAGGAAACAACAACACAGGTTGGTGAACAATCAACACCCCCTGTTGATTTAGTAATAACAAGAGATCATCCAATCTCTCAAGTAATTGGAGACATCTCAGCTGGTGTGCAAACTAAAAATCAGGTCAACCAGAATCTGATGCACACATGCTTCCTCTCTCAAATTGAGCCTCAATCCATTCAAGATGTAGAGCAAGATCCACACTGGATCATTGCAATGCAAGAGGAGTTGCATCAATTTGAAAGGAACAAGGTTTGGGAACTAGTGCCTAAGCCAAAGGATCATCCCATTGTTGGAACAAAGTGGGTATTCAGGAACAAGCTGGATGATCAAGGAGTTATAGTCAGAAACAAAGTAAGGCTAGTTGCTCAAGGGTACTCTCAACAAGAAGGAATAGACTATGATCAGACCTTTGCACCAGTTGTAAGGGTAGAAGCCATCAGAATATTCCTAGCCTATGCTGCTCACAAAGGTTTCAAAGTGTACCAAATGGATGTAAAAAGTGCATTTCTCAATGGGGACATCAAAGAGGAAGTCTATGTTAGACAACCTCCAGGTTTTATCTCTCTAACTCACCCTGATTATGTTTACAAATTGCATAAAGCATTATATGGTCTCAAGCAAGCTCCTAGAGTATGGTATGAGACCCTAGCATGCTTTCTTCTGGAAAATGATTTTGTTAGGGGGAGAGTAGACCAAACTCTTTTTATTAGAACCCATAAGTCCCATACCCTACTAGTGCAAATTTATGTAGATGACATTATATTTGGTTCTACTGATTCAAACTTGTGCAAAAAGTTTTCCAAGCTTATGCATTCTAAATTTGAAATGAGTAGCATGGGTGAGCTGTCCTTCTTCTTAGGACTGCAAGTCAAGCAACATGCTGAAGGCATATTTATTTCTCAAACCAAGTATGCAAAAGAATTGGTTAAGAAATTTGGTATGTCTGATGCATCATGTATGAAAACACCCATGCCCTCAAATGCTTTAATAGATGCTGATGAACATGGGAAACCTGTTGATCAGACAACATATAGAGCAATAATTGGCTCTTTATTGTACCTTACAACTAGTAGGCCTGATATAATGTTTGCTACATGTATTTGTGCTAGATTCCAAGTTAACCCTAGAGAGTCACACTTAATATTAGTTAAGAGGATTCTTAGGTATGTTAAAAGTTGTCCAAATCTAGGTCTCTGGTATCCAAAAGATTCAGCATTTGATTTAACTGGATTTTCAGATGCTGATTATGCTGGATGCAGAATAGACAGGAAAAGCACCAGTGGAACTTGTCAGTTCCTTGGTGATAGACTTGTCTCTTGGTTTTGTAAGAAACAAACATCTGTGTCAACTTCAACTGCTGAAGCTGAGTATATGGCTGCAGGCAGTTGTTGCTCACAAATATTGTGGATACAAAATCAGCTTCTAGACTATGGTTACAACTTAGAGAAGTCAAAAATTTTCTGTGATAATACTAGTGATATCTCTATAGCACAAAATCCAGTCCTCCATAGTAGGACAAAACACATAGAAATTAGGCATCACTTTTCTGAGAGATAATGTAGAGAAAAATAAAATTGAACTTCAATATATCCCAACTGATTTGCAAAGGGGAGATATTTTCACCAAGCCTTTGGATGAAAAGAAACACAGCTTCTTCCTAAATCAGTTAGGCATGTTAGATGGAGGAAGCCTAAATTAAATTACAAGATTTTGAAAAGCTAAAACAGACCAAGACTAGGCTAAAAATCAATTCTTTTTGTGTCTGTAGAACAAGTTTTGTCTCTGAACTGCGCTCGACGTTTTCCCAAGAAATCGTCGAACGAAGATCGACGATTTTCCAAAAATCGTCGACCAAATATCGACGTTCCCGAAGTCGTCGATCTGAGTTCAGAGTCTTCGCTAGATCTAGGCTTTTTCTCTTTCTAATCAGAGGCCTTCGAGCGGAGCTCGACGCTTATCAACATCGTCGAACGAAGATCGACGATATTGACGTCTCTTTAGATTCCTTCTGCAGCCCAAATCGTCGAGCTGAGTTCGACGCTTCTTCGAACTGAGCTCCACGATTTTCCTTTTTCGCGTCGAACCTTAATATAAAATCATTTTTTGGCCGCCGCTCGTCATTTACGCCTTCATACTCTCTGCAAATTCTTTTTCCCTCCAAACCTTCTATACTTGGTCGCGTTTGTTCAATCTTTGTAGGTACAGATGGCTTCAAGTGTTGCCGCCCTTTCGAAGATGAAATTTGACACCAGATTTGATATCGATATAAGCTCATTTGATGGAAGCGATCAGCGCTTCAAGGACATTCTCAATCTGTTTAGAGATCAACAACTGTTGGAAATAATGACTTCCAGAATGAAGATCGCTTCAGATGAAATAAAAGAATGGTGCTATTCAGCGACAGATGAGAATGAGAATTCTGTCGTCGGCCTCATAAAAGGGACCCAGGTACAACTGTCCCTGGATCTCTTAACTGAAGTGTTTCATCTCAGTTCTGGAGAAGATTCCATCGAGTTATCTGAAGAAGAATATGGTTCCATGCTTGATCGAATGGGTCACAATACTGTGAATCCTAATAAACTGCTGAAGAAGAATCTGTCATTGGAATTTTAGTTTTTGGCTGATGTAGTTGGGAAAGTGCTGCTGGCCAAGCACTCTGCCCATGATACAATTTCAAGATATCAGTTTTGTCTGATGGGAGCTCTGCTGGATAAGAAACATCTGAACTGGGGATCAATTTTCTTCAATCTGATATAGAAAAAGCTTAATAAGACTGCTGTCAGCTTTGGGAGAATTCTAGGGGTCTATCTGCATTTCAGATGCCTTGAGTTGCTAACCTCTTCTGGGATGTTCATTAATGCATCCAAGAGGCTCTCCTGTGCCCTTTTTGGCAAATGGGACAGGCAGATCATCAATCCCTCCAGAGCTGCTGCATCGACTACTGCTTCAGGCACAAGGACTGTCTTAGTCACTCCACCTCTGGTCTCTGCATCAGCAGAAGGGTTGCCTGCTCCTTCTCCTCCTCCAGCTGTCTTTACCCCAGCCATTTCATCCTCACCTCCAATCTCTACCATAGCCATATCTTCCCCAATTACCATTTCTTCACCAGTTTCATCACCTCCAGCATCTACCTCTGAGGTATTCCTTCCTCTCTTCTCTTACCCATCCTTTACCACTCCATCATATTCTCTGTTAGATGAATCCTTTATGGATGATTCTCATCCTTCCTCTCCTCCTGAGCCTCCCTCTACCTCCTCATTCCAACAAATGATATAAGACATTTTCTCTCAACCTATCTTCACTCCTTCTCTTACCCCTTCTATCTCCACCTCACCTCATTCTATCTCCTCCTTTCCTATATCAGAACCATCCATTCCCTCACCTCCTATCTCCTCTTTCCCTATGCCACCAGCTCCAGCCAACATCCTTCCAACAACCTTCTCTCCTACCTCTGCTCAAGCCCCTCTTGAGCATGTAGATCTATCAGCCCTGGCTGACAAGTTATATGAGCTTTTAGCTCCAAAGCTAACCTCATTACTGGAAGACCACTCTGGCTCCACTCCTGACCCATGTCAAGGAGCTGTCTTACAAGCTATCATCTCTCATTCCCTCTCAGGCAACTTCATCTTCTGGGTGCCTTGATTCACTTATCTCTGAACCAAGGCAGGGGGAGATGCCATATGAAGTAGTTTTTGCAATGAACCTCCAGAGCCTGTGAAGGATCAAGCGCATACCCAACTGCACCAAAAGCCCGGACTGTTGGAGAGGGCGCTACTTAATTTTTTATATAAGTAGCAGAGCGCCACGGGTCAAGTGAAGAAATGCCGGATCCAACAATCCCCCCCCCGGCGTCCAGCACAACCCGTCGGCTCAGAGGTGGGGTTACCACATGGCCCACATTGCTCAGAGGTGGGGTTACCACATGTCCACGGTTTGCCTGACCCGCCGGACCCACACAGGTAGAAGGGAAAAATCAGGATTTAATAGCGCCCCCTTGGTCTTGAACCCGTAACCTCCCTCTGATACCAATTGAAGGATCAAGCGCATACCCAACTGCACCAAAAGCCCGGACTGTTGGAGAGGGCGCTACTTAATTTTTTATATAAATAGCAGAGCGCCACGGGTCAAGTGAAGGAACGCCGGATCCAACAGCCTGCTCTCCAAGTTTAATGCTGGATACTTCAGATTCCTGCCAGTTCCTCATACTGAAGATCTGTCTAAGGCCATTGTGCCTATTTCTATCTGTAATCCCAGCCAAATTGAAGCATATATAAATTCTTGGAAGGCTGTGGATGTTGTTATGTCCATCTCTGATGCTGCTACTAAGGCCATTGTGCCTCTTGTTGATGATGCTGCTACTGTTGTTGTAGATACTTCTGCTGATATGCTGGTTGATATTCCTGCTCCTGATGTTTCTGCAAAGCTTAAAGCTCAAGAAGAGTATATCAGAAGAATTGATGATCTGTATGATCAACCTCAGAGTTCTGAGAGTGATCAGTACAGGACAGATTCTGATGATTCTGCTAACACTATTGCCAAGAAAAGGAAGGCCAAAAGCAAGGCCATGATGTCTGTTTCCCCAGCTCAAGTAAAGGATTCTAATGATACTCCCTACTATATTTTGCATGACTGCCCCTTATCTGAGCCTTGGATGCAGTACTCCAAGAACCAATTAAAGGCTATGAAGAAGAAGAGGAAGCTAGACAAGTATGAAAAAGGTTCTTCTTAGTATCAGCCTCCTCCTCCTCCTCCTCCTCCAGATTCTGGTTCAGGCTCAGCCCCTCAAGCTCCAGTTTCCAGACACAGTTCTTCCCAGTCCTATCAGAGATCCTATCAAAGGGGACAGCATCAAAGGGGATATCAATCCAGAAGAGATCAATATAGAGGAAGCCAGAGAGGGCACAGATTTCATCAAAGGGAAGGACAAGGCCATACTGATTCTACTTCAGGTCCTTTTCCCTATAAGCTAAAAGATGTTGTTGTCTCCAGGACTCCTCCTACTGATTCTGAAACCATCAACAGATATGAACCTCCTGTTCCATTTGAGGATCCTGAGAACAACCCTGTGTCCTGGACAGCTAGAATGAAAGTATTGGCTGCCCTTGATCAAATGAAAAAGGCCAGAGAACAAGGCAAGGATACTTCCAACATAACAACTTTATCAGAGCAGAGAAAGAAAGAACTAGAGAGATATGCATCAAGGAAATTCTTTAATCCAGAAGACTATATGAAGCTGCACCCTGAGGCTGTTGTTTCAAGGCCCAAATCTCAGACTTCCTTAGGTGCAGAAGATGATAGAAGATCCAAGAAAGAAGCCCTAAATCCCAACAGAGAAATTTTGTTTAAAAAGGGAACTGAAAAGAAGTGAACTGTGTAAGCTGAACATCATTCTCCCTTGGATATTTGCTGTCTTTTTATCTGTGATCTGCATTGCTGCTATATATCTCCTCTGCAGTATTGATTTAGCTTTTGTGTTGATGTATGTTTTTTTACTTCCTATTTTTGTCTGTAAATAGTAATCCTAACCCAAATAGGGGGAGATTGTTGGAACACCCTATTACTAATTTGGGCAAGGATCACTATGTTTCTCTTAAGAAACCAGGTTGACCTAGTTGTATAGTGTAAAGGCCAACATTAGAATGAGTCAAGGGCTTAGAACTTAGGTTTGAAGCTGCCCCCAAGGACCTTTCAAGCTCAGGATTTCAAGCTAAGTAAAGAGATAAAAATAGTCGAACGACGGTCGAATATCGTCGAGCTCAGGTCGATGATCGTCGAGCTTAGGTCGACTACTTATGTCCTCAGCCTTCTGCTTGTTGCTGGCTTCGGTCGACTATCGTCGAGCTTCAGTCCGACGATCGTCGAGCTTTGGTTGACGATCTCTGGCTGTGCTTAGGTCGACTATTTCTGGGAAAGTTTAGGTCGATGATCTCTGTTTGCTTCAGGTCGACGTTTTCTGTTGAAGTCTAGGTCGACGATCTCTGTCTTAATCAGATCGACTATTTCTGCCAGACCAAGAACTTCGATAGTCGATCTCAGATCGAAGTTTTCTGTCTACTGCTTATCTTCAATATCTCTAAGCTCAGGTCAACGATCTTCGAGCTCAGATCGACGTTTTCTGTCAGAATGATCTATTCCTCCTCTGAGCTCTGGTCGACGATCGTGGAGCTCAGATCGACGTTTATTTTGAGAGATCGACGTTCTTAAGGATTCAAATGCTGCCGGTCTTTGGAATGTTTTCTCAGCATTTAATTTCAAGAAGATTTGCCAGCCGTTTTCATTTATTCTGGAACAAGTTTCAAGGAATTATTCAGGAATGTTTCATTGGAATTTCCTCTAGAAGACAAATCCTTTATGGAAGGCATTTAATGTCTGATAACGGCTATCTTGGAAGAATTATATTCAGAGAATAAGATCGTCTTCTTCAACACTACTCTCCAAGAGAATTAATCCAGAGTCAATACACGATAGAATCAAGAGACACACACTATTACAGAAGAACAAGAAGAATTAAGCTGTGAAAGATAACCATCCTCTTGCTTACAGAAAAGTGATCAAAGCCTCATCTCAAAGAACTCCAGACACCTCATCTTTCAGCCTCTTTGCTGAAACAATTCTTTGCTGGAGATCTAAAGATCTGAAGACCTATCACCCTAGAGCAAAGCTTCCATTCCTGATTCATTCAACATCTCAGGGGGAGACTTGACAACAAAAGATCCACTAGTCTTCTCTCATTTGATTTGAGAACAGAGAAGACAACCTCACCTCTTTACCTTTTTCTTTTTCCTGCTGTAAAGGGTTCTTGAACTCCCTTCAAAAGTTCTGTCTGGTTCTGAGAGCCTTGTCAAAACTCAGTGGTGGCAAGACACCTTATCAAAAAATCCAGTCTTGGTTTTTGAGCACCTTATCAAAAGCTCATTGGTGTCAGGACACCTGATCAACTCATCCTGAGTGGATTCCTACCAAGGGTGGTAGAAGAGTGGATGTACCCAGGTTTTTGGGGAACCACTATATTTCCTTGTGTCTTCTGGTTTGTTTGTGTGATTTGTCTGCTGTGTGCTGTGCTCTTTACTTCTTGGTTTTTAACTTCTTACTAGCACTCTACACTATATCATAAATTGAATTTTATATGTGCTGTTTATTTCAACTATGAAAAATTATTTTAAAATACTCTATTCACCCCCCCCCCTCTAGAGTTGAGATAGATCTTACCCTCACTTTCAGAGACCATAATTTCTAACAATTAGAAATTACAACGAAATCCCAAACATTCCTGCTGGGGTTCAAAGGGGTAGAGCCGCTAACCTGTGGGTTATGGGCCCACTGATTTCCCTTGGAAAAACCATCAACAATTGATGTTCCAGTAATAAATCTAGACATTTAGAACACTTCTAAATCCCTAGGTTTACACGTACTGGAATAACCTAACTTCCAAAATAACAATCATGGCCGAAACCTCCCTCTAATACCACTATTGGGTTTTTCTATGAGGATGGCACAACGCTTGTGCACGCAGCGGAAGGAATAAAACATCAAGACAACCCAAAAGAGATTGGATCAGGCCATGAAAATTGAATCAAGAAGTTAACAGATAAGTAGACAAAAATTACCTTAGCGGTGTTGAGTCACAACTCAACGGAGATGCTCCAAGCTTCGTGTCCTCGTCGGTGGCGAGTTCTACGTGGAATAACGTCCACATCTCTGCAGAAATCCACACGAGCGGGAGAACCCCGAGCTTCATCGCACGAAGGTTCGGGAGGAAGACCAACCGCACCTTTGCACTTCCATCAGACTGCTAGGTCTACGCCAGAGAAAGCAAGACCGGCGACGGTGGCCAGAGATGAGGTCGTCGGCGGAGCGAATAGGCGGCGGCGGAACGATTCCGTCCAGCAGGGTTCGGGATTCGGCGGATCGGGAGATCGGCGGAACACTTCCGTCAGCTTCGATCCGGCTACAGGAAAAACCCGATTCCCTTTTTTTCCAAAACCCTAAGTCCCCGATTTATACCAAAGGCATAAACAGTCCAAAGAACAACGCTATCCACAGACCACCCAAGCTAGGGTATCTGGACTGTTCGGTAAGAATCACCTCCAGGTTCGGCGAGAATATGTCGGCGAGAATCACCTGTAGATTCAATGAGAATCAGTCGGAGAGAATCACCTCCAGATTAGGGGAGAATCAGTCGGCGAGAATCAGTCATCGAGAATCTGCGAGAATCGGTCGCAGGATCGGCGAGAATCGAACAGTTTGATTCTCGTCGATTATGCCTTAGTCGGTGAGTCATACTCGACGACACTCGACGACTTTGCCTTAGTTGACAAGTCATACTCGATGACTCAGCCTTAGTCAACGAGTCATACTCGACGACTCTCGACGACTTTGCCTTAGTCGACGAGTCATACTCAACGACTCAGCCTTAGTCGACGAGTCATACTTGACGACTCTTGACGAACCTCTTTTGGCAACGTTTTCCCGACCCCATTCTGTATGGTGATTGGTAACCTTTACCCATACAATCAATCTTCCAATTTCCCCACAAGCTCTTATGTGCGACCCTGCAGGCTCATATCGCGTTGGCAGTGAGATTACATGTTTGACCACTTCTAGATCACCATGGTTACTCCAACACTCTTGTCATTTCAAGAAATGTCTACGATTTCAACCTCTTAGATTAGACATTCATCATGTACTTGTACTAACCTCGCTCTGCCTGGATTTTTACATCTCTAGGCATCTGCTACCATATGTCCATTCTCGGGAGTGTAATGACTGTCGAAGGGGTAGTCCCCGAGGAACTCCACCCACCTTTATTGTCGCAAATTTAGATTCTTATGGTTATTATGGTCTATGAAAATGTCCACTTTAACACTGTCTATATAGATATGCCACGGTATAAGAGCAAGATCATAGTCATCAAATACACGACATGGACGGGATATTTCCACTTGTACACTTTCAAATGGCATGAGCCACAAGCTATTACTTTTCTAACTAAAAAGCACGCAGCCTAAGCCGCTCCCTAATGCATGACTATACACCAGCCATATGAACAACACGGCGAACTAAAAATAGGTGTCATAATCAGACGAATCTTTAACTCTTCAAAAGCTCGTGTGCACTCTGGCGTTCAAATGAACTTTTGATCTTTCCTCGTAAGTGTGGTAAGAGGTAAGGCAATCCGCGAACAGAAGCTAGTAAGTCCAAGGAATTTTCTAACTTTATCTACAATAGACAATGCAGGTCACTCCTATATCATAACCATCTTCACAGGATCTACTATAATACCTACATCACTACCCATATGGCCAAGAAACCCATCGACGATAGCAAGAACTTGCACTTTGAGAACTTGGTCTATAGTTTGTTATTTCACAGGGTATGCAAAACCATTCTTTGTGATTTGTAGAATCTTTGTTTAGCTAAGAGTACACCAATATGTCATCAGCACAAATAGGTCCATGTACTCCTTAAAAACATAAGGCATTCTTTCCATGAAGACTGATGTTGCATTCGTCAACCCAAATGATAGTATAAAGGACTTATAATGACCATAGCATTTTCCACACGCTATTTTTGGGAATGTCACATCCCCATATTCTCCACTAGTCATAGCAAAACTTCAAATCTAACTTTGGTTATACCGTTGATCCAATGAGTTGATCGAACAAGTTATCAATTCGTGGAATCTGATACATGCTCTTCTCCG
The DNA here is from genome assembly GCA_039513925.1 of Platanthera zijinensis. NCBI lineage: Eukaryota > Viridiplantae > Streptophyta > Magnoliopsida > Asparagales > Orchidaceae > Platanthera > Platanthera zijinensis. Next base: position 219,712,615 of record CM077078.1, read on the forward strand.
TCAGCTTGTTCAGCTCTCTATAATCGATGCATAGATGTAAGCTATCGTCCTTTTTTTCTTTTCTCTAAAGGGCCGGTCCACCTCAATGTGACACCCTTGTACTTAAATAGCCTTGTCTTGCAATTCTTACAGTTGAACTATTCATTTTTCTATCTACTCTGGGCTTTCTTGATATGGTGAGCAAGCAACGAGTTTCACTCCTGGCACCATCGTAAAAGTGTAGTCGATCTCCCGTGGGGGATTTACCCATAGATATCTTTGTAAAACACATCTGTATAGGCCGTCACAATGGAAATATCACTCAATCGAGCTTCGGCCCAAAAGGCTCTATAGGCATGAAGAATTACTTCGTGCATAACTTAAAAGTTTTGACTACTTAGAAGGCAACCATTTTTACCATGCCCGTTCCTTGCATACAAGTGAACTTAATCCTTCATTTGGTGCTCTATCCTTGTGTGACTTCCGTAAAGTGGCAATCTATACTGGTACATTGTCCAAGTCCTTGTCCATACCTATGATAACATCAAACACAACAATTTCCAGCACAAATGATTCCACGTCATGAAATTACGTCGTAACTGCAACTTAACATATCACTTTCTACCCATATTAACTTTTATTATGAAAGTGAAGGGATAGATACTACTCTAGAGGGGGGGGTGAATAGAGTTATCAAATTTTGCAATAGACAAAACTTGAAGGTCTACCCAACTCCCTTGGAGTGAATTGCGGAATAAAAAGATTATAGATATAGAATTAACCCTATAGCCTAACACAAGTGTTGTGCACAAACTCAAGATAACTATAATTACAGTTAAGGCTTGGAAATCCTAATCAGCAACTAGCAACCTAGTTATATCTATTCACAGCCACAATGCAGGAAATAAACAAGGCAATCCAGACGACACAAGGAATTTATAGTGGTTCCCCAAACAACTTGGGTACGTCCACTCTTCTACCCACAAGGTAGGAATCAACTCAGGTTTTTGATCAGGTGCCCTGCCACCAACAAGATCTGCTTCAGGTAGATCCAGAAACCCTTTAGACTTTTGATCAGGTGTCTAAAAACCAAGCACAGGTTTTTGATCAGGTGCCCTGCCACCAAGGGATACTTTTGAAGGGAGTAATAACCCTGTACAGGAGGGGGAAGAAGGTTAAGATGTCTTCTCTATTTTACAATAGGTTAGAGAAGCACAAAAACTTGCACTGAGCTAGAAAGCTCTAAAGAATCAAGGCTCCCCCTGGCTCAAAGATGTCCAGGTGAAGTCTTGCTTTAGTGCAGAAAACTCTTCAGAAAGCTCTGAAGGAAAAACTACAAGAAGATAATAAATAATAAAATTAAAGATCTTCAAGCAGCTATCTTCTTCTTCTTCTTCTTCTTCTTCAAAAGAACTCTGAGTTTGAACTTCCTGAAAGCAGGAGAACTCAGGTTGAAGAAGAGTAGAAGATCTTAACACTTCTCAGTTGGATGAGTATTGCTGAGAGCAGATGACTTGATCTTGATGAGAGCTTGAAAGCAGATGAACAGGTTTTCTAGTTAACTAGCTTGAATCCTTCTTCAAAGGGTCCTTTTTATAACAGCAGCAAGCAACGGCTCTCTTCAATTTGAATTACTTGTCTTCTTCTGAAACTTGAGACCTGGGCTGCAAATAACACACAGCAAAACAAACTCTGCAGCAAGACATCCTATAAAAGGAATAAGCTTCTTTCTAAGAAGCTGCATGATCAAATCAAATAACAGAAGGACTAAATAAAGTCACATCAGAGAAATACTCTTTACAGCAGAAGGAAGACTTTTCAGTCTAACGGCTATAAAGGACTGTCAGCAGATAAAGTAAAATACAAAGTCAGCTAATAAGACAAACAACTTTATCTGAAAAGATTTTACTTAGGCATAAGGGATGGAGCAAATATTGCCTAGAAATATTATTATAAAACATCTGAAAAGATATGCCAGATAAATTATTAATTAATTAAATATAATAAATAAATACAAAATATAAAGGCAGACGGAAAACGTCGAACGACCTTCGGAGATTGTCGACCGACGCACGGAGATCGTCGAACTATCGGACAGATAGTCGAACGATCCAGATAGTCGAACTATCAAGAAAGATAGTCGAGCTATCACAGCAGATTACCACTTGATAGTTTAACTTTCAAGGCAGCCTAAACACCTAGAGGGGGGGGGTGAATAGGTTCTGCTTCTCTTTCTAAAACTTCTAGACAGAATTCAATTTATTAACTAATATGAAAACACAGCAATCACAGAAAACAAAACATCACAGACTGCACTATGATTTATAGTGGTTCCCCAAGGTCTGGGTACATCCACTTTCCCCCTTCACCTATCTAGCTGTATGCTAGATTCGGCCAAACTTCCACTTATCTCAGATCAATAGATCTTACAACTCAGAACCCAACAGGTTCCTACAACTCAGGCACAACTGCCCTACCTCAGCCTTGCCCCAAGGCCTACAACTCAGAGAATATCCTTCTCCTACACTCAGGCAATCAGCCCTACCACTCAGAGTTCAACACTCCTACACTCAGCCTTTATAACATAGGCTTACAACTCAGATCTGTATAAACAGATCCTACAGAAATATAGAAAAGATTGTTTAAATTGTCTTGCCAAGTTGAGAGAGAAAAGGCAATGACAATTCTTAATCAGCTGATACAATCAACTATTTCTTAGCCTTCTTCAAAGCTTCTTGAAAATGTACTTAGCTGAGTTGATTCCAAACAGCTTCTTGAGAATCCACTGGTGGATTCCTTCTTCTTCTTCAAATTCTGACTTGATCTCTCTCTATCCAGAACTTTGAATGATTCTTCTGAATTCTGATTAGAACTCTTCTTAGATCTACCCTTAGATAGTCTTCTTAGATCTCCCGGAGAAGATCTTCTTAAGTGCCTAGCACTTTCTTGAAATGAGAAGAATGTAATCCTTCTCCACTTTCTGATCCAATGTATTTCAAAGGGTCAGTTCTATATGTTGTTCATTTTTTTTCTTCTCCTTCTGAATCTGTCTATTTATAGACATTCTTCATGGTAACCGGCTGATCCGGTTTCTAACCGTTTTCTGACAAGTCTGACAACTTCAGTTAACTGGTGATAACCCACAGCTGTCAAGTCTTCAAACAAGTCCTGTGCCTTAGTGTTGAAACAGTCTGTCAGAAAGTGTCGAGACCATCTGTCTATTTGTGTCGACACAATTGACTTTGGTGTCGACACTGCCTTCAGTGATGTCGACTAAATTGCCTTTGTGTCGACACATTTTCTTCTGAAACTAACTTGGTCTTTGACTCTGCAGTGTGTCGACACAAGTCCTGTGTGTCGACACAGTTGTTGTAGAATCATAACTTTAGTAAGTGTTGACTTAGCCTTCAGGTGTCGACTATTTTCTTCTGTGTCGACATATTCAGATGATGTCGACAAACTTGAGATCGACTATACTCTTCAGTGTCGACGCATTCTCCCAATGTTGAGGTCGACGTTTTTCTTCTGTGTCGACACAATTTCCCAGTGTTGTGTCGACTTACTTCTTCTGTGTCGACACAATTTCCCAGTGTTGTGTCGACTTACTTCTTCTGTGTCGACACTTTTTCCCAGTGTTGTTGTAGACTATGTTATGTGTCGACACTTTTTCCCAGAGTAGTGTCGACTTACACCTTCTGTGTCGACACACTTTCCCAGTGTTGTGTCGACAACTTTCTTCTATGTGACGACACATGTTCCTTTGTGTCGACACTTGGACTTAGAATTTTTTCCTGTAAACTTTAACAATTCTTTACCTGCACATGTCAACTCAAAACAACATCAAATACAACATGATGTATATCATTGAGCTAGGTTGGGCTTCTTCAAATCAGGTACACATTTTCCAATGTACCCAACAATCTCCCCCTATTTGGAGAAGTCATAACCCTTATAGCCAATGATATACACCATTTATAAATAGTATAAAATGATGATATATGACAATACACAGGGATACTTAATTATAAACAAAATAATAAGAACATCATGGATAAAACAATCTATCACAGATTTTAACAATATTTTGTTTATTACTGGGTAATGTTTGATTACATGGTTTTTCTTTGACTGATCACATTACATCATTACAAATCATTATGAAAGAACTAAAACATTATCAGGATTGATCAGGCTCTCTAATAACAATCCCTTGGCCAGATTTAATTTTAGCTGTCACAGGAGCTTCTGATTCTTCAGCCATCTTTTTTCCTTTAAGATCAGCTTTCTTCTTAGCTTCTTCCTTGAGCCTTTGCCTTTCAAAATAGTGAAAAGGCTTTGGGAAGTATTTGCTTGGCTCCATAGCATCAGGTGGAAGTCTTCCTAGCTTAGCTTTCCTTCTGAATTGTACAATGGCTTCTTGTCTTGCCTCATACTTCTGCCATTCCTGCTCATTGTACCACTTGCCCCTTTCATGAACTTGATCTTTGACAGCTTTCCATGCAGTGAGTATTATATTTCTGGAAGTAGGACTCCACTGCTCAAAATCTGGCTTCAGCTCAGCCTGCTCTCTAAATCTTTTCTTTGATAGTAGAGCATCTTGCTGTTCTTGCAAATTTACCTCAGGCTTATCAACCTTTCCAAAGATAACATTTACAACCTCCTTTGAAGGACTATACATATATTGCACTTGCTGATCCAATATATCAAAATCTGGAGGGGGGTATATGACTTGGGCAACCTCAGGTTGGTCACCTTCAAGTAGTCCTGTTTGTAGACCAGACTCAGCCACCATGTTATCATCACACAATGGTGGATATCCCAATGTGGCTCTTATACTATTGGTCACCCATTTGGCATGCTCAGAGCCTGCATGAATTAGCATCCTCTCCCCCTTTATGGCTTCTCTTGATACATGATCTCTAAGATCTTCTTTCTGGAATCGAATTTGGCCATCCAAATAATTCACTCCCTCCTTGAAAAATGGTCTTAACTTTTGAAGCTTTTCAGATATTTCCTGTTGAGAGGTTGTGATGGCAGTCTTAACAGATGTAATGGCAGCCTGAAAATTCTTATCAAATTCTTCCATTTCTTTGGCTCTATTTGCAGGCATCCCTGGAACAATCTTCTTCACCTCTTGAATGATCTCATTATGAGATTCAGTTAAATTGTCATTCATTCTTATTTGATTTTCCAGAACATAACCTTGCTTCAAAGCAATATCATCCACCTTTGTAGAGATAGCCTGCTGTTGTTTAGCCAGATAAACTACAGCATTGCCACCCTTGTGGAAGCAATCTGTCATTTCAGTTTTATTCAAGTTGACTTGAAATTGGATAGATTTGATATCTTGGGCTAAGTCAAACTGCAGAGTTGTGTTTCTTTCATCAACATATTTCTCAATGGCCACCCTGTGGTCATCCAATTTCACCTGTAAATCCACCAAGAACTTGTTATAATCAACTTCAGGAGGTGGAGGTGGAGGTGTTGTCTGTAAAGCCTGCTTATAAGTCTTGCTTCTTCTTTTAAATACAACCAGTTTTCTTTTCTTAGCCAACCTGGCTTCTTCAGTTTCAGATTCAGAAGTACTCTCAATGTGAACTCTATCTGCTTCAGTGCCATGTCGCTCAGTTTCAACATGTACTGGCTCCCCCTCAATTCTTTGCTCCTCCTCTACTTCTTGTACTTTTTCAATCTCTTGAACGTTCTCCACTCCTTGTTCTAGCTCTATGTCAAGAGGCTGCTCAACATCTTGGTCCTCTTCTATTCTATCAGTAGCTATGTCATCATTAGGAAATAACTCATCCAGAGTGTATTCTTTTTGAACTGGAGCACCTGAAGATAAGTAATTGGGTGCATCCTTGTGCACATTCTCGGGCAGCTGCATATCTGGAGTAGGAGAAGACACATGCTCCCCCTGAACCTGTGCAGAGAAAAAAAAACTTTTAGAAAGTCTTTTATAGTAAAATACATTTGCTCCCCTACACCTGTACCACTTGTACCTGAGCAGGGGTAGATACATTTTGAGCAGGAGATTGAACTGGCTCCCCCTGCATCTGTGCAGATGTATCTACTTGATGAACTATAGTGGAGGCAGGTTGTTCTTCACTCTGTATCCTAAGTGGGTCCTCTTGTTGTTGCTCAGTCTCGTGAGCTGGAGAAGGGGATTTCACAGGGGTGTCTGGCCTGCTTTCTTCAGGCACATCCTTAGACAGCACCCTTTCCCACCTGGAGAATAGTCTCATGTCCATCCTTCTCATATGATTGATTTTAGATCCTGGCAGTTGCTGCATCACTTCAGGAATTGCTCCATTGAGATATAGACTTATGATCCTAGCCATGTTAGGCTTCTTGATCCCTTCTTTAATCTTGTCAAATAGGATTACTGACCAATCAGTAGGAATTGTAAAGGCAATCCTGGTCATAAGGTTGAACATATAGGCAGAAATCCTATCATGTCCACCTGTCTTGCAGAGAATTACTTTCCCAACTATTTCAGACAAGAACTTTCCTTGCTGATTCATACCCTTCCTATTGAATGCAGCTCCAATCTTCATGTTTGAATCCAAACCACACCATTGAAGGGCTTCCCTTGTCTTAGAACTAGGAACCTCTTCTTCATTTTCAACTACTTGTAATTGCAAAAACTTTCTCAAACCTCTTTGGGTAATCTTAATCTTAGTCCCGTGAACAATGGACTTGATCTTGAGTTCAGTAGAATGGACTGATGCTGAGATAAAGAACTCGTGCACCTCCTTCTTCCAGATCTTGGATGGTTCTGAGACAAGAAATTCTAACCCTGATGCAGAGAGAAGGGTGATAACTCCTTGAACATCAGGCGGCGCCTCTGCAAAGGCCTGGCGCACCAACTCATACCCTTCATTAACATTGTCTTCAATCCTTGGCGCCATCGAGTCGTCGAGAAGGCTTGAGAGAGGAGAGAAAGAAAGATTGTCGACACAGGGTTTGAGTCTCGAAAACCTTGAAAGCGTGTCGACAATAAGAGCTTTTGACCTATTTATAGCTTCTGTTGAAAGAAGTTCAAAAGGCGCCAAAAACAGTCTAAATGTGTCGACACAGACGGAATGTGTCGACACAAGCTTCTATTAACTCGACATTTCTTCATCCTACTATGTGTCGACACCAATATGTGGTTATGTCGACACCTTGGATACATAGTAGAAAGACAGAAATTCTGTGTCGACACTAAGGACAAGTGTCGACACATATTTTGTAAGTGTCGACACCATAATTCTGGTTGAGTCGACATTACATTTCTGGTTAAGTCGACAATAAAACTCTTAAGTGTCGACACATATTCTCTGTGTCGACACAATATTTCTGACTTGTCGACATAATTTCTCTGAGTCGACACATTATTACTGAATGTGTCGACACATTCTTACTTAGCCAATTTCTGTAACTTCAATGTGTCCTTTTTAACACTTGATTATGTTGTTACTACTTTTACTTACTTATAAACCATTTCAATAGCATTGTTAATGATTTTGTTTAATACATTAATCAATGGTTAACATACCTAATTCAATTTTGAATTTATTGAATTTGGTTTCATCTAAAGGCTTAGTAAATACATCTGCTATTTGATAATCTGTTTTTACAAATTCCAATGAGATGTCACCTTTTTCTACATGTTCTCTAAGAAAATGATATTTGATTTCTATATGCTTAGTTCTACTATGAGAAACTGGATTATTAGCAATAGAAATAGCACTCTTAGAATCACATAAAAGGGGTGTTCTACTTACCTGAATACCATAATCTTTAAGCTGATGCTGCATCCATAATAGCTGTGCACAGCAGCTTCCTGCAGCAATATACTCTGACTCAGCTGTGGAAATTGCCACACTAGTCTGTTTTTTACTACTCCAAGATATTAGTCTTCCTCCCAGGAATTGACAAGTACCTGTAGTACTCTTTCTATCCTCTCTACATCCTGCAAAATCTGCATCTGAATAGCCTGTTAGTTGAAAATCTCTATTCCTAGGGTACCAAAGACCTAGAGTAGGAGTGCCCTTTAGATATCTCAGAATCCTTTTTACTGCAGTATAATGAGATTCTTTAGGGCAGGCTTGGTACCTAGCACAGACACATGTTGCATACATAATGTCAGGTCTACTAGCAGTGAGATATAGTAGTGACCCAACTATTCCTCTATACAATGATTCATCAACAGGTTTACCTGCCTCATCTTTGCATATTGGCATACTTGTGCCCATAGGAGTTCTCATGGAGGAGGATGACTCCATACCATATTTTTTAATTAATTCCTTGGTGAACTTAGACTGGGATATGGACAATCCATCATCAGTCTGTCTTACTTGGAGTCCCAAGAAGAACTTAAGTTCTCCCATACTGCTCATCTCAAACTTCCCTTGCATAAGTTTGGCAAACTTTTTACAAAGGTTGTTTTCAGTAGATCCAAAGATTATGTCATCAACATAGATCTGGACTAAGATGATCTTTCCTTTGGATTCCCTAAGGAATAGAGTTTTGTCTATCTTTCCTCTTGAGAATTTATTCTCAATGAGGAAGGTAGACAGGGTTTCATACCAAGCCCTTGGAGCTTGTTTTAACCCATACAAAGCTTTCCTAAGCTTGTACACAGAATCAGGTTTAAGAGGATCTACAAAACCTGATGGCTGCTCTACATATACTTCTTCTTTAAGATCACCATTCAGAAATGCTGACTTTACATCCATCTGGTATACTTTGAAGTCTTGGTAGGCTGCATAGGCAAGGAACATTCTGATTGCCTCCAGCCTTGCTACTGGAGCAAAGGTTTGATCAAAGTCAATCCCTTCTTCCTGCCTGTATCCTTTTGCAACCAATCTTGCTTTATTCTTTATTATTATTCCACTTTCATCTAGCTTGTTCCTATAGATCCACTTAGTCCCAATTATGTTGTGGCCTCTTGGTTTAGGAACAAGCTCCCAGACCTTGCACCTTCTGAACTGATTCAGCTCCTCTTGCATAGCATCAATCCAGTGCTGGTCTTGGATAGCTTCTTCAAACTTCTTAGGTTCCATTTGAGACAAGAAACTAGAATGCAAAACTGTGCTTTGATTTCTGCTTCTAGTTTGCACTCCTTGTCTTGGATCACCAATTATCTGATCAGTAGGATGATCTCTTAGATATCTTATAGCTGGAGGTAGATTCTCTTCAGGTTGAGCATCTCCAGCTTCTTCATTCTGCTGTTCCTCTTGGTTTTCATCAGCTTCCATTATCTCTTGTACTCCCCCTGGACAGCAGCCTTCATTTTCCAATGCTCCCTCTTCCTTTGAAGCTTCAGCAATGGAGAGCTTGTCCATCTTCTTGCTTATACCTGTTGAGTCATTTGATCTACAAGACAATTCACAATTGATTAATCTTGTTTCATCAAATACAATATGCACAGATTCTTCAACAACTTGAGTAGTTAAGTTGAAGACTCTATAGGCCTTACTATTTGTGCTGTACCCAACAAATATCCCATCCTGGGATTTGGCAGCAAACTTAGTCAAATAAGACTTACCATTGTTAAGTATATAGCACTTGCAGCCAAAGATCCTAAAATAGGATAGATTTGGTTTTCTGCCTTTCACAATCTCATAGGGAGTCTTCCTGTGGCTTTTGGTGATAGAAGCCCTATTGATGACATGACAAGCAGTGTTAACTGCCTCAGCCCAAAAATATTCTGGGAGAGAGGTGTCACTCAATAGAGTTCTACCAGCTTCAATTAATGATCTATTCTTTCTTTCAGCAATTCCATTTTGCTGAGGTGTTCTAGGTGAGGAGAACTCTTGGAAAATCCCAAAGTCTATACACAAGTTTGTCATGCTTTCAGATTGAAACTCAGTACCATGGTCACTTCTGATTTTGACCACTGTACTATTCAGTTCATTCTGAATTTGCTTTACAAACTTAAATAATACACTTGGGGTTTCAGATTTTTGTCTCAGAAAGAACACCCATGTAAATCTAGAATAGTCATCTACAACCACTAGTGTGTAGACCTTCCTACCTAGACTGTGAACTGGCATAGGACCAAAAAGATCCATATGCAAGAGGTATAAGCACCTCACAGAATCCTTGTTTTCAAGGCTTTGAAATGAGGTTTTTGTCTGCTTGCCCTTTTGACAAGCTGAGCATACCCCTTCCTTTATACACTTAACTTGAGGCCCATTTCTCACTAGTTCTTTACTAAAGAGTTGGCCAATTGTCTTGTAGTTTAGATGAGCCAATCTCTTGTGCCACTTAACACAATGAGAAGCATTGTCATCAGCTACAAGACAAATGGGGGATGCCTTATTCTCACATTCAAAATTAAGGCAATACACATTTCTCTTCCTATACCCAGTCAATATGATCTCTTGATCACTTGACCTTTTGATATGACATCCATCCTTACCAAATGAAATGTCATATCCTAGATCACTCAGCTGGCTTATGCTTATTAGATTATGTTTCAAACCTTTTACATAGGCCACTTGGGTGATAGTAATTAGGTTTGAAGAGATGTTACCAAATCCTTTGATGACTCCTTTTTCAGATCCACCAAAGATCACTTTATGTCCATCTTTGACAGATGAATACTCCTTCAGCAGCCCCTTTGTTCCAGTCATGTGCCTGGAACAACCACTATCCAAGTACCATATAGGGGCATGGTAACTTGGATTCACCTGCAATACAGAATTACTTACCCTTAGAACCCAAGTAAGTCTTGGGTCCTTGGTTCAGGTTAGCCTTAATAAAGTTATCATAACCTCTTCTAACAGGTAGACTCTTATTCTTTATAACACTTGTGTTATACCAGCAGTCCAATGCAAAATGACCCCTCTTGCCACAGCACCAACATTCAAACTTATTGTATCTAGATCTAGATACATCCTTGTCAGAAGCATTTCTGTTCATTGCTGGTGCTGTTGCAACTTCTCCTACTGGTTTCTTAAAACCATAGGGCTTATGACCATAGGTAGGCCTGCTTGCCTTAACACCCTTGTTCTTCAGAACATTTGTCTTGATATGATCCTGAATGTCTTCATGATCATATATGTTAGAAGGCACTTTCTCCTTACAAACCTTATGGGGACTGAAAGGTTTAGTGGCTGAATAGGGGCTTTGCCTTTCCTCTTGAATCTGCTAGCCCTGGAGTTACCCTTAAATCCTAATCCAGCCTTACCCTTCTGAGTGACAAATTCATCTATCAAGGGTAAGACAGATTTTGGCTTAGAGTAACTAGCCACTAAATCCCTTTCAATTCTCAGTCTGTCCTCCAGACTCTTCACTTGATCATTAGTATAATTAATTGTGCCCATCTGAATAATAGTTATATTCTTCAGCTTGGCAATTTCAGCTAACTTTTGATCAAGGACTTTTTCTAACTCAGTTGTTGCAACCCTTAGATCAGCAATTTCCTGAGCCTGTGATTTAACCAGGTTCTTGCTTTTCTTAAGGGCCTGCAACAAGTCCCCATACTTGTCTATCAATTGATAGACATCTCCTTCAGATTCAGATGCATCTTCATCACTTGATGCAGATGTAGCTGATTCTTCACTTGTACTACAAACATATGTACTGGAAGGACTGTTTACCTCATTAGGACCAGACTGATTCTGGCATAGGTCCTCTTCTGATCTAGTCATCAAACCCATGCATTGATGTTCATTGATGGAGTCTAGCAACTGCATAAACTCCTCTTCCTCAGATGCAGCATATAATCCAATATATGCTTCAGCTTCAGATCCTGATTCTGAAGTTGACTGGTCTGACAGACTTTTATCTTTCTTTGCTACAAAGGATTTCTCCTTCTTGCCCTTCTGATAAGTCTTCTTCTTTTCTGAAGATTCCTTCCTTTTGTCAGGACACTCAGCCACTACATGTCCAGGCCTATTGCAACAATAGCAGACAATCTTTGAGGTAGTGGCTTTGCTGGGCTTTGACCTACTTTTCTCTTTCCTAGATGACCTTCTTTTCTGATAATAGTCATCTACTTGCTGTGATGAGGAAGGCCTAGACTTCCATTGCTTCTTTTTCAAGAACCTTTGAAATTGCCTAGTGAATGCAGCAAAGTCTGCATCTGAATCACTGCTGACTGAACCCTTATCTGAATTTTCAGAACTACCTTCTTCAACTTCCTTAGGAGGAGATGGTGATTTCCTCCTATTCTTTCTGGTGGCTTCAGCATTAAATGCCACAGTCTTTTCTCTATGCTCTCCTCTTGAGTTTCTTTCCTCCTCCTTCCTTACCATAAGTTGCATTTCATAGGATAGCAACTTTCCAAACAGAGTTGGAGGAGATATCTCTGCCAATTTTGCCACTTCTCTTATGGCACAGATCTTTGTATCCCAATCCTTTGATAAGGATCTTAAGAATTTGTCATTCAGTTCATAGGTACTGAAGACTCTTCCATAGGAAATTAGCTCATTCACAATTCTATAGAATTTCTTATAGCACTCAGTTATGCTATCAGATTTTCCTTGTCTAAAACTTTCATACTCCTGATTTAGCATAGATTTTCTGTCCAGCCTTACTTCTTCTGATCCCTCCATGTAGACAATCAATGTGTCCCACATCTCCTTGGAGGTCTTGCAGTGAATCAGATTCTGAAATGTTGAATCATCTATGGCACTGACAATGATGTTCTGTGCCCTTTTGTCCATGGTTGCCAAGATGATTTCATCCTTGGTCATTTTAGAATAAGTCTTTGGTGTTTGGATATTTGCATCAAGAACAGATATCTTCATTGGTATGAAGGGGCCTTCCTGTACTGTGATGTAAATCCTTGGGTCAGATGCTTCCATAAACAATCTGACTCTTTCTTTCCAGATCCCAAAGATTTCCTTCTTGCATATGGGTAATTTCATTGACCCTAGCTCCTTATGATTCTCTCCAGAACCCATCTTCTTGATTCTTGAATCTGCCTATCAGATCTACCTCAGACTGTTAAGTCCTTTTTGAGGAACCTCCCTCTGATACCACTTGATAGTTTAACTTTCAAGGCAGCCTAAACACCTAGAGGGGGGGGTGAATAGGTTTTGCTTCTCTTTCTAAAACTTCTAGACAGAATTCAATTTATTAACTAATATGAAAACACAGCAATCACAGAAAACAAAACATCACAGACTGCACTATGATTTATAGTGGTTCCCCAAGGTCTGGGTACATCCACTTTCCCCCTTCACCTATCTAGCTGTATGCTAGATTCGGCCAAACTTCCACTTATCTCAGATCAATAGATCTTACAACTCATAACCCAACAGGTTCCTACAACTCAGGCACAACTGCCCTACCTCAGCCTTGCCCCAAGGCCTACAACTCAGAGAATATCCTTCTCCTACACTCAGGCAATCAGCCCTACCACTCAGAGTTCAACACTCCTACACTCAGCCTTTATAACATAGGCTTACAACTCAGATCTGTATAAACAGATCCTACAGAAATATAGAAAAGATTGTTTAAATTGTCTTGCCAAGTTGAGAGAGAAAAGGCAATGACAATTCTTAATCAGCTGATGCAATCAACTATTTCTTAGCCTTCTTCAAAGCTTCTTGAAAATGTACTTAGCTGAGTTGATTCCAAACAGCTTCTTGAGAATCCACTGGTGGATTCCTTCTTCTTCTTCAAATTCTGACTTGATCTCTCTCTATCCAGAACTTTGAATGATTCTTCTGAATTCTGATTAGAACTCTTCTTAGATCTACCCTTAGATAGTCTTCTTAGATCTCCCGGAGAAGATCTTCTTAAGTGCCTAGCACTTTCTTGAAATGAGAAGAATGTAATCCTTCTCCACTTTCTGATCCAATGTATTTCAAAGGGTCAGTTCTATATGTTGTTCATTTTTTTTCTTCTCCTTCTGAATCTGTCTATTTATAGACATTCTTCATGGTAACCGGCTGATCCGGTTTCTAACCGTTTTCTGACAAGTCTGACAACTTCAGTTAACTGGTGATAACCCACAGCTGTCAAGTCTTCAAACAAGTCCTGTGCCTTAGTGTTGAAACAGTCTGTCAGAAAGTGTCGAGACCATCTGTCTATTTGTGTCGACACAATTGACTTTGGTGTCGACACTGCCTTCAGTGATGTCGACTAAATTGCCTTTGTGTCGACACATTTTCTTCTGAAACTAACTTGGTCTTTGACTCTGCAGTGTGTCGACACAAGTCCTGTGTGTCGACACAGTTGTTGTAGAATCATAACTTTAGTAAGTGTTGACTTAGCCTTCAGGTGTCGACTATTTTCTTCTGTGTCGACATATTCAGATGATGTCGACAAACTTGAGATCGACTATACTCTTCAGTGTCGACGCATTCTCCCAATGTTGAGGTCGACGTTTTTCTTCTGTGTCGACACAATTTCCCAGTGTTGTGTCGACTTACTTCTTCTGAGTCGACACAATTTCCCAGTGTTGTGTCGACTTACTTCTTCTGTGTCGACACTTTTTCCCAGTGTTGTTGTAGACTATGTTATGTGTCGACACTTTTTCCCAGAGTAGTGTCGACTTACACCTTCTGTGTCGACACACTTTCCCAGTGTTGTGTCGACAACTTTCTTCTATGTGACGACACATGTTCCTTTGTGTCGACACTTGGACTTAGAATTTTTTCCTGTAAACTTTAACAATTCTTTACCTGCACATGTCAACTCAAAACAACATCAAATATAACATGATGTATATCATTGAGCTAGGTTGGGCTTCTTCAAATCAGGTACACATTTTCCAATGTACCCAACATAGTCGAACTACCAGAAGATAGTCGAACTATCAGATAGTTGACCTATCAACAGATAGTCGAACTATCAGGGCAAAACAGATAGTCGAACTATCAACAGATAGTCGAGCTATCAGATAGTCGACCTATCAACAGATAGTCGAACTATCAAAAACAAACAGATAGTCGACCTATCAACAGATAGTCGAACTATCAGATAGTCGAACTATCAAAGCAGATAGTCGAACTATCAAAAACAAACAGATAGTCGACCTATCAACAGATAGTCGAACTATCAGATAGTCGAACTATCAAAGCAGATAGTCAAACTATCAAAAACAAACAGATAGTCGACCTATCAACAGATAGTCGAACTATCAGATAATCGACCTATCCAAGCAGATAGTCGAACTATCAAAGCACACATATAGTCGAACTATCAACCGATAGTCGAACTATCCACGCAGACTGAAAGTCGAACAACTGATAGACGATCGTCGAACAGTTAGTCAACTATAGTCGAGCGGCGTTCGACGATAGTCGAACGAACAAACTACTTAACCAAATTCTCAATCTGGAAAAGTGAGGACTCTACAGCTAGACTACTAACCATTGACCATAGATATTTCTTGGGTCAAGGGACTAAAAAGACAAGACTAAACTCAAATCAAACTAGGGTACCAACAATCTCCCCCTATTTGAGTTAAGTCTCTTAAAAACTAAAACACAGAGCTAGCTATAGAACACTATAATCAATACAAAAAATAAATAGCAATTAACTAGCAATTATCAAACAGATAGATATAAAACAGCAGTCAATCAAAAAAAATTAAGAGTCTACAGAATCTGGCAAAGAGTCAGAAGAACTTGGAACAAAAGAAATTTTCCTCAGGGGATCAATAGCCTCTCTCTTTGACATCTTCAAGTCCTGCACACCAATAATCTTTACTTCTGCCGCCCTTGGAACAATGGCTTTCGGGTGCTTTTCCATATATTTTGAAGGGTCAAAGAACTCAGGATTAACCTGGAACTTTTCAAACTCCTTCTTTCTGAATGTAGACATAGTGGTTAAGCCAGTAGTATCTTTTCCTTCAGCTTTTGCTTTTCTGATTTGAGCTGCTCCAACCAATTCGTGAAAACGAGCTATCCTAAAGTTAGGATCAAGCTCAGGACTTTCATAAGCAGTCTCAGAAGGAGCAACCTCTTTATCTTGATTAACTAGATAAGACAGGGAGCAGACTTAGCAAAGTTCTTGCTAGAATATTTAAACAAAATAAACTACTTACCTTTTGAAACAATTTTTTCAGACTGCACTGGTATTGGGGAAGAAACTCTTTTCTTTGGAGAAGGAGGAGGAGAAAAGGTTGGTCTTTGAAACACAACCTCCTTCACTTGTCTTTGAGAACCAGAATAAGATCTGCCTTGGGAACTTTGAGAGCTTTTCCTTGGCTGAGGCTGAGAAGGTGCATATTTTCCAGAAGAGGCAGATGGATTAGCAGAAAGGTTCCCAGAGGCTCCTGCACTGGGAGGTGGAGGAGGAGGACCTCTGGGAGTCCATCTTGAAACAGGACTATCATACCTCTTAGATCTTTTTCTCTCTTTCTGCTGGTTCTTGGAGAACCACATCCAATGTTGAAATTCCTTTGATTTGGGGTCAATTCCTTTAAGAATATAGTATGGAGTATCATTGTCACTGCTGGGAGGAGGAGGAGCAATTGCTTTCCTTTTCTTCTGAGCAGCTTTCTTTTTCTTCGAATTTTCAGATAAATCAGAATCCTCTTCATCTTCAGAGTGAGATGAAGGAGGATTGTCATAAGGATCATAGGCTTCAGAAACAGCCTTTTCTTTTAAAGCAGCTTTCTCTTTTTCCTCTTCAATGGCATCCTGAGCCAGAAGGAAATCTAAATCCAACCCTGGTGAATCATCCCAAATAGTCGACTTTTCAACTTGCAAATCTTTTTCTTTCTCTGCCAAAGATTGAACTCTTTGATTCCAAGCAATTCTTGCTTTCTCTTCTTGATTCTCAGATACATCTTCCATGTCATCTAAAAATGAATCCAATTCTGGATCTACTTGAGTATCAGGGACAACTGGATCAGCTTCAGAAACAACTGCTATAACCTGAGCAGCTAAATCTTCTTTAATATAATCTGTAGATTTATGAATACAAATCTGCTAAATAAGCTAAAATCATTCCTTCTAGGTATTCACAAGCTATTAAATTAATTGACTCGTCAATAAAGCGAATGAGTGAATTACCTTCATATTTTACCAACTCCCAAGACTCATCTAGGTAGGATGTAATAATCCCTTCTAGGTAATGGGAAACCACGGGAGTGGTGAGATCTTCTAAGCAAACTTTCCCCGCAAATTCAGATAACATAATAGCATCAGATATTTCTTTTTCCGATAACACAGAAACTGATTTATCTTGAACTTGAACTGCATCAGTCTTTTCTTGAACTGCTGGAAGGGAGGCTGGAGGCTCTGAGGCATCTTCACAGAACATCTCCCCCTGCCTGATTTCAGTGGAAACTGAAACCAGGCCCCTTGAAGAAGAGGGCTTAGCAGATTTGGAAAGTGATTGGATGGAAGCAGTCAGGGTGGCAATGGAGGAGGCAAGTGGAGCAATTGCCTCTTCAATCATAATTTTGATTGAAGGGGTAATCAACTCCAAAATGCTAGAAATGAAAGCTGGGGTGATCTCAAAAGATGATGGGACTGCAGTGGATGGAGATGCAGCAGAGATGGTTGTAGTGTTGGGATGAGAAGAGATGTGGACTGGAGATTGAATTGGAGATGGAGCTGGAGAGTTAACAGGAGTGTTAACTGGAGAATGAATAGGAGACTGAGGAGGAGTTGGAATCCTCTCAGATCCTAACAGATCAAAACTAGGAGCAGATATCCTAGCCTGATGAGAAGGAAGAGGAGATGCTGGAGGGGAAGGAAGAACAACCGTGGTTGTTTCTCTAACAGGAGAAGGGGAAAGTCGTACTTCAGCTGAAGTTGATGGAACTTCAACTGAAGCAGACTGCATAGCAGAAGATGAGGGAAGGGAAAGAGCTGAGCCAGCTTCTACAGGGTGAGGAGCGACCGAATTAGTCCTGGTGCTCCCTGATGTCGCTGGAGCAACCCCTGTGAGAGCGGGTTTCACAAAAGTCCTCTTCCATTTGGAGAACAGGTTTGGGTCCATCTTCTTGCTTGCATTTATTGTTGTTGCGGCGGAGACCAGTAGCTGAGGGTACTTTTCCTTCAGGAAAATTCCAATAACCCTACCTAGGGTAACCTCTTTCTTATTGTTCTTTTTCCTTATCAAATCAAACATTACCCCTGCCCAATCAATCTTTTTCTGATTAACAATTGCACACATCAGTGCAAATTGTTGCCTTGTTATATTGTCATGAGCAGAGTGCTTTCCGAGGAGCACTTCTCCAACTAACTCAGCGAGAAATTTAATCTTAAAGGGAAAGTTGACCTTGAGCAGCTTGGTGGGAATGCCCTCCGCATGTCCCAGCTCAGTCAACATCCTTCCAAATTCTTGAGCATCTTGCTCATAATCTTCTTCACCATTTATCAAACCAAAAACATCAGTCAGAACGGCCGGAGTTAAAATTACCTCTTCTCCGCCGATGGTGCCAGTCATCGAATCGTCGGTGGATGACGAAGTGAAAGCCCATTCCTTGATCTCGGGTATATTTAACTTAATCCTTAAAGACATTAATCTCTCTAGTCCTTGATCCCGGCACAACTGAAGAACTTCCACGATCCCTGCTTCGCAGCAACTGAACGCGTCAAAATCAACGCTGAAGCCTGCATCAAACTTTACAACTGCTAACACTGCGGGAGAAATCGCCATTGATTGCTGGAGAAAGCGCGAGAAGGACGGCAAAGATGAAGGGGACGAAGCGGCAGAAAATCGCAAGCGGGAAGACAGAATGCGAAAAGTCACGCTCCGTCGACGATAGAACAAAAGATCTTTTAACCTAGGTCGACTATCGGCTTTATATTAGACCGGAGATAGTCGATCTATTAAAAAGATACTAGACCCGATAGTCGAACGACCGTTCGACGATCGGCCCAGAAGCAGAGTAGTCGAGCCATCGTTCGACTATTTCTGGCTTCTCAAACAACAAGCTGTCGTCGTTCAGAGATCGACGATAAGCTTGACCTGTTCGACGATCTTCGAACGCCGGTCGACGATCTTCAAACAGATAAGCTATCATTAACCAGAGGTCGACGATAGGCTTAATCCGTTCGACGATCTTCGATCATCGTTCGACGATCTTCAAGCAGGTTTCAACATAGGCAGATATAGTCACACTTAGTCTCGTCCATTGATCATGCCTAGTTGAACTAAAAAGAACAGATGCTTCTATTCATCTAAAGGCTTGGTGAATATATCACCTCTCTGAAACTCAGTGGATATGAACTCAAGACAAATCTTGTTCTTTTCCACACAATCTCTCAGGAAATGGTGCCGAATCTCAATGTGCTTCGTTCTAGAGTGGTGCACAGGATTTTGTGCAATTAATATAGCACTGGTACTGTCACACACGATTTTGGTATTCTTGTGTGAGTAACCATAATCCACAAGCTGGTTTTGAATCCACAGGATCTGTGAACAACAACAAGCAGCTGCTATATATTCAGCCTCTGCAGTTGAAGTTGAGACAGAAGCCTGCTTCTTACAGAACCAAGAGACCAATCTCTCTCCCAGAAACTGACAAGTTCCTGAGGTGCTCTTCCTGTCAACTCTGCAACCAGCATAATCAGAATCAGAATATCCAATTAATTCAAATTCTGACTCAGCTGGGTACCAAAGTCCTAGATCTGGACATCCCTTCAGGTATCTCAGGATTCTCTTTAGAAGAATCAGATGAGATTCCTTGGGGTTGACCTGGAATCTAGCACAAAGGCATGTAGCAAACATTATATCAGGCCTACTTGCAGTTAGATATAATAGGGAACCAACAATGGACCTATAAATCTTTTGATCAACTGGCTTGCCGTGATCATCAGAATCAATAACTACATTAGTAGCCATAGGTATAGGCATTGCTGAAGCATCAGCCATCCCAAATTTCTTTACCAATTCCTTGGCATATTTGGATTGGGAGATGAAGATACCATCAACATCTTGCTTAACTTGGAGACCAAGAAAGTAAGACAGCACACCCATACTACTCATCTCAAACTTAGAGTGCATTAGGTCAGAGAACCTTTTACAAAGTTTGGGATCAGTGGAGCCAAATATAATATCATCTACATACACCTGAACTAACAGGATTGTGTCCTTGTGATGCTTGACGAAAAGGGTTCTATCAACTACTCCCCTAGTGAAGTTGTGCTCTAAAAGGAAACTGGCTAGAGTCTCATACCAGGCTCTGGGAGCTTGCTTTAGTCCATATAGAGCTTTCTGTAACTTAAACACATGTGAGGGCTGAGTTGAGGAAATAAACCCTGGTGGTTGTTCAACAAACACCTCTTCCTTAAGCTCACCATTCAGGAATGCACTTTTGACATCCATTTGGAACACCTTAAACTTCATGTAGGCTGCATAGGCCAAGAAGATCCTTATTGCTTCTAGCCTTGCAACAGGAGCAAAGGTTTGGTCATAATCTATACCTTCCTCCTGTCTGTAGCCCTGAGCTACAAGCCTTGCTTTATTCCTTACAATAATTCCATTTGCATCCAACTTGTTTCTATACACCCACTTGGTGCCTATGATCAGTTGGCCTTTAGGTCTTGGAAGCAATGTCCAAACTTTACATCTCTCAAACTGATTGAGTTCCTCTTGCATAGCAATGATCCAGTGGGGATCTAGCTCTGCATCTTTAAAGGTGAGGGGCTCAACCTGTGAGAGGAAATAAGCATGCATCACATCCTGTCTTAATTGGTGTCTTGTTTGCACACCAGCTGATATGTCTCCAATCACTTGAGATGTGGGGTGATCTCTGAGTGTGACAATATCAACAGGTGGGATGTGATCTTCAGCAACAGTTGGGATTAATTCCTCAGGAGGAATTTGATCTACTGTTGGTGGTACAACAACAGCTTCTACAATGTCTTCATCACTGTCTGATTCAGTGATCTGAAGAGTTGATAGTTGAAGAATTTCTTGAGGGACATCAGGTACCTGCAATGAACTAGAGGAAGGAGAATTTTCTTTCTCCTTGTAAAACATCTGAGATTCATCAAAAGATATATGCACAGATTCTTCAATTTTACAGGTTGATTTGTTATAAACCCTATAAGCTTTGCTTACTTGTGAATATCCAAGCATGATTCCCATTGAAGCTTTTGCTTCAAATTTTCTAAGGTATTCTTTATTGTTATTATGAATATAAACAACACAACCAAATATTCTAAAATAATTAATTTTAGGTTTCTTTCCTTTAAGCAACTCATAAGGAGTTTTACACATAAGCTTGTGTATCAAACTTCTATTCAAGACATAATTGGCTGTACTAACAGCTTCTGCCCAATAGGAGAGAGGCATGTTAGCATCTGCCAATAATGTACTAGCAGCTTCAATGAGTGTTATGTTCTTTCTTTCAACTACCCCATTTTGTTGGGGAGTTCTAGGAGCTGAGAAACTATGTTTGATACCTTCTCTCTCATAGAATTCTTGCATGAGAAGAGAGTCAAACTCAGTACCATGATCACTTCTGATCAAGGCCACATGAGTAGAGTACTCAGTCTGCACACATAGTAGAAAGTCTGTAAGGGCTTTGAAGTTATCAGCCTTAGTTCTCAAAAAGAAAACCCAACTGAACCTAGAGAAGTCATCTACAATTACTAAGGTGTAATACTTCCCTCCTAAACTCTGTACATTTATTGGGCCAAATAGGTCCAAATGTAATAGGTACAGGATTCTAGGAGAATCACTCTTATTTACAGATTTAAAAGAGTTTTTGGTTTGCTTGCCTAGCTGACAAGCCTTGCATAGGCTCTCCTTCTTGTAGGGGCAAGAAGGTAAACCTCTAACAAGGTTGTGTTTAGATAACCTAGATATATTTTTAAGGTTAACATGACTAAGCCTCTTATGCCACAAAGAATTATTATTAATTGTTACTTCATTAAACAAACAGATTTAAGAGTGAGATGAATTGAAATCTACTAAATAAATATTACCTATTCTAATGCCTACTAAAACAACAATATTATTTAAAGTAATATTGCAAGAAGAGTTAGAAAATGAAACCTGGTAGCCAGCATCACATAGCTGGCTGACTGAAATCAAATTGTGCTTCAGTCCTGTCACATATGCAACTCTCTTGAAAGTAACATCTCCAATAGTAATCCTGTCATAGCCTTCTGTCTGACCACAGCTGGAATCTCCAAAGATAACCTTTGGGCCGAGCTTAGCTTTGAATTTTGACAGATGATCTTTATTTCCTGTCATATGCTTGGAACATCCACTATCCAAATACCACTTATTTTGAGTGATTGGATAGGCCTTCAC
The DNA here is from genome assembly GCA_039513925.1 of Platanthera zijinensis. Lineage (NCBI taxonomy): Eukaryota > Viridiplantae > Streptophyta > Magnoliopsida > Asparagales > Orchidaceae > Platanthera > Platanthera zijinensis. The sequence goes on from CM077078.1 coordinate 219,734,767, forward strand.
CTGCAAGACATTTATTTAGACAAAGTGGATCCAGGTAACCTTGGGTCCCTTATTTTTCACATAAGAAAAACTGGAAATATATGAAAATGCAGGCTGAGGGTGATATCCTAATGGGTGAGATCTCCTAGGTGGAATTCTCCATGCAGATGATGGGTCAACAAACCTAGGGTTTCTATTTTCATTTAGGTTTCTATGGTACTGATGATGATTTTTAAAATCATATTGAAAACGTCGATCGACGTTCGACGATGGGCGCTCAGATCGTCGAGCTTCGTTCGACCATTGAGCTTCCGATCGTCGAGCGGCGTTCGACGCTCTTTGCATTTCTTTAAAAAATTTCTTTCTCTTTTCTCTCTTAGCTTTATTTAAAGTTTTATTAACTAGGTTTACTTGCTCAGTGTTCTTCATTCCACTAGCTGAAATGAAGTTCACTGGAGTTGAAAGATTATTTTTAAGAATAACTGGGGGTTCACTTGGAGAAGCTCCTAAGCCTAGTTTGTCATTACCTGACCTAGTGTTAGTCATGCTGGTAATCTCTAACAACTTAAGGCTTCTACCATTAAGTGATTCTTCTAATCTCTTAGACTTAGCTAACTCCATTTTAAGAAATTTAATTTCTTCACTACAAGTAGTGAGATCTTCCTTTAACCTAACATTTTCTGTAGCAATTGATTCTGAGTCAGCTAACTTATTTCTAAGTTCTTTTATCTCCTTTTCTGAGCTAATCAAATCTAAGCATAAAGATTTAAAATCTAATTTAAATTCTTCAGAAGTAAAGTCATAAGAATATAGTACCTCATCTTCTGTTGGCATCTCTTCATCTGAATCTAAACTCTCTGCAGCTGAGTGGTTGCTGCAGGCATCTATTGCCATCAGGCAAACTTCTTTTGCCTTCTTCTCTTCCTCATCCTCACTGGAGCTTGATGAGGAGGATTCTTCATCAGAATCACTCCAGGTTTCAGCAATGAAACCTCTCTCCTTCTTCTTGTTTTTGTAGGAGGATGGCTTGGAGTGCTTCCTGTGCTGTTCCTTTTCTTTTCTCTTGTCTTTGTTCTTCTCCTCTGGACACTCTGGTAAGATGTGTCCAGGCTTCCTGCAACCATAACAAATAATTTCTTTAGCAGGTGAACGATCATACCTTGGTTTGTCTTCATAGCGTGAAGACTTCTTTCTGAATTCCTTTCTCCCCATCTTGAGAAACCTCTTGGCAAACAATGCCATTAGCTCCTCATTTGATTGGCTGCCTTCAGAAGCATCAACAGCCTTAAGAGCTAGAGATTGCTCTTTCCTTGTTGGAGTAGGGGTCTTTGCTTCTGCTTCTGCTTCCCTTGTCTTCAGCACTTGCTCAAAAGACTTGAGCTTGCCGAGAAGAGCTTCAGTGGAGATCTCATTTGTACTTCTGGATTCCTTGATGGGCCAGATCCTTAGATCCCATGTGCTAGGGAAGCACATAAGAATCTTATCATTGACCTCTGTCAATGATATGTCCTTGTCAAGGGTCCTCAGCTCATTGATGATTGAGCTGAGCCTGGTGTACATGGCTTCAACTGATTCAGCATCAGTTTTCTTGAAGTTCTCATATTGTGAGATAAGGCTGGACCTTCTGTCCTTCCTTTCATCAGCTGAGCCAGCTACAATCTGGTTCAGTGTATCCCACATAGCTTTTGCTGAGGAACAGTCAGCTACCTTCTGGAATACCTCATCAGACATTGTCTGAGCCAGTATATTCATTGCCTTGGCATCTGCTATCTTGGCCTTCTTGTACTCGTCGTTGTAATCTGGAGGAGGCACTGCACTCATATCAGTTGATGATGAGGCAGTGGCAGTAGCAGGTGCTCTTGGGGGACCTGACAAAATAGAAGCAAAGATGCTTTCATCAATAGAATTCATATATAATTTTATCCTTGCCTTCCAGATGCCAAACATAGCTAAGTTGCATGCTGGAGGTCTGGTGCTAGAATAATCCTTGGACTGGGCCATGATAGTGAATATCTATAAGCTTTGGTATCTATCAGGATCTTGTGACTTAGGTGTTAGCCTATTCAGTCAGTCAACCTCCCTCTGATACCAATTGAAAGTGAAGGGATAGATACAACTCTAGAGGGGGGGTGAATAGAGTTATCAAATTTTGCAATAGACAAAACTTGAAGGTCTACCCAACTCCCTTGGAGTGAATTGCGGAATAAAAAGATTATTGATATAGAATTAACCCTATAGCCTAACACAAGTGTTGTGCACAAACTCAAGCTAACTGTAATTACAATTAAGGCTTGGAAATCCTAATCAGCAACTAACAACCTAGTTATATCTATTCACAGCCACAATGCAGGAAATAAACAAGGCAATCCAGATGTCACAAGGAATTTATAGTGGTTCCCCAATCAACTTGGGTACGTCCACTCTTCTACCCACAAGGTAGGAATCCACTCAGGTTTTTGATCAGGTGCCCTGCCACCAACAAGATCTGCTTCAGGTAGATCCAGAAACCCTTTAGACTTTTGATCAGGTGTCTAAAAACCAAGCACAGGTTTTTGATCAGGTGCCCTGCCACCAAGGGATACTTTTGAAGGGAGTAATAACCCTGTACAGGAGGGGGAAGAAGGTTAAGATGTCTTCTCTATTTTACAATAGATTAGAGAAGCACAAAAACTTGCACTGAGCTAGAAAGCTCTAAAGAATCAAGGCTCCCCCTGGCTCAAAGATGTCCAGGTGAAGTCTTGCTTTAGTGCAGAAAACTCTTCAGAAAGCTCTGAAGGAAAAACTACAAGAAGATAATAAATAATAAAATTAAAGATCTTCAAGCAGCTATCTTCTTCTTCTTCTTCTTCAAAAGAACTCTGAGTTTGAACTTCCTGAAAGCAGGAGAACTCAGGTTGAAGAAGAGTAGAAGATCTTAACACTTCTCAATTGGATGAGTATTGCTGAGAGCAGATGACTTGATCTTGATGAGAGCTTGAAAGAAGATGAACAGGTTTTCTAGTTAGCTAGCTTGAATCCTTCTTCAAAGGGTCCTTTTTATAACAGCAGCAAGCAACGACTCTCTTCAATTTGAAATACTTGTCTTCTTCTGAAACTTGAGACCTGGGCTGCAAATAACACACAGCAAAACAAACTCTGCAGCAAGACATCCTATAAAAGGAATAAGCCTCTTTCTAAGAAGCTGCAGGATCAAATCAAATAACAGAAGGACTAAATAAAGTCACATCAGAGAAATACTCTTTACAGCAGAAGGAAGACTTTTCAGTCTAACGGCTATAAAGGACTATCAGCAGATAAAGTAAAATACAAAGTCAGCTAATAAGACAAACAACTTTATCTAAAAAGATTTTACTTAGGCATAAGGGATGGAGCAAATATTGCCTAGAAATATTATCATAAAACATCTGAAAAGATATGCCAGATAAAGTATTAATTAATTAAATATAATAAATAAATACAAAATATAAAGGCAGACAGAAAACGTCGAACGACCTTCGGAGATCGTCGACTGACGCACGGAGATCGTCGAACTATCGGACAGATAGTCGAACGATCCAGATAGTCGAACTATCAAGGAAGATAGTCGAGCTATCACAGCAGATAGTCGAACTACCAGAAGATAGTCGAACTATCAGATAGTCGACCTATCAACAGATAGTCGAACTATCAGGGCAAAACAGATAGTCGAACTATCAACAGATAGTCGAGCTATCAGATAGTCGACCTATCAACAGATAGTCGAACTATCAAAAACAAACAGATAGTCGACCTATCAACAGATAGTCGAACTATCAGATAGTCGAACTATCAAACCAGATAGTCAAACTATCAAAAACAAACAGATAGTCGACCTATCAACAGATAGTCGAACTATCATATAGTCGAACTATCAAAGCAGATAGTCGAACTATCAAAAACAAACAGATAGTCGACCTATCAACAGATAGTCGAACTATCAGATAGTCGACCTATCCAAGCAGATAGTCGAACTATCAAAGCACACATATAGTCGAACTATCAACCGATAGTCGAACTATCCACGCAGACTGAAAGTCGAACAACTGATAGACGATCGTCGAACAGTTAGTCGACGATAGTCGAACGAACAAACTACTTAACCAAATTCTCAATCTAGAAAAGTGAGGACTCTACAGCTAGACTACTAACCATTAACCATAGATATTTCTTGGGTCAAGGGACTAAAAAGACAAGACTAAACTCAAATCAAACTAGGGTACCAACATATTACTACAACCCTATCATTCCACTATTATCTGTGATATAAAGATAAGCACAGTGGGAATACATTAAGACTTAATCAAATGACTTCTTGAGTTATTGTCACAACATGTTTATACACACAAAACATTCACTGTGTATATTATTACGTACTATTAAATGTACAGTACACTATAAGAGTTATTTATGTACATATACTTATACGTCTTGTTCAATTTTCCATCGATGAAAGGCCAGTTCAGCATTCACGAGCCTTATGACCCTCCTTACCACATATGTAGTTCGTAGGTGGCGCTCGCCTCATAGTTGCTCCGGCCTTCTCCTTCTTTGTCCTTAGCACATCACTATGACATTCTCGGGCAAGATGTCCTACCTTGTCACAAGAAAAGCAAACATATAAACCACACCTTTTCTTTTTTTCCTATCATTGTGGAAGATGTTGATTCCAACGGATGTAACTTCATCTTCCACATGTAAGAGTTTGATTTATAAACATTTGTAAAGTTTGCCACGTTGAACTCTCGCGTAGCCCTGAACTTTTCCATGCCCATTTCCAATGACCTAGCAATCATTACCAAGGAATGGAATCCATTTAACTTTGGAGCAACCAATTAGCATCATAGTTCATCGCACAGACCATCATAAAACGTATTGTTATTAGTCTCGTCAGTCTCAAACACAAACTATCCATGTTGTCTCAGCACAACAAATGCATGAAAGTACTCCTCGACCGTGTACGGTCCTTGCATCAAACATATATTCAAAAGTGGGGTTGATGCTCTTCCCCTTGTAATCTGCTCAAGAACACCAACCGGCATTGAAATCACCGCTGAAATAGAAGGTTGTACATGCCTCTCATGTTGGGCCTTGATCATTGCGATGAACACATCAACGATCATCTGAACCGTCTCTACCAAAGGAATTGGTGTTGACACCTCAGTTGGCGCATTACACCCCATCAAATGTTGGGGTTCTTGCTGCCCCTCATTACTTCTATTCGCTGACAATCAAGAAACACACAATTAATAAACTCACACTATTTCAAAAGCAATTACAGGAATGCACAAGTTCCTCAAATAAATGTATTTTCATTCCTATGTAGACATTATTGAGTTCATTTATGTTATAACGGTAAGCACTTACACTTGCTCGCCACCCATCAAAAGAATTCGACCACGAATTCAAAGGAGGAAGACAAAAAGAAGCTAATACCAAATTGTAACACCACCGTCCGTCAAATGAAATATAACAGAGGGTCCGGTTGGGGCCCCACGCCATATTCCACAGATAGTTAGTGATGTTACTTATTAATATCACATATCAAATGCTTTTTAACTCAGAGCATTTTAGTGGAAGCTTTTGAGGTTGAGTTTTGAACTCAAGTATAACTGTAATGTCCACTATATAACAAAGGAATGTTCATTACAAAAATACAGAAAACTTTCTATCTCAGCCAGCGATAGTCAATGTCGCCCAGCGACAGTCAACAGTAGTCAAAACTGTTCTGGCCTTAAGGCCTTACATTTATTCTTTATAAGTGTGGTTTATAGACATCGGCACGCAGGCCGGCCACACATAAAAGTAATAAAACATCGCTTGGCATTTAAGGGCTGGCATAGCTTCGGTTCCATAGCCCGCTACTTCCCTCTTGTTTCTCCAGCACCTTCAAAGGGATAAACCACCACAAAGGTGGCAAATAAGGGAACGATCAGCATTAAGCTGACCAATTTATAACAACCTTACCCCCTTCCTGGGGCATTGGTATTCCTTCCATGCAAGCATAACATTATTACAGGTAGATATATAACAAGAATGTGCACCCACACACAGTTCAATATATCACAAATGCCGTCCTTAACTGTCGATGCTTCATGCACTAAGGGCACATTTTTGGTGTGCCATCTTCCCGGATTACACCATAATTTAGAGGTCTCGGACTTGACGTTTAATTTATGAGAATTTTTAGTCTTTTCGGCTTATAGCATAAGACTCCCTCTCGATCATTTCCACTAGTAACTCCCATGTACTTCAGGTCTGTTTAACCGATCGACATCGAGCGGGTACAACTCAGCCTTATCCCGTTGCTCATATCACCTCGCCCTCGCCGAAAGTCAAACTCTAAGGATTGTTGATAGGATGCGGGTTGACCTCCACTTTCCTGTATCTAAAAACACAACCAACATTATGTACAATGGCTCTCATTGACTCGCCATCAGCAATACTCAGTATCGCCCGATGATATCCAACAGTTATGTAAACTGTGGTATTTTCTGGGTATTTTCCTTGAGAGCGTCTCCAATACTTCCTCCTACTTCCATTTCACAGGCATAGACCTTTAGACCCCATAAACTCCCCGTTTATACTCGAAATCTTCTCCGGCATGCAAAATAAAACATCACCAATCCAGACCAACCTGTACGGATTGGCTTCACACAATATGCCTATTCTGTACTGCAATTTCTGGATCTGTATGCAAAACTACAAGGCGATATCACGTATAAACCCAACGAAATTCCCTTGATTCTGCACCTTTTGGTGGAGGATTCCTTACCTATGCAAAAAGGAGGACTTCACTTGTCCAATAAGGAAGATCGTTACCCTTGTAGTTTTCTTCTGAGCCATGGCAAATATTTTCTACCCGGACAGAAAGGATCACCTCACTTCCCTCTTCGCGGATCTATCCTCGACTCTTACTTCCGACTACATAATCTCCTTCACCAAGCTATTTATGCTCAGCTCCAGCCCTTAGCTCAAACCCTTAGCTCTTTCTCTCAAGAAATAGGATGAAAGAAGGAGAGAGAGTGAGAAGAAGAGAATGAATTCTCATTCCTCTACTGCTCTTCATAAGTGGCCTTGGGATTTATCCCAGTCACATGATCATTTCATCAAATGGGAGAAAAGGCCACAATTTGGGCTGACAAGTCAAAAGGATCACTATCACTGCGCGATATCTTTGTCGCTTGGAGATATCAGCTTTCCGTTGCTTTGACCCCAGTAAACCACCACTCATCGGCCACCATCTTACCATCTGACACATGTCTAGCAGACGTGGCACTATCGCCTGGCGATATCCACTATTGCCACGTGACATCTCACTCAACTCCTCATGGAGTTGAGTGCGTCGAGTTCATTTTATGCTTCAAGGCATTGAGTGCGTCGAGTCTATTTCTATCTCCTATCGATATCCACTATAGCATGACGATATCCACTATCGCCTCATGATATCTCACTCAACGCTTCCTGGCGTCGAGTGCGTTGAGCTAATTCAATGCTTCAAGACGTTGAATGTTATCGCTATCGCCATCGGCGATACCCACTATCGCCCGGTGATATCGACCAGAAGGTCTACTATCAAATTTTGGGTGTTAAAAGATTGACCTAAGTTGACTTGAACACTATAATGGGCCCCATGTGAGTCCACCCTAACTCTTTAGGCCCTAAGGTCAATACCTAGCCTAATCCCTCTCACTCCCCACATGCCGTACCACAATCTAAGTTAAGGGGTATAAAAGGAAATGGATGTTACAAACCCAATAAAAAAAATAATTTCGTCTCTGAAATCCAAGTTTGGGTCTACGGGGTTCTATGCATAAGAAGTTAAGAAAGTTTTCAAACATAATTAAAATATACATAAGGCGAAGAGTCTCGGGTATGGTTCCAACATCAGGTCCATCATCTCCCAGGTGTGCTGCTCCCATCCATAGTTGGACCACAACACCTTGACTAGGTGAACCTTCTTCTTCTACAGAACTCAAACTGTTGTATCGTCAATCCAGAATGGCTCCATATGAACTGACTGATCGAATGTTATTGGGCCTGTTGTAACTATAATGTGCTTCTCTGGCCAATGTATGGCTCATCGAAGCGAGGAGACATGGAAGACATCATGCAGGTTCTCTAACTCTTGCGGCAACTCCAGCCGGTATGCCAAAGGACCGATCCGCTCCATGTTAAGGTATGGCAAATAAACTGGTGGATGAGCTCTTTATTCCCCCGCACCAGCAAAAACCCCGTGCACCGGATGTATCCTAAAAAGAGTATGTCCCTCACCTGGAACTCTACCTTTCGATGTATCGCATCGTAATACTTGGCTTGTCGACTCATAGCCTTTGTAACACCCTAGTTTTTGTACTTGAGGCTTAGGGAGCTATCGAGCAGTGATAGGTAGCTATCGCCCGGTGATATCCTTATTTCGTTGAGTATTAGGCATTGAGTGGTTGGCGTTGAATACATCGAGTGCTAGAGCGCGACGTTAGCAAGTTATCGTCCAGCAGTAGCCTGACATTGAGTGCGTTGAGTAGCAGGCGCTGAGTGGAGGCGTTGAGACGGAAGAGTTGAGTGAGCTACCATGTAGTGGTATTTCTACCGCCAGTAGTAGCGTGGCATTATTAGTGACTGATTGCTCGGGAAGCTACCGCAGTGCGGTAGGTGGTTACCGCCCGACGGTAGCATACGAGAACAGTTCTATAGATCCATGTTTTGACAATCCAATATAACTTGGGTTTTTATCCTATGGCCCCGGACACTCTATACAAGAGGCATAAGTAGGGCAAAGAGGCTCTTTCCTTTAATTCTTCTCTACTAGAAATTGGTTGTTTGACACTCTAGTTGTGCGATTAGCAGTTCTGGTGGTCTGGCGGTTAGTCCAGGCAGTCTAGTTGTCTAGCGGGTTAGTGCAGCGGCCTAGTAAAGATCCTCTGTTGGCAATCTGGTGATTAATTGCAATTGCAGTCTGGCTTGCTGCAGTAGCGGTATTATGATTAGCCGCAACTACGTCCTGGTGGCAATCCGCAGTTGCGGTATGACGGCTTGTCGCAGCAACGGATTGATTATTAGCCGCAACTGTGGCCTGGTGGCAACCCGCAGTTGCGGTCTGATAACTTGCCCAGCGGTCTTTCCTTGCAGATTGGTGGTTTCCCTTGGTGTAGTTGGGTGGTTTGTTTTTCTTTTGTATGGTGTGCAGTTTGACATTGTCAAAGCGCAAAAGCAGCATAGATTGTATTTAGTCTCACATCGTTTGTTGTATTCTCTCATCTCCACCAGTTTTTATAAATAAGGGGCAATACCTATGTAATAATTTTCTTTTTGGAGCAATAAAATTTGCGGTTTATTTACATCTTTGTCATTTTTCACATGTAATCAGAGCGAACCGATCCTTTGCTCCAAATAGATTGTGGTTTGTTTATTTAACTGTGTGGTCTCTTCTTTCGGCTTCGTTCGGGTTCTTCTGGTTTGTCTTGTTTCTTTCCATTCCCTTCCCACCCTTGCTGCTCGTTGTGCTAGCGACTTGCTTCCACCCGGGCTTTTCTGTTTGACCGGCTTTCCTTGTTAATCGTGCTTCTTTGTGACTTATTGTGTTCGCGCGGTTTCTCTTCTCTATTGAGAGTTCCGCCTTTTGGTCGCAGCTTCTTCCTTTCCACTGTTGTGTTGTCACCTTGACTAGACAGACTCTTGCACTTTTCTTTATTCTTCTTTACGCGGCTGTTTTGCTAGTAGCTTGTCTTTGCGACTTGTTGTGTGGCGCAATTTGCTGTGCACCTTCTCTTGCGCTTGCCGCCTTTGTTAGTCGCTCTTCATTGCGACTTGTTGTGTTCGCGTGTCTTCTTAGTTTTCCGCGCTTTCTTCTCTCCTTTCTCCCCGCGGGTTATCTTCCTGCGGCTTGTTTTTTCTCCGCTGCGAGCTCCGTATCCTTATCGCGGCTTCTTTTCTTGTCGTTGGTGTGTTGACACCGTGACCGTGTGGTTTTCTCGCACGATTTCTTTCCTACTTTTTTGCTGCGCCTTCGCTTCTTGCTACGCAGTTTTCCTTCCCGACTTCTCCTCAAACATTGCAGATTTCTCTTTTGCCGGTATTTTTTATTGTGGTCGGTTTCTTTCTACGACCAGTTTGCCATCTTGTTCTTGTCCGGCTTATTTCTTATCGTGCTGTTAGAAATTCTTCTTTCCGATTTCATTCTCCTTGGAGATGATTTCGATTCTCTCGTCTACCACTCGTGCTCTTGTGGCTTCCTCTTACAAGTGGCTTATTCACTCTGGTGCCACTTTCCACATGACCGGCAACTCTCGCTTATTCTCCTCTTTGACTCCCTAGAACAAGTTATCTCCTATTGTTATTATAGATGGGACTTCTGCTCATGTTCATGGTAGTGATACTGTGCATCTCTCATTGTCTTGCTGCTCGAGGACACTCTCTATGTCTCAACCTTCCCGTGCAATTTACTCTATATTTATGTTCTTTGCACTCAATTGAACTGCATAGTTACGTTTATTTTTACCACTTGTTCTTTCTCTGATACTGTCTCCAAAGCTACGATTGCTACTGGGACTGGACATGGTGGCCTCTTTTATCTTGACCAAGACGTTGCTTTTTTTGCTTCTTCATCTCATCAACAATGGCATCATCATCTTGTTCATCCTCCTCACCTCATTCATAAACTTTTTCCAGAACTTCCTTCATTGAATTTTCCTTTGAATTGTGAAGCCTGTGACTTGGGTAAGAATCATCGCTTTTCTTTCACAGTTATAACGGGACGTAGTTCTTCGCGTCCTTTTGAACTAGTTCATTCTGACATTTAGTGTCCTTCTCCTACTGCCACTATTGGTAGAGGAAGCTTATATTTTTTCACATTTATTGATGATTTCTCCAGATGCAATTGGTTGTATCTCTTGAAAGATCATTCTGAGCTATTCTCATTGTTCACTGTATTTTATAATGAGATCTTCACAAAGTTTCATGTGCCCATTCAGGTTATTCATACTGATAATGCCAAGAAATATATTAGCCATAAATTCTCTAATTTTTGTGCGAGCCATGACTTTATCCATAAAACTACTTATCCATATACCTCTCAACAGAATGTCGTTGCTGAATGCAAAAATTACCATCTCTTGGATTTTGCTCGCAGCCTTTGCATATAATTGAAGGTTCCTCGGTCTTATTGGGGTCACATTGTTTTCCTTTATTGCTTTCTCATCAACCATATTCCCTCGTCCATTCTTCAGGCTAAGACCCTATTTTCTATTTTATATCCTGAGGCCAAGACGTTTCCTTTACATTTGAAATTTATGGATGTATGATATTTGTTCGTGTACCTTCTCCTGGTCATGATAAACTTTCTCCTCGTTTTGTTAAGTGTATCTTCCTTGATTATTTTCTGATGCAGAAGGGTTATCGCTATTTTGATCCTCTTCTTCGCAAACATTATGTTTCAGCAGATGTTACATTTTTTGAAGGTACACCATATTTCTCTCCTATTTCCTCTCTCTTGCCCTCTGATACTTCTCTTTCCCTTCCTATTCTCTAAACACCTCCGGCGGAGCCAGTTCTTTCCGTATATGCTCATATTGATCCGTCTCTTTCTCTGGAGCCTGATGTGTTGCCGTTGGAGCCTTCTGTGCCTTTTCAAGGGCCTCTTCTTACTTCTAACAGTACATTACCTCCTCCGGTCAATAGTGACCTTGATCTTCCCATTGCCCTGCAAAAGGGTGTTCGACAATGTACTTTGCATCCTATTGTTGTTGTTATTTTATATGCTCAGCTTTCTCCAAATGGCAAGAGTTTTTCTCTTGCTATCTCTTCCACTGTCATCCCAACAACTTATCAAGAGTCCCTTGCTAGTCCTTAGTGGAAAGTTGTAATAGATGAAGAAATAAACATGTTAACTGCGAGAGGGACTTGGACTTTTGTCCCCCCACCTTTGGGCATTGATGTGGTTGGTTGTAGGTGGGTCGTTATGGTTAAATATCTTCCTGATGTCTTAGTTGGTCACTATATGGCACGACTAGTTGCCAAAGGGTTTACTCAGACATATGGGGTGGACTTCATTGAAATTTTTTCTCATATTGCCCGCATCAGCACTATACGTGTTCTCTTCTTTGTAACTGTTAATCAAGACTGGGAGATGTCTCAATTAGATGTGAAGAATTCTTTCCTCTAAGGAGATTTGCATGAGGTATTTTATATGGAGAAACCTCTAGGGTATGTTGCTCAGGGGGAGTCTCAGGTATGGATGTTTCGAAAGGCGATTTATGTCTTAAAACAGAGTCCACAAGATTTGTTTGACAAGTTTAGTGGAGTGGTTTCTCTTATTGGATTCAATCAAAGCTCTGCTGATCATTCTCTGTTTATACGCAAGACTACTAAAGTCCTTGTGGTTCTTGCTATCTATGTTGTTGATATTATTCTGAATGGGGATGATAAAGAAGGCATTGATCTAGACAAACCACATCTTCGGCATCATTTTTTCACTAAGAATATGGGAACTCCAAATTACTTTCTAGGAATTGAGATTTCATGAAAGAGGAACTCAGTGGTTCTTTCACAGCAAAAAAATGCGCTACATATCTTAAAAGAAACAGATCTTCTTGGCACGAGACCTGCTCGTTGCCCGATGGCAGTTGGAGATGATAAAGGGTGGAATGACGGTTCTCCTCTTTTTCCAGATTCACTGTATACAGACGACTTGTAGGAAAACACATATATCTGACTATTACTAGACCAAATATCTCTTATGCCATTAGGAAGGTCAGTCAATTTTTATAGAATCCTAGAGAGTGTCATCTTCGGTCTGCCATGAAGATTCTGGAGAGTGTGAAAGGGTCTCTAGGAATGGGCTTGTTGTTTTAGAAGAATGGTCACTTAAAGATTGAAGCATATTCTGATGTCAGCTCTGCTAATAAAAAGGAAGATAGAAAGTCTACATCAGGTTTTTGCACCTTTGTATGAGGAAACCTTGTTAGTTGGAAAAGAAAGAATTAGGCAGTGGTTTTAAGGTCAAGTGCTGAAGCAAAGTATAGGAGCATGGCCTCAACTACCTGTGAATTGAAATGGCTACGGGAACTTATGCTTGACTTGGGAGAAGTCTACGACCATCCTCTTCCTATGTTCTATGAAAAGAAAGCCATCATTTATATATCAAAGAATCATGTCTTTCATGAGAGGACAAAGGAAATTGAGGTGGATTGTCATTTCCTTAGATAAGTGGTATTGAAGAATCAGATATGTACTCCCTTCGTCACTTTTGATAAAAAACTAGCAGACTTCTTCCCAAAACCAGTTTCCGCTTCAGTTGTTTATAACAAGTTGGGCATGGTTGACATATATGCTCCAGCTTGAGGGGGTGTGTTAGAAATTAGCAGTTTGAAACTCTATCCTGGTAGTTAGAAGTTCGGGCAGTCTGGCGGTTAGTCCTGGCGGTTAGTCCAGGCAGTCTGGTTGTCTTGCACGTTGGTGCAACATTCTAGTAGTTATCCTCTGTTGGAGGTCTGGCGATTAACCGCAACTGCAGTATGGTGGCTATCCGCACTTGCGGTCTAGAGGCTTTCCGCAGCAGCAATCTGATTATTAGCTGCAACTGCGACATGGTGGCAACCATCAGGTGCGGTCTGGAATCTTATCACTGTAATGGTCTAATGATTAGCCGCAACTGCGGCCTGGTGGCAACCCATAATTACGGTCTGGTGGCTTTCCCAGCGATCTTCCCTAGCAGACTTGCAGTTTCCCTTGGTGTAGTTGGGAGGTTTGTTATTCTTTTGTATAGTATGCGGTTTGACATTGTCAAACCGTATAAGCCGCGTGGATTATATTTAGTATAACATCGCTTGTGGTATTCTCTCATCTCCCCTAGTTTCCATAAATAAGGGGGCATACCTATGTAATAATTATCTTTTTGAGCAATAAAATTTACGGTTTTTTATCTTTTTGTCCATTTTTCACATTCTCCTTTGAGTGAGATTTAGGGTTTGGGAGAAAGAGTTTGGAGGAGGAGGAAGAAGAAGGGCTTTCTCCGTCATTGACGAAGCTTCAGGGCTCCGATCGTCGATTGATGCGTGTTAATACGGCAAGCGCACCGGTCGCACAAGTAATAAAGTTTGGGAATAAATCCCTGAGTGTCGGTCTCTTGAGGAATGCAGTTGGCGTGGAACGACGAATGATCCGAAATTATTGCTAATAGAGTTAGTAAAATGAAAGAAGAAACAAAAGAGGCTTTGAGGTTTGTGTTCTTACAAACAAAGAAATTAAAGCTAACAATGCGGGTCGCATTCACCGCTTCGTAAGGCGAGATGGGTGTATCGGTCGCTATGCCGTACTTCGGTAGGGCGAGTGGACGGTGAGACAGTGGGTGAGGTGTTAAGTGCGGAGTGCAATCAAGTGGAACGGTGGGAGTGAGATGGGGCGAGGCGCATCACAACACAAATCCAACAAACAAGTTTAAACAACAAAAATCCAATTACAAATAACTAAAAATTCGAAGTTCATAACAAGCTTGAGTCATTCATACACTACAAGGAAGGTAGAGGAAGAGTAAACCAAGAGGGTGAAGATCCACCGCGGTTGTTGGCCGGAGGTGCGGGTTGTCAATCCGCTTCCACACGCAGTCCGAGGAGGCTTCCGGTACCGACGAGCTGTCACCTCGAGGGCCTTTGAGTCCATTCTCTAGGTCGTCTCCGTCATCTTCTTCTTCGGTAGAAAGCTCGGAGAAAAGGTCATTAATGGCCGGGAGGGTCACCGGAGGATGTGGAATGCTTTAGAATCGCCGGAAATCACCTCCTGATGGTAGGGATGAAGGTGGAGATGGATGGAGCGTCTGAAATGCGAAAGGGCGAAGTGGCGGCCAAGTTCGATCAAGGTCTGTTGACCTAATTCACGGAGCAGGCCAATTTATAGAAGCAGGATTAAATAGCGCGCACGACCACAAGCGCACGACCAGTGGTCGTGCGCGAACAATGTCAGTGCCCGTGCGGCAACAACCTGTAGAACCTGCACCAGGAAATTTAAGCATGCGCACGATCAGTGATCATGGGCGGCAAGGGTGGTGATCGTGCGATATGGGACAGAAAAGTGGAAAAAGATGGCATGACTGCGCACGACCGACAGCGCACGAGCAGTGATCGTGCGCGGTATGGCTGGTGATCGTGTGATATGGCGGGACATGACAATGAAATGAGAGCTCAGGCTGCGCACGACCGATGGTCGTGCGCCAAAGAGGTCGATGGTCGTGCACGGGTAAAAACGCATGACCATTGACTCCTTTGCCAAAAATGGTGAAAGTCCTATGCCGGACGCCCACACGATCCCCGAACCTGCAGGAAAACTGCACGCGCTGTCGATCATGGCAGTCACAGAAATATACAAAATGCATCACACGAGGGAAATACACACGCGCACAAGAATAGGCTAAAAGAGTGCACAAGACGTGTAATGACATAGCGAACCAAAAGGAGTGCTAATGGCGCTAAGTGATAGTGCAAAGACAAGAAAATGAGCCCAGATGAGTCCGGAAATAGATATGAAATAGGGACTCATCACACCCCCAGACTTAACCATTTGCACGTCCCGGGCAAACAATGATCTCGTGAACTCTAAAATAGCTAGCTGACGAAGTAACTTCGATCTAAAGTAGAACGAGAAATCGAAGACTCAAGCGTATAGAAAATATAATAGAAGAAATTTCTAATTATACTAAGAAATTTATAACTTTCGACAAAAGTAAATAAATATTGTCACTACTGAAAAATTGAATGCCGGAGAATCGTTCGGTCATGCGTAGGAAGAAAATAGGCGGGTCGCTTGGCTAAACATTGCCAAAGATCGGGGCTCTTGATCACCTCCAAAGGAATCCACCAATGTCGGGGACCATATGCTTGCCCGTTCACACTCTCTCCACGGCACTAGTTTGACTCTAGCGTGAGTCCGTAGGACTGCGGGTAATGATGGGGCTTGGGTTACGGTGAGGTAAACAATGATAAAAAGAAAGGCTTAGCACCTAACCCAAATGAGCTCGCCTAAGAGAATCCCTCGGCAAACCACCAAACGCGCGAGTGCACCACACCCCCAGACATAACTTTTGCAACATGGGTGTGTGCACCGCCTACTCCAAATCAAAATCATTTTCAACAAGATTTTCAATCAAAAATGTTTTTTTTTCTTTTCACATTTCATTTTCACTTTTCAATTTCTCTTTTTTTTCTTTCTTTTTTTTTCTTTTTCATCTCTTTATTTTGAACAATTCAGCAGATTTACTTGTGCGCACTTCCACTTTTTCATAATTAAAACACCACATCACAACCCAAAATGAAAATATGAAGTACGAAAGCTCTATTTGGGTGTGCGACTAGGATAGGCTAAGAGGCTTTGGTGAAATAACGGTGGAGCTGAATCAAAAGGAAGGGTAGGCACAAAAGGGCTAGCGAGGGCGACGTTAGGAAGGGTACAAAGCTCAACCGGGCCAATATGATGGCCTACATCACTCTCACGCTAGACTAACCATGCACCAAGGCTTCGAAAGTAGCTTGGTGCAAGTTCTTAGCCACCAAGAAAAATGATCCTTCCTCCCGACTTGAGCAATACGAAGCTAGAGACGCCTACACACATTCCTACGCTACCGACAGATTGCTCCGGATTCACAATTTTTGAGTAGAATAAAAAGAATTTACGCAAATAAAAAATTGCAAAACTATAAGCATAAAGAAAAATTAATTCTACACGAATTTCTACACAAGACGAGAGCAGTTAACTAGAAACACAGCAAGGTCAACATTTTACTCTATCTCCCAATCCTAAACCAGCACTAAAATTTTCCCAAATCTAACAAAGACACGAGTTTGACTCGCAATACGCAAAAGCTAAGCGCGCGCTCAAGTGGGTGCAGTGGTGCGTGACAGGATTCTATAATAATGAACATAAAATAAACTACTGGCATGCTAACAGTGTGCTTGTGGAGTGCATAAGCGGCTCTCCCCCCAGACTTGCATGAAAATAGGCAGAAATGAAAATAGACATCTAAAATAAAAAAAAATTGGCTGAGGAGAGAGGGTACCCATGCTCCAAAGAAGGAGCATACTAGAAGGCGGAGGCTGCTGGATCGCACAAAAATATGTTGTACCTGCGAATTAGGTGGAACAGACAAAATAAGAAAAAAAAAACAAATAACAGCAAATAAAATAGACAAGGGAAATAAAAAGCATAAACAGAAGAGGGACCAAAGAGGTCCAAGCTTGGGTTATCTCCCGAATAGCCCTTTTGTTTATCGTCCTTAAGGTGGACCAAATACCTGTATTAGCAGTGTAAAAAATGTTCTTGCAGTAAAAGAAGAGTTGCAGAAAAAATAACAGAATGCCAGGACATAACAGAATCTGAAGCTAAAGATGCAGAGGTAGCTGCGGGACGGAGGAATTGCTCTCATTCCTCGTCGCTGCTGTGGATCTCAATGGGTGGCGGGGGTGGAGCGGGAGCGAAACGAGCTGGTGGCGGAGGGATGTTCAGGCCACCACGCAAAGCCTGCTGATTGACCAGGTTCTGCATCCATAACTGGGAGGCCTCAATATCCGCGAGCCGCTCATTCAAGAATGGAATGCTCTGACCCTGTGCAGCACTAGAGTGAGGGTCGGCCTGTCTCTCCGGCTCGGATGGTGGTGGTTGTGGTGATTGCGAATGACGTGGCTGAGTGCCTCCTGCAGCTCTCCGACTACCCATGGCGGATGATTCCGGCGCAATTTCATCTTCATCCTCCTGCAAAGCTCCTCGGGCGTCGCCCGACATAACAATTTCAAATCGGTGATCGGCTCGCCGCCCAATAACACACAGCAGATGAAAACTAACCATGTTGGCACGGGTGATAGCAGAGGGGGTGGTAACCTGCTCCATCGGCGGCAAACTGTCCCAAACTCCCAAATTCTTGGCGATGCGAGTGATGTACTAAGCACCGCCGATCGCGCCGGCGAGGCGATAAGTAGCCTTGTGGTGGAAGAATGTTGCCAGCAAATAACCAAGGTGAATGGGTTCCCGACTGAGCATGCTATATAGAGAAACTAAATCCTGCCACCCGACCACATTTTGGTTAAGCGACCGCGCAGTGAGAGAGTGACTAAGCAGATGTTGAAGGTACCGTAAGGCAGGGGAGACAATTTTTGTCGACTTGGCCTTCCGAGCAACATACTCCTTGTCTGTACAAGTGATTTCACGCCAAGCTGAACCATGGGAGGTTCCTTCAGGGAAGCCGGAGCCTAAACCCTGTGGCTCTGAGATATCCGAGTAGAATCCGGCTCGGACGCCCAACTCATGGATGGTCATAGAAATGACCCGTCCACTAATCCGGAAGGAGCAATCAACAGGACGGTACCGATCGTGTCACACTCCCACTCGAACGTGGAGAGGAACTCCAAAGTAAGTTCTTTGTATCCAGGTTCGCGGCATTCAAAAACATGGCGCCACTTATCAAACGAGTAGAGGTGGAGGACCGAATGTGCAAGGACTCCGCCGTCGCCAATGGACATGAACTCCTCCCAATCCACAAGACGCTGAGGGAGGAAGGGTTTGTTCTTCAATGCATCATACTGGCGTTGGTGGGTGTCCTTCTGAAACGTCGCCATCCTCTTAAGCACTTGAGCCGGAGTGGAACGCCAGTAAGCGTTGACAGCCCTGCGGTTAGAGGGAGAAGCCATCACAAGAGGGAGATCCAGAGCAGCGAGGAGAGAAGAAATCGCCTGGAGATTTGTCGGAGCAGAAGAGGGAGGGCGGAAGATCGGGAGAACGACACACGAACAGTGAATCGGGAGCGAGAGATTAGGGCGCACGCTCAGCGTCGCCCGAGGTGGCTTTTTATAAAAATTGGGCCGACTGCACGACCAGTGATCGTGCGAAATAAAATAGCGCGCACGATCAGTGGTCGTGCGCGATATATCAAAATTACAGGAAGCCTAGTTTTATACCAAGATCGCTCGGATAACGCTGCGGGTGCGCATGGGAGATAAGGAAATGAGGCGGAGCTACCACAAACATTTAGATACTAAAGGAGCATGTAAATAAAATAAGATATTAAAAAAAAGATTAACTATTGCTAAAATCCTACAATGAAAGAAAAGAACAAGCTATCTAGATAACTATTGGGTTTTCTGTCTCCCAACAGGACTTATTCAACTTCTAAACAAGTATTAGCTGATTGGCATATGAAAATAGAAATGCTCAGGCATTTGTTCATGCACGCATTTTGGTAGCGGGTACCAGTACGGAGACAGAACAAATGCCCCACTACCTGTATAAGTATACCTGTCATAAATGTCAGGCATGGGCAAGAAATAACGTGGGAAGCTCTCCGTTTCCAACACCATCTGTAAATGGTCTCTAGTAGTCGTAGGCCGCATTATAGGCCCTTGTACTGATCGAACCTGTTCCACGATGGGGTCCTGTAGTGATGTGAAAACAGGAACAGGGTCAAGAAATAAATCAGAAGAATAACATAATGGATCCTTAATCTTGGAGATGATTCCGGATTCATCCCCCATTGGTGAAATTGCAAAAAACTGAACACCACTGTCCAGGATGGTACAAGAAGTTCCTAGCGCAGCCTCCGCCTCGTCCATGCATTGAACATCCTCACATGGGGTAAAAGCAGCAGCATCGACCACGGAATTGTCCTCCACAATAGGATCTAACAGAAAGCTGGAAATGCTAGTTTCCACCTACGAATCAACCTCAACAGAAATATCAGAAAAAGACAGAATATTATGCAAAGACGAAGGTGAAGGTACAGAACTCGACAGAAAGTCAAGAACTGGCTCTTCGCACCCAGACTCAATACTAGGTAATGAATGTTCATCAGAAGTATAGATATCCACGTTGGAATGGGGATCAACACTAGCATCGGTACGTGTACCAGAAATGCTTTCGCCGAAACATGGGGATAGCAATGGTGCATAAATCGAGGCTGAAGGGGTGCTGCTCAAGGTTGAAGTGGGAATAATCCGAAAATCCGGCTCATCATCCACTCCCATTTCAGCTAAATAAGCTGTGCAATCCTTCAATGCATGATCCCAGCTTCGACAAAAAATGCACTGCTTGGCCGGCTTTAGCGGTGCAGCGACAGCTGAAGCCGAAAAGAAGTAGTGCGGTAGTGGCTCTGCTGGTCGGTGGATAACAGGCTTATATCTACGGAATGTAGAGTCGTGAATTTCTTGGGTACTATACTTCTGAGGACATCTATCGCTAGCATGAGAAATGTCTCCACAATGAGAGCAACGAATATTGAAATTGGCCCACATTGTAGAAATATCAAGAATAGCGGGTACAACTACTTTGCATAAATTCTTCGAGTAAAGCTAACAACTCCAACAATGAAATAACAAATTAAGGGAAAAAGGGATAAAAAAATAGAACAAATCGAAATAATTCTAATAACAAAATTTCCGGAATCATGAATCGTTCTCCAGTTGCACTCCCCGGCAACGGCGCCAAAAACTTGATGCGTGTAAATACGGCAAGCGCACCGGTCGCACAAGTAATAAAGTTTGGGAATAAATCCCCGAGTGTCGGTCTCTTGAGGAATGCAGTTGGCGTGGAACGACGAATGATCCGAAATTATTGGTAATAGAGTTAGTAAAATGAAAGAAGAAACAAAAGGGGCTTTGAGGTTTGTGTTCTTACAAACAAAGAAATTAAAGCTAACAATGTGGGTCGCATTCACCGCTTCGCAAGGCGAGATGGGTGTATCGGCCGCTATGTCGTACTTCGGTAGGGCGAGTGGACGGTGAGCCAGTGGGTGAGGTGTTAAGTGCGTAGTGCAATCAAGTGGAACGGTGGGAGTGAGATGGGGCGAGGCGCATCACAACACAAATCCCACAAACAAATTTAAACAACAAAAATCCAATAATAAATAACTAGAAATTCGAAGTTCATAACAAGCTTGAGTCATTCATACACTACAAGGAAGGTAGAGGAAGAGTAAACTAAGAGGGTGAAGATCCATCGCAGTTGTTGGCCGGAGGTGCGGGTTGTCAATCCGCTTCCACGCGCAGTCCGAGGAGGCTTCCGGTACCGACGAGCTGTCACCTCGACGGCCTTTGAGTCCGTTATCTAGGTCGTCTCCGTCATCTTCTTCTTCGGTAGAAAGCTCGGAGAAAAGGTCATTAATGGCCGGGAGGGTCACCGGAGGATGTGGAATGCTTTAGAATCGCCGGAAATCACTTCCCGATGGTAGGGATGAAGGTGGAGATGGATGGAGCGTCTGAAATGTGGAAGGGCGAAGTGGCGGCCAAGTTCGATCAAGGTCCGTTGACCTAATTCGCGGAGCAGGCCAATTTATAGAAGCAGGATTAAATAGCGCGCACGACCACAGGCGCACGACCAGTGGTCGTGCGCGAACAATGTCAGCGCCCGTGCAGGAACAACCTGTAGAACCTGCACCAGGAAATTTAAGCATGCGCACGATCAGCAGCGC
Organism: Platanthera zijinensis; assembly: GCA_039513925.1. NCBI lineage: Eukaryota > Viridiplantae > Streptophyta > Magnoliopsida > Asparagales > Orchidaceae > Platanthera > Platanthera zijinensis. Next base: position 219,756,197 of record CM077078.1, read on the forward strand.
ACGATTAGTGATCGTGCGCGGCAAGGGTGGTGATCGTGCGATATGGGACAGAAAAGTGGAAAAGATGGCATGACAGTGCACGACCGACAGCGCACGAGCAGTGATCGTGCGCGGTATGGCTGGTGATCGTGCGATATGGCGGGACAGGACAATGAAATGAGAGTTCAGGCTGCGCACGACCGATGGTCGTGCGCCAAAGAGGTCGATGGTCGTGCGCGGGTAAAAACGCACGACCATTGACTCCTTTTCCAAAAATGGTGAAACTCCTATGCCGGACGCCCACACGATCACCGAACCTGCAGGAAAACTGCAAGCGCTGTCGATCATGGAAGTCACAGAAATATACAAAATGCATCACACGAGGGAAATACACACACGCACAAGAATAGGCTAAAAGAGTGCACAAGACGTGTAATGACATAGCGAACCAAAAGGAGTGCTAATGGCACTAAATGATAGTGCAAAGACAAGAAAACGAGCCCAGATGAGTCCGGAAATAGATATGAAATGGGGACTCGTCATCGATCTGAGGACAGATTCGTGGAGAGAACTTGAAGGAGCTCACTTTCGTACGTGCAAATCGAGTTTTCTATGGATAGGAAGAGGAGTCGTAAGGTAACAACACTTCTTATCTCGGTCTTTAGGATGCGTGCATGTCATCCATTTTTATTCTTGATTTCTTTCAATCATTTAGGCATTGCATCTCTCAAATAAGAGGGGTTCGGGTTTCCTTGGCTCAAGAAGAGCCACCGGGTCGACTGTGTCCTTCCCCAACATGATGTTGCACTAGAAATCCGCTTCGCTAGTGGATTAGGCATTGTACGTGAAGCCGTAGTCACGACTGTTAGTTCGACTCGGTTATGTTGCATAATGAGCCTTAGGATTTTACTAGAAATCCCTTTGTGGCAAGATGTCATTCGTGATGTTTGTCCCCCCTTATATTCATGTGAGTACAAATGGTTGATTAGGGGGGAAAGGATATTGATTGTGGTGTGCTAAGGCACAGCTTTGTCTATGTGGTTGGCAGGCTATCTTGTGACGAGCAAGTCATGTGTGGAGAGTGTCCCGGCAAGACAAGTTCCCTTCTGTGAAACTGACGAGAATGACAAGCTTTGCACAAGCCCGGGCAACGAAGCCTACGAGCGGGTGGGGTCAAGTAAGGGTTCTTAACATCGATTTGTGGGTTGTGAGACGGAATCTTGATGTAAGAAGTGAAAACTTGCAGGCAAGCCCGGGTTTTAAGAACCACGAGCAAGTGGGGCCTTAGTAAGAGTTCTGTGTGTCATCTTATATATCGTTAGGGGATATTGGAAGTACCCGTGTGTTTGCGGCTTGAACGCCGATGGGGAAATTTGAAGTACCCGTTGAAAGTGAGGGGATAAATCTTATTTACTCTAGTTAAATATATATATTATATAGAAGAGTAAGCACAACACAAAAATAAAGAAACAGAGTAAGCAAAAAAAAAGACCCAAGGATTATAGTGGTTCCCAAACCTGGGTACATCCACTCTTCTACCACCCTGGTAGGAATCCACTCAGGTTTTTGATCAGGTGACTGCCACCAATGAGCTTTTGATCAGTTGCTCAAAAACCAAACCTCCTGTTTTTTTGTTTGGTGACTTGCAACTAGGAATCACTTTTGAAGGGAGTAGAGAACCCTTTTATATAGTGGGGGATGAGAGATTGATTTGTCTTCTCTTTCTAAAAGTACAATTGAGAAGACTTGTGTGGATTTTGATATTAGCAAAGGCTCCCCCTGAGATATTGAATGGTTCAGGAAGTTGGAGCTTTGTTGCAGGGTGTAGGTCTTCAAACTTTATGTTGCTCTCCAGCAAGCTTCTAGACTGATATTGTTTTTGTTGTCTCTCGAAAGTTTGGAGCAGATGAAGAAGATGAAGAGTTCTTCAGGAAAATGCTTTTTGCGTAGAGTTCTTCTTTGAGAAAAAACCTTCTTAATTTTTTTCTCTCTATATCTTGTTATATGTGAGAAATAATTCTCTTTAAATTTATTGCCTGGAGAATTCAAACATTTCAATTCTTTCAATCTATGGAATGCCTGAATCAATTTCCAAGAATGGAATCTGGCTTGAGAAAACAATTTCCATTTATTCTCTGCAATTAACTCCATATTTAATGCTGCCATCCAAACGGCTATATTTGATCAGAATATATAACATTAAATCTGAGAGCTATAAATGCTTGCAGTTAACCCTTAATAAATTCTGCCAGGTTGAAATAAATCTGTCTGAAAAACTGCACAAGAATCGTTGATCTCAATTTTAAAGCTTTCTTCAAACTGGGCTCGCAGTTCGTGATCTCAGCTTGGAGTTCGTCGAGCTCAGCTCGAAGTTTGTCGAGCTGAGCTCAGATAATATGAACTACAAAATCGTTGAACAGAGTTTCACAGTTTTCTTTGAGCTAAGCTCAGAGATCGTTGAACTGAGCTCAGAGTTCGTTGAACTATGCTCGGAGAATTTCTAGACTGAATTTATGAACTTCAAAACTGAATTTTTCTGAATTTTTCTGAAGGAGCAAACCTGGAAATAATCCTATAACCCATGACTATACCTTTATGGTCAATCTAAACATCCTAATAGTGATCCTTGCCCAAATCAAAACTAGGGTTCCAACAATCTCCCCCTATTTGGGTGAGGACACTATTCACAGAAAAACAAAACACAAAGCAAAAATAATCTGCCTGAATTATAATTTTTCAACAGATTTATAAAGGTGCCTTGAGAAATAAAGATGACAACAAAGATTCAAGAATATGAAAAGAAATAAAGAATCTTTCTAGGGAACTGCTGATGAAAGAACTGGAGAAATTTGGTGAGAGTAAGCTCTCTGATAGTATCTTCAGCTTTCCTTTTTGCTCATCCTTAGATCTTGACAACCTGTCAAGTTCTTTACCTGAAAAGAGAGTAAGCTCTCTCTATCTTGTCATATGTGATATATAATTCTCTGTATATTTATTGCTTGGAGAATTCAAACATTTGAATTCTTTCTGTCTATGGAATGGCTGAATAAATTTCCAAGAATGGAATCTACCTTGAGAAAACAATTGGCATTTAATCTCTGCAATTAACTCCATATTTAATGCTGCCATCCAAATGGATATATTTTTTAAGAATATATAACATTAAATCTTAGAGCGATAAATTCATACAGTTAACCCTTAATAAATTCTGCCAGCTGTAAATAAATCTGTCTGAAAAAAGGCACAGGAATCGTTGATCTCAATTTTAAAGCTTTCTTTAAACTGGGCTCGGAGTTCGTTGATCTCAGCTCGGAGTTCGTCGAGCTCAGCTCGGAGTTTGTCGAGCTGAGCTCAGAGAATATGAACTACAAAATCATTGAACTTCATTTCAGAGTTTTCTTTGAGCTGAGCTCAGAGTTCGTTGAACTAAGCTCAGAGTTCGTTGAACTGAGTTCGGAGAATTTCTAGACTGAATTTATGAACTTCAAAACTGAACTTTTCTGGAATTTTTCTGAAGGAGCAAACCTAGAAATAATCCTATGACCCATGACTATACATTTTGGGCCAATCTAAACATCCTAATAGTGATCCATGCCCAAATCAAAACTAGGGTTCCAACACCTGTGTGTTTGTGACTTGAACGCCGATTCGGAAATTTGAAATACCTATTTGATGATGCGTGATGATGTGTTAGATTCATGCGCTATAGGGTGCCCTGGGTGAAACCCAGAAATGTATACATACTGTATTGTAGGCCCCTTTATATTACCTGATCAACATAGAAATGTATTTATTGTATGAGACATCCATACTTGTTCTATTGCTTTCTATGTTTATCAATATTTGTATACGAAGTGCTGACCTGCAGGGTGAAGGAGTGCCCCAGGGTCTGCTAGGGAATGCCGGGAGGAGATGTGTTGGTTACACAGTTGAGGTCAGTCTTTGTTGACCCACGTTACAACAAATTTTTTAGGGCAACGATCGCAAGCGGGAGCAAGAACGCCGGCCAAAAAGGCCTAAGCCTCATGAAGTGAACTTTTTGTTTAGCAGTTTTCTTTTGTTGAGTGCTATGCTTAGTGCATTGTGTTTCCAGCTTGCATGCTGAGGTAGCCTAGGAGTGCCAAGTCACTTTTCTTTGTTTGTTGTTGTTGTTTCAGTTTCTGGACAATTGGTTATTGTAAGGCTTTAAGGCCATTTTGATACTCTTGTGGTAGTGGATAACTTCTGGTTGGTTGTTTGCTTCCGCTGTTTGTCTTCTGAATTTTGAGTTGGGTATTTTTTATATCATTTTTTAATGGTTAAATTGTGAAGTATGTATGTTATGGGGCCTCGGTCGGAATATGGTCATTACAGGAGAGGTGTTACAATTTGGTATCAGAGGGAGGTTAGTGTCTAAGGTAAGGTTCAGTGGTAGATTTGACATAATCGGATCACATAAAGAAGGTATCCACATAGGACTATCGCGAGACTATGAGTGTCCTAGTGTCTAAGTTTTATGAATAGAAGCTGATTCTTATTTTACCTTGCTTTTGCTCAGCATGCAAGCGACGAGGCTGGGAAATCAAGGACACAAGAGGAGTCTTTGGCGAGCAGTGTTACTGCTCCAAGTCCGATGGGCATTGGTGTAACACCGGCTGACTTCTATCGTATGCTTTTAGAGGAAATGGTAGCGGCCCCATCTATATCAGCAACGCAAGTTATGACCCATGTTGAATAGTTAACGACTCCCGTTACCCCAGATGCGACACCGGTCATACAGGGCGGAGGAGCAAGACCGGCAGAGCCTTTGGCTGAGAGAGTAGTTGTTGGGCAGGGAGATCGACAAGTGAAGTACTTTCTAAATTTCCATCCTCCAATGTTCAAGGGAGTCAGCACACCGACTGATGCGGAGGACTTGTTGGCAAGGATTCAGTAACTTATGAGGGCGGTAGAGATGCCAAAGGAGAAGCAATCTAAGTTCGCGACCCTTATGTTATTGGGTGATGTTAAATTGTGTTGGGTGAGCCATAGTGGCTACTAGTTTCCTTGATGCACCAGGTCCATAGAAGAGTTCGGGAATGCTTTCTTGAAGAAGTACATTCCTTCGTCGACAAGGTTAGCCCTTTAGAGGCAATTTCTGCACTTGGTGCAGCGGGATAAGAATGTATATCTGTACATTTAGGAGTTTACTCGATTGGGTCATTATGCTGGAATGACCACGGCTGACGATGAGGAGTGGTGTAACACCCATAAATCCAAGAGTCCCAAAATGGTGGGGGTGACACGGCCTGGGACACGGGCTTGTCCCAGGGAGTGTCCTGCTCTGTTTTCTCGAGTGTTCTCGAGTGTGATTTTGGTCTCGAGTGGGAGATGAGTGAGGCGACATGGACTGGGACATGGGCGTGTCCTTCTCTGTGTGCCGTCTCGAGTACTCGATGTCATGCACTCAACGATCATTGAGAGGCGACACGGCCTAGGACACCGGCGTGTTCCAGGGAGTGTCTTGCTCAGGTTGATGGCCAGATTGTGTCCGAGAAGGACACGGCCTGGAGCCCAGGTGTGTTCTGTAGGACACGGTGGTGTTGAATATGACACGGGCTTGTTTGGTACCCGTGTGCCTTTCAGGTTTTTGGTTGATCTTATGTCAATTGAGGGATATGCCCCTCGATACGAGCATGTACCATGTGACACGGGCGTGTCAGGTAATTAACACAGGCATGTTTAAGCCCGTGTTATGGACTGGGTAAGTCGGTTCGTGTACCGCTTGTAGTACACGGCCTGTGAAACGGGCGTGTCACAGGCCGTGTCAGCACAAATATTGGACTTTGAGATCGATTTGTGGCCGTTCGATTCCTTCATCCTGGATCCAAGGGCTCAGATGATTTCCTGCTGAGTTAAATCAAGGGATTGGAATGAAGAAGTCCTTCTTAACTTGGAAATTCTCTTTCTAAAAGAGAAGAGAGAAGGGAGAGGAGGAAGAAGAAGGAGGAGAAGATCATGCCACCGGTGGAGCTCCCGAGTTCCGATTCGAGATCTGAGGCCAGTTCTGTGGAGGCAAAGGTACTGCGGTGCTTTCCAACCAGCTATAATTTCAATGGCTCCCAAGAGATCGTCAAGGGTAACGATCTTCCTTCTTGGACATTTGAAGTCCTCCTTTATGCATGAGCATGGAATCGTCTCCACAAAAAGGTGGAAAGAGTGAGTGATTCCAATGAGTTGATAGTCACTATCCCCGATTTAGTCTACATCTAGACCCAGAAATGTGTACTACGGGATAGGCATTCTGTGTGAAGCCCATCTAGACAGGTTGGTCTGAATTGGTGATGTTGCATATTGCGCACCGTAGAAGACTCCGCGTATAAATGTGTGGTTTGTGGAGTCGAAGGGTTGTGCATGTGAAGGGGAGTAGCAGGAAGTACTGGAATGAGGAGTTCCTGGAAATAACCTTGTATTGCATGTGTTGCGGCCAGTCCTTTATTAGCAGTGTGGCCATTGTGAGGCCAGTCCTTGGCGGACAGCGTGACCATTGTGAAGCCAGTCCTTGGTGGACGTTATGGATATTTTGAGCTAAATGCTCTTAATATGGATTCATGCCGAACAGGAAAGGTTAAACCGACCCGTGCCTTTGGTTATAGCCGTGAGTATGCCGTACTCGGTGATTGCAAGGCGACTTGAGAAACGGGGGTGGCTGATCCATACCTGCATTATGTTGACTGTATAGGAGAGCGTCAAGGCATTGAGCTTTTGTCAATGGCATAATAAGAGTCTTAGGCCTGCGCGCCAATAAGACTAAATGCTCAATACTGTGTAAACGGTGGTGTTGACCCTGGTTTGTCGGTGCACCAAAAGTGTTCCCTGAGTGCACAATTCGTTGGGCCATGTGGCTGACGGTTGTGATGGATTGCTTGTGCGTGAGAGCACAATATATGTGATATCTGTCTATGCATTGTTATGCCTGCAGGGAAGGAATGCCATTGCCCCGGGAAAGGTGTAGGATTGTTATAAATTTGTCAGCAGAATGCTGACCATTGCCTTATTTACCTCCTTTTTGGTGGGCTGTCCCTGTGCAGGTGCTGCAGAGCCGAGTGGGAAGTAAAAGCGCTTAAGTCCCTGCGGATGCTACTACTGCTGCTAGCCCTTGAAGGCTGCTTTCTCTTGTTTTTTTTCATTTGTGGCTGACCTATGCGCCGATGTATGTAATCCACACTATGAAAAGAGGAACTGTAATGCCTTAAGGCGAGCTTGTGTTTTATTTTCTGTACACTCTTTCATGAGTTGATATATAAATATGGTATATATATATATATAGTTGACAGTCCTGGTATGAGTTCATCTTTATTGTTAAAATCTTCCGCTAGCATTCTCTGAGTTAGGATGTGATGGTGTTGTGGTATTAACCTATGACATCACTATCTATTTGTGGCATATAGTGTGGGGCCCCGACCGGACCTTCTATTATATGTTGATTAACGGGTGGAGTCGTTACATTTTGTTAGCATCTTGTCTCGGTCTTCCTATTTCGAATTCGTGGTCGAATTATTTTGTGGGGCGGCGTGCACGTGTTAGTGCGAACCGCATTAACACTAATGAACTCTTGAATGTCCACTAAGGTATGCAAATACACTTGTTTGGGGAACCTGCGTGTTCCTATATTGTTGTTATTTCTTGCGTGAGGTCGCTAATGTGTGCCTTGTCAACCTATAAGTGACTCGTAGTGGTGTTGGACAGTCTGAGCCCCAGCATTCTGAAGAGAGTATGGCACCAGCTGAGGTGCCTACACCTCCTCCTTCTGCGGAAACTATCCGCTTAGTTGCTGAGGCTCTCTTTGCAATGTTTCAAGCTCAGCCCGTTGGGCAAGCATAACCGACAGTTGTGCTAGAATGGGTTGATGAAAGGCAAGAACCTGTTGCGGCTGTTGACCCTCGTGCAGCTGAACGGCATTTAAAGCAGTTTATGAGCTTGAATCCACCTACATTCGCGGGCATGGGATCCCCAACGCAGGCCGAGGATTGGTTATCGTGCATCAAGCGTATATTGATGGCAATCTGGACGGAGGAAGATGAGAAGGTCACATTGGCCACCTTCTTGTTGGAAGGAGAGGCTCGATTATGGTGGGACGAGGTTGAGTTACACCATTTAGCGGGCATGCCGTTAACTCAAGTTTCGATGGAGGAGTTCTCTTGAATGTTCTTGGAAAAGCACTTGCCAGCGGCACAACGCATTGCTATAGAGAACGAGTTCCAACGATTAACGTAAGGAGAAAGTAGCGTTGATACGTACTTGCATGACTTTACCAGGTAGGGATGGTGTGCGGGGTCAAGCTTCGCGGATGAACAAAGGAAAAACAACGGGTTCTACGAAGGGTTACGGGACGAGTTGAGGTTCCTGCTCTCTAGTTCGGTGAACCAAAGGTTCCAAGCTTTGGTTTATACTACGTGTGCGCTGGAATAGGATATGAAGCGGGTGCATGGTAAAAAGGACTTGGATGTGACAAAGCCAGAATTCAAAGCACCCCGCCCTGGGAAATCATACTACCAGAAGAAGTGGGGCAAGAGGTCCAAGCCTTGTGGGCAAACTTCTACGACTATTACGTTGGGAGCAACTTCAAGGCAGGAGGCTCGTACCTGCTTTACATGTGGCAAAGTGGTGGCATATAGCCTGTGATTGTAGGGTTGCTCAGCCTAAGGGGGAAAGAAGACGGGCACGTCTTATGCTGTGAAAGGCAAAGCAGTGGTAGAGTCCTCTGAATCCCAGGTGCAACCCAGAGTTTATAATCTTGGCCAGCAGGAGGCTATAAAGCAGAGTGACGTCGTCACATGTACGATTTAAGATATTTCTTGCTTTGGTTTTATTGCATAATTTGTTTGTAGCTTGTGCATAATAAGTGTACTACAGGCTTTGTCCTGATTCGGAACAACCCGGCGAGAGCCCTATTTGATACGGGTGCTTCACATTCTTTGCTGTCTAAGGACTTTGTGTCGCGAATTAGAGTACCAAGTCGTGGGACAACAGATAGGGTGAAGGTATTATTGCCGAATTGTTGTTTTATGATTGCGGATAGAGCTTGTGATATTGAAGTTCAGATAGGTAGTCGGGATTTCGGTTTGAGTGCATCTGTGCAACCGATATCAGAGTTTGATGTGATCTTTGGCATGGACTGGCTCTCGGAGTAGCATGCCTGTATTAATTGCAGTTCAAAGGAGATCACACTAGGCTAGAATACCGAGCTTGAGACTAAGTTCCCCGGTATGCAAGGAGTGAGCGGGACCTTGATGTCTGCTCTCCAAGTCATCAATGCTATTTGGAAGGGCGTAGAGTTATTCTTCACGCTTATTCAGGCTGTTGAGCCAAAGGCAAGTGTGCATGAGGTTCTGATTATTTCGTAGTTTGCCGATGTATTTCCTAAGGATCTTCCTGGGTTACCACCCCAGCGGTAGATTTACTTCTCTATCGAGTTGGTGCCATGTGCAAAACCTGTGGCCCGCTCACCATATCGCATCGCACCAAAAGAAATGGCTGAATTGAAAGTCCAATTGCAAGAGTTGCTGAAACAGGGATATATACGCCAAAGTATGTCACCTTAGAGCGTGCATGTTCTGTTTGTGAAAAAGAAAGACGATAGTTTACGATTATGTATTGACTATCGCGAATTGAATAAGCTAGTCGAGAAAAACAAGTATCAGATCCCACAGATAGATGACTTGTTTGATCAGCTAGTGGGATCAACCGTCTATTCCAAACTGGATTTGAAATCTTGATATTACCAGTCAAGGATTAAGGAAGGTGACATTCCCAAGACCTCATTTGGAACACGCTATAGTCATTATGAATTCACGGTAATGCCATTTGTGCTATTTAATGCGCCTTCGGTATTCATGTATCTAATGCACTAAACGTTCCGAGAGTACTTGGATCTCTTTGTGATCATATTCATTGATGATATATTTGTGTACTCTCAGTCGAAAGTTGATCATGCGAATAATTTGCGGATGGTGTCACACCATGCGAAGGAACAAGCATTATGCCAAATTCTCAAAGTGTGAGTTTTGGCTGTCGTCGGTGGCTTTTCTTGGCCACGTGGTAGGTGGAGAGGGCATAATAGTGGATCCGTCAAAGATAAGCACCATACAACAGTGGCCGGTGTTGTCCTCAGTGGCTGAAGTTAGAAGTTTCCTTGGTTTGGCAGGGTACTACAGACGGTTTGTAGAAAACTTCTCACAGATCACTTTGCCTCTTACCACATTGACGAGAAAGGTTCAAAAGTTCGTTTGGACTCCGGAGTGCACGCGAGCTTTTGAAGAGCTGAAGAGTTATTTGACCACGGCATCTGTCTTGACATCGCTGTGTGGTACAAATGGCTATGATATCAATTGTGATGCTTCAGGGAGCGACTTAGGTTATGTTCTTCTGCAGTTTGGTAAAGTGATTGCTTATGGCTCACACAAGTTAAAAGTGCATGAGCGTAATTATCCCGTCCACGACTTTGAGTTGGCGGCGGTGATCTTTGCGCTTAAATTTTTGCGGCACTATCCTTATGGCGTCAAAGTGGATATCTATACAGATCATAAGAGCCTAAAGTATCTATTGGACCAGAAAGAGTTGAATATGCGACAACGAACGTGGATGGAGTTCCTTGGGGACTACACCTTTGATATTCACTATACTCTCAGGATGGGAAATGTGGTCACTGATGCCTTGAGTCGCAAGGCTCCGATGTGGGCAAGTTGGTTGCAGATGCATGATGAGTGTCTGATCCAGGAGTTGGAAGCATTAGAGATTTCTTGTGTTGACAAGAATTCCATATCCGATGCATTCTTGAACTGGACAGAGGTACAATATGACCTTGCGGAAAGGGTTCGACAAGCAACGAAGCTTGATGAGAGTCTCCAACTCTATGCAAAGGATGGGTCAGATGGACAATTCTCCTGGGATGATGGTTTGTTACGAAAAGATGGCCGGTTTTGCGTCCCAAGTATGCGTAAGTTGAGAAAAGAGTTGATGTATGAAACTCACTTTGCAAAGCACTCAATCCACCCTTGGAGCACAAAAATGTATAAGGACATGAAAAAGCTATTCCGGTGTCTAGGATTAAAGAAAGACATAGCTCACTATGTGGATGAATGTCAAACTTGTGCTTTGGTGAAAGAAGAATGCCAAAAGCCTGGCAGTTTCCTGAAATCATTGTCTATCCCGAAATGGAAGTTTGATGATATTTCAATGGATTTCGTGCAAGGGTTGCTGAGATCTTAACACGGGAATGATTAAATCTGGGTGATTGTAGACAGGTTGACAAAAGTGTCTCGCTTCCTACCGAATAATAGGGATGATTCAGTGGAAACTTTTGCAAAGCTATATGTGGAGCAGATTTTACGATTGCACGGTATTCCCCGTAGCATCATAAGTGATTGTGATGGGTGATTTACGTCAAATGACTGGAGGCTAATCCATCAATTATTTGGAACAAAGTTAACATTCAGTATGACCTTTCATCCCCAAACGGATGGAAAAACTGAGCGGACCAACAGGACAATTGAAGATATGCTCCGAATGTGCGCCCTGGACTTTGGTAAGAGATGGAGAGATCATCTCTATATGGTAGAGTTTGCTTATAATAATAGCTACCAACGAGCATCGGTATGGCTCTGTATGAAGGTTTGTATGGTCGGAAATACCGTACAACGCTAGCTTGGGCGGAAGCAGGCGAATCAAAAGTATATCCGAGCAAGGATGTCGAAGAATCTACTTCGACGATACGCTCTATTCGGGAGAGGCTACTGATAGCCCAGGATCGACAAGCAAAGTACTACAACGCCATGCACCGGAACGTGTAGTTCGTTGTGGGCGATTGTGTATATTTTAAGATCAAACCATTCAAAGGTGGGTACAGGATTCGACGGTTGAAAAAGCTTAGTCTGAGATATCTTTGCCCGTTTGAAGTGGTGGAGCGAGTTGGGGATGTTGCCTATCGACTAGCTCTTTCGGTAGAGCAGAGTGGATTGCATGATGTGTTTCACAACTCAGTGCTTCGAAAAGCCGTCAAGGATCCAGCTCAAGTGATTGAGAATTATCGTGTACCAGTCGACTATGGGCTAACGACAAAGGTTAGACCCATTCAGATCGATGATATAGCCGATAAAAAGTTGTCAAACAAAATAATCGGGATGGTCAAGGTCTGGTGGGACAACTTTGGCCGAGAATAGAAAACATGGGAGCGGGAGCTGACCATACACGCGGAGTTTCCCGAGTTGTTTGGTTAAGCTGTTGTATCATGCGTCTCTTGTGTTGTAACAAACATTTTGAAGTTATAGCATTATGTTTGCTTGGTTTCCTTACTGTGAGCAAATTTTGGGATGAAATTTATTGTAAGGAGGGGAGGGTTGTAACACCCAAAAATCTAGAAGTCCCAAAATGGGGGGGGGGGGTGACACGGCCTGGGACACGGGCGTGTCCAGGGCGTTTCCTGCTCTGTTTTCTCGAGTGTTCTCGAGTGTGATTTTGCTCTCGAGTGGGCATTGAGTGAGGCGACATGGCCTGGGACACTGGCATGTCCTAGGGCGTGTCCTTCTTTGTGTGTCGTCTTGAGCACTCGACGCCATGTACTAAATGATCGTTAAGAGGATATACGGCCTTGGACACGGGCATGTCAAGGGCGTGTCTTGATCAGGTTGATGGCAAGATTGTGTCCAAGAAGGGCACGTCCCGTAGCCCGGGCATGTTCTATTGGACACGGGCGTGTCATATGTGACACGGGAGTGTTTGGTACCCGTATGCCTTTCATGTTTTTGGTTGACCCTATGTCAACTGAGGGACACGCCCCTCGACACGGGCGTGTACCATGTGACACGGACGTGTCAGGTGATTGACACAGGCGTGTCTAAGCCTGTGTTCTGGACTGGCTAAGTCGGATCATGTACCGCTTGGAGTACACGGCCTGTGACACTGGCGTGTCACAGGCCGTGTCAGCCCAAATATTGGACTTTGAGACCGATTTGTGGCCGCTCGATTCTTTCATCCTGGATCCAAGGGCTCAGATGATTTCCTGCTGGGTTAAATAAAGGGATTGGAATGATGAAGTCATTCTTAATTTTGCCATTCTCTTTCTAAAAGAGAAGAGTGAAGTGAGAGGAGGAAGAAGGAGGATAAGATCAAGCCACCGGTGGAGCTCCCAAGTTCTGATTCAAGATCCGAGGCCAGTTCTGTGGAGGCAAAGCTGCTGCGGTGCTTTCCAACTGGCTAGAATTTTGATGGCTCCCAAGAGATCGTCAAGTGTAACGATCTTACTTCTTGGACATGTGAAGTCCTCCTTTATGCATAAGCATGGAATCCTCTCCACCAAAAGTTGGAAAGAGTGAGTGATTCCAGTGGGTTGATAGTCACTATCCCCAATTGAGTCTGTATCTAGACCAGGACTAGTGTAGTACGGGATAGGAAAGCTCTGTCAAGCCCATCTCGACAGGTTGGTCTGGATTGGTGATGTTTCATATTATGCACTGGAGAATACTCCGCGTATAAACATGTGGTTTGTGGAGTTGAAGGGTTGTGCCTGTGAAGGGGAGTAACAGGAAGTACTGGAATGAGGAGTTCCAGGAAATACCCTTATATTGCTTGTGCTGCGACCAATCCTTTTTTGGTAGTGTGGCCATTGTAAGGCCAATCCTTGGAGGACAACGTGGCCACTGTAAATCCAGTCCTTGGTGGGCGTTATGGCTATTGCGAGCTAAATGCCCTTAATAAGGCTTCGTGCCGAACAGGAAAGGTGAAACAGACCCGCACCTTTGGTTATAGCCTCGAGTACGTCGTACTTGGTGATGGCAAGGCGACTTGAGCAACGGGGGGTTGCGGATCCGTACCTGCGTTATATCGACTGTATATGAGAGCATCAAGGCATTGTGCTTTCGTCAGTGTCATAATGAGAGTCTTAGGCCTGCGCGCCAATAATACTAAATGCTTAATACCGTGTAAACAGTGGTGTTGACCTTGGTTTGCCGGTGCACAAAAAATGTGCCCTAAGTGAACGAATCATCGGGCCGTGTGGCTGACGGTTGTGATGGATTGCTTGTGCGTGAGAGCACAATATATGTGATATCTATCGATGCATTGTTCTTCCTGCAGGGAAGGAATTCCACTGCACCGGGAAAGGGGTAGGATTGTTATAAATTGGATAGCTGAATGCTGACCGTTGCCTTATTTACCACCTTCTGGGTGGGCTGTCCATGTGCAGGTGTTGGAGAGCCATGGTGATGCGTGATGATGTGTTAGATGCATGTGCTATACCTTAGGTGAAACTCAGGATTGCATACATGCTGTATTGTAGGCCCTTTTATATTACTTGATCAACATAGAACGTGTTTGTTGTATGAGACATCCAAACCTGTTCTATTGCTTTCTATGTTTATGTTTATTTGCATACGAAGTACTAACCTGTAGGGTATTGGAGTACCCCGAGGTATGCTTGGTATGGCCGGTAGGAGATTTATTAGTTATTCAGTTGAGTTCAGACTTTTCTGCCCCACGTTACAACTAATTTTACATGGCAAGGATCGTAATCAGGAGCAAGCTCGCCGGCCAAAAAGGCCTAAGCCTCATGAAGTGAAGTCTTTGTTTAGCAGGTTTGTTTTGTTGAGTGTTATGCTTAGTGCATTGTGTTTTTGTCTTGCATGTCGAGGTAGCCTAGGAGTGCCAAGGCACTAGGCTCTGTTTGTGGTTATTGTTTTATTTTCTGGGCAATTGGTTATTATAAGGACTTATTGCCATTTTGGTACTCTAGTGGTAGTGGATAAATTCTTGTTAGTTTTTTGTTTCTGCTGTTTTAATTCTGAGTTTGCAGTTGGGTAATTTTTATATAATCTTATAATTCTTAAGCTATATAGTCTGTATACTGTAGGGCCTCGGCTGGACCCATATTTGATGGCAAAGATGTCCCGCCATGTGTTCGTGATGCTCATGACTGTTCAATTGATGGCGATGTGTCTCGCCATGTGATAGTGATGATGATGTTGTCGATGACCTCTTCTACATAGAGTTTGATGATTATGATGGGCATTGCCGCATGTTGTTTGGGCTACTTGAAGACTGTAATTTTTGACGCAACATCCACCGTCGGCACCGTCTCAATGACATCACCAAATGTTACCCTCATTTTAAAATATATAGGTTATAAATTTTAATCCCCATCAAAGGATGAAATTTATAAAATATAAATTTTAATTGAATTTAGTAAGTTCATGTTTTAAATTATCCTATATATAGCCCGGACTTTTGGTAGCCTTATATTAGGCCTTGTATTGTAGGAATTATATTTATTGAATGAAAATAAAAGATTGAAACCTAATTTGAGTTGTCCTCCCTCTCCACTTGTTTTCTTCCTAGCCGTCCGCCTCCCCTCTCCCTCTTAGTGGTCCAGCCAAAATCCTCTTCCCCTCTTTACTCCTCTCTTCTCCTCCAAAATAACCCTCCTCCTCTCCTACGACATTCCAACAATTGACGACAAATCGCCCCTTGAGGAGTTCGGCCCCAAGAGCTTCCCCTCCCTAGGGTTCGGCTAACCCCTTTTCCCCCTCCCTTGTGTATTTCGGCCAAGGAAAACAACTCCGGCGACAACGAATCTTCTCTTGTGTGAAGCTAGGAAGGTGGACGAATTTCTTTCTGTTCGGCGAACCTCCGGTGGAACTGTAGAAGAGCGAATCATTTTTCATCAGACTCATTTAATCTGATTGGGGTAACGAAAATTTCCATTCTTGTGTGATTCCCTCTTAGGTTAATCTTGTGGTGGTTTTCTTTGATGTTGCTTGCGAAACTTTGATTTCATCGTGGTTTTGATGCAAACGATTTTGTTGTTTTCTTTTGATCTATTTAAATTCGTGAAGATTGGCGGACCTTCTTTTCTTTTTGTTGGGAGAGATCTACCATTTTTCGAATCACAATTTTTTGGTGGATCTCTTTTGGTACAACACACATTTGAAGGGATCGGGTCGGTCCTTTTCTCTTGAGAGGATATTTGTTCATCACCTCCATATGATCTTTAAGGGTGTAGCGAGCCCATGTGTTAGCTTTTGAATAAAATTATTTTGAATCGGGTGTGCTGCGTTTTAATTGTGTCAGCGTAGAATTGGAACGAGTGAGAGCAATTCGGTGTCGTTTGTCCATTGCGATTCGTCGGGAGATGTAGTCTGCATCAATTTACTATCATAAGGAGGTTTGTGTCAATTTCCTAATTGTCACCCTCCACATATTCTTAGGACGTCGACACGCACTTGTCTTGCACGCTTCGTTGTCAAAATAAAAAAAATATTTGGTCTCCAAATAGCAGTCTAAAATTCTGAATTTTTTTTGAAATCCAAAAAAAAATTTCTGGAAATTCTCAATAGTCTTCTTAGTGGGAAATTACAAAATATTTTATTTTATTTAGTAATTATGAGAGAAAAAAATTAAGTATAAAATTTATTCTGGCCAGGGCAATTTTTCCTTCAAAACTGTATTTTTATATTATGCGCACAAGATTCGGGTAGATTATTCTCTCTTATCCCCAATGATTATGGCCCATGACGTTTATGATTCTCCATTAGAGTATTTGTGGTCTAAAGTTATGGCTAACCACACCGCAAAATTGCCCACTTTCCTTAGGAAGCCTAATCGTCCCAACGCTCTTCCTCACACTAGAATTGAGGCACCCACTTACAATGGTTATGGGAATCCACAAATTTTTCGAGAATGGCTTAAATCGATGGAATATTATTTTGTGTGATACCCCTCGGATGACCTCCAAAAGGTTGTCGTTGCCTATGATGTTGAAACCAAAAACTGGTCTCTCGTGGAGTTCGGGGTCCCAGAAGAGGGGTGACCTCACACCTACTACACTCGGGGGAATGTCACGGGATGAAGACTTAGGAAACTACGAACAGACCCTCGGCTCTAGCGCGGAGGTCCCACCACACACCCGGAAGGTCACAGGAACCCTTCCCCTCCTTCACCAAAGGGCTAGGCTGGGCGCCTTGGAGAGCTCTCTTTACTCTACCAAGAAGAAGCTAAGGGAGGAGGAGGTAAGAAAAACTCATCTTCTCCAAAGGCACCCAAGGGGGTCAATTTATAGTTTTTCCAAGTCATGTGGGTAAAATGACAAAAAAGCCCTTAGGACAAATAAGCCTCAAGCCAATAGGAAAACTCCACATCGGGGGGTAAAGAGGTAATCCCCCTCGAGGGCATAACGGTAAAAACAGGTCGGGCGAGCTGGCGGTTTAGCGAGAAGCGAGGGGTGGCATGGGCGAACAGGCGGATTGCGAGATGAGATAGTCTGCGGTCTACTTGACGAGACGGCCTGCCTAACGAGACAGCCTACCTGACGAGAGGGCCTGCCTGACGAGAGGGCCTGCCTGATGAAAGGGCCTGCCTGACGAGAAAGCCTACCTTATGAGAGGGCCTGTCGGACGAGAGGGCCTACCTGACGAGAGGGCCTGCCGGATGAGAGGGCCTACCTGATGAGAGGGCCTGCTAACCGAGAGGACCTGCCTAACGAGAGGGCTTGCCTTACGAGAGGGCCTACCTGACGAGAGGGCCTGCCTGACGAGAGGGCCTGCCGGACGAGAGGGCCTGCCTGACGAGAGGGCCTGCCTGGAGAGAGGGCTTGCCTAACGAGAGCGCCTTCCGGATGAGAGGGCCTGCCTGACGAGAGGGCCTGCCTGACGAGAGGGCCTGCCTGACGAGAGGGTTTGCCTAACGAGAGGGCCTGTCGGAGGATAGGGCCTGCCTGACGAGAGGGCCTGCCTTACGAGAGGGCCTACCTAATGAGAGGGCCTTCCTGATGAGAGGGCCTGCCGAACGAGAGGGCCTGCCTGACGAGAGGGCCTTCCTTAAGAGAGGGCCTGCCCTACGATAGGGCCTTCCGGACGAGAGGGCCTGCTTGACGAGAGGGCCTGCCGGACGAGAGGGCCTGCCTGATTAGAGGTTCTTCGTGGCGAGAGTGCTTGCCTGACGAGAGGGCCTGCCAGACGAGAGGTCCTGCATGACGAGAGGGCCTACCTGACGAGAGGGCCTGCCAGACGAGAGGGTCTGCATGACTCTTTAAGGGGGCCCTGGGGAGATAAATATTTCCTCCTATTTCTAAGGTTAAGCCAAAATTGGCCACCAAGAGTGTAAGATCTCTCAAAAGCTTAAAAACCTACAGTTTGTTCCGCGCTTACCGGGAGGGCCCTACTCGGCGAATACGGGGTTGTACACAATCCCAGCTCTTTTCGAGCTTGGCACAAGCTCGGAAAGAACATCCAACCAAATGTATTCGCTGAGTGGTATTCTTAGGGGTGAAAATACCTTGGCCTCCTCACGGGGTCAACCTGCCAGGCCAGCTAATGAGAGCCTGGGTGACGAGACCACCTCTGGGAAAAAAACTTGGCTACCACGAGAGGTTCCACCGGACATGTCAGCTAGTGGGAGTCTGACAGTGGGACCATCATTGGAGTAAAGGAACTAGGCTACCACAAGAGGTGCCACCGGACCTGCCAACTAGAGGGAGCCTGGCAGCGGGACCGTCATCGGAGCAAAGGGACTACGCTACCACGAGAGGTACACCCGGAACTAGGCTACCACGAGAGGTACCACCGGACCCGCCATCTAGACGGAGCCTGGCAGCGGGACCATCATCAGAGCAAAGGAACTAGGCTACCACGAGAGGTACCACTGGGCCGTCCATCTAGAGGGAGCCTGGCAGCGGGACTGTCATCGGAGCAAAGGAACTAGGCTACCACGAGAGGACCACCGGGCCATCCAGCTAGAGGGAGCCTGGCAGCGGTACCATCATCGGAGCAAAGGAACTGGGCTACCACAAGAGGTATCACTTGACCTGCCAGCTAGTTGAAGCCTAGTAGCGGAACCGTCATCGGAGCAAAGGACTTGGGCTTCCATGAGAGGTACCACCTGACCTGCCAGCTAGAGGGAGCCTGGCAGCGGGACCGTCATCGGAGCAAAGGGACTAGGCTACCACAAGAGGTACCACCAGACCTGCCAGCTAGAGGGAGCCTCGCAGCGGGACCGTCATCAGAGCAAAGGAACTAGGCTAGAACGAGAGGTACCACCGGGCCTGCCAGCTAGAGGGAGCCTGGCAGCGAGACCATCATCGGAGCAAAGGAACTAGGATACCACGAGAGGTACCACCATACCTGCCAGCTAGAGGGAGCCTGGCAACGGGACCGTCATCGGAGCAAAGGAACTAGGCTACCACGAAAGGTACCACCGGACCTGCCAGCTAGAGAGAGCCTGGGAGCGGGACCGTCATCGGAGAAAATGGACTAGGCTACCACGAGAGGCACCACCGGACCTTCCAGCTAGAGGAAGCCTTGCAGCGGGACCGTCATCGGAGCAAAGGAACTAGGCTACCACGAGAGGTACCACCGGGCCTGCTAGCTAGAGGGAGCCTAGCAGCGGAACAATCATCAGAGCAAAGGAACTAGGCTACCATGAAAGGTACCACCAGACCTGCCAGCTAGAGGGAGCCTTGCAGCAGGACCATCATCGGAGCAAAGGAACTAGGCTACCACGAGAGGTACCACCGGACCTGCCAGCTAGAGGGAGCCTGGCAGCGGGACCGTCATCGAAGCAAAGGAACTAGACTATCACGAGATGTACCACCGGATCTGCCAGCTAGAGGGAGCCTAACAGCGGGACCGTCATCGGAGCAAAGGGACTAGGCTACCACGAGAGGTACCACCGGACCTTCCAGCTAGAGGGAGCCTGGCAGCGGGACCGTCATCGGAGCAAAGGAACTAGGCTACCACAAGAGGTACCACCGGGCCTGCAAGCTAGAGGGAGCCTGGCAGCGGGTCCGTCATCAGAGCAAAGGAACTAGGCTACCACGAGAGGTACCACCGGACCTGCCAGCTAGAGGGAGCCTGGCAGCGGGACCGTCATCGGAGCAAAGGGACTAGGCTACCATGAGAGGTACCACCGGACCTGCCAGCTAGAGGGAGCCTGGCAGTGAGACCGTCATCGGAGTAAAGGGACTAGGCTACCACGAGAGGTACCACCGGGCCTGCCAGCAAGAGAGAGCCTGGCAGCGGGACCGTCATCGGAGCAAAGGAAACTAGGCTACCACGAGAGGTACCACCGGACCTGCTAGCTAGAGGGAGCCTTGTAGCGGGACCATCATCGGAGCAACGGAACTAGGCTACCACGAGATATCCTCAACCTATCCAGCCAGTAAGGGCCTGACAAGGGGAGGTTCTCTTGGTGGGGGGGGGGACTAAGCATCTCAACCAAACCTTACCAAATCCAACATCCTCCAAAGGGGGTAAAAGATGGGTTACATGACCCCCCCCCCCCCCCCCCCGACTCAGCTGGTCGGGATTTGGACTCATTACAACATAAGGAAAAGGTACATGTGATGTAGGCCACGGGTTTCGACACCGTAACGGCTAAGGGGTTCACACGCTTGCTTAATTATAATTACTATTGCGCTCACACGAAGAATAAACACAGCCACTATGCATGTTGCCACAATTAATTTAATAGAATTCGGGGGGTTCGCTAGGCCCCTTAAGATAATATCAAGGCTATAGGCCAAGATCCTCTCAAGCGAAATGAACCCACACAGTTTGGTCAAGCGTACGTTGTACCAATAGAGACACCACCGAAAATAAGGATTCGGATAACGGGTGGTTCTCTCCCAACGAAAATAAAATGAGGGCCGCCACGCCTCACGAATTCAAAAGGGAATCAATAACAATAACAATAATTTAATAGATATTATCCCCGAAAATTCTACCAATCACAAATCACACGATATGCTAAATGCCCAAAGAAAAGATCTAAGAGAGAAACACACAAGAGTGGAGACGTTCGTTACCCAACCGGAATGGATGATTCTGATTTAACTCTCTTTGAATCGCTCCGTTCCGGATCCATCGAAAGCGTGCCGGTTGGAGGGAAACTCCAAGTTCTTCGTTGCCTTCCGACGCCGTTGAAGTTTCACAAGATTCACCTCAAGCTTTGGCCGATTCTTCTCTTGGATTAGAAGATGGGGCTGATTTGGATCTCACCAAAGGAATCGGTTTTTGGTAAGGATAGGGTTATGGATGGTGTTGGGATGGAGGTGGTCGGCTAGGAGAATGAAAGGGTTTGTCGATTTTGTGAGGGGATGGATGTGGCCGAGATCTTGATGGCAAAGGGAGAGGGCTCGGTTAAGGATGAAGTTGATGAGGGTCGGTTTTTTTGTAGGGGATGCCAAGGGTGGCCGATGGATTTGAATGGAGGGGATGGCTTTTTCGTTTTGGGATGAGGATGGGGAGGCGGCTAGGGGTAACCCTTGAGTAGAGAAAGGTGATAGAGGGAAGCGAGGAGGAGAGGAGGTGGCCGAAGCCTTGGAAGGGGAGGAGGGAGGCCGACGGCCAAAGAGGGAAAGAGAAAGGTAGGGGGCGGCCAAGAGGAAGAGGGAAGAGGAGAAGGTAATTCCAAAATTCTAAATTGGGTTTTTAATTTTTCATTCAATCAATTCAAAATCCAATACAACATAGCCTTATATAGGCTTTACAAAGACAAGGGTTATAAGCACCCCAAATGTGGCTAAACAAAGGCCAAAATAAAATGACAAATAATTAAAACTTTTGCTAAACATAGGCCAATTAAAAACATAATTATAAAATCTAAAATAATAATTTAAATGACGCGGGGATGGCGGTAGATGTCGCGACAAAGTTCCAACATTAAAATGATGCGGCGATGGCGGTGGATGTCCCGACAAAGTTTCAACATTCCGACTTGCGGCACGGTCATAAAGATCTTTAAGCTCCATATGGCGACGAACAACGGCACCAATAAGTAAATCATCATCTCAAGGCGGCGAGGGAACATCAAGTGTGAGCCGGCACCAACATCAACCGGGTCACCATAGTCATCCGGAAGGGGATCTTCTGCAGCAACATGACGCGGATCTATGACATGTACCGGGTCACCATCATTATCCAGAGGGGGACGCTCCAAATCAAAAAGCCGGGGGATGACGGCGCCATCAATCCTCCCCCTCTCAAAAATACTCATCACTGATGAGTAGTACCTTGTATGATCGTCGAGGAAGAGGAACCTGCAAGGCAAAAAGTGGTCTTGGGGGGACCTCAAAGACGCATTAGCCAAATAAGAACAAGGAATTTCCACAATATCAATCCACATACCTCCGATGGAGACCGGGGACGAAAACGATCCAGAAGAACTAACACCACCCACCCCAAGAGAAAGCATAGTGGAAAATTTAAACGAAGAGATAGACTTTTCAAGGGGCATATAAACAGGACGCGTAAAGTATGAAAAGTCGAAACTAGGAGCGATGCCCCAGTCAGTGGAAAATTCTACAAGAAATGTCATGCTACTAAATTTCCATAAGATTCGCAAATAATGGACTGGCCCGTTCATAAATATTTCTGAGGTGCCTGGAGGCATCCGTTCAGGGACGAGACAAACCAAAACCAAATCACTTATATAACGGTAGGATACTCTCCGATTCCAACAAACAATCTTAGAACTGTGTGGGGAGAACCTATGTGCAACGTGACTTGCTTTAATAGTGGGCAGTAATGGGACCAAGTCAGGTGGCACGGGTGCTATAAAAGCAGTGGTGAAATCAACGCCATATAATGTCGTAGTTTTAGATTTAAACTTAAATTTAAATTTTAAAACGTCATGACTAAAAGCTAACGGAAAACACATATCACTATATATAGAACGGGGCGCTCCCGGATTTGACATTACGTGCGGGCAACACAACTTAACATTCGCAACTACATTCACTAGCGTGTGCGTGCACGGGTCATCAAAAGGCGGGGGATAAATGTGTGCAACCGGGCTTGGCAAATAAGTTTGTCGAGGAGACATCACGTCATAAGGCACCATCGCCAAGGTACCACTAGTAATCCAATTCGAAACCTCAAAACACGGATTTGACTTCCAATAAAGATCATCCGGTCGCAACCCAATAAAGTCGTAAGAAAGTTCAAACAGTGGATTCGCTCTTACGGAAAAATCATCCGACATGTCTTCTAAATCATGTGGGTAATCATGTATTTCAGATTCACTGATCGGATCATAGATCGGCAATGCTACAACGAGATCAGGCGTTACAAACGGGAGAGAGTTAAAATCACATTCAAGTTTAGGTAAACGAGTTAGCATTAGGGGATGCTCATCCGGTTTCACTTCAATATCGTATTCCAAAAGTTTAACTCCTTTACTAGAATAATCTTCCAACACATCAGTCCTGACATCAGTTATAGTGAAAATCTCAGAAATGGGCACTTCGATACGTCTCGGACTAGAAATTGCAAGCTCATGTCCTAACAGATCGTCAAATGAGTCACGACTGGGTAAGCTCTCAACAGACTGTAACTTTTCTAACTCAGCTAGAATATCAATCGACTTAGGATCATCAAAAGGCTCCACAACATTCAAAAGGGATGGCTCCAAAATGTCGTCGAAAGGGAGTGGAGAGGGTTCCTCAAATGAGAAATCCTCATCCAAGTCACTCGGGTAACCAATCTCCTCATCGTCACTCATGTTGTCAACATTAAAAACATCGGCCTCAGTGACGGGCGTACTCGTAATCGCAAGCTCAGATACCATTTTCACGCTGATAGGAACACTCTCACAAACAGGAAAGGGTCTAGTGCCCAAGCGGGGAGAAATAAAATCATGAGACGTCCTCATACGGGAGTACGAGGGAACATGCTGGTTTGATGTAGGCAAAATCTTGGGCGGCGACTCACTCAGATAATCAGTAGACGGAGAACGGCAGTATGTAGGGTAATACTCATCCGTTAATAAATTCTTCATAATCTGCCAACCTATACGTGGGTCGACGGAGGGCATTCCTAAACGTCTTTCCTCATTGAGCCAGAAAGTATGGACTCGACCAAATAATTGCAGTCTCGCAACGGGATTCCTGTGGGGATCCACAATACGATATTGCTCAAAATAATGCTCCATATCGTTCACCTAATATAGAAACACTCGCGGTCCACCTAGCCCATCATATGTCGGAGCAGGAATCCTAACACGCCTAGAGGTGCGCGGAGTAACTTGATTAGCCTTTAGTTGGCCAATCAACCCCTTAATCTCTTCCACTACTGGGCAATGGACTGGCTTTCTAACTTTCATAACGGAACCTAAAGATTTCATTCAGGAAACGTGAACATCGTAGGCCATTTTTTTGTTTTAATTTTCAGCGGGAAAATGGGGATAGACTACACGGATTAAGTGCTCAAATACAAAGAAATATAGTCTGGTTCTATTTAATTTTCAAAGATCGATTTGTTCCCGCTAATATTTCAAAATACTATATATATATTTTTTTATAGTCTCGATCCCGCTAATATTTCAAAATACTATATATATATATTTTTTATAGTCTTGCTGGCAAAAATATGGAGATTATTAATAAATTTTTATTTTTGAATTTTGCTGAAAAAATAAAAATGTAGGCCGCTATTGGCAGACCAACTATTAAATGTTAAAATAACTCAATAAAAATAATGACTTAATGAAAAATAATTTTTTTTTTGGATTTCTTATTAAAAATAAGATAGAGAATTTCCAGAATTTTATATTTTTTGATTTTGAGAAGAATTTGAAATTTAGAATTTGAAATTGGAAATTTGAAATTTTGAATTTTGAAATTTTAAATTTTGAAATTTGAAATTTGAAATTTGAAATCTTGAAATTTGAAATTTGAAATTTGAAATTTGAAATTTGAAATTTGAAATTGGAAATTTGAAATTTGAAATTTTGAAATTTGAAATTCGAAATTTGAAATCTGAAATTTGAAATTTAAAATTTGAAATTGGAAATTTGAAATTCGAATTTTGAATTTTAAATTTTGAAATTTAAAATTTGAAATTTTGAATTTTGAAATTTGAATTTTGAATTTTGAATTTTGAAATTTGAAATTTGAAATTTGAAATTTGAATTTTAAATTTTGAAATTTGAAATTTGAAATTTTGAAATTTGAAATTTATATTTTCTTTAGCCTACCTAAAAATAGAAGGATGGTGCCGATTAGGAAATCGACAAAAACCTCCCTTTGATACCAAATTGATGTAGGCCACGGGTTTCGACACCGTAATGGCTAAGGGGTTCACACACTCGCTTAATTATAATTACTATTGCGCTCACACGAAGAATAAACACAGCCACTACGCAAGTTGCCACAATTAATTTAATAAAATTTGGGGGGTTCGCTAGGCCCCTTAAGATAATATCAAGGCTATAGGCCAAGATCCTCTCAAGCGAAATGAACCCACACGGTTCGGTCGAGCGTACGTTGTACCAAAAGAGACACCACCGAAAATAAGGATTCGGATAACGGGTGGTTCTCTCCCAACAAAAATAAAATGAGGGCCGCCACGTCTCACGAATTCAAAAGGCAATCAATAACAATAACAATAATTTAATAGATATTATCCACGAAAATTCTACTAATCACAAATCACACGATATGCTAAATGCCCAAAGAAAAGATCTTAGAGAGACACACAAAAGAGTGGAGACGTTCGTTACCCAACCGGAATGGATGATTCCGATTTAACTCTCTTTGGATCGCTCCGTTCCGGATCCACCGAAAGCGTGCCGGTTGGAGGGAAACTCCAAGTTCTTCGTTGCCTTCCGACGCCGTTGAAGTTTCACAAGATTCACCTCAAGCTTTGGCCGATTCTTCTCTTGGATTAGAAGATGGGGCTGATTTGGATCTCACCAAAGGAATCGGTTTTTGGTAAGGATAGGGTTATGGATGGTGTTGGGATGGAGGTGGTCGGCTAGGAGAATGAAAGGGTTTGTCGATTTTGTGAGGGGATGGATGTGGCCGAGATCTTGATGGCGAAGGGAGAGGGCTCGATCAAGGATGAAGTTGTTGAGGGTCGGTTTTTTTGGAGGGGATGCCAAGGGTGGCCGGCAGATTTGAATGGAGGGGATGGATTTTTCGTTTTGGGATGAGGATGGGGAGGCGGCTAGGGGTAACCCTTGAGTAGAGAAAGGTGATAGAGGGAAGCGAGGAGGAGAGGAGGTGGCCAAAGCCTTGGAAGGGGAGGAGGGAGGCCGGCGACCAAAGAGGGAAAGAGAAAGGTAGGGGGCGGCCAAGAGGAAGAGGGAAGAGGAGAAGGTAATTCCAAAATCTGAAATTGGGTTTTTAATTTTTCATTCAATCAATTCAAAATCCAATACAGCATAGCCTTATATAGGCTTTACAAAGACAAGGGTTATAAGCACCCCAAATGTGGCTAAACAAAGGCCAAAATGAAATGACAAATAATTAAAACTTTGGATAAACTTAACATAGGCCAATTAAAAACATAATTATAAAATCTAAAATAATAATTTAAATGACGCGGCGATGGCGGTGGATGTCGCGACAAAGTTCCAACATTAAAATGATGCGGCGACGGCGGTGGATGTCGCGAAAAAGTTTCAACATTCCGACTTGCGGCACGGTCATAAAAATCTTCAAGCTCCATATGGCGACGAACAACGACACCAACAAGTAAATCATCATCTCACGGCGGCGAGGGAACATCAAGTGTGAGCCAGCACCAACATCAACCGGGTCATAATAGTCATCCGGAAGGGGATCTTCTGCAGCAATATGACGCGGATCTATGACATATACCGGGTCACCATCATCGTCCAGAGGGGGACGCTCCAAATTAACAAGTCGGGGGATGACGGCGCCATCAACATGACTCCGTCGAGGTGAAGCTTCTTCAGGGGGTTTTGGCATGGTGGTCATCTTCGGATTCCATCCCACTTGACACCTCCATCCTGCTCAGACTCTCTTTGATCTTCTCCTTCTCCTTCGTCTTGGGGAAGAGCTTCAACCCGCTCTGGTGGCTGTTGCTGGTGTTGAGCTTCCGCTCCCCTCACCTCCAAGAACTCAAGGCAGGTAGTCGTGGCATGACCATCCATTTGGTGGAAGTCACAATACAACAACACTCCTCCTCCCCCCCTTCGGCGGGTCCGACGATCTTTCCTGTTGCCTCTTCTTCCTTCACCTATTGCCAAGGCTTGCTGAGGTGGGGGTAGGAGCTTCCTCGGGGCATGCTCTTGGAAGTTGAACCTCCCTTGGCCCCCGTAGAAGTTCCCGCCCCCCTGGATGAGAGCTCTTCCTGGACCTTGGACAGGTCCTCCATGCTGCCTCCAGCCTGGCTCCGGACCTTCCTGTCTTTGGAACCCCTGGGCTCTCTGCCCTTCTCTCCGCCTTCGTTCCTGGTCCCTTGGGCCAACTTGCTCTTTTGACTCCACCTCTGTAAACTTTGCCAACTTCTTCATGAAGGCCGGGTTGGCTGCCTCCATGTCTATCTCTTCTGCCGCCCTTACCATCAGCTCCTCGAAGGAAAGGGGGGGTCTTTCGAGTCAAGCTCATCTTGAAGAACCCTTCGCGCAACCCCACCGTGAACGCCATCTGGAGGGCATACCCTGACACCTCTTGGATGTCAAGGACCTCCTCCTGGAACCTGTCAACGTAGTGGGCCAGCGACTCCTCGGCCCTTTGCTTTATCAGGAAGAGGGACTCAGGACCTTTCTTCCTCTTCTTGGAGGTGGAGAAGCGAAGCTGAAAGCTCCGGCTCAAGTCTTCGAACCCGAAGATGGACCTTGGGGGGAGTTGATGGAACCAGTCCCTCGCCTTCTCTTTCAAGGTGATCGCAAAAAGACGGCACTTGAAGGCATCCGTCATTGGCATGATGGAGACAGCATCCTCAAACCACTGTAGGTACTGGATGTGGTCATCCTTCCTGGTATAGTATGCCTTGTCAATTTCCCTGAACCCCTCGGGAACGGGAGCTGAGATGATCAGCTCGCCGAAGGGTGACCCCCTAAGGGGTGGTCTTGCAGTTTCTACTGGCGCGACCTGACCGCCTAAAGGGCGAGCACTCGACGGGTTGGGGAACAGCTCCCAGACGGGGAGGTCTCGCTCGACCCCCTCTCCCATCCTCTCCTTCCCAGGTCGCCTCCCTGGGGCCCTTCCCTCTCCCCCTGCTGGGGTGATCTCGCTTAGATCCCTGGGAGGCAGCTAACTGAGGTCCCCGGGATCCTGTCCCTGGGGGGTGGGGGCTAAGCTTCTAGCCCGAGGTGCAATGCTTCACAATATCTCCATGATGCCAGAGATGGAAGCCATGAACTCTTCCTTTCCTACGAAGGGTCCAGTGTTGGGAAGACCACCGAGGTCATCACTACTTCCCTGATCTCCAGCCATGACACTCTCCCGAGATCTTCTGTGCTGGTCACTCTCCACGCTCACCGCACCAAAATGTTGAAACCAAAAACTGGTCTCTCGTGGAGTTCGGGGTCCCAAAAGAGGGGTGACCTCACACCTACTACACTCCGGGGAACGCCACGGGATGAAGACTTAGGAAACAACGAACAGACCCTCAGCTCTAGCGCGGAGGTCCCACCACACACCCGGAAGGTCACAGGAACCCTACCCCTCCCTCACCAAAGGGCTAGGATTGGCGCCTTGGAGAGCTCTCTCTTCTCTACCAAGAAGAAGCTAAGGGAGGAGGAGGTAAGAAAAACTCATCTTCTCCAAAAGCACCCAAGGGGGTCTATTTATAGTTTTTCCAAGTCATGGGGGTAAAATGACAAAAAAGCCCTTAGGACAAATAAGCCTCAAGCCAAAAGGAAAACTTCACATCGGGGGGTAAAGAGGTAATCCCCCCTCGAGGGCACAACTGCAAAAATAGGTCGGGCGAGCTGGCGGTTAGGCGAGAAGCGAGCGGCTGCCTGGGCGAACAGGTGGCTTGCGAGACGTGATAGTCTGCGGTCTGCCTGACAAGACGTCCTGCCTAACGAGACGGCCTGCCTGATGAGAGGGCCTGCCTGACGAAAGGGCCTGCCTGACAAGAGGGCCTACCTGATGAGAGGGTCTTCCGGACGAGAGGGCCTACCTGACAAGAGGGCCTGCCTGACGAGAGGGCCTACCTGACGAGAGGGCCTGCCGGACGAGAGGGCCTGTCTGACGAGAGGGCCTACCTGATGAGAGGGCCTACCTGACGAGAGGGCCTGTCGGACGAGAGGGCCTGCCTGACGAGAGGGCCTGCCTGACGAGAGGTCCTGCCTGGCGAGAGGGCCATCCTGACGAGAGGGACTGTCGCACGAGAGGGCCTGCCTGACGAGAGGGCCTACCTGACGAGAGGGCCTACCTGATGAGAGGGCCTGCCGGACGAGAGGGTCTGCCTGACGAGAGGGCCTGCCGGACGAGAGGGCCTGCCTAACGAGAGGGCCTGCCTGACAAGAGGGCATGCCTGACAAGAGGGACTACCTGACGAGAGGCCCTGCCGGACGAGAAGGCCTGCCTGACAAGAAGGCCTGCCTTACGAGAGGGCCTGCCTGACGAGAGGGCCTTCCGGACGAGAGGGCCTTCCTAACGAGAGGGCCTGCCTGATGAGAGGGCCTGCCTAACGAGAGGGCCTGCCGGACAAGAGGGCCTTCTTGACGAGAGGGCCTGCCTGATGAGAGGGTCTGCCTGGCGAGAGGGCCTGCCTGACGAGAGGGCCTGTCAGACAAGAGGGCCTGCCTGACAAGAGGGCCTTCCTGACGAGAGGGCCTGCCGGACAAGAGTGTCTGCGTGACTCTTCAAGGGGGCCCTGGGGAGATAAATATTTCCTCCTATTTCCAAGGTTAAGCCAAAATTGGCCAACAAGAGTGTAAGATCTCTCAAAAGCTTAAAAACCTACAGTTGGTTCCGCGCCTGCCGGGAGTGCCCTTCTCGGCGAATACGAGGTTGTACATATGAAAAATTAGTTATTCAAGCCCGAGTGTTTTGGTTAAACGAAGAGCGTCCTGTAAGTAGCTATCAATATGCTTGGCCGCACATGCGTTGCCTACTCTCGGATCAATTTAATCCTCCCTACCTTCGCACTGCTGACACCAAGCATGTGAGTGAGAATAATTATGGCACTAGTCTGATACCTTCCTATAGGAATTATTATATACATAACGCTAGTTCATTTCCCCCGAAAGGTCGGCCTTCCCATTGTGTGCTTAATACCACCTTTAGGGAATCCATACCATATAGTGCATATGATCAAGACTCGAAAGGTGTTACGACTAGGGATTCCATAAGCCCTCATGGTGAGAGTATTCCTGTCAGTATGAGGTGTCAGACGAATATTACCTGCGATGCTAGTGGAGTGGCAAGTCTCGATGAGATAGAGTACCCATTTCGCCTATGATTGTGTTCTTCTCTGAGTGTCCCACCCTCCCCCCCTCGAGCTTATTGAGCCCGTGTGTGAACCTTCAATTGACTCCGAGTTAGTACCGTTGATTGAGCCCACCGCTTATGGAAATATAGGCATCATTGACGAGATTAGTGATGTTGAGGAGTTCAGTTACCCCAGTGACTTGGAAGAGGAGATATCCTCTGAAGTGCAACCCCATATGATTATTTGACCCATCCTCGATCATATTTTTGGTCCAACACCTATAGTAGTTGAGGAGTTTACCGATGATTCTGAGTTAGAATATGTACCTGTAGTGTTTGAAGATGTACCGTGCGAGGGAGAGGAATTTTTGGATGACTTTAGTGGTGATAACCTGGATGACCCCCCTTGATGATCTCAACATGTCATGCTAATCACTCTGATTTTTTTTTGTTACTGGGTGTGATTTTACCGACCCTCCCTCCTGCTTAGTTGACCCAACTAACACCTATTTTAGGATACATTTATGTTTTTCTTGGTCCAAGTCCTTTTATTTTACCTATGTTTGTAGCCCCTCTGTTAGACGTGTCTCGTAGGATGTGTATTATCGAGTTATTAGAATTCCTGTTTGGTCTTGTCACAACTTTTTGTAGTTCTATGTCTTCCAAATTTCCTATGATTGATCAATTCTCTGATTATACGCCTACAATGAGATCGTCTATTATTCCTGCTTTATTAGCCCCTAAGAAAGATGGTTCTTTGAGGACGTGTGTTGACCGTTGGGCTATTACAAAAACTACTATCAAACATAGGTCTCTCATCCCTCTCTTGGATGACTTGTTGGAAATGTTATTCGGGGCCACGATCTTTTCTAAGATGGTTTTTAGGAGTGGCTACCATCAATTAAGATTTAGGGAGGGAGAAGAATGGAAGAAGGTTTTTAAATTGGAGGATAGGCCTTATGAGTGGTTAGTAATGGCAATTAGGATTTCTAAAGCCCCGAGTACTTTCCCTCGAATGATAACTCATGTATTCCAACCCTTCATGGGGAATTTCATAGTCTTATATTCTGATGATATCTTAGTCCTTATCACCACTCCAACAAATCATGGATCGTACTTGAGGATTATCCATACCACGTCACGAACGAAAGAATTAATTGTCAATATAAAATGTACTTTTTATGTTTCTTCCGTTGTGGTCCTTGGGTATATTATGAGTACAGATTGTAAAACTGAAATAGTACACGGAAGTTTGAGTAGGTTATTACGCTGTCTTGTGGGTGGCCACAAGGATACATGGTACTTGACCCTTTCCCATGCTCAGCTTGCATATAATAACTCTAAAAATAGATCCACGGGCTTATACCCCAATAAAATAGTGCACGACTATAAAGCACCGGTGCCGCCTGATTTTGTTTTGTTACCTTCATCATATAAATCAAGTGATTTTGCACAAGAATTCGCTCTTCATGTTCACAATTGACATAAGACCATTCATGAAATGTTAGTCGCCGAATATGCGTTTTATAAATCTCATGCTAACGTACAAAAGAGAGCGTCTTACATTAATGTTGATGATTTGGTCTTGCTGCATCTTATACCTGAATGGTTGCCTTCGGGATCCAAAAAAAGATGGTGAATCGGCGAACCGGTCCTTTTCAAATTTTAAGGAGGTTAGGAGAAATTGCATATATTTTGGAGATACCCACTTATTGGGGTATATCCCCGTTTTTCAATGTTTCAGATTTAATACCATATGTTTCTCCACCTCTTGAAATATCTGCCTCTCTGTTTATTTCATCCATTATGTCCTCTAATGGGTTGTGGGTTCAGTTAGTCCATGGTTTGCTCTCTCCTACGGTTTCCATTGGAGGTATGTCGAATGTTGAAGTTGAAACTTTTTCTCCTTCTTTGACTATTGCTTTTCCAAGGTTCCCCAAGACCTCCTTTTTGCCTAACAGGTTATCTTTGATGTGGGATGACCACGCTACTATGACTTCGATTGTGGGGCCAGATTTTCCCCATATTGGTACTGCCTTCGACTTTTTTCCCCTCCCAACCCACTCATCGGTGATGATTGATTATAAGCAAGGGAGGATTGATGGCGACGATGTCCCGCAATGTGTTTTTTATGCTCATGACTGTTCAATTGATGGCAATGATGTCTCGCCATGTGTTCATGAATATGATGTTGTCGATGACCTCCATTACATAGAGTTTGATGATTATGATGGGCATTGCTGCAAGTTGTTTGGGCTACTTAAAAACTTAGATTTTTGCCGCAACATCCACCACCGACATTGTCTCAAAGACGTCACCATATGTTACCCTCATATTAAAATATATAGGTTATAAATTTTAATACCATCAAAGGATAAATTTTATATAATATAAATTTTAATTACTTTAAATTTCATCTTTTATTTTTTATTTAGTAAGTTCATGTTTTAAATTGGGCTGCAAATAGCCCGGACATTTGGTAGCCTTATATAAGGCCTTGTGTTGTATGAATTATTATTATTAAACGAAAAGAAAAGATTGAAACATAATTTTAGTTTCCCTCCCTCTCCTCTTGCTTTCTTCATAGTCGTTGGCCTCCCCTCTCCCTCTTAGTGGTTCGACCGTAATCCTCTTCCCATCTTCCATCCTGTCTTCTCCTCCACAATAACGCTCCTCCTCTCCTACGACGTTCCACCAATTGACGGCAAATCACCCCTTGAGGAGTTTGGCCCCAAGAGCTTCCCCTCCCTAGGGTTCAGACAAGCCCTTTTGACCTCCTTGGTGTATTTTGGACAAGGACAAAAACTCCGGCGACGATTAATCTTCTCCGGCAGTAATCAAGGAAGGCGGACGAGTTTCTCTCCATTCGGCTTAACTCAAGCAGAACCATAAAAGAGAGAATTATTTTTCTTCAGACTCATCTATTTTTATTGGGGTAACGAAAATTTCCACTCTTGTGTGATTCCCTCTTAGGTTAATCTTGTGGTGGTTTTCTTTGGCATTGCTTCCGAATTTTTGAATTCTTCGAAGTTTTGATCCAAATGATTTTGTTGTATTCTTTTTATCTATTTAAATTCGTGAGGATTGGCGGACGTCATTTTTTTTTGTTGGGTAAGATCTACCATTTTCCGAATCGCAATTTTTCAGTGGATCTCTTTTGGTACAACACATGCAGGAACGGGTCAGGTCGGTCCTTTTCGCTTGAGAGAATATTGGTTCATCGCCACTATTTGATCTCTAAGGGTGTAGCGAACCCATGCGTTAACATTTGATTAATATTATTGGGAATCAGGTGTGCTGCGTTTTAATTATGCGAGCATAGAATTGGAATGAGTGAGAGCAATTCGGTGTAGTTTGTCCATCGCGGTTCGTTGGGAGACATCGCCTATATTAATATTAGATTGTCATTACAGGGGTGGTGTTACACCTTTAGCATCCTGTCCCTGGTCAGCCATAAGTGTGTGTTCGTATCCTCAATATGATCTAATCCGAGTGCCCGTAGATCCTGATCCAGGACCCAAGATATCGGCGTCTGACAGTTCCTACCATATAGGCCTCATGGTTGTTGTTATAGAAAACTCTATCAGAGGTAAAAATCCCCTTCCAAGTATATTTTCGTTATACTTCGGGAAATTCACAATCAAACTTATGTGGACATATTTCCAAGTCTTCTAACATATTATTATTAAAATAAACCTTAATCACGCATTGGACTTGAAGTCCCTTACGACCAATGCTCACCAAAATTATCATACACATGAGACCAACACTTTCATGTATAACAATTAACCAACTTCCAAGATTATGATGTGTTGAAAAGATCATCATTTTGTTTTTTCCAAATTCATGACTTATTACACCTCTACTTAAATAATATTACATAATTTATAGCGTGTTCACCTTTCAAGAGTACATCAAGCGATCATTATTGATATTGATGTTCATATAAATGGCTCCCAATCGCTTTTGCCGTGGAGCTTGATTTATCAGATATAAGCGTATCTTTTCAAATTAGTAAGGTTCATCACGAGTCGATTTCATCATAAAGTGAATGTCACTAAACACTCGTTAATTCTTATGTAACTTCAACGTATACGCCTTTGATAGTCAAAATCTATATCCCATAGTCATGAATTCTTCTAAGCGTTATTTTAATGTCATCAAACATATGTATTCTTGTTCTTAATGCTCTTAGAATCAAAATTGAAGTATCATACATAAGGTATACATCTTCAATATATCGTTTGCCAAATCCTCAATTTTTTTAGGGTTATTATACTTCCAATATCATGTCCTAGATAATCAATCTTATTTGCCATAACGATACCTTATTTCAATTATTGTGTTTCCAATATAATGACTTTTTCCTTAATTTAGTCATTCAAAAGTTATAGTTCACAATTATGATCAAGTAACTTAGCAACTTTGTGTTTTGACTAATAATAAATATCGTTTAACCCATTATGTTTAAGAGTTTGTCCTGATAACAATACAGATCATCATTTCTGGATTGAGGAGGTGAACCTAAGATACCACATCTCGCATAGGTTTATTTACATTTGTTCATGTATTAAGATCACGAGAACCCATAGCAAAGCTCTACTCCTATCAAATCCTTATCCGACTTAACCTAGTTTATAATTCACACTCCTTGTTGTTCTTTCTTGCAATCTATATGAGTTTGTTAATCAATTTTTAACAAATGTTTATAATCACTATTCTTATATTATCATAATTGTGTTAGGATTTTAGAGCACCTAGGAATATGCCTTGTTGAAGATAAAGCAAATCCTTAATTGTATGTAAATTCTTTCTACAACCAATACTGACTTGAATTCTGGTCTTTTGAAACTAAGTTGCACTGATTCAACATGTACGTGTAAATGATTTACACCATGTCTTGTATTAAGGAAATCATGATAGCTTCGTAGGTTGTGTACTAAGTAGTTACCTATTTCATTAAACTCAAATTGAGAAATTTCCTGAAGTCCTATACCCTCTCTCTTCATTTAAAGAGTCGCATGTACATAAAACTAGGCAACCATCTATATATATCTCAAAAAATTAATTTACTACTCTCTTTTTTTACTTATCCGCATAGACTTGGGGCGATAAGGAGGATGAATAATAATTCTTTAAACAATCTACTCTCCTATTTCACTCGCGAATTTATAGCGGTCACAACTTGTCATTAAGAATGCATGCTGCTTAAGATGAAGTAAATCTTCAAGGGTCCTAATATTTTAGGGAGGATTTATCATCATAGCAATCATGTATATACAAAACCTCATCTTAGTTGAGTAACATTTAAATAAATCAAGACTTCAAGATCACTATGTCTGTGACTCAACATTTTCTAAACAAGATCTAGGGAAATCCAAGTCGTTATCAATTTAGCCCAATAAACAAGAGGATAATCCCCCATAAATTTTGGGCTAAATTTCTTTAATATCCATAGTTCAATAATCTTATATATGCCTTAATACTTGGGGATAACAATCTTAGACTTAGAGTTCCACCTTGAGACTTATTGATATGCTATATACCTTCGGCCCTTAAGGTTACTATTTACGACAATCTTCTCAAGGTCAACATGTGACCCAACAAAAATGGGTCTCTTCTGAAACTTGAATTCTTATTCAACCTTTGGTATTTATCACGGTGGTTGTCTCCACGTAATCAAGTCAGTGGTACAAGGGTTAATTTTACGAGTACCCTACTATTCCACAAATAGATTATAGGCACCGATTCTCCTTGAGGCAGTCCTATCAGCTTGGGTAAGAAGTGATAATATCACTAGATAGGTGGAGTACGAACATCTAA
Source organism: Platanthera zijinensis (assembly GCA_039513925.1). NCBI lineage: Eukaryota > Viridiplantae > Streptophyta > Magnoliopsida > Asparagales > Orchidaceae > Platanthera > Platanthera zijinensis. Next base: position 219,792,135 of record CM077078.1, read on the forward strand.
GTTTAAGCCTTAAGTAGTGACTCTTGCGTTAAAATATTCCCTTAGTAAATTTGGGTATTCTCGTACCTTAACCAATCTATTCCCGAGGTCGATTTTAAACTAGGATACGCCACGAAATCCTCTTGTTAAGTCTGTTGGAGCTTGAGGAAGACCGGGCGGACTTCAGCCTACCCACATCGGTCTACATGTCTCAGTGACCTAGCAGTTTGGTCTTGCAGTCAGGTGGATAGTAGCAGTGGCGGGCTGAGGGTTAGCCGAAGAAGCGGTCTGGAGGTTAGTCACAGCGGTTTGAAAGAAGTTACAATGGTCTGGCAGAAAGCTGCAGTAGCGGGTTATCGGTTATCCGTAGCGGTCTGAATGAAGTTGCAGTGGTTTGGCAGAGTGACGCAACAATGGTCTATTGGTTATCCGCAGTGGTCTGGATCGTGCCGCAGCGGTCTGGTTGAAGCCGCAACAACGGACAGTTGTTAACCGCAACTACTGTCTGGTGGCAACCCGTGATTGCAGTCTGATAGCTTGCAGCAACTGCGGTCTTGTGTGTTGCCGCTACTGCGGTCTTGTGGAAACCCCTAGTTGCTCTTTGTCATCCTGTATCAGCGATCTTCCATGGAAGATAGTTGACTTTGGTAGTTGCTGATTGGTGTTTTGTTATATTGTGGGCGGTTTGACCATGTCAAACCGCGAGACTGCGCGACTTCTATTTAGTCCAACATCGATTGTTGTATTCTCTAAACTCCCAGATTTCTATAAATAAGGGGGCATACCGATATAATGATTATCTTTTTGGAGAAATAAATTTTGCGGCTTATTTACTTCTTTGTTCATTTCTTACAATGTATCAGAGCGAACCGGTCCTTTGCTCCAATCAGATCGCAGTTTGTTTGTTTAACTGCGTGACCTCTTCTATCGGCTTTGTCTGGCTTCTTTCCCTTCCCTTCCCTCCCTTGCTTCTCGTTGTTTTTGTGGCTTGCTTCCTTCTGGGATTTTCTGTTTGCCCAACTTTCTGGTTGTCTTGAATCATCTTTCCTCCTTGTATTCCAAAGGAGCCCAAACTTCGTGGATCTATACTCTGAATGCTGATCTTTTCGCTCGACTAGTCATGACTCTTGCTTCTGCCTATCTGGAGGTTCAAAATCTTGTTGCTGAACTTCTTCAGCATCTCCCTTTTTCTTGCAGATCTGGCCGAGCAACATCTGCATTTTCAGGAACTTCTGGTTGTTTGTTATTTGCTTTGCTTACCAGATTCCTATTATATGATTCGTCATCAAATTCTTGGAGAGGAAGAAACTCTGAATCTAGATGCTACTGCTGCTCGGATATATGTTGTGACTACGCTTCTTCAACATCCTTTGCCCTCCTCTCCGTATCCTGATCTTGTGGCTCATCTATCTCATCATGACATCTTTACTGGCTCTAGTGGCCGTACTGGTGGTCGAGGTGGTGGATATGGTTATTCCAAGCATCTTTGCTCTCATTGTGGCAGGCTTGGTAATTTGGTTCTTCGATGTTGGACTAAGTATCCTCATTTTCATCAAACATCTACTTATTCTTCCAAGTCGTCCACGTCTTCCCTTGCTACTTCTGGAACCGCTCAGTTGGCTACTACGGGTAGGTGGCTTATTGATTCTTGCGCCACAAATCATATGACCGACAATTCTTTCCTTTTCTCTTCTTTTGACAAGAGCAACCGGTTACCTCCGGTTCTTATTGCGGATGGTTCTCCTTCTCTTGTTTGTGGGGCTGGCACTGTGCATATTACTCACTCTCTTTAGCTACAGGACACTCTTTATGTCTCAAACTTTCCATGCAATCTTCTTTTAGTTAAAGCTCTTTGTAAACGGTTACATTGTGAAGCTACTGGGACTGAGAGCGGCGGCTTTTTCTACCTTGATAATGATTCTGCTTTTTTTGCCTCTACTTCTCTACTTTAGTTGCGTCTTCGCCTTGGGCATCCTCCTCTTTAGATTCTTTATCAGCTTTTGCCAGATTTACCTCACGGAAATTCTACTCTGGATTGTGAGGCTTATCAATTTGGCAAACATCGTCGATCTTCTTTTCCTGCTAAGCAAGGCCGCAATTCTTCTCACCCTTTTAATTTAGTTCATTCTATTGTTTGGGGTCCTGCTCCCCTTCAAATTGTTGGTAGGGGTAGTTTATATTTTGTTACTTTTATTGATGAATTTTCCAGGTGTACGTAGTTATATTTTTTATGCGAATGCTATGAGATTTTCTCTATTTTTTTCTGCCTTTTATAATGAAGTCCGCACACAATTTGGTACTGCTATTAAAATTCTGCATACTGATAATGCTAAGGAATACATTAGTCATCATTTTACTTTATTTTGTTTGGATCATGGTATGGTACATCAAACTACTTTTCCTTATACTTCCCAATAGAATGGCACTGCTGAACTTAAGAATCGCCATCTTTTGAATGTGGCTCATAGTATTCTAACTTATATGCATGTTCCATGATCTTATTGGGGTCATGCGATTCTTCTTTCTTATGTTCTTATTAATTGAGTTATGTCTTTGGTTACCAATGGAGAAACTCGCTTTTCAATTCTCTATCCTGATGGGACACAAATTCTATTACCTCTTCGTGTCTTTGGTTGCACAGTGTTTGTTCACTCTCCTTCTTCTAGACATGACAAACTGTCTCCTCATTCTATGAAGTGCATCTTTTTGAGCTATTGTCTGACACAGAAACAATATCATTGTTTTGATCTTGTTCTTCAGAAAGTATATGTGTTGGCCGATGTTACTTTCTTTGAGGATGCTCCCTTCTTTACTTCTCCCTCTCTTCCTTCTTATGATGGTTCTTCTTCTTCTCTAGATATATCAGCACCTCTTCCAGAGCCTGCCCCGCTTTCTTCTTCTCCTAACTCTGATTCTTCTCCTTCTGACTCATCTCCTATCCCTCCTTCTTATCCTGAGCTACTGCAACCATCTCTCGGTCCAGTTGTCACTTCTTTGGATGGGGCTAATAAACTAGACAGGTCAGATGTGGATCTTCTGATTGCTCTCAGGAAAGGTGTCCGCTCCTGTACCAAGCATCCTTTTCAGGCTTTGGATTCGTATGCTAAGCTCTCTCCTTCATTTAGGAGCTTTGCTCTGGCCCTCTCAGCAAATATTATTCCCGCCTTGTTTCAAGATGCTCTTGTTATCCCTTATTGGAAGGCTACTATGGATGAAGAGAATGCGTACTCTTACAGAATAGGGGTACTTAGGGTCTTGCTCCTACACCTCCAGGTGTTGACGTGGTTGGTTGTTGCTGGGTCTTTATCATTAAGTTTCTACCTGAAGGATCTATTGATCGTTACAAGTTCCGACTTGTTTCCAAAGGTTTTACGCAAACTTATGGTGTGGTTTTCTTTGACAGTTTCTCTCCTATGGCAAGGATTATTACAATCTGTGTGATTTTTTCGATGGATTTCATCAGAGACTAGGAAATGTATCAGCTGGATGTGAAGAATGTCTTTCTTTATGGTTATTTACAGGTGTTGGGTCCATTGCCCACAATGTACCCTAGATTGGATTTTAAGAGGCATCTCCATCAACACTTAGGGCATAGTTGTATTTGATGTTGTTTAAGCTCATCATGTGAAGGATGTTCCATGGAATAAGTCTAGATAGATTGTCTAAGTGATGTGAGAGGCGGTCATAAGGCAGAAAGGTGGACACCAAGAGAAGATGCTAGAAAAGAAGGAATTCGCCTAAGTCCACAGGAATTGAGTGAGGTAAGCTCACTCAACGCCAGAAGTCAAGGAGTAGTTGATAATGCAGCTAAGTCCACAAGCGTTGAGTGATGCAAGCTCACTCAACGTGAGAGGTAAGAAAGAATATTGGCAAGCTGGAAATGTTGTTGTCTATTGGCGTTGAGTGAAGTTGACTCACTCAACGGCATAAAGCTAAAGGCAAAAATATGGCCAAGTAGTTTGGCATTGAGTGATGAAGACACACTCAACGCCTTACAACAAGAAGTTGTGAGTTGAACTGAGTTCAGAGTTCGTCGAACACAGTTCAAAGTTCATCGAGTTGAGCTCACCATTCGTCGAGCTAAATTAAGAGTTTGAGATTCTAAGTTCGTCAAACTCATTTCAGAATTTGACAAACTGAGTTCAGAGTTCATCGAGCTGAGCTCACCATTCGTCGAACTCAGTTCACCATTTTTCGAACTCAGTTCAGAGTGAGGCAGACTAAGACAGTCAAAGCCTAATGTTAAGAGGCAGAAAAGTGGCTAAGTCCACAGGCGTTGAGTGATGGTCATTCACTCAATGCCATAGCCTCATAAGTGTTAAGCAAGACTCACAGTCAAAGACAGTGTTTTTAAAAATAGAAAATTGGCTAAGGAAAAAAAAGCATTGAGTGATGCATGCTCACTCAACGCTCTCAATGCCTAAGATGATACAGATGCAGAAATTTGGCTAAGGCAAAAAGCGTTGAGTGATGAAGACAAAATCAACGCTCTCAATGCCTAAGATGCAGAAAGATTTTCTAAGGCAAAAAGTGTTGGGTGATGAAGACACACTCAACGCTCTCAACGCCATACAAGCACGAAGATTTTTGCTAAGGCAAATGGCGTTGAGTGAGGCTTGTTCACTCAACGCTCTCAACGCCTAGATAGACAGAAATCTATCTAAGTGTATTGGAATTTAGTAATTCTTACTCACTCAATGTCAATGCTAATGTTGTTTGATTTTTGGCTAAGTCCATAATTGATGACGTCAGCAAGTCAAATGGTCAACATATTTCAAATTAGTGGCGGGATGGCTACAGTATGCGACGAATGATGTCGTAGACCTAGTGTATGATAGTTTACATTAAAGTAAGGTTGCTGCTGGCTATTAATGGCATGTGGCCCACTGCTCAAAGTGTCGTTGGGTCATAATCAATAAATGGAAAAAGGCTTTACAAAGAAAGGTTAACTTCTAGAGAAAAGCAATCAGGCAGTTCTTCTTCACTGCCATTGTTGTGGTGCTGAAGAACAGGAAGCTTAAGATAGCTAGAATAAGAGCAAGTTAGATGTCATCATGTTCATCGACTTCTGTAGTTCAGTGTATTTCTCTGAGGAAAGAGGAAGCAGATATGGGCCGACCCTTGCTACAAGTTCTTCACAGTTAAAGCTGTACAAGCAACATCCTGAAGATCTTAATCTGGAAGTTATGAAGACAAAAAGCTTGGAGAAGTAGAGATTTGAAATAAGGCTCAAGGGACTATTCCTCAGGAGTCAAAATTTGGGCTGATTCACCTCAGCCAAGGAAAGGAAGAAGAGGCAGAGCTATCTTAGTCTACAAAGTTAGAGTTGAGATTTTCTCAGCTTAGGAAGCAGCAATTAGCTGCAGTAACTTCACAGTTCCAGCAGGAAAAATCCTTGGTGCAGTGAAGTAATAGTTAGGGCTGAGCTTCAAGCTCAGTTCAAAAATAGGTAGAATATTGTTCTGCAAGTCACTTCCAGCTCAAGTAAATATATACTTGTTGTTGTGGAAGTAGTTAGGACTAAGAACTTCTTAGTTCAGTAATTGTAGACTCAGGAAATATATTTCCTGGAGTCAAGGTTGGGCTGAGTTTATCTCAGTCCAGGTAGATTGGCATAGTGAAATTTCTCTTGTGGACAATCATCACACCAACCATCTTTCATCCTGCAGGATCCAAGTGTGGATCTGAGATGTAGGGCTTAACAGCTTGAGGTAGGTGAGTGCTGCTCTCCGAGTGTAGGATCCTTTGTGGATCTTAGGTAGGGCTGTCATCCTAGCCTGAGTGTAGGGCTTAACTGCCTGAGGTAGGTGATCTTGGTATCACTAAGTTATAGGGCCTTGGGCCTGAGAAGTAAGTCTTGGAGGAGACTTAGAGATCCTGAGGGATCTGAGGTGTAAGCTCTTTGGAGCAGGTTTGGAGAAGTGCCTAATCCAACAAGATAGTTGGATAGGTGGGAGTAAAAGTGGATGTACCCTAGTTAGGGGAACCACTATAAATCACTGTGTGCTTTTTTGTGTTGTATTCTTTGTGCAGGTTGTGTACATCTTGAAAGCATAAAACAACTTAAAGCCAATTCTCTTTAAGAAGAACATAAAAGAAATTTAAAAAAACAATAACCTATTCACCCCCCCCCCCCCCGTCTAGGTGACTTAGCTATACTTTAATTTAATACTTTCAAGTGGTATAAGAGGGAGGTTACTCAAAAAGAACTTAACAGTCTGAGTAGACCTCAAAGGATAGATAAAAGGGTCATACTTATGGGTTCAAAAGAGAACCTCAAGGAATGGAGCTCCAAGACTACAGAAAGGAGAACTTTGGGACCTAGAAAGAAAGGGTCACGCAAATCATGGAAGCCTTTGATCTGAGGGTCTTTGCAATAGTTAAATGACTGAAGATAAAATCATCTTAGTAACTATTGACAAGAGGGCACTACACGTCATAGTAAGTGTCATAGATGACTTAACCCTCATGAGAGTAGTTCACTATCAGTTAACCAAAGAAATGTTGGACTGGCTGAATGCCTATATGGAAGGGGCACACGAGGAAAGATATGACAGCAATTTCAGTGTATCAGACAGTGAATAAGAGCCTGAAGAAGAAATAGAATCCTTCATTGGGGTACTTATTGCTATTGTAGATGAAGATGAAGATCAACCAGATACCTGGATAGAGATCAGGACCCCTCTATAACACTTAGAAAGTGATACTGAGGTGGATGAAGATATCAGTGGATGTTGTGAGGGGATGGCTTTGATTGAAGAAGAGTCCGGCCAGGAGCAACCTAATCCAGATCAGGCACAATATCTATCAAGTTCTTCTTATTGCTCAGGTCATGTGACTAGTCAAGATTCTGATGCATCCTCATCTAAGGATGAAGATGATTTTAATCTAAGATAAATGTCAATAAATTGATTGTCAAGCTTGGTAAAATCTTGGATTCTTTGAGAAGAAGAAAGAAGTTGGCCGAAATGCAGGATGAGGAGATTATCTCTCTATACCAAGTTGCATCCTAACATTCTTAGACAGCATCCTTGTTGGATCAGAAACTGAGGGAAGTCAGCCAACTGAAGGCCATCTCAATCATCCAAATTGAGACAATAAGCCAGAAGGACAAGATCATTTTTGATCTTGAAGTGAAACTCCTAAACAAGATAATTGTTGTGGCTTAATTTAGCAAGCCTAAAACTTTGTTGACCTTGATAAATTCCTTCTCCTCCTAAAAGGGTAAGAAGGAGTTAGCAGTCAAGGGATGGATAAGAGTTGACCTTTCCAAAGGGAAAGTCAAAGCTGCTGTAGTGCCACAGTCAACTTTTTAAAAGGTAATCCTCCCTTCTCATATGTATGACAAGGCTGCATGCATGGTCACTAGGAGAATGTGAATCTTTCATATAATAATATAAATTTTTCTTACAATGAAAGAAGAAAAGGGAAGTGGAATGAGTTCCTGTAAGGCTCCCTATGAAGAAAATCAATTTGTCCATCCTGGACATTTATATTTAGTGCACCAGCCCCCACACTCATAAGTAAGGCAGTGGCCTTTTCTCAAGATCTCCCATCACACTCTAAGACTAAGGGCAAGTATGTCAGCAAGAAATACTTGGGCATTTCTAGAGCCATCAATAGTGTGTCTTCCACAAAGAAGACCACTGTTGGTAGACTTTAATAAAATCCAAGTTCTTCTACTGCCAAACCTACCTTCAGTCATACTATGGTTGAGAGAAATAAGAATAAGGAAGCTTCTCTTCCTTCTATTCAGTCTGCAGTCAACCATGTTGCCAGACCTGCTTAGAGGAGAAGGTATAATATCCATGAGTACTGGTGTTGTGGCAATGTGGGTCACTTTGCCATAGATTGTTGGTGCAACCATAGTGTTCCAAGGGCAAGGGTAAGTCTTCCTAACAGGCCTACTGTATGTAGATATGTGCATGTTTATGCTAATAGGAACCTAGGACCCAATACCTATTGGGATCTTAAGATAAGGTAAACTCTATTTTGCAGGTTAGTCCAAGTGCCCATACCCCGATATGGTACTTCGACAGTAGATGTTCCAGAAACTGGACTGGAATAAGGAAGTTATCCTATGAATCATACTCCAAGGATAAGGATGTTGTGTGCTTTCCTAAAGAAAGATAAAGTGCACAAGTCTTGGGCAAAGACAAGCAGGATCCATTCAGCAGGAATGTATGGTTGGACAAAGCTTTGCTGCCACACTAGCAAACTTGGAGAAGAACAAGTAGGGTGTACTCATCACCGAGGTAAATCACTAGGAGTAGCTCCTCTGTGAGTAGTAAGAAGTAGACACACTGTGCTCTGCTGAAAAGACTCACTATATAGAAGGAACAAACTATCAAGTGATACATATTAGATACTTTCAAGTCAAGTTGTATCATCAGTTGAAATGATGACTAATAGTCATAAGGACAGGATATGTGCAAATGTTGAGGGGGAGACTATGAAGCTTAGATACTCCTGCTGATGGGGAGCATGTTTAGTCAAGGTTGCTGGATAAGCTTGAATCTTACCCAAAGATCCCCTAGCACAGAATTGATCAGCATTACTGATGAGGATGAGCTTGTCCCTATGGACATTGCAGAGACTGAGAGGGAAACTACCCAGGTGATGGGACCTGCTGGAAGATTGCAAGCCAATCAGTTTACAAGAATAGCTAAATTTCTCCAGCTACTGTTTATACAAGTCAGCACATTCCTATTGGAATAGCAGTGTAAAGAAAGACTTGGTATTAGAATGAAAGGATGGCTCAAGGAAAGATAATTCAAGGTTCAAATGGTCTCAAAGTCCAGGTGTTGTAGGAGAAAATTCAGCCTCATGAGAAGAGAAAGCTGGCAGCTGCACCATTAGTATCATTTGCAATCAACCAGATGGAGAAATGAATCAAAGCAGACCATCTCCTCACTATCTATTCAGAAACCAAGAAGGGATTGATCAAATGGTGATGAAGTGTACAGATCAATGTAATGATCAAGATAGTACTCAGTGGGATGAACACTCTTGTGCCGCTGATAAGAAAGCTGAAGCCAAAGGCAAGTATGTTGCTAAATATGGGGAGAAGATCTGGCTCAGCAAAAAAAGAATGTGCAATATACAAGGGAGTTGCTAAGCATCAGCATGAATGGAGCTCGATGAAATCACCATAATTCGTCAAACGGAGCTCGACGAAATCTGAATAATTCGTCGAACTCAAAATTATCAAACAAAAATTTTACTAATTTTCAAAAGTTTCTCATAAGGTATCAAGACTTAAATGGACTTATTTGTCGATTAAAGATGATAAAAGTGGTGCTTCTACTGAGGGGGAGCAAGTACAACACTTGCTAGAACTTGATCAGCCTCCTGTTGAGAAGGAGCAAGTAGCTACTATAGAGGATCACAGATCTTTAAGGCTGATCAGTTTGTCCTAATGATATTGGACAGAATAAGGGGGAGATTGCTTATGGCATATTCATAATCTTCTCTAAGTCTAAGAAGGTCTGATGCTGAGAAAATAGTGTTGCTGCAGGAGAAGAGGGAAAGTTGCCAGCCAGCTCAAGTGGATCCATAGTTCACTAAAGTGCCAAGGGGCTGTAGTGATGTGATGTATCAATGATATCACCACAAGTGGATACTGATTTTGTAGATACAACATCAGCAAGTGGAACTATGTGTGCAACAAGTTCAAGTGATGCAATGTTGTGTTATTTCAATGTATCAACACAAAAGGTATGACTCCTAATCTAGTAGATTGATTACTAGGAAAATTTCCATAGTGTTGTAAACATAGGACTTTGACTACGATTAAGAGATAATCTCTCCCATGATCCTTTCTCCTCCCTCAATAGATATAACTTTTGAAGAAGATAGAAAGGGGGAGATGTGTGGTAATACATAAGGCAGAGATATAGAGCAATACTTGACATGACTAGGTCATGTTGAGTCGGTTCACTTTACTTGAAAACATTCTAGTAATATGAGAAATGTAATGACTGACCACATGTTGAGCCATGATTGTGTCAGTGGATACTTTGAGGTAAATGCTTCTAGTGGTGTTCCATTTAAATATTAAGTGGTATAAAGGAGAGTACATATTACTTGAGCAATTGCTCAAGTAGTATGATGATGCATTAACTTTACTTATTGATTTAATATAATTAAATGGAGCATATTGAATTAATATACCATAAGCTAGTAGTTGTAGAATATTATAATCTACGGTAGTATGAATTTATTCTGCCTATTATGTTAATGACTCTCAGTATTGCTGGGTGTTCTTCCTTCATCAAATAGGTGGAGATTGTTGGGTCCATTGCCCATAATGTACCCTAGATTGGATTTGAAGAGGCATCTCCATCAACACTAAGGGCATAGTTGTATTTTATGTTGTTTAAGCTCATCATGTGCAGGATGTTCCATGGAACAAGTCTAGACAGATTGTCTAAGTTATGTGAGAAGCGATCATAAGGCAGAAAGGTGTACACCAAGAGAAGATGCTAGAAAAGCAGGAATTTGCCTAAGTCCACAGGCGTTGAGTGAGGTAAGCTCACTCAATGCCAGAAGTCAAGGAGCAGTTGACAATGCAGCTAAGTCCACAGGTGTTTAGTGAAGCTAGCTCACTCAACGCCAGAGGTAAGAAAGAATGTTAGCAATCTTGAAATGTGGTTGTCCACTAGCGTTGAGTGAAGTTGACTCACTCAATGTCATACAGCTATAGGCAAAAATATGGCTAAGTAGTTTGGCATTGAGTGATGAATACACACTAAACACCATACAATAAGAAGCTGTGAGTTAAACTGAGTTCAAAGTTCGTCGAACTCAGTTTAGAGTTCGTCGAGCCGAGCTCACAAATCGTCGAGCTAAATTCAGAGTTTGAGATTCTGAGTTTGTCAAACTCAGTTCAGAATTCATGGAACTGAGTTCAGAGTTCGTCGAGATGAGCTTACCATTCGTAGAACTCAGTTCACCATTCATCGAATTCAGTTCAGAGTGAGGCAGACATAGACAGTCAAAGCATAAGGTTATGAGGCAAAAAAGTGGCGAAGTCAACATGCATTGAGTGATGGTCATTCACTCAATTCCATAGCCTCATAAGTGTTGAGTAACACTCACAGTCAAAGCCAGTATTTTTAAACACAAAAAATTGGCTAAGTAAAAAAGCATTGAGTGAGGCGTGCTCACTCAACGCTCTCAACTCCTTATAAGATGTTGTAGAGGCAAAAATTTGGCAAAGGTAAAAAGTGTTAGTGATGAAGACACACTAAACTCTCTCAACGCCTAGGATGCCGAAAGCTTTTCCAAGGAAAAAAAGCATTGAGTAACGAAGACACACTCAACGTTCTCAATGCTAGAGAAGCAGGGAGATTTTGGCTAAGGCAAATGGCGTTGAGTGAGGATTGTTCACTCAATGCTCTCATTGCCTAGATAGATAGAAATTTGCTAAGTGTAATGACATTGAGTGATGCTTACTCACTCAATGCCTATATTAATGTTGTTTGATTTTTGGCTAAGTCCATAGATGATGACGTCAACAAGGCAAATAGTCAACATATTTCAAATTAGTGGCGGGATGGCTGCAGTATGCGACGAATGATGTCGTAGACCTATTGTACGATAGTTGGAATTAAAGCAAGGTTGTTGCTGGCCATTCATGGCGTGGGGCCCACTGCTCAAAGAGCCATTGGGTCATAATCATAGCGTGGCGCCCACTGCTCAAAAAGCAATCAGGCAGTTATTCTTCACCGCCATTGTATCTATGATGAATAACAGGAAGCTCAAGTCAGCTAGACTAAGAGCAAGTTGGTTGTTGTCATCTTCATCAACTTCAATAGTTTAAAGATTTTTCTAAGGACAGAGGAAGCAACCAAGGGCCGACCCTTGCTACAAGTACTTGACAGTTATAGCAGTTCAAGCAACATCCTAAAGATCTTAATCTGGAAGCTGTGAAAAGAAGAAGCTTGAAGAAGCAGAGATTTGAAATATGGCTCTGGGGGACTATTCCTCAGGAGTCAAAGTTAGGGTTGAATCACCTCAGCCCAGGAAAGGAAGAAGAGGTGGAGCTACGACCTTCATCTACAAAGTTAGAGCTAAGATTTTCTCAGCTCATTGAGAAGCAATTAGTTGCATTAACTTCACAGTTCCAGCAGGAAAAATCCCTGGTGCTGTGAAGTAGTAGTTTGGTCAAAGCTTCAGGTTTAGTTGAGAAAGAAGCAGAACATTTTTCTGCAAGTCACTTCCGGCTCAAGAAAATATATACTTGTTACTGTGGAAATAGTTAGGACAAAGATCTTCTTAGTTCAGTAATTGTAGACTCAGGAAATATATTTCTTAGAGTCAAGGTTGGGCTGAGTTTATCTCAGTCCAGGTAGATTGGCACAGTGAAATTTCTCTTGTGGCAAATCATCACACCAACCATCTTTCATCCTGTAGGATCCAAGTATGGATCTAAGCTGTAGGTCTTTACAGCCTGAGGTAGGAGTGTGCTGCTCTCTGAGCATCGGATCCTTTGTAGATCTGAGGTAGGGCTGTCATCCCAGCCTGAGTGTAGGGCTTAACTTCCGGAGGTAGGTGATCTTGGGATCACTAAGATGTAGGCCTTGGGCCTGAGAAGTAAGTCTTGGACGAGACTTAGAGATCCTATGGGATCTAAGGTATAAGCTCTTTGGAGCATGTTTTGGAGAACTCCCTAGTCGAACAAGATAGTTGGATAGGTGGGAGGGAAAGTGGATGTACCCTAGTTAGGGGAACCACTATAAATCACTATGTGCTTTTCTGTATTGTTTTCTTTGTGCAGGTTGTGTACATATTGAAAGCATAAAACAACTTAAAGCCAAACAATCTAGAGAATAAACATAAAAGAAATCAAAAAGAGACCAAAAACCTATTCACACCCCCTCTAGGTGACTTAGCTATCCTTGAATTAAAGACATTCAACAAGAAATTTTCTAAATGGAGAAACCTCCTGGGTATGTTACTCAGGGAGAGTCCCAGGTCTATAAACTATGAAAGGAAATCTACGGTCTTAAGTAAAGTCTCGGGGCCTAGTTTGATAAGATCAATGAGGTCATTTCATTGTTTGGGTTTGCTAGAAGTGTTCCGGATCACTCGTTATTCATTCTCAAGACATCGAGTGGCCTTGTTGTCCTTGCAGTTTTTGTGGACGATATTCTTCTCATAGGGGATGATAGAAAAGGTGTAGAAATGACGAAGAAGCATCTTCTCAATCATTTTATTACTAAACATACGGGATATCTGAAATATTTCTTGGGCATTGAAATATCCAGGAAACCAGGGGCTATTGTTTTTTCACAAAGAAAGTATGCCTTGGATCTCTTAAAAGAGACAGGTCTCCTTGGGGATAAACCAGCTCTTTCTCCAATGTCGGTTGGAGATGACAAGTGTTGGAGTGAGGACTCACCTCCTCTTGAGGATGTCACCAAGTACGAACGACTTGTAGGGAAACTCATTTACTTGACACTCACAAGACCGGATATCTACTATGCAGTAGGAAGAGTGAGTCAGTTTATGCAAGCTCCTAAGGTGTGTCATCTACATTCAGCGATGAATCTTCTGGAGTATGTGAAAGGTGCTCCAAGGAAAATACTTCTGTTTCAAAAAAAGGGGCATTTGAAGATTGAGGCATATTCTGATGCGAGCTACGAAGATGACAAGGAAGATATGAAGTCCACATCCGGGTTCTGTACTTTTGTTGGAGGGAATTTGGTCAGCTGGAAGAGCAAGAAATAGGTTGTCTCCCAGTCTAGTGCAGAAGCTGAGTATAGGAGCATGTCTCTAACCACAAGCGAGTTGAAGTGGTTACGAACTATTATGCTTGATTTTGGAGAGATTTATGATCATCCTCTCCCTATGTTCTGTGACAACAGTGCAACCATTAATATTTTCAGGAATCCTGTCTTCCATGATAAGACGAAGCATATCGAGGTTGATTGCCACTTCATTAGAGAAAAGATTTTGAAGAATCAGATATGTACTCTGTTTGTTACCTTAGAAAAAGAACTGGATGATTTCTTTACCAAGCCAGTTTCTCCTTCCGAGGAGGTTTGCAGCAAGCTGGGCATGGTAGATATATATGCACCATCTTGAGAGGGAGTGTTGGAGCTTGAGGAATACTGGGCGGACTTGATCCTAACTACAGCTGTTTACATGTCTCAGGGACATTGCAGTTTGGTCTTATGGTCAGGTGCACAGCAGTAGTGGTGGGCTGAGGGTTAGCTAAAGTAGCGATCTGGAGGTTTGCCGTAGTGGTCTGAAGGAAGCTGCAACAGTCTGACAGAAAGCCGCAGTAATGGGTTGTTGGTTAGCCACATAAGTTTGAATGAAGTCACAGCGGTTTGGCAGAGGGACACGACAACAGTCTGTTTGTTAGCCGCAGTGGTCTAGATGGTGCAACAATAGTCTGTTGGTTACCCGTGGTTGTATTCTGATAGTTTGCAACATTTGCGGTCTGGTGTGTTGCCGCAATTATGGTCTGGTGGCAACCCACAGTTACGGTATGGCGGTCTATATCAGCAGTCTACCCTGGCAGATAGGCGACTTTGATAGTTGTCGGTTGGTGTTTTATTATATAATGGGCAGTTTAACCATGTCAAACCGCGAGACCGCCCGACTTGTATTGAGTCCTATATCGATTATTATATTCTCTCATCTCACCCGATTTCTATAAATACGGGGGCATACCTATGTAATGATTATATTTTTGGAGCAATAAAGTTTGCGTTTTATTTAGCTCTTTGTCCATTTCTTACAAAGTAAAACTAAAGTGGTGTCCTAATTGGGTTGGTCTAAATCATCGTTTAAATGAACTATTTTCTACGACTTTTTACATATGGGCACACTATTGCTTCCACTTCATAGTTTGTCCACAAACTAATGCTCGAGCGATGTGACACAGTGTTGTGGACTTCTTTCTCATATGATAATTTGTTAAGTGATAGACGTTTGTAAGACTCCTACTCTTACAAAGGAGGTACCCGATCTTTTGCCCAGAATCGCCTCCCTACAGCTACACTAATGCATGGGTTAGTAGCCACCGCACGACGACTATCCCGCTGGCTTGTACGATTATTTAAAATGTAGGTCAATTTGAGAATAAAAGTAATACAAGCAGTTGTATATCAAGTCCACATCACGGATTATCATATATATATAATGAAAAGATATAGTCTATCAAAAAGTATAAAAAGATACTAAAGGGCTTATGCCCGGTACATGCCAAAATAATACATATCATTCTCTCATACAACACTTTAAGCGGAATCAAAAACTGAAACACCCGTCGTCACATGACGTTGAGTCATAGTAGTAGTGCGCAGTTATTGGGTACATTGGGAATTGTGTACCAGATTTGGAGAAGCCCTTTGTCAACTCAATGATATACACAAAGTTGTATTTGATGCATGTTAAGCTTACATGTAAAGGATTTAAAGTGTAGAAATTGTCTAAGAACATATGTGTTGACACAGTTCACTTGTGTCGACACCTCAAAGACAGATTATGTCGAGACAATCTCACTGTCTCGACAAAAGGCAAAATCAGAAGTGTCGACACAATAGATAAATTATGTCGAGACAATCTCGCTGTCTCAACACAAGGCAGAATCAAAAGATGTCGATACAGCAGATAGTTATGTCGAGACAATCTAACTGTCTTGACACAAGTAGTATAAAGAGATGTCGACACAGATTACGGGTGTGTCGAGACAAGTCAACTGTCTCGTCACTTCAACTTATGAAGAAAATTATTCAAATTAGATTGTGTCGAGACTACTAAGATATCTCAACACATGTGTTGTGACATCTGGAACAACTCAACACTTATGGTTCAGAATATGCTGAGTCAACACGAAACATGTCAAGACAAGTCAAGACTGTCAAGTCTATTGTAGAAAACTCATACTTCAAAAGAAACTGGTCAAGGAAGGATTTGATGTATGTTGCGAACGTCATCAAACTAGATCCAATCATTTGCGAAGTCTATAAATAGAAGTCCTGCCTTCTTAAAAATTTAACAACAGGAACAACTGACAGATCAAATAAAGTAATCAGAATTTCTCGTTCTAATTTCTTCTAAGTCCTAACTATGCGACATTTCCAAGAAAGAGGAAGAAGACGAAGGTCTTCAAGAAGATCTTCAGAATCCTTTTACTAGGTTGATCTAAAGATCAATTTGTATCTGATCAACAACACCTTCAAGGTATTCACGCCGATAAAAATCAATGAAGATTGTTGATTCAGAGAAGGAAATTTTCAGTTTGTAGATCTATCAAGAAGAAATCCAATTGCAGTTGATTTGAAGAATCTGTGTAAAACAGATATAACAGATTACAGGTTTTTGATTTCTGTGTTTTATATTATCACTTTATATTGTTAGATATCCTAGATATTTGAGTAGGAAGGAGAATCTTTTCTCTGAGTTTGTAAGCATGAATTATAAAGACTGAGGTAGGGTTCTAGAGGGACCTGAGGTAGGTGGTTTGGGTAAATCACTGATTTGTAGGCCTATTCTATAAAGGCTGAGGTAGGGTTCAGGAGGGACCTAAGGTAGGTTATGTAGGTAAATCACTGAGTAGTAGGCTTATTCTATAAAGGCAGAGGTAGGGTTCTTGAGAGGGCCTGAAGTTGGAGATTGAGGAAATCTCTGTGGTAGGACCAGTTGGTCTGAGTGTAGGTTTTTTGACAGAAACTGAGCCTATAAGATCTTTCGATCTGAGTTGAAAAAGATGATCTATAACCTTATCTAGCACATTGCTAGTTAGGAAGAAAGGGGAAAGTTGATTTACCCTAGATAGGGGAACAACTATAAATTCTATGTGTGATGTATGTTGTAAACTATTCTTTATTTGTGATGTGTGTGTGCTATAATCTGTGATGATATTATTGCTGTTTATTTAGAGACAAAGAATTACCAGGAATCTTAAAAAAGGTCACCTATTCACCCCCCACCCCCCAATTTAGGTGATTATTTACCTATAGACTTAACTTTCAAGTGGTATTAGAGGGTGGTTATTCAAAGAAAGACCAAACAGTCTGAAAAAGATCCTAAGGGTAGTTAAAGATTATCTGATCTATGGCTTCTGAATCTCACAGAGAACTCAGTTATATGAAATTGCCAATTTGTAATAAGGATAACTTTAAAATATGGAAACAAAGAGTGTGATTGTTCATGGAAGCCTCAGATCAAAGAATCTTTGTCACTGTATAAGAAGTACCATATTTTCCCGTGAAAATATCAATCTTGGATTCTAATTATCAAACCCCTAAGAAATTATCATAAATGACAAAGGATGAGGTGATACTTGCTACTATAGATAAGAGGGCACAAAATTTAATAGTTAGTGCAATAGACAACTCAACCTTTCAGAATCTGGTTCATTGTAATACATCTAAGGAGATGTGGGATACTCTCATAGTTTACATGGAAGGAATATAAGAGGTAAGGAATGATAGGAAATCTCTCCTCAACCAGCAGTATGAAGTCTTTAGAAAAGAAAAAATGGATTCTACTGAACAATGTTATGAAAAGTTTTTAGAATACTTAATGATTTGAGAAACTATGGCAGAAACTTCTCAAGCTATGAATTAAATGACAAATTTCTAAGATCCCTAAATAAATAATGGAACATCAAAATTTGGGTTGTAAGAGAGATGGAGAATTTATGAAATATGTTACCCTAAGAATTATATGAGAAGTTAATGTCACATGTACTTCAGCTAAATTCTAGGAAAGCAGAAGCTGAATCTGCCAGACACTCAACTCAATCTAAATCTGTGCCTTTCAAAGAAGATACTTCTAAGAAAGATAAAAGAGAGATCCCATCATCACCTAGAAGGGATGAAGATACAAACAACACTAGAGCATGTTCTTCTTCAGGATAAATATCAGATGATGAACTGGCATTGTTTATCAGGCAATTCAAGAAAATGTTAAGAAGGAGGAAGCAGTGGAGCAATAACAAACCTTCTGGATCAAGCTCTAATAAAAGTAAAGACAAGCACAGAGGCAAATCTATGGTCAGGTATGATTCAAAACAGAACAAACAATTTAAGACTGACATTATTTGTTTTTGCTGTAATAGGCTTGGGTATGTCATTGCTGACTGTCCAGTAAAATAGGAGAATAGGAAGTCAAAAGAAAAGAAGTTTAATAAGGACAAGATGTAATACCCTTATCCGTCACACGGCATATAACAGTAGGTCCTGCCGGGGCTCAATGCAATATACCACAGACAGACCGAAGGGTTACAGAATGAACCCATCTAGCCAATAAAACTCGTCCTACACAGAGTACATTCTAGCGGAAGTATATTATAGGTTGAAAAGTAAAGAACCCAAACAAAGCATGAATGTCCACTAAACCCAAAGTAGGAATGTCAGTAAAATACACCAAAAAGCTTGGCCTTATGGCCTTACAAGAGTTTAATTTAAACAATACGTGTATTCCAAACATCGGCACACTGGCCGGTCACACATGAGTATAAAGTAAACGTTCGCATTGGCCTTTAAGGGCCGACTAAGCATTAAGGGCTATAGCTCGCTACTTGCCACTAGGCTGCTCAGCACCAGCAATCAACATTCCACCGCAGCGGTGGCAAATAAAAGCAACGGTAAGCTAAAGCTGACCAAATTATAATTACCCCACCCCTTACTTGGGGTGGCGGTGCCCCTTCCCTATATTTTAGTAGCATAACAAAATAATATAGTGAAAGAACAATAACAACACACTTCACTACAGGTGTAGGCACGGACGGCCACACACCCCGTGATCTCAGGGCACATTCTTGGTGAACCTAGTTAACCCGTATTGTAACATCCCTCAGACAACTAGACCCCTAGGAGTGGTTTTTTCATGACTAGGTCATGACCAAACCCTAGGAAGACCAAGTGAACCAAGGAATGTAGGTAAGATCACTACGGTCTGCAAATAGTAGATTCTAAACACAAAGTTGGGATGATCATGGGGCTTCACCATGACTCCAAGACCCCACCACAGCCTCACAAATCTATTGAAAGGTCCTAAGGGTCCATTAGAGTCAACTGTGGGTGACCAAGTTGAACCTAGGATCATCCTAGTCCTAAACTAGGCAAGGTACCCTAACAATGGGCAATGTGCCCCTAAGATTTCGAACCAACCCTACCGAGGTCTTTCTAGACATAAAGTGAAATAAATGAGTCACCAAAGATCCCTTAAGGTCAATCCAAAAGGTCAAATTTACCAGGTTCAACCCTAGTCTAGGTAAGGTCAAACTTAGCTCAAATGGGCTAACCCAAGCTAAAGCCCATTTCTATATGGGCTAACCACCTCCTAATTATACGATGGTATGATTTATTGTGCTATAAATAGGCTAAAGGAATGAGCAAGTCAGCCTTGATGACTAAGAGAGAGAGAGAGCTCCACCTTACCCTTTAATGGAGGAGAGAGAAAGGGGGAGGGAGAAGCCATTAATGGCATAGGGAGTCCAAGGGCCACCTTTGATTGCTAGAATCAACTCCTCTAGGGAAGAGGAGGAGTTTCCAGCCATTTTTTGGCAACACTATGCCAGGTTCACCCCCCACCACCACTTGGCCGAAAGCTCCATTGAAGGCCATTAATGGCCATTGGTGCTTGACCATTCCACTTCCCCCCTTTAGTGATCTTAAAAGCACCACTAGACTTAGGGGAGTCGTTTACACACTTAACCTGAAGGAGGCGATGCATTCCACTATGTTGTTTTAGGAACCCGATCGGCGACACCACCACCACGGCAACCCGGTGATCGACGCGACTTCAAGCATCCAATAAGGTCCTCCCCTTCTCCTCTCTCTGTGGGTAGATCGTAGGGATCATTAGGGATGAGAATCAGGCTCAATTGAGCACGATCAGGATTGGCATTTTCCTGATTTTTCTATGAAAATTCCACCATACGGGATTGCTGGAGATGGCCTCTCCGGCGGCCATGCCTCTGCCAATCGACATCCACCACCTTGATGGAGGAGGTGGAGGTGGTGGCCGGCCAGGGAGGAGGCCGGGTGGCCAGTAGTGACGACTTGAAGTTTGCCCAAGAAGAGGGAATCGAGACCATTGGCGCACTTGAGAAGATGACCATATGTTGTCCATCTTTGCGCCAAGATTCGTGCTGATTCATTTTAATTCATAGGATAATATTCATTTCATTTGATTTCTGTCACAGGAAATGTATTTAATGTTTTTAATTCTTAGAAATACCTAGAGACCTCTAGTAAAAAATGGTAAACATCAAAGTTGTATCCCTAGGGGTCTACTATAATTTAAAATTGGTTTGAATCAATTTGGATGTCTGGTTTGACCAGGGCACTCATTTTGGTGGGGTCTATACCTAGGGTTAGTCAGAGACTAAAATGAGTGCCCGTACTTCATATTTTATCTAAATGACCTGAAATTTTTCAAGGGAGTCAGTCTAACCTATACAAGGTTCTGTCCAAAAATGAGAATTTTTGGAGATACCTTTTCTATAGTTTTTGGAAAAATTTAATAATTCATGTACAAATAAATTAGGTGTCTTAAACTTCTAAAAAACCCACAAAATTTTGGTGGGTGATCTTGGGGGATATTATAAGGCTCTGGTAAAAATTTCACCCCTTTTGGGTTTGATTTGATATGGTATTTTTGTAGGCAAAGATTGACCCTTT
Source organism: Platanthera zijinensis (assembly GCA_039513925.1). Taxonomy (NCBI): domain Eukaryota; kingdom Viridiplantae; phylum Streptophyta; class Magnoliopsida; order Asparagales; family Orchidaceae; genus Platanthera; species Platanthera zijinensis. Next base: position 219,812,765 of record CM077078.1, read on the forward strand.
TTGGTCAAATTAAGGCTTAGTGCCCTAAGTGCTCTTGAGTTGGCCAACCTCATCCAAAGGAGATGGAACTGGGCACACAGTCTTTTTAGCACATAAAATAAAACCTCCACTGATATTGGGTGGAATTTGAAGGGTGGATCCCTAGAACACTAGTGTAGGTTCTATGTGGGCAAACTTGGGGTTTGAAGGTCAAGGGGTCAAGTGACCTTGAAATGACTTGAAACTTGGTAGAGAGGACTCTAGGGTAGTCAAGGTTCCCTGATAAAAATATTATGGATTTTAGAGGTTGTTGAACACCTCAAAACCCTAACCCTATTTTAGGGCACAAAAATTATACATGTAAGTTAGGTCATCAAAACTCTGTGAAAAGTTGTGAAACTTGGGTAGTGTAGTCTTAGGGTTAACATGAGACTCTGGTAATTTTATTGGAAATTTTGGAATAATAATTTTAGGACCTCCTTTATAGTAAATTGATTAGCCCTTGATAGTCATTTGTTTATTATGATCTTACTGTTCACTGGAAAATTATAAATATTGGGCAAAGGAAGTTTTAGATTATTATGCTCATTCTTTAATTTTATTATAATTTTTAGATGTATATTTTGAGTACTTACCTCACAAGCTTATAAATATGTAAATATATTCAATAATAGATACAGACCTCAATGCTTTTTATGAAATCGTGAAACTTATTGAGTGGTGTTTTAGATCAATATTCTCATGAGTAAATTTTAACATAATTTTTAGGTGTATATTTTCTGTAGTTATTTCATTAATTTATGAAAGAGGAATGTTGTACAAAATTAAAATTAGTGTTCATTATTCACTGGAAAATTTTGAAACTTTGTCTGGAGTTATTTAGGGACATTTTATTCAGGCTTGAATTTTCTCATAATTTTTGGATGTCTATTTGCATCACTTGTTTCTTTAATTGATACATATGTGTTTACATTTAAAATTGTCGATAAGATGCATAAACCTTACAAAAGAATTGGGAGATTTTAATTTACTGTCTATTAGCTTCCTAGTATTTATCATAATTTTGTGGAGCTTTTTGCATGACTATAAAAGCCACTTCATATTCAAAATTAGGGCATTTGGATTTTTAGGGAAAATAAATAAAATATCAGTTTAATTAGGAAAATACCAAGTTTCTGGATTTAGACTAAATATGTCATGATAGGCTGCCATTAATTATCTTAGGGTTATTGGATGAAGATTTGGAGTACCTCCTATCATGTACATCATATAGTATAGGGTGGTCTGCATGTAGTAAATCTGTAGAAAATCTGATAGTAGTTGAATTGGGCATATGGATTGGGGTTAGTGGTTTGCTGGTCTGGGTAAAGTGAAATTGAGAATATCAATGGAATTTGGGATGAGGAGGATGTTGGGTTTACTAGGATTAGATGGTACACGGGATCGACGAAAGATCATCTTTCGTGTGGAGGGAGAGAGAGGGTCAAAACACAGTAGGGTTAGATCATGAGTAAAATTATTGGGATCGGGAATCGGGTATTAACTAATAATAGTTAGTGCCTTGCGAAAGCTATCTTTAGTCTTGAGCCCATCGTAGTTCCTAGTGCCCTCGAGAATAGTTCACGGGGAATGCCTTTGTCAGTCATAGGCTAACAAAAATTGTAGGCATAATAAACTTTAAAAGTAACTAGTTTAACTAGGGGTTCACTTTCACACACCCCGTTGTCTCGGGAAGTTAGGTTGGGTCACAGGGGCGGTAGGCTCGGTGGTCTTGGTGATGGGCAAGTTAGCCCTGCGAGCCGATGGCTCGGTAGATAATGGTAAGGGCTAGGTTAGTTCGGGGAGCTTAGGCTTGGTTGTTGGTTGTAACGGACGGGTTAGTCTGGGGAGCTTTGGCTTAGTTGTTGGTTTAGACAGACGGGTTAGTCCGGGGAGCTTTGGCTCGGTTGTAGGTTGAGATGGACAGGTTAGTCTGGAGAGCTTTGGCTCGGTGGCTGATACATTAAGATTGCATATGCATAAATTATAAGGTGATGGGTATTCGGTATTAGAGGGTCGATGCACTGACACCAATACGTTTAATAGACAAGTGTGGTTTAGCACTACACCAAATTATATCCGGTGGACCAGCCGGCAAAGAGTACGTAGGAGCTCCACTTAGGGCACTAGCGTCGAGGCGTACGATAGGTCTTACTGGTAGTGTAATTACTGGTTTATAGGTGACGGATGGGTTAGTCCGGGGATCTTCGGCTCGACTGTTGGTTGTGACAGATGGGTTAGTCCGTGGAGCTTTGGCTCGGTTGTTGGTTAAGACGGATGGGTTAGTCCGGGGAGCTTTAGTTCGGTTGTTGGTTGAGACGGACGGGTTAGTCAGGGGAGCTTTAGCTCGGTGGCAAATACATTAAGATTACAGGTGCATAAATTATAAGGTGGTGGGTCTTCGGTATTGGAGGGTCGATGAACCGACGCCAAAACGCTGACTCGGCAAGTGTGGTTTTGTACTTTGCCAAATTAAGTCCGGTGGACCAGCCGGCAAAGAGTATGCAAGATCTCCACTTAGTGCACCAGCGTTGAGGCATTTTATAGGTCTGACTGGTAGTGCAATTACCGGTTTAGAGGTGGGCGAGGTCCTACTCACTACTTCAGTTTTCCACTACAGAGGTATCCTGGGAGGTTAGGCTCCAGAAAGGGGGAACTAAAGGTCTGCATGCATAGATTCTGGTGGGTGTGTTGCATTTGCATGACTGACATCATAACATACTTGAATGACATAGCATAATCTTTGCATTTAACCCTTGACACCTATTGTATAAATTGGTATGAGACTCTTTATACAATTGGCCTTGCAAAATTACCCCTTAGTTTATAAGTTGTGTGAGCGTGCTTATAAGTTAAGGTTATTATTCTATAGTTTTATACAATTGCTTGAAAATCGACACCCTATCGTATAAATTGGTATAAGACTTTTTATACGATAGGAGCCTTTCGGAAGATCCCTTAGCTTATATGTTTTCATATAAGTTAAGGATACTTATTTCATATTTTGTCTTACATACTTTATTACTGCTACTCATTCTCATAGAACTGCTAGATTAGTTCCGTCGTCACCTGCTACTTTGCTTATTCTCCACCCTCATTATCTCTCCTTTCCTTTCTGAGAAAACTAAGTTGTCTACCTAAATCACCTAGAGGGGGTGAATAGTTGATGTGCGTGTCAAATGCAGAATAAAAATTAACACAGCAAAGATCAAGCAATCACACAGATGACAAGAGATTTATAGTGGTTCCCCAATCTTGGGTACGTCCACTTTCCTCACCGATCAAGCAAACCACTAGACTCGGCTACTCCACTATCTCGGATTGAAAACAATCCTACACCTCGGAACCACGTTACTACAAACTCGATCCAAATCGGAACTACACTCGGAAGATAAAGCCTTCCTACAAAACTCAGAGAAAAACTCCTACAAAGAAATTTGGTTGAAAAGAAAATACAAACAATATATTTCCCAGATCTGGATCTTTGATAGTCTTCTTCCTTGAGAACTTCGGCTTGATCAGAATATGTTGAAGATGACTTGAGAGAGATCCACAGATCTGAAAAACGGAATCACCTCGATCGAGAAAATAAATCAGAAATCTTTGAGGCTCGGCGAGATCGAGTGATTATCTTTTGTCTGGATCGCTGGAGAAACAAAGTTGAAAGCAGCGATCAGAGATCGTCGATCCAGACCTTCTTCTATGAACGACAATGGCGGCGGTGGGAGAAATTAGGGTTCACGGGAACTTTTCTCTTTCTTAAAATAATAATCTCTGTAAGACTTGTTATTAGTCAAATCTGAAAGGACCTATTTATAGGTGGGCTCCAACGGTCAGAAATTTAATTAGAGATTACACGTGGACCAATCAGAAATGATTAATTCGAAATACACAGAGAAATTGTACTTGGAGAATTTCAGGAATATTTGAACTGATATACTCGAGACAGAGAAAAGACCTACTCGAGTATAAGATGTTATATACTCGAGTGGATAGGAGGAGCATACTCGAGTATAAAAAGAGAAGCTACTCGAGTGATTCAGAGATCAACACTCGAGTGATTTCGAACTACTCGAGTATGAGAGTATATACTCGATTAAGAACACTTAGAGAAAATTTCTCAGATAAAATAGGAAGAACTACTCGAGTAGAAGAGTTGGAGTTACTCGAGTGAGGGGAAATTGAACTACTCGAGTATCTGGGGAAGATTACTCAGGTAATCACTAAGCTACTCGAGTATGAAAAACTACTACTCGAGTACAGAGTCACTTACTCGAGTATATATGGAATTACTCAAGTAGGTAGACTTAGAAACTTTCTATGATGAGAAGTGCAGATCAACTCGAGTATCAACAGAACACTTACTCGAGAAACTAACCAACTACTCGAGTACAAGTTATCACCTACTCGAGTACAATACAGTGTACTCGAGTATGTAATCAAACTTACTCGAGTACAGACTCACTTACTCGAGTGTATAAATGAGGTACTCGAGTATGTGGACTTAGAGAATATTTCGGATCTATGGACAGAAGGATCTACTCGAGTATAAAATATGACCTACTCGAGTGACTAACTATCTTACTCGAGTAAGCTTATCAACACGAGTATACAGAGTCTTCTCGAGTATGTCTAAGGATTTACTCGAGTACTAAGTCACTTACTCGAGTATATGAAGGAAGCTACTCGAGTATGTGGACTTAGAAAAATTCTTCTGAAAAACTATAAAGTTCAATACTTCAGTCCACCAATCCAAGTGCATGTAGGAAGTGTATCCCAATAGAGAGTCTATACGTGGGCCAACACTTTGGATCACACAATGAGGGATTACGTTGTATGGTCCTGTGTTTGGTGACCCATTATAGACTGACATTAGTCTACACTTGGCAATAAAACCTGCACACATACAACTTAAACACAATATCAAATACACCTTAATTCATCTTAGTTCAAGGTCTGACCTCCTACAAATTTGAGGTATTGTGGAGACAAATCCCAACAATCTCCCCCTATTTGTAGATGTCAGCTCCCTCTACACTAAAGTGAATTACTTAGAGTAAGAAGAACAACACACATATACTTCAAAAAAAAATAAACTGAAGCAGGATAAATAATAAGATAGCCATAATCAGAATCAAAAATATATATATATATAGAAATGCTTTTAACAGATTAAACAGCCCATTTCCAATTCTCATTGACTCAAGAGGGGGCTCCTTTGTGCATTCTTTCTCTCTTCAGCTCTTGCCTCTCTAGGTAACTGAAAGGTTTAGGAAAATATGTTCTGGGCCTAGGAGGAGCAGCTGGGTTGTTGTATCCCCAATTCCTGTCATGAAGTCTGATCTTGATCTGAGATGCTTCATAAGATTTCCATTCTGAATAACTATAATACTGATCTCTGTGCTCACCAAGATCTGTTACTAGCTTTAGGGTATCAAGGATCAGAGATTTGGAGGTTGGACTCCAAACATCAGAATGAACAATTTCTGATCTACCTTCAGAAGCTGGGGCAGGCTCTTTTCTAGGTGCAGAACGGCTGGCAGAAGAGCCGTCACCATATTTCCTTTTCTTCTTTGGGACACCTTGAGAACTAGGAGGAAGTTCATCTTGCCAAACATTAGTATAAAAGAGAGGAGGCTCAGTCACATCACCAGCAGGTCTGGGTGAAAAGACTGGCACATCTCCTGGAATGTTTGCCTGAGCTGGAGCATCTGCTGGAGGATGTTCTTCAAGAGGGTCCAAGAACATGGGAATGATGGTAGGGTTGAGTTGAGAATTTGGGAAGTTCTGATTATTTACCCATACAGCTGTATCATAAATGTAGAACTTGAAAGATTGGAGTTGAGATAGAATATCTGCTTTCATATTCTTGACTAGATCATTCACAGTTGTTTGAGCTTGTTCAGACAGCTTTTCAACTACTTTTTCAACTTGTTCTTTGACAACTTTCTCCCCCTTGCTGATATCTACAGCTAGCTTGGCAATTGCTTCATCTCTGAAGGTGCCAACTTCTTCACACACTTTCATCACATTTGCTTCAGCATTCTTGTCCAGTATTATCTGATTATGTGCAACAGTTTTAGCTTGATTCCTTAGTTCACCTATACTTGTAATAGTGTGATCCATAGCTTTTCCACCCAATTGAAACAATCTCTTTAGCTCATCAGTATTGGCTTGAATTTCAGCAAAGCCTCTACTCATCTCCTTTTCAAGAGTAAAGACTTTGTTATTTACTGAGGCTAGAGAGTCATCAAAGTACTTTCTTTGTTCACTGAGTAACTGTTCAATCTTGCTTACCAGATCTGAAGAAGTAGAAGCAGTTGAAGTTGGGGCAGGGACTGAAGGAGCAGGAGCAACCCATGGAGGGATTTCAGTAATTTCCACTGAGCTTTCAGCTCTCTTGAAAGATTCTATCTGAGTAGATCCTTCTGTATTAATGAAGGAGAGAATAGAGAAGTCCAAAGTCTTCAGAGGAGCCTCTACTGGTTCTGGAGATACTTCCTCATCATCAGATAAAAGAATATTTTCATGCTGGCTTTCCTCTGCAGCAAAGGACTGAGCAGGAGACAGAACAGGAGACTGAGCTTCTGGAGTTTGAGCAGGAGATTGAGCAGGAATCTGAGCCTCTGGAGTCAGTACAACTGATTCATTGTGAAACAAGGGAGCATCTGAGCTGAGCTCATCAATCAACCTGTTGATATCTTCTGCAGTAGACAGTAGGGTTGCTGGATCTGGAATCTCTGAGTAGGGATCTGCTGGAGGAGGAGAAACTGGAACGAGAGAGTCCCTGACTTCTGCTTGCTGTGAGGGTTATGATGAAGCTGGGTACTGAGAATGAGATGAAGCAGGCTCCCCCTCAACTATTGCACCAGAGGTAGCAGCAGTTTGATGTGGAGGAGGAGATGGAATCCTGTCATCAGGTACACTGGTTTCTTGGGAATCTACTGAAGGGACAGCAGCTTTGGATGCTTGGGCAGAGTTCAGAATTTTAATTTCATATCGCTGGATGGTGGATATAGAAACTTTTTTCATGTGATGCAGTGGAGTCCCTTTGGATAAGTTAAAAACTGAAGGATTGATTTCATGAAGGAGGGAAATAATTCTTGCAAAATTAGGATGCTTAATGCTTTCTCTGATTTTATCTAGGATCAACAGTCCAAACTGGAATCGTTTACGGCAGATAATGGCTTGCATTATATCAAACATTTCCATAGAAATGTCTCGAATGGAATAAGTTTTGCATAGCAGTATCTTAGCAATTACATCCACTAGAAATTTTCCTTCTAAGTTGAAATCAGCTCTGCTAAAGGAATGGGCTTGAGGGTTACCTCCACAGAATAGACTAGTTCTTACTGAGTCTTCAGCAGTCATTTCGTCATCATCCTCTACTAGTGGTAGTTTTAACAGAGCAGCTAGTGAGTCTTTGTCTAGTCAGATTTTTATCCCTCTGACCTTGGATTTCAGGAGCTTTCCATTTCGTTTCACCTTCAGATTTTGATAGAACTCTTCAACAGCTGGGAAAATAACTTGGCACGGCGTCTGGAGAACGAACGATAGTCCGGCGGTCTCGAGTAAAATCAGTAGATTTCGAAAATCATCTGAAAGATCGGCTATGCCCGCGGGGGCAAGTTCTGAGCCTATGCCGATTTTGGAAGAGGGGGCCATCTGCGATTCTGGAGGACGGGAGAGGCGAAGAAGACGATGCTCTGCGTTTTTCCGGAAGATGAAGAGTCGACAGCTACTCGAGAGAATGAGAAGTGGAAAGGGATTTTTCGATTTTTCTCTATATATATATGATTCTAGTTAGGTTAAAGAAAAAATAAATTCATACCTGAATGAAACGGCAAATACCTCGGTGCGAATAGAAAAATTAGAAATCCTTGATATGAATCCCGTATACTCGAGTAGGGAACATCATACACGAGTATTAGATAGAGCATACTCGAGTAGGTACCATCATACACGAGTATTAGATAGAGCATACTCAGTAGGCCAAGTTTGTACACGAGTATATTGTCAAGTACCTGAGTATGTAAGTCCTTTTACCTGAGTAATTTCCGTCTACTCGAGTATCTGTCGGGATATACTCGAGTATATTTTACTTGAAAGACAACTTTCCTTGGGAGATGTATATTGCCACTGAAATCTGTTACTCTGAGCAGCCAACACCACTGATATCTTCTTGATTTGTGAGGCCATCACTAGTCTTCTTTGTTGAGCACCCCAAGTTCCGTTTTGAAGAACGTGAACTTGGACTCGTCCAGCGGCTTGGTGAATATATCTGCAACTTGCCTGTCTGTGGAGACATATTGTAGATCTATGTCTCCATTTTCCACATGCTCCCGGATGAAATGATAACGAAGCTCTATGTGTTTGGTCCGGCTGTGGGAGACTGGGTTGTTGGCGATTGCTATAGTGCTGGATGAGTCGCAAAACAAAGGAATGTTCTGGAACTTCATGTTGTAGTCTTCAAACTGATTTTTGATCCAGAGAAGTTGTGCACAACAGCTGCCTGGAGAGATGTACTCTGATTCAGCTGTCGAGATGGCAACATAGTTCTGTTTCTTACTGCTCCAGGAAATAAGTCTCCTTCCGAGGAATTGGCAAGTCCCGGAAGTACTTTTCCTGTCGTCTTTGCTTCCTCGAAAATCTGCATCTGAAAATCCAATTAGTTCACTATCATTACTTCTTGGGTACCATAAGCCAAGATTTAGTGTACCTTTGAGGTATCTCAAGATTCGCTTTGCAGCAATGTAATGAGATTCCTTAGAGTTCACCTGAAATCTAGCACATACACATGTTGAGAACATTATGTCTGGTCTACTTGCGGTAAGGTAGAGCAAGGACCCAATTATGCTTCTGTACTTGGTTTCATCAAAAGGTTTCCCTTTCTCATCCTTGTCTAGAGACATAGCTGAGGCCATTGGAGTCCTCATAAAGGTTGCATTCTCCATTCCGAATTTCTTGAGTAGCTCTTTGGTGAACTTGGTCTGTGAGATGAAAATTCAATCCTCAGATTATTTCACCTGAAGCCCTAAGAAATACTTCAGCTCTCCCATACTGCTCATTTCAAACTTCCCTTGCATAAGTTTAGAAAACTTCTTGCGGAGGTTTTTATCTGTGGAGCCAAAAATAATGTCATCGACATAGATTTGCACTAGCAAAATCTTGCCTTTTATTTCCCTAAGAAATAATGTCTTGTCTATCTTTCCTCTTGTGAACTTGTTCTCAAGAAGAAAGGTGGACAGCGTCTCATACCAAGCTCGAGGATCTTGTTTAAGACCATATAAAGCTTTTTGTAATAAGTAAACATAATTAGGATAAGTTGAATCAATGAAACCTGGTGGTTGCTCTAGATACACTTCTTCCTTTATGTCACCGTTTAGGAAGGCGGACTTAACGTCCATCTGATAGACGGTAAATCCCTTAAGTGCAGCGTAGGCAAGAAATAACCTGATCGCTTCCAGTCTTGCCACTGGAGCATAAGTCTGGTCGAAGTCAATTCCTTCTTCTTGACGATATCCCTTTGCGACAAGTTTGGCTTTATTCTTTATAATGGTTCCATCTTTGTCCATCTTGTTCCGGTAGACCCATTTTGTCCCAATGACGTTCTTACCCTTGGGTTTGGGAACAAGTGTCCAAACTTTGCATCGTTTGAACTGATTCAGTTCTTCTTCCATGGCTAGGATCCAGGATGCATCGGAGTTTGCTTCCTCAAATTTCTTTGGTTCAACCCGTGAAAGAAAACTTAAGTGTAAATTCTCGTTAGTTGTACCTCGATGAGATCTGACGCCATCCCGAGGGTCTCCTATGATTTGATCAACAGGATGATCCTTCAAATGTCTGAACTCTAAAGTCCTTGCATCTGGGATCTCTTCAGCCACTGGAGTTGCATCTTCAACTCGGATGTGTTCTTCATCTTGATCATCTATCTCTCCAATAGGGGTTATAGAGGTGATCTTGATGAACGTCTCGTCTTTATCTTTAGTGGTTTCATCCAAGCTGAGTTCCTTCAACTTTGTACCTGTATCTACAATAGGCACACTAGACGAGTTGCTATGCAGCAGACTCGTCTCAATAAATATAAGATGTATCGACTCTTCTACTACCAGAGTTTTTTTATTGAATACTCTATAGGCCTTACTATGGCTACTATAACCTACAAACATACCTTCAAAGCTTTTCTCGCTAAACTTGGTAGTGTGATACTTACCGTTGTTAAGTACGAAGCACTTACAGCCAAATATTCTAAAATACAAAATGGTGGGTTTCCTGCCTTTTAAAAGTTCGTAAGGAGTCTTATCATGGTTCTTGTTGATGAGAGCTCGATTTTGCACGTGACAAGCGGTGTTGACGGCTTCAGCCCAGAAGTACTCTAGAAGTGAGGCATCACTCAACATGGTCCGGCAAGCCTCTATGAGTGTTCTGTTCCTTCTCTCAGCTACTCCATTTTGTTGTGGAGTGCGAGGAGAGGAAAACTCATGAAAGATACCTTGACCTTCGCAGAATTCTGTCATGGCTCCAGACTTGAATTCCGTTCCATTATCACTTCTGATTTTGACTACGAAACAGTTGTATTCATTCTGGATTTGCCTAACAAAATTAGTGAAAATACTGAAGGTATCTGACTTGTGTTTCAGAAAGAACACCCACGTGAAGCGCAAGTAATCATCCACAATAACCAACGTATATTCCTTACCTCCCAAACTTCTAACTTGCAGTGGACCAAACAAGTCCATATGGAGAAGCTGTAAGCTTCTATTGGAATCCTTGCCTTTTATGCTTTTAAATGAACTCCTTGTTTTCTTTCCTTTGGTACAGGCATGACAAGGACTGTCCGTAACGCACTTGACATTAGGGGCATCACGTACTAAGTTTTGAGAGAATAATATATTAATAGTTTTGAAATTAATATGTGCTAGTCTCTTGTTCCATTGGTCAGCAAGAGATGCACTACTTTTTGCTAAAAGACATACTGGTGTAGAAGTGTCAATACAAATGAAATTTAAACAGAAAATATTTCTGCTTCGAGTGCCTGATAAAATGGTTTCCATGTTGTTAACCGATTTTATCAAACACTTGTCAGCATGAAATTCAACTACGTATCCTTTATCGCATAGTTGGCTTATGCTGATGAGATTGTGTTCTAATCCTTCAACATAGGCTACATCCGAAAAGGAAATGCTACCGTTAGAAATCATACCATAGCCTTTAGTTATCCCTCAATCTGAACCTCCAAAGATGACCTTTGGTCCGTTGCAGACTGAGGTGAAATTCTGGAGTAGGCTTCTTGTCCCGGTCATATGCCAAGAACATCCGCTGTCCAAATACCAGATTGGCATTTTGGTGGCCTTTGGACATACCTGCAATTACAATCACTTAGCCTTAGGAACCCAAACACGTTTGGGTCCTTGGTCTCGAGTTAGAAAACTCCCCCTATGAGTATTAGCCTCATGAGTGGTCATTCTCACGTTGCTAACTTGAGGGGTTGTAGCATTACTAGGATTGAACCAACAATCGATGGCAAAGTGACCAATTCTGCCACAACACCAACAGTCGAACCTGTTGTATCTTTGCCTAGTGTATTCCTGCTTGATTTTCTGAACTGATGGTTTAGCAGGAACCTTACTTTTGGAGGAGGAGGCTTCATGATGAAGACAGCTACATGAAGTCTTCTCCTTCATAGGCTTTTCCACAATAGGTTTTACCTTGGGTGTCTTCTTGATGTTATGACCATGAGCATAAGGTCCATAGCTTTGAAGTTGAATCTCTTAATAAGGTGCTTTAAAGACACTCTCGCCAAAGTTACGAGGATGAGTCCAACCTTGGTATCTTGATTTAGGCTTCTCAGGGATCGGCCTAGAAAAGTGTCCATAGGTAGACTCACAGTCGAGTTCGTTTGTAGGAAAGATGACTTTCTTGAACAGAACAGGTTCCAAGGGAGCTTTCCCTTTTTCTTCAGCTAGAGCCTTCTGGGCAGCCTTCTTCTTTCTCTTGGCCTTGTTTCTCCTAGAGGATTTACTAGAAGAACCAATGTGGCCTAAACCAGCACCCTTGGCCTTAGCCGAGAATTTAGCAACGAGTGGAAGAACTGTCATTGGCTTTGAGAAACTCTCAACAAGTTTCTTCTCAGCCTCAAGTCGTTGTTCCAATTCTTTGATGATTTCCTCTTTAAGGTCGAGGTGCTTGAGAGCTTGATTGTATTCATCCATAGCACTATTTAAGTTCTCTTGAAGAGAGTTAGTCTTAGCGACTTCTTCTCTCAAGCTGCTCTCACTAGCCTGTAGAGATTTTATCTCTTTGGCTTGAGTTTTCACTACTCTATGACATTTTTCATAGGTCATGAGCAACTCTTTGTACTGGGCCATGAGTTCAGATTCATCTTCAGAGGAATAGCCCTCTTGCTCATTATCATCATCAGAATCAGAGAGAGGAGTGTGAGATTTTACCTCCCCAGTGAACTGGTGGACTTGTTCATCATTTGAGTGAGCCATGAGCCCAAAATAGGCTTCCTCTTCTTCACTCGACTCAGATGAGTCAGAGTCGCTGAGAGTTTTGCTCTTCTTGGCTACTAGACTCTTCTCTGTCCTCTTCTTGTGGTATGATGATTTCTTTTCCTCTCTTCTGCCGCCCTCTTTCTTCTTGTGCGGGCAATCCGCGATAACGTGACCTAGCTTATTGTAACAATAACAAACGATGTCAGTCGAAATCTGTTTGTTCTATTTAGAGTTATACCTGTCATGGCTACTTGAGCCTTTCTTTCGCTGATCACCGTCACGTCGCGATCTTCTGAATGAGGCATCTTTGCCTCTCCATTGCTTCTTCTTATTTAAGAATTTCTTGAATTGCCGGGAGAGCAATGAGAACTCTCCTTCAGATAGTTCTGAGCCAGATGATCTAGGATCAGATGATTCTTCTTCATCAGCTTCAGGAACTGGGGCAGGAGAGCTAGCCTTTGTCTTCCTTGAGCTATCTGCCTTTAGAGCGACAGACTTCTCCTTGGATGCAGACCTGCTTATCTCTTCTTCAGCTTTTCTTGAGTTGATTTGCAGCTCGTAAGACATAAGCTTTCCGAACAGATTCTGCGTGTCTGTCTCAGCTAACCTTCCAAACTCCCGAATGGCACATACCTTATTGTCCCATTCCTTGGTTAGGGATCTTAAGAATTTGTCATTGAGTTCCCCATTGGTGAAGACACGTCCATAAACTCTGAGGCCATTTACTATCTTGAAGAAGTTCTCAAAAGTGACAGTTATGGCTTCCTTATGACCCTGCCTGAAGGCTTCATATTTTTAGTTCAGTAGGGACCTTCGATCATCCCTCACTTCTTCTGTACCTTCCATTAGAGTCACTAGGGATTGCCACATCTCCTTGGTAGATTGGCAATGGATCAGATTCTACAGCATTGAGTCATCGACTGCACTTGCGATAATATTTTTAGCTTTCTTGTCCAAAGAGACAAGTGCAATCTCGTCCTTATCTAGATCCATCAATTTCTTGGGAACTTGCTTAGATGAATCTATGGTGGAGGTGGTCATAGGAATGTGGGGACCTTCTTCAACAATCATGAAGATCTGGGGATCTACTGCTTCCATAAAGAGTTTGACTCTTTCCTTCCACATAGGAAAATTGTTCTTGGTGCAGATAGTGAGCTTAGCAAAATCCTTAGTCTTACTCATGCTTGAAATTTCTCTAGAGACAACTTGGTAAGGATTAGATCAAGGTGTTAACCTTTTAATGATCAACCTCCCTCTGATACCAATTGAGAAAACTAAGTTGTCAACCTAAATCACCTAGAGGGGGGTGAATAGGTGAAGTGCGTGTCAAATGCGGAATAAAAATTAACACAGCAAAGATCAAGCAATCACACAGACGACAAGAGATTTATAGTGGTTCCCCAATCTTGGGTACGTCCACTTTCCTCACCGATTTAGCAAACCACTAGACTCGGCTACTCCACTATCTCGGATTGAAAACAATCCTACACCTCGGAACCACGTTCCTACAAACTCAATCCAAATCGGATCTACACTCGGAAGATAAAGCCTTCCTACAAAACTCGGAGAAAAACTCCTACAAAGAAATTTGGTTGAAAAGAAAATACAAACAATATATTTCCCAGATCTGGATCTTTGATAGTCTTCTTCCTTGAAAACTTCGGCTTGATCAGAATATGTTGAAGATGACTTGAGAGAGATCCACAGATCTGAAAAAACGGAATCACCTCGATCGAGAAAATAAATCAGAAATCTTTGAGGCTCGGCGAGATCGAGTGATTATCTTTTGTCTGGATCGCTGGAGAAACAAAGTTGAAAGCAGCGATCGGAGATCGTCGATCCAGACCTTCTTCCGTGAACGACAATGACGGCGGCGTGAGAAATTAGGGTTCACGGGAACTTTTCTCTTTCTTAAAATAATAATCTTTGTAAGACTTGTTATTAGTCAAATCTGAAAGGACCTATTTATAGGTGGGCTCCAACGGTCAGAAATTTAATTAGAGATGACACGTGGACCAATCAGAAATGATTAATTCGAAATACACAGAGAAATTGTACTTGGAGAATTTCAGGAATATTTGAACTGATATACTCGAGACAGAGAAGAGACCTACTCGAGTATAAGATGTTATATACTCGAGTGGATAGGAGGAGCTTACTCGAGTATAAAAATAGAAGCTACTCGAGTGATTCAGAGATCAACACTCGAGTGATTTAGAACTACTCGAGTATGAGAGTATATACTCGAGTAAGAACACTTAGAGAAAATTTCTCAGATAAAATAGGAAGAACTACTCGACTAGAAGAGTTGGAGTTACTCGAGTGAGGGGAAAGTGAACTACTCGAGTATCTGGGGAAGATTACTCGGGTAATCACTAAGCTACTCGAGTATGAAAAACTACTACTCGAGTACAGAGTCACTTACTCGAGTATATAGGGAATTACTCGAGTAGGTAGACTTAGAAACTTTCTGAGATGAGAAGTGCAGTTCTACTCGAGTATCAACAGAACACTTACTCGAGTAACTAACCAACTACTCGAGTACAAGTTATCACCTACTCGAGTATGTAATCAAACTTACTCGAGTACAGACTCACTTACTCGAGTGTATAAACGAGGTACTCGAGTATGTGGACTTAGAGAATATTTCGGATCTAAGGACAGAAGGATCTACTCGAGTATAAAATATGACCTACTCGAGTGACTAACTATCTTACTCGAGTAAGCTTATCTACACGAGTATACAGAGTCTTCTCGAGTATGTCTAAGGATTTACTCGAGTACTAAGTCACTTACTCGAGTATATGAAGGAAGCTACTCGAGTATGTGGACTTAGAAAATTTCTTCTGAAAAACTATAAACTTCAAAACTTCAGTCCACCAATCCAAGTGCATGTAGGAAGTGTATCCCAATAGAGAGGCTATACATGGTCCAACACTTTGGATCACACAATGAGGGATTACATTGTATGGTCCTGTGTTTGGTGACTCATTATAGACTGACATTGGTCTACACTTGGCAATAAAAACCTGCACACATACAACTTAAACACAATATCAAATACACCTTAATTCATCTTAGTTCAAGGTCTGACCTCCTACAAATCTGAGGTATTGTGGAGACAAATCCCAACACTTTCCCCGCTCGGTGCTTAGGAGCCATGGGGGGTGGGGTAGGGTATGATAGGACTTAGTCTTTTAGACTAATGGTTTTCTGACCACATCAATTTAGGGGATCGTGGAGCCCATCACCAAGGTACAGCCCCGGAGGACGACACGCTTGGAGACGGGACAGTCTTGTACTGAAGTTTAGATAGCTGGGACAGTGAGTGCCGATCGTTAGTAGTTGTTTTAGTTTTGCTTCCGTGATGAGTGAATTATAGTGAGGACTTGATGTATCGGGCATGAGCCCTATTTTCAGTACTTTTATTATTATTGCTGTTGACTCTCCCTTCGTGGAGATTTATTATTTTATATTTTATTGTTATGGGCATGTGTAGAGTTCTACTTTTATGTACTCTCATATTTTTCTACTGTTCTGTGATTGATTTGGCCGGTAGGATCGGCGTTTTGTTGTGAAGACCTTCTCGGCCGTGAAGGTGTTACCACAAAGCGGCGGTTTTAGGCCTAAGACACCGTGGTTTTGAAAAAATGGGGGGTTATACAACTGGTATCAGAGGAGACCTCGATCGAAAAAGTTGCAGTCCGATCGAAAAAGTAGCAGTCAACAAACCCTGGGTCACCCCCGCACGAGTTTAGTTTGGGGGAAAAATAGGCAGCGGAAGAAGTGGTGTGCCCATATGGGGGATGACATGTAAATTGTCCACTTTTAATTAGGGTTGGGTCTATTACTTACAAATAATCTTTGTTACTCAGCCTCCAGCACAGCCTACACCACAGGGCGGAGTCCAGCAGACTCCGAATGTTGCACCACCTCCCCCGGTTCAACTCCATTTCTACAGTCAGAGATTGGGCAGACCCTGAAAGCCATTTTAGAGGCTTTCAGGGACCAACAAGTTCGGACTCCGCAGCCAAATTCGGGGACCAATTGGTTGAGCATCTTCCGAGAACTTTCTCACCCATCTTACTTGGTGACAGAGTCAGCTGTACGGACAGAGGAGTGGCTGGACATCATGTATGAGATGCTGACCAGGATATGGTGCCCATGGGAAGAGAGGGTGCCTTTGGTTGTCTCTTACTTGGAGTCCCATGCCAAGAGATGGTGGAAGACACTGCTGGACACGATATTTGCAGATAGGGAGGTTGCAAAATTTCTTGGGAGGAGTTCAGGGCCGCATTGTTGGAGCACTTCATTCCACAGTCGGCAAGAGATGAGCTGGAAGACAGAGTCTTACCGCTGAGGCACGACAACAAAATGGTGGTGTACCACCGGGAATTCAATCATTTTGCCCGGTTTACGGACTCCTATCAGCTGGATGAGGCAGGATACACCAAGAGGTTCTATAAGGGTCTGCGAAATGATCTGAGATAGGCACTTTTATTAGTATCCGACGGGCATATACCTCAGATATTGGAGATGGCAAAGAGGATTGTGGCAGATTTGCACACAACTTGAGCCCGGGAGAGGCCAACTGAGGATAAGGGTCGGGGAGCATGAAATGATCAGCGAAGGGGCCGCATTGCTGATGGGAGAGATGGAAGAAGGGTAGAGGACCAATCACGTCAATAGGTGAGGCAGGAGCTGAGGGAACTTGTGGTAATGGATCCTCAACCTCTCCAGATGCGGGAGATATAGAGACCCAGGGGATATTGCCTATCCCGAACCCGAGTGCTACAACTGTCACCAGGTAGGGAATATATGGTGAAACTTCGCCATGAGGGGGGAACCACTACCAGCACCACCGGCTGCCCATCCTTCTCAGCAGTTTGGAGGCCGAGGATGTGGCCGAGGACATAGATTCTAGGGCGAAGACTGTAGGCAGGAGAGGGAGCAAGTGTATGGCCTGGATCTGGCTTAACCTCGGAACTCGAAGCAAGTGATAACAGGTACGCCGGTAATTTTAAGTTATTCTTTTCCTAAAAAGCTAGACTCATGGATATTGAATTGATAGACTAGGAAGGAAAACCGTAACAAGAATTCTAAGATATTTAACTACTCCAGGCTTAGTCTTCATCAACCGCAAGCCCGCGTATATGCTATTCGATACAGGTGCTTCACACTTATTCATGTCAGAAGCCTTCGTGGAAGGACTAGAAGGCATTGAGCAATTCACAGGCTTGATGATGAGGGTGAGACTACCCGACGGATCAGAGCTATCCACCTATGCCCACTACAACATGGAGGCGGAGATCGGCAAAAAGGCATTCGAAGCACCAGCGATGATCCTAAGGATGCCAGCCTATGATCTAATCCTTGGCATGACATGGTTGCATTGGAACCATACCCAGATTGACTGCCTGTCAAAGAAGATCACCTTAAGGCATGGGTATTCTTATGTCATCATCGAAGGTATTAGACCTACCACCCCTCTCATGTTATCATCCGTGCAGGACATCAAGTCCCACCTACAGGGAGAAGAGGTCTATAAAGTGCTGTTTTAGATTGTTGAGGCCAAGGATTCCATCTCTAGTATCCTGGTGGAGCGGGATATTGCTGACGTATTCCCAGAGAAGCTGTCATGGCTACCCCCAGATAAGGAGAAGGACTTCGAGATACAGCTCGTGTCGGGGGCTAAGCCGGCATATAGAGCTCCTTACCGGATGGCCCAGAAGGAATTAGCAGAGTTTTGAAGCTAGCTGCAGGAGCTAGTGGAAGATGGATTTGTCCGACCAAGCTCTTCACGATGGGGAGCCCCGGTGCTGTTCGTCAAGAAGAAGGACGGGACACTCAGATTGTGCATCGACTACCGAGCACTAAACAGACTGACAGTCTGGAATACCTATTCTCTGCCAAGGATAGATGAGTTATTTGACCAGCTGGAGGGGGCACATTTCTTTTTGAAACTGGATTTGAGGTCGGGCTACTACCAGCTGCGGATTCATGATGAGGACATTCCGAAGACTGCCTTCAGTAGCAGATATAGGTTGTTCAAGTTTACCGTGATGCCCTTCGGGCTCACGAATGCACCGTCGGAGTTCATGAGCCTCATGAACCGAGTGTTTGAGGCTTATCTGGATGTGTTCGTCATCGTGTTTATTGACGACATCCTCATTTACTCGAGTACAGAGGAGGAGCACACATGAAATTTTACACTGACTCTAGAGAGACTGCGGGAGCACAGCCTTTATGCGAAGTTAAGTAAGTACCAGTTCTGGTTGAACGAGGTGGTCTTCTTAGGCCACATTATCAGTGGAGACTGGTTGGCAATGGACCCGGCTAAGATTCAGGCAGTTCGAGATTGGCCGTCGCTGAAGACCGCCACAGCCGTGCGGAGTTTTCTAGGACTTGATGGTTATTACCGGATGTTCATGGAGGGATTCTCTCGATTTTCCCTCCCACTCACATCCCTGACGGGGAAGGATGTGCCCTTTTTATGGACTCCGCAGTGCGATACGGATTTCCTAGAGCTGAAGAATCGACTCAACTTGGCTCCTATCCTAACCCTTCCTTCGGGGAAAGACGGATTCTAGGTCTACACCGACGCTTCCTACCAAGGCATGGGTGCAGTGCTGATGCAGAAAGGCCACATCACTGCTTATTCTTCCCGCCAACTGAAGAAGCATGAGCAGAACTACCCTGTTCATGACTTGGAGATTGGAATGGTCGTGTTTTCTCTGAAAGTCTGGCGGCACTACCTCTACGGTGTCCACTGCGACATATACTCTGATCACAAAAATTTGAAGTACGTGGACACGCAGAACGAGCTGAATATCAGGAAGAGGAAATGGGTGGAGTTTCTAGCAGATTTCCAGTATGAGATGCACTACCACCCTGGGAAGGAGAACGTGGTAGCCGATGCGCTGAGTCAGAGAGCTGCCACCTCAAGAGCGGAGCCCTAGATTATGTTTATGGAGCGAGTGTAGAGATTAGAAGATATGCACATCAAGCTGGTGTCGTCTGATGACCCTGAGCTCTATGAGGATTACTTAGTCGCGATGAGCACCATAGATGACATTCGAGACCGAGTCATAGATGGGCAGAGGTAGGACGCCAAGCTAGAGAAAATATTCCGGGCCTTGGAGGCACGCACTGCTAGAGATTACATACTGAAGGATGGCCTCGTATGCTTCAGAGGATGGGTTTATATACTAGAGGGAGGCAAGGTCCGGGAGGATATCATGATGGAGGCCCGCTATAGCTGGTATTCGGTACACCCGGGAGTTAGATGACTTAGGATCTGAAGAAGACCTTGTACTGGCCAAGCATGAAGAAGGATATCACCTACTTCGTGACCCACTGCGAGACATTCCAACTGATGAAGGAGGAGTGAAGGAACCCTGCAGGATTATTGCAACCACTCCCGGTGCCGGAGTGTAAGTTTGATGATATTGCGATGGACTTCATACATAGTCTTCCCCAATCATGGAAGGGGAATGACTCGATCTGGGTAATCATCAACCAACTGACGAAGGTAGCCAGATTTATCCCGATCAGGAAAGATGACTCGGTTTGTGTGCTTGTGTGGAAGTTTGTAGAGTAGTTCGTTCGTTATCATGGCTTGCCCAGGACGATCATGTCGGATACGGATGGACGGTTTACGTCCAGGGAGTGGCGATCAGTGCAGACGTATTTGGGCACTTGGCTAACAATCAGTACAACCTTCCACCCTCAGACAAATGGGCAGATGGAGCGCACCACTCAGACTTTGGAGGATCTACTTCATCGATGCATTCTAGATTACGGAGAGCCTTGGGAGAAGTTGTTTCCACTAGTCGAGTTCTCATATAATAATAGCTACCTGTCCAGCATAGGGATGGCCCCTTATGAGGCCCTATACGGACGAAGGTGTAGGACCCTGCTATCATGAATACAAGATGGGGATCCGAATGTGTTGGGCTCGGAGTTTATTGAGGACACTGAGGCTCAGGTGAGGCTGATATGGGATCGGATGCTTGAGGCACATAGCAGGCATACATAGTATTACGACACGAGAAATTGTCAGGTAGAGTTCCAGGTTGGAGACTGGGTATTCTAGAAGATCCGACCGATGCACGAAGTTTCACGGGTGCGTGTTCAGAAGAAGAAGCTTAGCCCGAGATATATGGGACCTCACATGATCCTATAGCAGATCGGACCCTTGGCTTATAGACTAAAGCTGCCTCAAGATCTAGCGGGTTTGCACGATGTTATCCACATCTCCTCCCCAATTAGATCTCTACTTTGGCTGGAGTAGTAGATTACGACTACAGATGGGCCTATAGCTTCTAATTGATCGGTGCACCTGGAGCCGATTATGATAGAGGATACTGGGATGCGGGTCTTGCGACGCATGAAGGTCCCGTTGGTCAAGGTCTTGTGGAGGAATCATGGGTAACAGGAGCACACATGGGAGCCACATGACTTGATGCTACAAAGGTACCCGGAGCTTTTCAGCCAGGTATTCCTTACAACCTCTCGGGATGTTGCATTTTATTTTTCATGCATAAATCCCCATAGGCCTAACTCGAATTTTGAGGACGAAATTTTTTGTTTATGTATTGCGATTTGTAATATCCCTAAGACAACTAGACCCGTAGGAGTGCTTTTGTTAGGACTAGGCCATGACAAAATCCTAGGAAGACCAAGTGAACCTAGGAACGTAGGTGAGATCACTACGGTCTTCAAATAGTAGATTCTAAACACAACGTTGGGATGATCATGGGGGTTCACCATGACTCCAAGACCCCACCTTAACCTCACCAATCTATTGAAAGGCCCTAAGGGTCCATTGGAGTCAACTCTGGGTGACCATGTTGACCTAGGATAATCCTAGTCCTAAACTGGGCAAGGTACCCAAACTAAGGGCAATGTGCCCCTAAGGAGCCCAACCAACCCTACTTAGGTCTTCCTAGACCTAAGGTGAAGTCAATGAGTCACCAAAGATACCTTGAGGTCAACCTAAAAGGTCAAATAGACTAGGGTCAACCCTAGTCTAGGTAATGTAAAACTTAGCTCAAATGGGCTAACCCAAGCTCAAGCCCTTTTCCATTTGGGCTAACCACCTCCTAATTATATGATATTATGATTTATTGGGCTGCAAATAGGCTAAAGGGATGAGCAAGTTAGCCTTGATGACTAAGAGAGAGAGAGAGAGCTCTACCTTACCCTTTAATGGAGGAGAGAGAAAGGGGGAGGGAGAAGTCATTCATGGCATAGGGAGTCCAAGGGCCAACTTTGATGGTTGGATTCAACTCCTCTGGGGAAGAGGAGGAGTTTCAAGCTATTTTCTGGCCACACTAAGCCAGGTTCATCCCCCCACCACTTGGCCGAAAGCTCCATTGAAGGCCATTAATGGCCATTGGTGCTTGGCCCTTCCTCTTCCCCCCTTTAGTGATCTTAAAACACCTCTGGACTAAGAGGAGTCGTTTACACACTTCACCTAAAGGAGGCGAGGCATTCCACTGTGTTGTTGTAGGAATCCGATCGGCGGCACCACCCCCATGGAAACCCGCCGATCGACGCGACTTCAAGTCTCCAATAAGGTCCTCCCCTTCTTCTCTCTCTGTGGGTAGATCATAGGGATCATTAGGGATGAGAATCGGGCTCAATTGAGCCCAATTGGAAATGGAGTTTTCCCGATTTTTCCATGAAAATTCCACCATACAGGATCGTTGGAGACAACCCCTCCGGCGGTCGTGCCGCCGCCAATCGACAGCCACCACCTCGACGGAGGTGTTGGAGGTGGTGGCCGGTCAGGGAGGTGGTCGGGTGGCCGACAGCGGCAGCTTGAAGTTGGCCCAAGAAGATGGAATCGGGACCGTTGGCACGCTGGATAAAATGACTAGATGTCGTCCATCTTTGTGCCAAGATTCGTGCTGATTCATTTTAACTCATAGGAAAATATTCATTTCATTTGATTTCTGTCACAAGAAATGTATTTAATGTTTTTAATGACTAAAAATACCTAGAGACCTCTATTAAAAAATGGTAAACATCAAAGTTGTAGCCCTAGAGGTGTACTGTAATTTAAAATTAGTTTGAACCAATTTGGATGTCTGGTTTGACCAGGGCGCTCATTTTGGTAGGGTCTATACCTAGGGTTTGTTAGAGACTAAAATGAGTTCCTCCATCTATTGTCCAAATTACATAAAATTTTGACAAGGAGTCATTATGACCTATACCTAGGTGCTGTCCAAAATGGGAATTTTTGGAGATACTTTTTCTATAGTTTTTTGAAAAATTTAATAAATCTTGTACAAATTAATTATTTATCTTAAGATCCTTAAAACCACCCAAACTTTTGGTGGGTGATCTTGGGGGATATTATAAGGCTTTGGTAAAAATTTCACCCCTTTTGGGTTTGATTTGATAGGGTATTTGTGTAGGCAAAGATTGACCCTTTTAGGTCAAATTAGGGCTAAGTTCTTTAATTGCTATTGAGTGTGCCAACCTCATCCAAATGTGATGGAACTTGGCACACAGTCTTTTTATCACATAAAATACCCCCTCCACTGATATTGGGTGGAAGTTGAAGGGTGTAGCCCTAGAACACTAGGGTAGGTTCTATGTAGGCAAACCTAGGGTTTGAAGGTCAAGGGGACAAGTGACCTTGAAATCACTTGAAACTTGGTGGAGAGGACTTTAGGGTAGTCAAGGTCCTCTGATAAAAATATTATGGAATTTAGAGGTTCTTGAACCCCTCAAAATCCTAACCCTTGTTTAGGTCATAAAAATTATACATGTAAGTAAGGTCATCAAAACACTATGAAAAGTTATGAACTTGTGTAGTGTAGTCTTTGGGTTAACATGAGACTGTGGTAATTTTATTGGAAATTTTGGAACATTAATTTTAGTACCTCCTTTGTAGTAAATGGATTAGCCCTTGATAGTCATTTGTTTATTATGATCTTAATATACACTAGAAAATTATAACAATTGGGCAGAGTAAGTTTTATATCATTATGCTCATACCTGAAGTTTATTATAATTTTTAGATGTATATTTCCAGTACTTACCTCGCAAGCTTATAAATATGCAAATATGTTCAATAATAGATTCAGAACTCAATGCTTGTTAGAAAATTGTGAAACTTATTCAGTGGTGTTCGTAGATCAATATTCTCATGAGGAAATTTTATTATAATTATTAGGTGTATATTTTCTATTGTTATTTCATTAATTTATGAAAGAGGAATATTATACAAAATTAATTTTAGAGTTAATTATTCACTGGAAAATTTGGAAAGTTGGTCAGGAATTTTTTTAGGACATTTCAGTCATGGTTGAATTTTCTAATAATTTTTGGATGCCTATTTGCAGCACTTGTTTCTTTAATTGATAAATATGTGTTTACATTTAAAATTATGGATCAGAGGCCTAAACCTTACAAAAGAATTGGGAGATTTGAATTTACTATTTATTAGCTGTATAGTATTAATCATAATTTTTTGGAGCTTTTAGCATTACTATAAAAGCCACTTCATATTCAAAACTAAGGCATTTGGATTTTTAGGGAAAATAAATAAAATATCAGTTTAATTAGGAAAATTCCAAGTTTCTGGATTTAGACTAAATATGTCATGATAGGCCCCCATTAATTATCTTAAGGTTATTGGATAAATATTTGGAGTACCTCTTATCATGTACATCATATAGCATAGGGTGGTCTACATGTAGTAAATCTGTAGAAAATCTGATAGCAATTTAATTTGGTATATGGATTGGGGTTAGTGGTTTGCTGGTCTGGGTAAAGTTAAATTGAGTATATCAATGGAAGTTGGGATGAGCAGGATGTTGGGTTGACCAGGATATTATGGTGCACGGGATCGACAAAAGACCGTCTTTCCTATGGAGGGAGAGAGAGGGTCAAAACACACTAGGGTTAGATCCAGAGTAATATTAAAGGGATCGGGAATCTGGTATTAACCAATAATAGTAAGTGCCTTACGAAAGGGAGCCTTGGGCTTCAGCCCATCATAGTTCCTAATGCCCTCGAGAACCCTTCACGGGGTATGCCTTGGGCATTCCTGGGCTAACATAAATTGTAGGCATAATAAACTTTATGTGTAACAAGTTTAACTAGGGGTCAATTTTCACACACCCTAGTGTCTCGGAAAGTTAGGTTGGGTCACACGGGCGGTAGGCTTGAAGGTATTTGTGATGGGCAGGTTAGCCAGGCGAGCCAATGGCTCGGTAGATAATGGTGACGGATGGGTTAGTCCGGGGATCTTCGGCTCGACTATTGGTTGTGATGGATGGGTTAGTCCGTGGAGCTTTGGCTCAGTTGTTGGTTAAGACGGATGGGTTAGTCCGGGGAGCTTTAGCTCGGTTGTTGGTTGAGACGGACTGGTTAGTCCGGGGAGCTTTATCTCGGTGGCTAATACATTAAGATTACAGGTGCATAAATTACAAGGTGGTGGGTATTCGGTATTGGAGGGTCGATGAACCGACGCCAAAACGCTGACTCGGCAAGTGTGGTTTTTTACTTCGCCAAATTAAGTCCGGTGGACCAGCCGACAAAGAGTATGCAAGATCTCCACTTAGTGCACCAGCGTTGAGGCGTTCTATAGGTCTGACTGGTAGTGCAATTACCGGTTTAGAGGTGGGCGAGGCCATACTCACCGCTTCAGTTTTCCACTACAGAGGTATCCTGGGAGGTTAGGCTCCAGAAAGGGGGAACTAAAGGTCTGCGTGCACAGAGTCTGGTGGGTGTGTTGCATTTGCATGACTGACATCATAACATACTTGAATGACATAGCATAATTTTTGCATTTAACCCTTGACACCTATTGTATAAATTGGTATGAGACTCTTTATACAATTGGCATTGCAAAATGACCCCTTGGTTTATAAGTTGTGTGAGCGTGCTTATAAGTTAAGGTTATTATTCTATAGTTTTATACAATTGCTTGAAAAGCGACACCCTATCGTATAAGTTGGTATAAGACTTTTTATACGATAGGAGCCTTTCAGAAGATCCCTTAGCTTATGTGTTTTCATATAAGTTAAGGATACTTATTTCATATTTTGTCTTACATACTTTTATTACTGCTACTCATTATCATAGAACTGCTAGATTAGTTCCGTCGTCACCTGCTACGTTGCTTATTCTCCACCCTCATTATCTCTCCTTTCCTTTCCCTGCTCGGTGCTTAGGAGCCATGGGGGGAGGGGTAGGGTATGATAGGACTTAGTCTTTTAGACTAACAGTTTTCTGACCACATCAATTTAGGGGATCGTGGAGCCCATCACCGAGGTGCAGCCCCGGAGGACGGCACGCTTGGAGACGGCACAGTCTTGTACCGAAGTTTAGATAGCTGGGACAGTGAGTGCCGATCGTTAGTAGTTGTTTTAGTTTTGCTTCCACGATGAGTAAAGTGTAGTGAGGACTTAATGTATCGGGCATGAGCCCTATTTTAAGTACTTTTATTATTATTGCTGTGGACTCTCCCTTCGTGGAGATTTATTATTTTATATGTGATTGTTGTGGGCATGTGTAGAATTCTACTTTTATGTACTCTCATATTTTTATACTGTTATGTGATCGATTTGGCCGGTAGGATCGGCGTTTTGTTGTGAAGACCTTCCCGGGCGTGAAGGTGTTACAACAAAGCGGCTGTTCTGGGCCTAAGACTCCTTGGTTTTGAAAGAAAAAAAGGGGCTCTTAAACGCGATCTCACCACCGCCCCCAGGATGGCAAACCTAATGAGCATTAAAGTATTTCCAGCTTAAGCCTAAGAGCCTCCCTCTATACCATCGGTAGGCCTCTAAAACCGAACCACATAGAGCGAGTAAGGTTTCACTTAACTCGTTGCTACAACCACCACAACAATTCAAGTCATCAACACGAGTTAAGCTTCCATGAATCCCGAATATCGATCAAACAAAAGTACATTACCCAGTTATGTACAAGGATGGCTCCCAGGCCTAAAAAATGACAGAACTTCGCTTCTTCCTAGATTTCCGAGTGCACCTTTGAGTTAATCCCCAAGACTCCCTGCTGCAATCTTCCGCATAGAAACCCGAAAATAAACGGCACGGAGTCTTCTCCGGCAATACAAGCATAATGAAAACATCACCGATCCAGACCAATTTGTCCGGGTAGGTTTCACACACCATGCCTATGTCCGTACTTTGATTCCAGACTATACATGCAAAATGGCGAGGATAAACCATATCTACTCGAAGAAATACCTCGCACTCACCGCTCACTCGCGGGCGGGAGTTTCCTATGTAAAAAGGAAGAGTAATTCACATATCCAAGAAGAGAATCATTACCCTAGCGGTTCGCTTCTACGCCATTGAAAACTAGCGGGATGAAAAGCACCGTAACGGACTTGCCTCCATAGATCTAGAATCGGTACGTGAATTGGGGCTCTGAAGCTCCACCTACGGAGAGATTCCTCCTTCTTCTTCTTACTTGCTCTCCACTCTCTCTAACTCTTTAGAAAGAGAATGGATGAAAAGAAATGAGGGTTAAATCCTCATCTCCCGGCCTTATACCAGCAGGGGAAAAGCTGAGCCGTCAGATCTCTTAGAATTAAAACGAACGGCCACGATTAGCCCTTAAAATAAACTTCCAGGGCCAAACACGGCTTATGACACGCCTATGTCACAGGCCGTGTCTCGCGATCTGAACACGATCCTCGAGCACAGAATGGTATACGACATCTGACACGGCTTGGGACACGCCCGTTTCAACCATGGACACGTCCGTTTCAACCATGGACACGCCCTTGTAATAGGCCGTGTGTCTTAATCGACGGTGTAACCGTCGCATCTCGAACAGGACACGGTTATGTGACATGCTCGTGTCACAGGCCATGTACCAGACATGGCTTTGGACACACCCGTTTCCCAAGCTGTGTAACTCACACCACATAGCCTGACAAAACACATTACAGGACACGGCCCTTGACATGCCCGTGTCACAGGCTGTGTGAACCTAATAAGGCTCCAACATGGCCTTAAAACGCTATCCGTTCCTCTTTTGAGTTTTGGGGCATTACAATTCTCCCCCCTTAAAAGAATTTCATCCCAAAATTTTAGAATGGGAAAAGATACACAAAGTTAAATGGTACCTGCATGGAATAACTCGGGATACTCCTCAAGCATGACCTGCTCTCTCTCCCACGAGAGCTCCTCTCTACTATAGTTGTCCCAACGGACTTAGGCCATCCTGATGTCCTTGTTACAAAGTCTCTTAACTTCAAAGTCCTCAATGCGAATGGGCTTTACCTTCGTCGTCAACCCATTATCAACAGGTACTTGATCTTCCGCAGTAACGTGTGACGGCTCTTACACCGCCTTCCTCAACACTGAAATATGGAATACATCGTGTAGATCACTCAATTCTACTAATAGCTTCATTCGATAAGTTGCTTCACCAATTCGCTTTAGAATCTCAAACGGTTTAAGGTATCTCGGGCTCAACTTCTTCAAGAATGGTACCCGTTAGACGCCCTTGAACGGCTTAATTTTCAAATATACCCAGTCGCCAACAGCGAACTCAACGTTCCTATGCTTGGCAATATAGTATTTAGCATGCCTGTCCTGAGCGATCAACAATCATTCTCGTATAGTTCATACCAACGAAGTGCCGTCTTCCACTTCTTGTTGTTTGTATAGCTTCGACTCACCCGTTTCCAAACATGACAACGACGTATGACATTTTCTACCATATAGGGCCTTGAAGAGTGCCATTTGAATACTCACTTGGTAGCTGTTGTTATAAGAAAACTCCACCAAGCACAGGTGATCTTCCAACTTCTTTTCGAAATCCAAGATGCACACACGAAGCATGTCCTCCATCGTCCTGTTGACCCTCTCGGTCTGACCATCCGTCTGCGGATGAAAGGCCATGCTGAAACTTAGCTTTGTTCCCAACAATTGATGCACTAACCTCCAGTCATTGGATGTGAAGCGCCCATCTCGGTCACTCACGATGCTACGGGGCATACCGTGTAGTCGAACAATGTTATTTACGTAGAGTTTTTCTAGTTTATCGACTGAATCATCCTTCCTATTAGAAATAAAGTGCGACACCTTTGTCAATCTATCTACGATCACCAAGATGGCATCGTTTCCCTTATGCGAACTTGGCAACCCATGCACGAAATCCATTGAAATATCGTAGAACTTCCACTTTGGGATAGGTAAGGACTTCAAGAAACCTTCAGGATTCTGGCATTCCGCCTCCACCAAGGCGCACATTTGACACTTTGTCACATAAAGTGCTACGTCCTTTTTAAGTCCTGGACACCAGAACAACCGTTTCATATCTCTATACATCATGGTGCTCCCCGGGTAAATCAAGTACTTAATATGATGAGTCTCGTACATCAATTCCTCCCGTAGTTTACCCACACTTGGGATGCACGGGAGTCTGTCCCGCAATAACAGTCCATCCTTAACATAAAATTGGGAATTTGACCCATCCAAAGGCTTATCCATGATCTGCTTCATGCTATTATCCCCATCCAGAGCTTGTTGAATCCTATAAGCAAAGTCATACAACACCTCTGCCCAGTTCAATTGGGCTTCGACACTAGTCTGCTTGCTAACACAAGAGATATCTAATGCTTCCAAATCACGAACTAAAGACTCATCATGTATTGACAACCAGTAGGCCAGCGCGGGAACCCTGCGACTCAATGCATCAGCAACCACATTGCCTTTCCCAGACACATAATGTTTCTTGAAGGTGTAGTCACCCAGGAACTCAATCCACCTCCGCTGCCCCATGTTTAGGTCCTTTTGATCCAACAAGTACTTCAGGCTTTTGTGGTCGGTATAGATATCGACCTTCAGACCGTACAGGTAATGCCTCCTTAGCTTCAGGGCAAATATCACGGCCGCTAAGTCCAAGTCATGGACTGAATAATTCCTCTCGTGTAACTTAAGCTAATGCGAGCCATAAGCTATTACACTCTCATGCTTCATTAAAAAACAACCAAAACCACTGCCCAAAGAATAACTATAAATCTCAAATCCTTCGGTCCAACTTGGCGAACAGAGAATAGGCGTCATGGTCAACCGACTTTTCAATTCTTTGAAAGCTTGTGCGCACTCAGGCGTCCAAACAAACTTTTGATCTTTCCTCGTCAAAGTCGCGAGGGGTAACGCTATCTGCAAGAAGTTTTCAACGAAGCGCCTGTAATAGCTGGCCAGCCCCAGAAAACTCAAGACTTTCGCTACCGTAGACAACATAGGCCACTCCCATATAACAACTATCTTAGCCGGATCCACTGTAATTCCCTCTCCACTAACTATAATACCAAGGAAAGCTACTGAGGTCAAACAAAACACATATTTGTAGAATTTGGCATATAGTTGATTCCTCCTCAACGTCTCCATCACCAAATGTAGATGTTTGAAATGATCCTCCTCACACTGTGAGTACACTAATATATTGTCGATAAAGACTATCACGAAGTGGTCAAGGTACTCTCTGAACGTCCTGCTCATCAGATCCATAAGCATGGATAGCGCATTAGTCAGCCCAAATAGCATGACAGTGAACTCATAATGCCCATACCCCGTGCTGAAAGCTATCTTGGGATGTCAGTTTCTCTTATCCTCAACTGATAGTATCCAGATTTAAGATCCAATTTTGAGTACACTGTTGACCCAACTAACTAATTGAACAGATCATCGATCCTTGGGATCTGATACTTATTCGAAGCCTCCAATAGTGTGAAAAACAGCTCTACACCAGCACGAACTGGCTTAACCACCTAGAGAGCAGACATCAAAGTCTTGCTCGACCCTTTCAAGCCCGCAAATGTCGTCTCACAATCAGTTCCCAATTTGAAGTCCATGTGGTTTCAATCAATATATTCCTGCTGCTCCGAGATCCAGTCCATACAAAATATCACGTCAAACTCCACTAATGGCAATAGCAATGCTTGCAAGTAGAACTCTTCACTCCCAATCTGTATATTTGCGCAACAAACTCTATTCGCGCGCATTGAACTCCCATTAGGCAACAAAACTTACAATTTGTCCTTTGCCATCGAAGAAAGTACTCTGATGCACGATACAAATCCTTTAGATAAAAAGGAGTGCGAAGCTCTCGTATCAAAAAGTGCTTTCGCCGGATTATCGAAAATTAAAACAAAGCCTAGCACAACAAGTAATAAGCTAACATGTGAAAGGCAACAAGTATTTAAAGCTAAACTATTATAAATTTAAACCGTAACTGTCACCACGTCAGCTTGATTTATGGCCTCCTGCTGGCCCAGGTTGTATACTCTAGGTTGGGCTGGGGCATAATGTGTTGCGGTTGACTCCACCACCTTGCCCTTCTCCTCATAAGTTGCTCCAGGCTTCCTCTCGTACATTGGGCATCTGCTTTGACAATCTTGGGCATAGTGCCCCAGCTTCCCACAGTTACAGCATGTGCTCGGGGTTCGGCCTGTAGTTGCCCTAGAAGCACCAGAAGAAGGGGTTGGACCCGAAGTCCTAGCCTTCTTATTCCACTAATGGAATACAGATTTTGAGGAGTTTTGCACTTTGAACTCCGTCTTCTTTGCACTAGAGTCCTTCTTCGCTTGTACTCTCTACATATCTTTCTCCAGCGACCGGGATGTATTGACAAGGGTTAGGAAGTCTTGCATCATAGGCCCCGAGAGTAGTAGCCTTAGGTCATCCCGTAGACCCTCATAAAACTTATTTGTCTTACGCTCCTCATCACCGAACGTAGAGCTAGCATAATGACCCAACTGTGTAAATTCGTAGAGGTACTCATCCACGCTACTTTCTCCTTATGTCAACCTCTAGAATCATTCTCCATAGCGATCCTTTCAGCCGAGGGATGGTACCTTGCCAAGAATAGTCTCAAAAATTCCTCCATCGAGACGTCCGTGAGTTGCCTTCCAACCAAGTGATGTAGCTCTAAACCTTACCACCACAACCTCTCCTCTCCATCCATCAGGAAAGTGGCTATGGTGGTCTTCTGCCACTCCTCCATTTCCATAGCCATAATGAATCTCTTTACTCGGGATAGCCAATCCACGGCTTGGGATTGGGTTTCAATCCCCGAGAACACCGGAGGGTTAAAGCCAATAACATGTTTGAGCTGCTTTTTGGTTGCTCTTCTAGGTATCAATGACTCTACCACAACTTTTTCTACCCTTCTAGGTTCTTTTGCTTGAAGTGGTACCCATTCCCCTGCAGGGGCAGGCTGGTGTATTTGCCTTCCTACTTGGGCATTTATCATTTCGAACACCGATTCAGACACCAGTCTTATAGTTTCTGTCGAAGGAGGGGTTGTATGAACATCATTCGGTGAGATACGTACCTCAGAATGAGGGTGTTCTGAAGTCCCTTTGCCACTCATGTTCACATATAGTCGTACAAAACACTATTAAGTGACCGAACCAAATTGCAAAAAGCAATTATTGGAACACACAGGTTCCTCAAACATGTGTATTTTCTTTCTTAAGTGGACATTCATGGGTTCTTTTATGTTATAATGATGACGCGCATACATGTACTCACCACCCTTAAAAGAATTCATCCACGAATTCAAATAAGCTTGACCGTAACCGGTAGTCTGATACTAAATTATAACACCCCTATGTAACACCCCAAATCTCAAGAATGAGTGCAGGCTGAGCAACATAGCCTGGGACACGGGCTTGTCCCTAGCCGTGTCCTGCTCTGTGTTATCGAGTTGACACACAGCCTGTCGAGTGATCAACGAAATGCACTTGATGATTCTTGAGAGGGTACACGGCCTGCTACACGGTCGTTTCCTATACCGTGTCCTAATATGGGTCGACAAAATACACTTGACGAAATGCACTCGACGATCCTCGAGATGCTAGTCAAGTGGGGCACATGGCCTGTGACACGGGCGTATCAAAGGCCGTGTCCTTCCTTGGATTTGTCCAGCGATGTGAGGCCTGGTGAATACGGGTTAGACATGGACATGTCTGAAGCCATGTCAGGGCACACAGCTTGTGACACGGGCGTGTCACATGGCCGTGTCCTGTTCAGGTCAAGTCAGTTTGTTTGACGCTTAAGGTACACGACTTGTGACATGGGCATGTCACAAGCCGTGTTCAGCCCAAAAAAGAGATTTCAGGGCGATTTGTGGCCGTTCATTTCCTTCACCTCATCATGGCCATTCTCTTTCTAAAAGAGATAGAGAGAAGGGAGAGTAAGGAATGAGGAGGAGAAGGAATCTGACCGCCAGTGGAGCTTCAGCGTTCCGAAGCGAGAGCCGAGTCCAGATTTGTGGAGGCAAGGCCATTGTGGTGCTTTTAACCTCGATTGATTTCCATGGCTCCAAAGAGATTGTTAAGGGTAAGATCTTCCTTCTTGGACATGTGAAGTCCTTGTTTTTGAATAGCTATGGATTTCCCCCACCAAAAGGTGGAGTATTGAGGGATTTTATTTGGGTTGATTCTTGAAATCCCCAATTAGTCTTGCATATAGATCTGGAAATGTGTAGTTCAGAATTGGCATGATGTGTAAAGCCCATCTGGACAGGTTGGTCTTGATTGGAGATGTTTCATTTTTGCGCACTGGAGAAGACTCCGCGTATAAACGTGTAGTTTGTGGATTCGATGGGTTGTATCTGTGAAGGGAAGTAGCAGGAAGCACTGGAGTGGAATTCTAGTAAAATGCCCACGTAATTCTTGTACTGTATGCTATGAAAGACCAGTTTTCTGGCACTGCATGATGCTACAGGGTTTAGGTTGAGTTTGGTTGCAGAAAGAGAGCTTCTGCTGAACCCTCCAAGCGATCACGAGGAACGCTGGAACTAGCTCCCCTT
This sequence comes from Platanthera zijinensis, assembly GCA_039513925.1. NCBI lineage: Eukaryota > Viridiplantae > Streptophyta > Magnoliopsida > Asparagales > Orchidaceae > Platanthera > Platanthera zijinensis. Next base: position 219,846,100 of record CM077078.1, read on the forward strand.
TTTAGATTATGAAGCCAGTCTGTGGTGGACAGTATGGCTATTTTGAGCTGCGAGCTCTTGAAGGCTTTGTGCCGAACGAATAAGGGGAAGTCTTCGCATTATGGATATCTGTACATGAGTGCCTGAAAAAGTGGCATTCTTCAGGATCACATAATGAGAGTGAAGGATGGTATTTCAATACCACTTGAGGGGTTAGATCAGCTTAGCTCTAGAGGGGGGGGGATGAATAGAGATTTTAAAACCTTTTTACAGAATTAAAATTTGCAAAATTATGATTGTGATATTACTTTGTGTAAAAGGTGAAGTGCAAAAAAGAAAACTATAGCACACATCACACAGCACAATATTTAAAAGCTAGCATCCCAGACGACACAAGAAATGTATAGTGGTTCCCCTAAACTTTGGTACATCCACTCTTCTACCACCCTGGTAGGAATCCACTCAGGTTTTTGATCAGGTGCCCTGCCACGAATCAGGTTTTTGCTCAGGTAACCTGTCACCAAAAGATCTATTTCAAGGGAGATCTCACAACTCTTTAAGCTTTTGATCAGGTGCCTAAAAACCAAATCATGTCTCTTGATCAGGAGACTTGAAACCAAGGTGAATAACTTTTGAAGGGAGTTAAGTAACCCTTTATACAATGTGTGAGAAAATAAAACAAAAATAATATGGAGTTCTTCTCTTTCTCAAACAATTGAGAAGACTAGTGGATTTTTCTTGTTGATGTCAAAGCTCCCCCTGAGATAAAAATTTGATCAGGAAGATGGAGGATTTGTAGGGTGTGTAGTTCTTCTTGAGAATGATCTCCAGAAAGCATTAGCCTAATGGTGATGATCGTCTCTTGAAACCCTTTGGAGATGCAAAACTAATAATGAAGAAATGTTCTCAGTCTCTTGTGTATTGTCAATTCTGTCACTGCTTCTACTTCTATTATCTTCCAAGCTTTTGAAAAACTTGTTTTATATTTACTTTATTTTCCTGCAGCAACATTTGAATTTCCTTCCTTAATTGACTGCTAATTTCTTGGAACTTGGACAAACGGCTAGAAGGCCAATAAAATAATTCCTTAACTGTCCCAAGGAATTAGCTATATATTAACTCTGTGAAATTAAGTAATTAATGCTGCCATTTGAACGGCTATATTCAGGGAATATAAGCATTAATTACTCAGAGTAAACTAAGCCAAAATATAAGCCTTAGTCAATCTGAAATAACTACAAAGAAATGGAAAATGAACGGACAGTTATCGTCGATCTGAGATTAAAGATCAGCAAACTAAAACCTCTCATTCGTCGAGCTGAGCCTTGAGAACTTTGAACTGAATTGTTACTTTCCATTCTGGGCTCCAAGTTCATCAAGTTGAGATTGAAGAACGTCGAACTCAATCCTGATAGAAGATCAGAGTTCGTCAAGCGCAGTTCATCTTTCGTCGATCTTAGTTCAAAGAAGAAACTCTGAGATCATCAAAATGAGAACGAAGATCGTTGATCTCACTTCAGAGTTCGTCGAACGCCTTCTTCATTAGAGAAAATTTTGCCTTGTTTAGTTTCTTCAGTCTTCTAAGTCTTTAGAGGGATTTGTCTGATCAATATGATTTGTTGACCTACCCTATAATCCAATGAAGACCTATGACCCTAGACTATACAAAGTGGGTCATTCTATGTAACCGTAATAGTGAACCTTAGCCCAAATCCCTAAAACAGGTGGGGTTCCAACAATCTCCCCCTATTTGGGTTAGGTCACTATGTACAATGCATAAAACAAATAGGATTTCACCCTAGTTTAATCTTTACTTGTTTATGTTTTCTTTGTAATCTTTAGTGTTGCTTAGTGCTAATTGTAGGGCTAGAATAGGATTTCATTTTCGGGCACTTGCAATTTCTTTTTCAATAATGTAACTTGCCCCTTTTCATTAATAAAAGTGTTCTTTGTTTAGCTAGTGTTCCTTTTATTTGCGTTACTACTCATCCCCCCTCCTCCACTCCATTATGATTAACTAATCCTCCTTGTACTCGATCTTGATGATCCGAGGTTAGAGCGATTAAGTTATGATGTTTTAATTAATCTTTTCTTTTTAGTTTAGGGCCTTGAATTATTCTTGATTAATCATGGGTTGGAGGTATATTGTCGATATATACTCTCCACCTTTGCTTTCATTATGGGCTAGCCGAGAGGCCGATAGAATGAAGTGAGCATTTAAGAGTAAAGGGAGTTGTACGCACCCCTCGAGAGAGGCAGACGTCCAAATCTCCCGGATTGGAGTAAAATCCAAAAGTGGGGTTCACCGCGTAAAGCGAGTTTTAGGCCTCCGATTTAGACGAGAGTCGGTCGGACCTTCCTAAACTCAGTTGGGCACGACTTCGAGAGAAGCGTGTTCAAGCTTTTGGAACCTCCACGGTCAAGGACCTTTATCCTATTAAGTTTAGATTTTTATCGCATTTTCTTAATCGTCTTTAGCCGAGGTGATTCTTGATCAAGTGCATTTCCATTTCATAGTTTCAACCTTCTGTCGTAATCATTTTACTTAATAGCACTTTACTTAATTGCATTACCTCTCTTTCTAGCATTAGTTTTATTTCCTTAATCTCAATTAGTTTTTCTTAAACCCTAGTTTTTTCGTCGATAAGATAATAGCATTCGTGTGAGTAAGCATAGCCAACAGTTCCCGGATTTCAATACGACACTTGTGTCCCCTAGCTATAATTTGATAGGTATACTTGCCTCATTGGGTTGCCAGTTTGGTTGCGTTTATTTTCTTCAAACCCTAGCGCGCAACAAGTTTTTGGCGCCGTTGCCGGGGATCCAACTTTCGTTGATATATTGAAAACACGAACCTATTAATTTTATCTTTTCTCTTTCTCATCCTCTTCATTTAAAGTTTTAAAAATAAAAAAAAATTATCACCGCTCTTAATAGTAACCAACTTCACAATTTTTCTATGCCACCTAATTCTCTCAAAAAGGGCAAAGGGCTTTAAGCGCCACTATCTTGTCTAGTACCTTGGAAACCCTTCACGGCGTAGTCCTTGGGAAGTTCGAGAGTTAATCTATATACAAAAAAAATCTATTCCAAAAAGAAAAAAAATTCTAATCTAGTTTTTTTTTCTAGTTTATCCTTTTTTTCTTTCTCTTCTTCTTTTCTGTTCTTTTAGTGCATGACCTGCGGGAGTCTGTCGGTTATTTTGGACTTGGACAACGAAATTGAGTGTACTCTTCGGAGAAGATCGCGATTTCAAGGTCCTACTATCCAAGTGCCGGTTGAGGACTCCGAGTCATTTGCTACTTTAAGAATGGAAGAACCCAATGTAGATGAGGCCGTGCAAAGGACTATGTCCTATTATGCATGATCGAACCTCGAGGGAACAGAATCTAGTATAGTCCGCCCTGCTATAGCAAATAATAACTTCGAACTAAAGCCTAGCATAATTCAAATGGTGCAGCAATATGTGCAATTTGACGGACTTCAAGATGAAGATCCGAACGCACATATAGCTAGCTTCTTGAAATTTGCGACACCTTCAAGATAAATGGTGTCACAAATGATGCAATCAGGCTAAGACTCTTCCCCTTCTCTTTATGAACAAAAACTAAGTAGTGGCTGAACACACTTCATAAAAATAGCATAATCACTTGGAATGAATTAACTGAAAAAATTTTGGCGAAGTATTTTCTGCCAGCTAAAACTGCAAAACTTAGGAACGACATCTCTGCCTTCGGACAAATAGACTCTGAAACCCTATATGAAACTTGGGAGAGATTTAAAGAATTAATAAGACGATGCCCACATCACGTGCTGCCTGTATGGTTACAAGTGCAGACGTTTTATAACGGGCTAAATCAAAGCACGAAGCAAATGATTGACGCAGCTTCTTGCGGTACTTTAAATCATAAGACCCCGGAAGCAGCTCTTAAGCTTTTTGAGGACATGGCCATGAACACTTATTAGTGGAATGTGCCTAGGTCCCGCCCGAACAAACCTGTAGGTATCTATGAAGTGGACAACGTCTCCCAGCTCGCTCTGCAAGTAGAAATCCTAAGCAAAAAAATCATGGAGATGACTGCTGCCTCCGCCCCTCAAGTATGGGAATCTGCAACCCCTACTCAAGAATATTTAGATTATGTTAATAATATGCCTAGAACTGCTTTTAATAATTTTTCTGCTGCGAATTTTCATTCTCCTGGTTTTAATTTTTTGAATAGTTATAACCCTTCTTTAAGAAATCATCCGAACTTTTCATGGAGTAATCCATCGAATGCGATGCGCCCACCACCGCAAAATGATTTTTCTGCACCACCACCACCACCTCTTCAAAATTATCCAAAACCTCCAAGCTTGGAGGAATTACTTTCTAAATATATCACCACAAATGACGCTACTATATGAACTTTAACCGGAAGCGTAAAAAGTCTAGAAAATCAGGTAGGACAGCTCGCGAAAATAATTTCTGAGCGACCCTCAGGGTCTCTTCCTTCCAATACCGAACCCAACCCAAGAGAGCAAGCGAAAGCTATAACTCTTCGGAGTGGGAAGCAAGTCTCCGGTATGGTAAGTGAAGAGCCCGAGGCAAGCTCCGCTCCTGCCTTTAAAAACCAAAGCTCCGCTCCCATTTTAAAAATTCCACCCTCTGCTGAAGAAGTTATCACCCCTATTTTAGAAAAAAATCTCACTCCACCACCCATCTTCAAAAATAATTCAACTCCTCCATATCCCTCCAAACTTAATAGACAACGTCAAGATGATCAGTACTTCCGCTTCTTAGAGATCTTCAATCAAATCCACATTAATCTTCCCTTCCACGAGGCTATTTCGCAGATGCCGAAATACGCCAAGTATCTTAAGGACCTCCTCACCAACAAGAAGAAGTTAGAGAATCTTTCGCACGTCACGCTAAACTCCGAGTGCTCTGCTGTTTTAACAAACGGTTTGCCGAAGAAAATCAGTGACCCAGGTAGTTTCTCTATCCCGTGTGTCTTCGGTGATCTTTTTGTTAAACACGCGTTAGCCGACTTAGGCGCGAGTATAAACCTGATGCCCTTTTTGTTGTTTAAAAGTTAGGGATTGGTAGCCTTAACCCCACGCGTATGAGTGTCAAGCTAGCTTATAGATTCGTCAAGTACCCGTTAGGAATAGTGGAGGATGTTCTAGTAAAAGTCGACAAGTTCATCTTCCCGGTGGACTTTGTCATTTTGGACATCGAAGAAGATGTCGAGGTTCCCCTTATCCTTGGACGACCCTTCCTTGCCACATCAAGAGCCATCATTGATGTAAGCAATGGTAAGCTCTTCCTTCGAGTAGGCGACGATGAAGTCACTTTTTCTATCACACCTTCGATGAAGAACACCTTAGCAAATGATGACTCATGTTTTTTCATAGACGTCGTGAGTGATTAATCTTCATGCTGCCTCTCCGACTTTGAAAAGGAACTTTATGATTTTTTTTTCTTCTTCTCTTCCCGCTGAATCGCTGCAAGGAAGTGATGAATCTTCTGATTGTCTTTCTTTCTTTGAAAAAGAATTTTCTGATTTTTGATCTTCCTCTTTTCTTCCCACTGAATCGCTACAAGAAGCCGTCTTGGCTACTAGCCCCACCCCTTATTACGTTCCTTATAAAAAAATTTATGAAGATATTATTTTTGAAAAAGAAAGAATCTCTAAATCCTCTTATGAAGAACCCCCTACCCTAGAACTTAAAAAACTTCCTGAACACCTTAAGTATGCTTTCTTAGAGAAAGATTCCAAGTTACCAGTTATCGTTTCGGCCTACCTAACGGATACACAAAACGATAAACTTCTTCTAGTTCTACGTAAGCATCGCCGGGCTATTGCTTGGCAAATTTCTGATATCAAGGGCATAAACACATCTTTCTGTACCCATAAAATTTTAATTGAAGATAATTCGCGTAACTCTATTCAACCTCAGCGACGTATAAACCCAAATATGAAAGAAGTAGTTAAGGGCGACGTTATGAAATTATTAGACGCAGTAATTATCTACCCTATATCGGACAGTAAATGGGTTAGCCCCGTTCAGGTAGTGCCAAAGAAGGGAGGGATAACCGTAGTTAGTAATGAGAATAATGAATTAATCCCGACACGGATGGTGACGGGTTGGTGTATGTGCATAGATTATCGTAAGTTGAATGACGCGACCCACAAGGACCACTTTCCTTTGCCATTTATCGACCAGATTTTAGAACGTCTCTCCGGCCATAGCTTTTATTGTTTTCTCTATGGCCTCTCGAGGTACTTTCAAATACCCATCTCTCCCGAGGACCAAGAGAAAACTACGTTTACTTGTCCCTTCGGCACCTTCGCTTACCGAAGAATGCCGTTTGGATTGTGCAATGCGCCAGCTACATTCCAGCGATGTATGCTCGCAATATTTTACAAGTACGTAGAAAGCATTATGGAGGTATTTATGGACGATTTCTCCGTGTTCGGCGATTCCTTCGATAGATGTTTAGATAACCTCAAAAAAGTCTTAGAACGATGCGAAGAAACTAACCATGCCCTAAATTGGGAAAAATACCATTTTATGGTGAGGGAAGGGTTAGTTTTGGGTCATAAAATTTCTGCTAAGGGTATTGAGGTAGACGTTGCCAAGATAGAAGTTATCGAGAAGCTGCCGCCGCCTACGAACATAAAAGCTATAAGAAGTTTTCTAGGCCACGCTGGATTTTATCGTCGGTTTATAAAGGACTTCTCCAAAATCACAAAGCCCCTCACCCATCTCTTAGAAAAAGACGCTCCATTCATTTTTTATGACTCTTGTATTTCTGCCTTTGAATCAATTAAAGAAAAGTTAATTAGCGCACCGATTATGATAGCTCCGGTGTGGGACCTTCCTTTCGAGATTATGTGCGATGCGAGTAGTTTTGCGGTGGGAGCCGTATTAGGTCAACGCATATCTAAAAACTTCCACCCCATCTATTACGCTAGTAAACCCTCACATCTGCACAAGAAAATTACACCACAACCGAGAAGGAGCTCTTAGCTGTAGTATTCGCATTTGATAAATTCCGCCCTTACATCACACTTTCAAAAATCATTGTTTTTACGGACCACTCGGCCCTCAAGTACCTTCTTGCCATAACGGATGCCAAGCCTTGCTTGATTCGTTGGGTCTTACTCTTCACGGAGTTTGACTTAGAGATCCGTGATAAGCGAGGAGTCGAGAACTTGGCCGCCGACCATCTATCCAGATTAGATAACCCCTTTATAGAAAAATTAAATGAAAAATCTTTTAATGATTATTTTCCTGATGAGAAGTTGCTTTTAGTTAACACATCTACTTCTCCTTGGTTCGCGCACATCGCCAACTATCTAGTGGCTCGGGTGCTCCCAAAAGAGATCTCCTCTCAGCAAAAGAAGAAATTCTTTTCTGAGCTGAAGAACTACTTTTGGGAAGACCCGCATCTTTTCAGAATTTGTGCGGATCAAGTGATAAGGAGATGTGTTTCTTATGATGAAGGAATTGATATTCTAAAGCATTTGCATGAATGTCCGACAGGTGGGCACTATCAAGCTGCTCGCACTGCTCACAAGGTTCTTTGCGCGGGTTTTTACTGGCCTACCCTGTTTAAAGACGCGCAAGCCTTTGTGAGCGGGTGTGATAGTTGCCAACGGTCGGGCAACATTTCTAATAAAAATGAAATGCCGCAAAATTATTTCTTAGAGTGCGAAATTTTCGACCTCTGGGGAATTGATTTTGTTGGCCCCCTTCCTTCTAACTTCGGGAACAAATATATTTTAATTGTTGGTTATTTTGTTTCACGATGGGCTGAGGCCCAAGCTATTCCTACGAACGACTCCCGAGTTGTAGTCACGTTTTTTAAAAAATTATTTTCTAGATTCGGTACGCCTCGCGCAATCGTTAGCGATAGGGGTTCTAATTTCTGTAACGCATAATTTTCAAAAATCCTTACCAAATACGGCGCTACGCATAAGCTTTCCACTGCATACCACCCCCAAACTAACGGGCAAGTCGAAGTAGTTAATAGAGAAATAAAAAGAATATTAGAAAAGACTATTTCAACTTCTAGGAAAGACTGGTCAGCCAAACTTGACGATGCTCTATGGGCCTACCGAACAGTGTACAAAACCGCCCTCAGATATATGCCGTATCGGCTGGTCTATGGAAAATCGTGCCATCTACCCGTAGAGTTAGAACACCGCCCCTTTTGGGCCTTAAAATTTTTAAACTTCGATCCCCACTCAGTCGGTGACCTTCGAAAATTTCAACTAAATGAACTCGATGAGTGGCGCTCTTATGCTTATGAAAATAATAAACTTTATAAAGAGCGGACGAAGCATTTACACGATAAACACTTAAGGCACCCAAAAAACTTTAAGCCGGGCGACCAAGTCCTTTTATTTAATTCTCGTTTACGTTTATTTTCGGGCAAATTAAAATCTCGCTGGTCTGGCCCGTTTTATGTTTTCGAAGTATTTCCTTATGGAATTGTTTTAATTTCTCACCCTGATAAGGGTAATTTCAAAGTGAATGGTCAGCGTCTTAAACTATATTTCTCTGGTGATGATGATGTCAGTCCAAACATTATTAAGTTTTTGCTTCACGAACTCTAACTTTGAACTCTTAATTTTTATTAAAAACAATTTTATTTCTGGAAAACAATAAAGGGCGCTCAACGAGAAGATAGCTTTAACCAAAGGGCGCTTTTGGGAGGCAACCCGAGTTATCTTTTTCTATTTTCTTTATTTTACAATTTTTTCCTCGGACGGCTCCGACTAGCTGAAGCTTCTGCGATCGCCTGCTCCAACGTTGCTGAATCCATCACGAAGTCCAAAGAAGACATTCAGAGGAGCGGCATCACTCAGCTTTCGCAGCAAATAATTCAGGGGAAGTACCTGTCTTTCAATCCTGTCTTTCAATTTTGTCTTTCAATTCTGTACTTTATTTTTCTCTCCTTCTCCAATCCCCTTCTTTAGCCATTGAGGACAATGTCTATTTTAAGCTTGGGGGAGGACTTCCTCCATCATTTTTGCTTAGTGTACAAATTTTTCTTTTTTTATATATTTTAAATATTTCCAAAATAAAAAAAAATTCAATATCTTAAAATTCCAAAAAAAAGAAAAAAAATTTCCAAAAAAAAAGAGAATATTTCACAAAATTAAAAAAAAATATGTGTTTTTGAATAGTTTAGACATTTTGGTATTTCAATAGTACCCCTAGTTTTTGTTTTTGTTTTACTAAAAATCTCCTATAAACAACTTAGTTAATTATAATATTTCTAATCATCCTTTTTAATTATGTTTCACAAGTAAAATGTTGGCCATGCTGTGTTTCTAATACACGGTAGCATGTTAAGGTGAAATATTTTTCTAAAACTCGCATTTCTATTATGGTTTTTTGTTTTTTATTTCCTTTACTTTCTCAAAAATTCATCATCCACTATTTTCTTTTTCGTTTTTGAATAATTTTTGTAAAGTCAACTTTTGAATAACATAGTAGATGTGAATGATCCAAGTCACCTATTATTTCTATTTTCGAGTTAATTTCATCAATCTTCTTTTATTATCTAGGACTCGCTTTTTGAAATTTTTCAAACATTTGTTTTAAATAAATTCAAAAGCGTGAAAATGATTTAGGCCGTTTTTGTTTTCGTTTGAGCTTTCCTGCCAACCTAAAAACTTTTACCACTAGTTAGCCATTTTTGAGCCTTTTTCCGATTTCATTTGATAGCTCCTCCCTTCATTTCATTTTCACCAAAGCCAAAAATTCCAACCTATCGAATCACACTAGCCTTTTTGAGTTTCATAAATTATTTTGACGATTTTGATAGGATATTTTGTGATTTTTTGTGGGAGAAAGGTTTTTGAAAAGAAAAAAAAGAAGTATGCTCAAAAGTGATGTTTATTTCTGTTTGGCCAATTCAAAAGGAAAATAAAAATATTTATGGCCTTTGTTTTGAAAAAAAAATGGAAAAAAGAAGAAAAAGAGAAAAAAATGTGTATATATATTTTTATGAAAGTTTTTGAAACTCTTTGCTTTGGTGTAGTGTGATCTTAAACTTTCACGTTTATCTTTGAATTCCACTCCTAATCATATTCCTAAACCAAACGTTTCTGTCCTATTTACGTCCTTTTGATTCACGCTTTTGGATTTTTTTTTAACAATTAAGAAAAGAAAAAAAGTAAATCAGTTTTAGTTTTGGATTTAAACCTAGATTTTTGTTAATTAAATTGATATAATTATAATGCGTTGCTTGGATCTAGTAACAACTCAATGCGTGTTTTTCATTTTCGTTGCTTTGCTTAAGTCTATTTAAAAAATCTCGTTAAAATTTTGGATGATTTGTTTTTATTGAGTAAAGTTTATAAAAGTTTTACCATACCTAAATAATTATTTTAGACTTACATTTCACCTTTTCCCTACTCAGAATTTCGCATAGTACTTGTGTAGGCATAATTAAAACTTTTTGATTAGTCCTTTATATAAATATCTAGTTTTATATTTTTGCTTGGGGACAAGCAAAGCTTAAGCTTGGGGGAATTTGATAATACGTTTTGTAGCCTAAACTATTATCGTATTTTCTATTTTATATTGTACAAATCATGTCTACTATTAGTTTATTTTTTATCATTTTTATGTAAATATTATTACCACTAACGTTTTCTTGACCTTTTGCAGGTTTTCAGAACATTGGTCAAAAATGACCTGACACTCCCCCCTGTCACGCCCTCCCTGGGCGTGACCTAGGGCGTGTCACCCGATCCCGAGGACTTTTTTTGGAAGGGACAGGAAAATGAGCAAAACCGCTGTCACGCCCCCCAGACACGCCCTCCCCGGGCGTGTCTCCGGGCGTGACCAAGGGCGTGTCGCCCTTTACCGCAAAGCCTATTGCCGCATTGAATGCAGTTTCCGCCACAGCACGCAACAGTACTGTCTTGCCCCATGTCACGGGCGAGACCTGGGGCGTGACATCAACTTTTCCGACGACAAACGGATTTCCGACCAATGATTTCGACGCGACATACGTGTCACGCCCCCCTACACGGGCGTGACCATGGGCGTGTTGACCGACGTACCAAAACAATGATCCTTCCCGCTAGAGTCCAGAGCCCGAGGTCAATATAGTACTGTCACGCCACCTGACACACCCCCCCTAGGGCGTGTCGGAGGGCGTGACCAACCCGTGAAAAAAAATCTATAAATTGAGACCCCCCTCTTCATTTCAGCAAGCTTTGGTTGAGTGGGGGAGGTGCTGCCCCTTTGGTTCTTGATATTTTTCATGCTTTTTCTCTCTCTCTCTCTCTCTCTCTCTTTGTAATTTTCTTTTAACCCTAGTTTAATCTTTACTTGTTTATGCTTTCTTTGTAATCTTTAGTGTTGCTTAGTGCTAATTGTAGGGCTAGAATAGGATTTCATTTTCATGCACTTTTAATTTCTTTTTCAATAGTGGACCTTGCCCCTTTTCATTAATAAAAGTGTTCTTTGTTTAGCTAGTGTTCCTTTTATATGCGTTACTACTCATCCCCCCTCCTCCACTCCATTATGATTAACTAATCCTCCTTGTACTTGATCTTGATGATCCGAGGTTAGAGCGATTAAGTTATGATGTTTTAATTAATCTTTTCTTTTTAGGTTAGGGACTTGAATTATTCCTGATTAATCATGGGTTGGAGGTATATTATCGATATATACTCTCCACCTTTGCTTTCATTCTGGGCTAGCTGATAGGCCGATAGAATGAAGTGAGCATTTAAGAGTAAAGGGAGTTGTACGCACCCCTCGAGAGAGGCAGACGTCCAAATCTCCCGGATTGGAGTAAAATCCAAAAGTGGGGTTCTCCGCGTAAAGCGAGTTTTAGGCCTCCGATTTAGACGAGAGTCGGTCGGACCTTCCTAAACTCAGTTGGGCAAGACTTCGAGAGAAGCGTGTTCAAGCTTTAGGAACCTCCACGGTCAAGGACCTTTATCCTATTAAGTTTAGATTTTTATCGCATTTTCTTAATCGTCTTTAGCCGAGGTGATTCTTGATCGAGTGCATTTCCATTTCATAGTTTCAACCCTCTGTCGTAATCGTTTTTCTTAATAGCACTTTACTTAATTGCATTAGCTCTCTTTCTAGCATTAGTTTTATTTCCTTAATCTCAATTAGTTTTTCTTAAACCCTAGTTTTTTCGTCGATAAGATAATAGTGTTCGTGTGAGTAAGCATAGCCAACAGTTCCCGGATTTCAATATGACACTTGTGTCCCCGAGCTACAATTCGATAGGTATACTTGCCTCATTGGGTTGCTAGTTCAGTTGCGTTTATTTTCTTCAAACCCTAGCGCGCAACAAACCCTCACTAACAACCAGACCCAAAAACACTCTAGGGTAAAAACAAACGGTGGTAGCTACAAAGTCCACACACCTAACCATACCAGCCCAACACGACCTAGGTTGTGGTGGCTACATCTCAATACGCACAATTCACCCCTTACGGAGCCCACAAAACCACACCATCTGCCACAATCCACGAGTCGGGATGCAAAAATTAGCCGAACACAAAACACCCCCCTCCTAAGGGAAAAAGCCATACTATCAATCCTAAGGAAACACACCAACCCATGGCAAAAGCGTCGAGTCCACTCGGCACAGTGTTGAGATAGCTTCACTCACTCAACGCCAAACCTGACACGGCGTTGAGTGAGCTTCACTCACTCAGCGCCAAATGCTAGACAGGGATGACGTCGAGTCCACTCGACGCCGCATTGAGTGAGCTCCACTTACTCAACACCAAAAGACTTAGTCACAAAATCTCTGCTGGTTTACGGCGTTGAGTGAGCTCAACTCACTCAACGATGTCAACGCTTTTCTACTTAGCCGCAGAAACTATCCTCGGCGTTGAGTGAATTCACCACACTCAACGCCAAACCTAACATCCAAGGCATTGAGTGAGGCCCACACACTCAACGATTTTGACTTAGAGAAAAAACAGGCTTTGGCGTTGAGTGAGTCCACCACACTAAATGCAAAAATAGCCACAGGGTTGAGTGAGGTTGACTCAGTCAATGCCAAATGACTTAGCCGCAAAAATAGGCGTTGGCATTGAGTGAGTCCACCACAGTCAATGCCAAAATAGCAACGACGTTGAGTGAGGTCGAATCACTAAACGCCAAATGACTTAGCGGCAGGGAAAAAACTGCGGCGTTGAGTGAGTCCACCTCACTCAACTCCAAACAACCACGACATTGAGTGAGGTCCACTCACTCAACGCCAAAACTCTTAGCCGCAAAAACTACCATGGCGTTGAGTCGGGGCACAACACTCAACGCCAGAAGCCTAACAGTCTAGGCGTTTTGTTGAAGCCAAAATTGACCTCAACGACTGTTCACAAACCAAAGTGCAACCGACACCTACTTCTCTCAAATCTCGACCCCTGACTAGCTGCTAAGGTCCTAATACTGACCCAAAGCCTCAGCTGGGAGGTCCCACCTCACACCCGAAAGATCTCTGAGAGCTTCCCCTATAAAACCAAAAGCTGGACTGGGAGCTCTTCAGAAAGCACTGGAGTTAGAGAGTAAAATGAGAACCCTGCCTTCCAAAGAGCCCCCTATGGGTCTTTTTATAGCCTTCTCTTGACCTGAAAATACTGAAATACCACTGATAGGTCTGCCAATAGCCAAATCCCGCTGTCATCCCAGGGGCATATAGGTAATTGAGCCCGAGGATAAAGAAATAATAAAGTAATTTTTTCTTGGGCGCCAGGCCCTACCATATCGACCCACCTGGCGAGAACTCCGGCCGAGAAGGCTCTCGCCGGGTCCTAATTGAACCTACCTTTGCGAGAGCTCCGGCCAAGAAGGTTCTCGCCTGTGGTGGTCTTAATGCCATTGCCGCTAAAGGCTCACCCAGTGTCCTCTCGCCTACCTCTAGGCGGGAGCTCCCTCAAGGCAGAAGCTCGTCTAGCCTGAGGCTCGAATCCTGGCGCGAAGGGTCTCGCCCATAGCTAGGCGGGAGCCCCTTAAGAAGCGGGAACTCTACTGAATTGCCCTTGGGCTAGCTCGAGGCTATCCCAACTCAGACCATTGAAGCCTCTGGGTTCTACCTAGCGAATATGGGGTTGTACACAATCCTCGCTCTTTTCGAGCTAGCCCTGCGCTCGACAAGACAAGTCCAACCCCAAAATATTCGCTGGACACTTGCCTGTTAGCCAAGGGAATCTTTTGGCGGGCCCTACTGCGGCTATAAATATATGCTGACGGGTGACCATAAGTCTTGCCTCCGAATTACTGTTTTTTCACTGAGCTCTCGCCCGAGATTTTATGCGCGATACCAAGATGTCTGCTAAGCGTGCTGGCAAACCCCTTCCGCAGGACCTTCAAGATCGGTTAAACGTGGCTCAAGCGCGAGCCTTAGCAAATAGTGCTGCAGTAACGCCTTGGCTATTGAGGAAATCTTCAGACATCGGCCATTATGAGCTGAAGAAGAAAAAGGGGAAGAGGAAAGCGAAGGTGGTCCGGCGAGATCTTGCTCGCGAGAACAGGGATTCACCTTCTCCCACTCCCATCCCTGCGGGGGACCCCTCCCCTCAAAAGGTATGCCTTCCGACCCTGCTTACCGAGCTGATTACGCTACAGGCCTGATAGTTAACGCGACCTCTCGCAGAAATCCGCCCTAAATGACGTCGCCGGGTCTTCCCCGATTCCCTCAGATTCGTCAGCCCTCTCTCCTGAGGATCGAACTAGGGTCTTGGAGACAATTCCTCCAGCCGAGACCCGGGTGATAGGTATCCTTTCTGCCACTTCTCAATACTTCAACCGTACCTTTCCTTTTCTGAGCTATCTTCTCGCAGAGCCAGCTTCCGCCGTCCCGGGTCTTGTCACCCGGGAAGATGAAGCGAGAACCGGCGAGCTGCTTCCTTTCACGACAAATCCCGCCCTGCAGGCGGGAGGGGTGGCCTTTGACCATTCTGCTACTAAGGATGTTGATCATCCCTTGAGAGATGACAACTCTCTTCCTGCTTCCGGCCAGGATGGGACCATTGTGCGCGAACCCTTCCGCCCAGGGTGAGGAAAGCCTCTCCACCTCCTTTATGGAACTGACGGAGGGGTCGGTCCTTCTCACCCGACGCTAGTCAATGGCTCTCGCCAGACTGCAGGTATGCGAGACATTCTTGTCGGCTGATCGTTATGCCTTAATCAAAACCTTGGGCGCACTTTTCGCAGGGGATCCCAGCTCTCAGTTGGAAGCCAATGAGGAGAGAGAAGAAGAAGAATAAGAAGAAGATTCCCTTCCTCCTTCGCCCGGCGAGATAGAAGAAACCTTGAACGGTGCCGGGAATGCGAAGGAGCGGAGGAGGAAGATCTCGGCCATTCTGGCCAAGCTCATCCGGCGAGACCGCGCCCATGCTACCGCGGCGAGAGCGTTCCGCGAATCCGTGGAACAAAGGCTGGAGGCCCTGGAGCGTGATTTCTTCTTGGGCGAGACTGATCGAACGGGAGGGCCTACTGCCGAGTCTTCGCCAGGGAGATGCATCGCACAGATCCGGTATCATACTAGGCGGATCAACCTAGGGTGTACCACCCTGTCATCTTACTTCAACCCGCTGGTGCCTCCGAGAACTAGGCGGCGGGAGCGAGGGCGATGGAGCTGGGAACCGTATTAGTTCATCTAGGTCTCGCCCCTTCTCCCTTATTAGCCTTCCCTTCGGCCATGTACCTTTATGCCATTGCAATAATTGTTATTAACTTTATTCAGCTCTCGGCGGCGAGAGCAAATTACTATCTGTTTCTTCTTTCATTGTGCTGCGAATTTTAAGAATGTGTTGAAATTAGGATGCTTGTGCCAAAACTAAGTGGCTTGCGCCGAAACTAGAGATGATCGTCGACTGCCGTCATCCCGCGGGGGAAAACCGAGGCGTCGCCGGCCCAGATCGTGACAGCTGTACTTCGCCGTCATTTTCTCTCTCTATCGGACGGAGCCGTAACGACCACGGTTCCCTATAAATAGAGAAATCTACAAACCGCATTTACTTCTTTGATCCGGAACCTCAACACCCCTTCCTTGCTCTCACCCAATTGCTTCTGCTTCTTCCTCTCTATTGGTCTCGCTATTACCCCCAAACTCAAAATGTCGGGAGAGAACGAGGGTCGCGCTCATTGCGCGGAAGCATTCCGCAAGCATCTCTTCCCCTCCTGCATGCTCACCTTAGACGAGTACAACCTGATCGTCAACCTCTTCATTCCCGCTGGCTTCTCGGCGCGGAACCCGGGTAATCACGACAAGGTGAATACCCCGGAAGCGGGAGAGCTCGCCATCCCCCTCGAACATTTCGAGGTGGGCTTCCGCCTAACCCTCTGGTCGGAGATTCGGCAAGCCCTCCGCTATTATGGGGTGGTTCCCGCCCAGCTGAACCCGAAATCTGTCGCAATCCTTGTGGCATTCATCTGCTACATGCGATCCAAGAGGATCGAGTTTAGTATGTCGATCTTCCGCAAGCTGTTCAACTTCCGCGCCAAAGGCGGCGTGGTCTTCTTCTCCGGGCAGCTGCTCAAGACCACCGGCCTCGCCAATAAACATCACCATTAGGGCGAGAATTTTGTCTACGTCACCGGGGACTTCGGCAACGTCCCGCTCCGACCCGTCCAGTACGAGAATGCTGCTTACAAGCCGCCCATTCTGGGGTCGTGCGAGAGCGCACTCTTGGAGTTCTTCGAAACAAAGGAGTTTGACGTTCTCTTCCTCCGACAATACGTCTACTCCCTTCCTCCCGTCCACCCGGGCGAAGGTATGGTCTCGCCTTAGATTTGATCTTTCATTAGGATCTTCCTGTGTTGAATAGCGCTATCTTTGCAGGAGAGCGGGAGGTCCCTCTACGCCAACCTTTCGCTGTGGCCCCGAGTGTCGAGGATCGGGTTGCGAGAGGCTCTCTCGCTCTCGCGGAGGCCAGCGCTCGCGCCTGCCGGGAAGAGCCCGTTCAGCCTTCGGCGCCCGAAGCTAAGAAGCGAAAAGGCACCGCTCCCGCCTCGCGATCGCTGAAGAGGCCAAAGCCATCCGCCGCGGACAAGGGCAAGGGCTTGGCCGTCTCTCCTGCCCGACATCCCGCCTTGGGCAAGTCCTTCGAAGGGCTGCTCCAGATAGCCAACGAGATGGGTGCTGCCGCCAGGAGGCGTACCGAGGCTACTGCCGAGAACCCTCCGGCCGCAGACATGGCTGGAGGAGAGGGAGTCGTCGCCGAGACCTCTGCCCGGACCCCGCCCAAGGAAGTGCCGAAAGGGCACAGAAATAATGGCTTCGGTGTGAAGCACGTCGACGCGGAAGGGAAGCCTCTGCTCCAATGGGATCCCGAATCCAACAGGGTTGCGGTTTCAACGCTCCTCCCCAGCTGGTCGGAGGGGGATGAGATTACTGGCGAGGCCTTCTCGCTGGGCTATGGCCTCTATAGTCGAGAGGGCGCCAGTGTCTTCGACCAGACGCCCACCCGGCTCCTGGCTTTCGACGCTACCCGGGCCCTGCTTCGCGGGTTCGAGCTTGCGCACATGTGCGCGCGTCGAAGCATCAACATCGACAAGAACTTCGCCGACATGTACAAGGCGAGGGAAGAAGCGGTGGCCAGAGCACGCTCTTCGGAGACAGAGCTCGCGAGTGCTCTGCAAGAGTTAGTGGATGCTCAACAAGCGATGTCCCTACGCCCCGTAGCCGAGGTAAGCGGGATCTTCCTGGACCCTTGCTCTCGCTAGTCGAAGTCACGCTTGCGCAGTATTTACTGGGTTGATCTCTTCTCCACAGGATTCCGCCCAGGCCATGGCGCTCCGCGCGGAGTTGGCTGATGTACACTACTAGAACGTCCTGCTGAGGGACAAACTCCGGCGTGCGGAAGCAGCGAAAGGCCCGCCTCCGACGCTTGATGAGAGACTAAAGAGCCGTCACTTCTCGGTGTACGACAACAACAAGCTGCTCCAGGCGAACGCTCAGGCTTCCGTCAGGCTGACGGTCGAGACGCTGCGAGAGGCGAAGCTACTTCGGGAGGATGGCGTAACCATCGATGCCCGCCAACTCCTCCCCTGGCTATTCGATCCAGTCCTGAAGCCTCCCGGCGCGCCCGACTCTCCTCCTTCGGATATCCCGAAGTCTTCCTCCGCTGCCGGCGAGACGTCTGGGGCGAGCTCGGGCAAGGACTCCGGCGAGGATTCGGGCGAGAGTACCAGCGGGGATTACAGCGCGTTCCCTTGAAGTGCCTTTTCTTCTTTTTCTTTTGATATACTTTTGTAATGAGCGAGAAGCTCCAAACCTCTGTAACTTTTTAATATAATGCAATGTTTCGTTTTTCACTACTGGTGTTTGCTTGAACGAATAGGTTAGAGAGCCAGCGGCTTCCGCGCGAGCTTCCGCTGAGACCCTTAGTCTCTTTAGGGTCACCTTCCCTAGAGATTGACTAGGCGGGAGCCTTGCGCCATTGATTAGGTCATTATGCCCAGGTCTGCCTGGGGCCTCCTTCAACGAGATCCCCCCAGCCGAGACCTTTTGGCCGAGACCCCTATTGGCCGAGTCCCTGACTGGACGAGACATCTACTGGCTGAGACCTTTAGGGTTGTCTCTGATCTAGGTAAGGGTCATGATAAGATACCTTCCCACAAACTGGATCTACGTTCCACCGGCGAGCCTTCGGACCTGCTAGCTAGATGGGAGCCTGCGCAGCGAGTCTACCGGGGGATGAGCCGGGCATGTTGTAACACTGAGTAACCATAAATCAAGAACCAAGGACCACGAGTCAAGGACCTAACCTATCCACCACAGGCGAGCCTTCGGACCTGCCAGCTAGATGAGAGCCTGCGCAGCGGGCCCGCCTGGGGCCGAGCCAGGCTCGGGGTGTTGATGAAGATCAAGCCAAACCTCTCCCCCACAGGCGAGCCTTCAGACCTGCCAGCTAGATGAGAGCCTGCGCAGCGGGTCTACCCGGGGTCGAGCCGAGCTCGGGGTGTTGATGACGATCAAGCCAAACCTCTCCCCCACAGGCGAGCCTTCGGACCTGCCAGCTAGATGAGAGCCTGCGCAGCGGGTCTACCTGGGGCCGAGCCGAGCTCGGGGTGTTGATGAAGATCAAGTCAAACCTCTCCCCCACAGGCAAGCCTTCAGACTTTCCAGCAGGATGAGAGCCTGCGCAGCGGGTCTACCTGGGGCCGAGCCGAGCTCGGGGTGTTGATGAAGATCAAGACAAACCTCTCCCCCACATGCGAGCCTTCAGACCTGACAGCTAGATGAGAGCCTGCGCAGCGGGTCTACCTGGGGCCGAGCCGAGCTCGGTGTGTTGATTATGATCAAGCCAAACCTCTCCCCCACAAGCGAGCCTTCGGACCTGCCAGCTAGATGAGAGCTTGCGCAGCGGGTCTACCTGGGGCCGAGCCGAGCTCGGGGTGTCGATGACGATCAAGCCAAACCTCTCCCCCACAGGCGAGCCATCGGACCTGCCAGCTAGATGAGAGCCTGCACAGCGGGTCTACCTGGGGCCGAGCCGAGCTCAGGGTCTTGATGAAGATCAAGCCAAACCTCTCCCCCACAGGCGAGCCTTCAGACTTGCCAGCTAGATAAGAGTCTGCGCAGCGGGTCTACCTAGGGCCGAGCCGAGCTCGGGGTGTTGATGAAGATCAAGCCAAACCTCTCCTCCACAGGCGAGCCTTCAAACCTGCCAGCTAGATGAGAGCCTGCACAGTGGGTCTACTTGGGGCCGGGCCGAGCTCGGGGTATTGATGACGATCAAGCCAAACCTCTCCCCCACAGGCGAGCCTTCGGACCTGCCAGCTAGATGAGAGCTTGCGCAGCGGGTCTACCTGTGGCCGAGCCGAGCTCGGGGTGTCGATGACGATCAAGCCAAACCTCGCCCCCACAGGCGAGCCTTCGGAGCTGCCAGTTAGATGAGAGCCTGCGCAGCGGTCTACCTGGGGCCAAGCCGAGCTCGGGGTGTTGATGACGATCAAGCCAAACCTCTCCCCCACAGGCGAGCCTTCGGACCTGCCAGCTAGATGAGAGCCTGCGCAGCGGGTCTACCTGGGGCCGAGCTGAGCTCGGGGTGTTGATGACGATCAAGCCAAACCTCTCCCCTACAGGCGAGCCTTCGGACCTGCCAGCTAGATGAGAGCCTGCGCAGCGGGTCTACCTGGGGCCGAGCCGAGCTTGGGGTGTTGATGACGATCAAGCCAAACCTCTCCCCCACAGGCGAGCCTTTGGACCTGCCAGCTAGATGAGAGCCTGCGCAGTGGGTCTACCTGGGGCCGAGCTGAGCTTGGGGTGTTGATGACGATCAAGCCAAATCTTTCCCCCACAGGCGAGCCTTCGGACCTACCAGCTAGATGAGAGCCTGCGCAGCGGGTCTACCTGGGGCCGAGCCGAGCTCGGGGTGTTGATGACGATCAAGCCAAACCTTTCCCCCACAGGCGAGCCTTCGAACCTGCCAGCTAGATGAGAGCCTACGCACCGGGTGTACCTGGGGCCGAGCCGAGCTCGGGGTGTTGATGAAGATCAAGCCAAACCTCTCCCCCACAGGCGAGCCTTCGGACCTGCCATCTAGATGAGAGCCTGCGCAGCGGGTCTACCTGGGGCCGAGCTGAGCTCGGGGTGTTGATGACGATCAAGCCAAACCTCTCCCCCACAGGCGAGCCTTCAGACCTGCCAGCTAGATGAGAGCCTGCGCAGCGTGTCTACCTGGGGCCGAGCCGAGCTCGGGGTGTTGATGACGATCATGCCAAACCTTTCCCCCCCAGGCGAGCCTTCGGACCTGCCAGCTAGATGAGAGCCTGCGCAGCGGGTCTACCTGGGGCCGAGCCGAGCTCGGGGTGTTGATGAAGATCAAGCCAAACCTCTCCCCCACAGGCGATCCTTCGGACCTGCCAGCTAGATGAGAGCTGATAACTCTAATTATTTTTATATTTTTATTTATTTATATATATCAATAGTCAGATATTTTATATTAATTTTATAATATTAAGTTTATTTTAACTTGTTTTTATAATTTATATCTCTTTGATCTAATAAAATCATTTTTAATCTTCCAGGGCTGATCTACAGGTAATTTGGAGCAAAAAGAAGGATTTTCATTTTTTCTGCTTAGACACGCCCTGTGACACGCCCTACCTGGGCGTGACACAGGGGCGTGACACGTTATAACCAAGCCTGCAGCCAGAGCTCGTCGACCGTGCCAAAAGATCGTCGACCGGTCCAGACACGCCCGTGTCAGATGAAGACACGCCCGTGTACTCCTTACACGGGGCGTGACGGCCTGCGACATCACAGCTGCCCGTGCCATATCGGATTAAAATTACACGCCTGGGTCACGGGCGTGACCCAGGGCGTGTCGAAGAAGTTTCCAATCATTAACGCGCCGTTCCAGCCGTTGCCGCCAGATTTACGTTCCTGCTTGACACGCCCCTAGTCACGGGCATGACTAGGGGGCGTGACACCTTCTTGAAGACAACTTTCACTCCTGCCGTTTCAGCTTCCCGCCGTTTCCAGAAACAGCCGTGACACGCCCTAGGTCACGGGCGTGACCTAGGGGCGTGACCCGTCAGTTAACCAATTTTGGCGGTTTCTCCTCCAACGTTCCCGGGCTTTCAAGACGACGGTTCTGAGCCTGACACACCCTAGGTCACGGGCGTGACCTAGGGGCGTGACCAAACAGAAATTTTTCTATAAATTCCAGACAGCTTCAGATGCTGAGGAGGTCGAATTTTGGGAGTTGGAGTCTTGTAATGTTCTGTTTATTTTGCTGTATTTTCTCATTTCTAAGTTAGATTTACCTTTGTTGCAACTTTAATTTTAGTTATTTCTATTTCAATCATGTCTTTTCCTACTTCATTTTGTATTTCCCCAATCATGATGAGTAGCTAATCTTCTTTTAGCACTTGATCATGATGAACCTTGGAATAAAATAAATCTTTCTCCTTCCTATTAAATGTCTTGTTCTTAATTATTCTCGCTACGATTTATCTTTGATTTTCATTTCGTCGAATTCATATTATGCGGATATGATCTTCGATCTAAGATCCGTATCCTAAATGACCGAGAGGTTGCGGATACGAGGAGATCACTCAAAGATAAAAGGAGTTGAACGCACTACTCGAGAGAGGGCGACGTAAATCTTCCGGATTGGAGTCAAATCCAATAGTGGGGTTCACCGCATAAAGCAAGCTTAGGGGTTTCGACTGGCCGAGAGGTCTTAATCGATCAACCTAAGGTTAGTTAGAAGCATGAACTCGAGAGAGACGCTTCTATACTTTAGGAATCTCCACGGTCGAGTGAGTATAATTAAGAATTCGCATTTCATTATTTACCAAAAAGATTTATTTTAGTCAAAGGGGATTCTAGATCAAGTGCTAGCTTTCTCATATTTGAATTTCTCTTTAGCTTCAGCTTTATTTTTATTTTCCAGTATAATCAAACTCACTTTTCCGTTAGATAAAATAATAGCTCTTCCTTGTGAGTACAAGTACTCAACAGGCCCAGAATCGCAATACGACACTTCCTATACTGCATTTCGATAGGTACACTTGCCTAATCGAGATTCTAGTTTGGACGTAATTTAACTTCTAGAAAATCATCATCAAGTTTTTGGCGCCGTTGCCGGGGACTTTTATTTGTTGATATTTCGAAAGCAAGGATCTATTAGTTTTATCATTTTTCTTTTTCTTTTATTTCAAAAAAAAAACAAACTTTTTCTTTCAAAAGTTTTATCTTTAAATTTTTATATTTAAAATTTCTTGCGAAAGGGCCGTGTCGGGTTCTCATCCCGCAATACCGCCTAGTACCTTGCGAACCCGTCACTGGGTAGCCCTTGGGAAGTCCGGGAAATTTTATCTTATAAATTTTTAAACCTTAAAACTTTTATCTTTTGTTTTGTTCTTGTGTATGACCCGAGGGAATCCGTCACCTCTTTTTGATTTGGATCCGGAAATCGAGCGAACCCTTCGGCACCGCTTACAATTTCGAGTTCCGAATTTTCAAGATACGGAATCCTTAGGAGACACTCCTAATCCTTCTTTAATTCTATCTCCGTCACCCTCTTCTTCTCCTCCTTCTTCATTAAGTTCTTCTTCTCATTCTCCTAGATCTCTTTCTTCTTCTTCTTCCAATATGGGTGAGCCAAATGCGGTCGAACAACGAACTATGTCTTATTATGCCCGTCCAAATTTGGACGAGGCTCAATCTAGTATTGTTCGTCCCGCTATTGCTCCCAATAATTTTGAGTTGAAGCCAAGCATCATCCAAATGGTACAACAATATGTACAATTTGATGGGCTTCAAGATGAAGATCCAAACGCGCATATTTCTAATTTCTTAGAAATATGCGATACTTTTAAAATTAATGGTGTATCCGATGATGCCATCCGGCTAAGGTTATTTCCATTTACATTGCGCACTAAAGCCAAGCAATGGTTGAGTTCTCTACCAAGAGGATCAATCACAACATGGGCTGAAATGACGGAAAGATTTCTTACGAAATACTTTCCGCCGGCTAAAACGGCTAAATTGCGCAATGATATTACTTATTTCTCCCAACTTGATTCGGAAACGTTATATGATACTTGGGAGCGTTTCAAGGAATTGCTTCGTCGATGTCCTCATCATGCAATTCCGGATTGGTTACAAATCCAAACCTTCTATAACGGCCTAAATTCTCAAACTAGGCAACATATCGATGCCGCCGCTGGTGGAACGCTTAATAACAAAACACCAGCGGCCGCCCAAGAGCTTATAGAAGGTATGGCTTTGAATACCTATCAATGGAGTACACCTCGGTCTAAATCACCTAAACCGGCCGGGATGTATGAAATTGATACGGTCTCCAATCTATCTCTCCAGGTTGAGATGCTAAACAAAAGATTAGAAGAGATGACTGCTCCCTCTTCTATACCCACCTGGGATCCTACTTCTTCCCCCTCTCCCACTACGTTGGCCGAGCATGTGGATTATATGGGAAATCCGAATCGGCCACCTTTTAATCCGGGTAATACTAATTATGGTAATACCTATCACCCGGGTATAAGGAACCACCCCAACTTCTCTTGGAGTAATCCGGGGAACGCGGCTCGCCCACCAAACACGATCCCACCAGGATATTTTCAACCACAAGCTCCAAAAGCTCCCAATCTCGAGGAGTTGTTCTCCAAATATACGAGTACAAATGATACCAATATCCGGAATCTCACCGGATCTCTTCGTAATTTGGAGACTCAAATTGGGCAAATTGCAAAGATGCTCTCCGATCGACAACAAGGAGCGCTACCGGGCAATACAGAGCCAAACCCAAGGGAGCAAGCCAAAGCCATCACTTTACGGAGCGGGAAGGAGGTAACCACTTCTACAATTCCAGTTGAAACTTCTCCAATTCCGGTTGATACGGAGGTAACAATTTCGTCATCTTCTCCTCTAATTAAGCCTTCTAGTTATATTAAACCAAAACCTTATCAACCACCTCTTCCCTATCCGTCTAGAATGCAAAAAGACCGGATAGATGAGCATCACGGTAAATTTTTAGACATGTTTAAACAAATCCAAATAAATTTACCGTTATGCGAAGTGATAGCACAAACGCCAAAATATGCTAAGTACCTCAAGGATCTTTTATCAAATAAAAAGAAACTTGAGGATATCTGCATGGTTCAATTAAACACGGAGTGCTCGGCGGTTTTACTTAATAAATTGCCTAAGAAATTACCTGATCCGGGTAGTTTCTCTATACCTTGTTCATTTGGCGATTTATTGGTAAAACGTGCGTTAGCCGATTTAGGTGCCTCAATAAATTTAATGCCTTATTCTTTAGTTAAAAAATTGGGTTTAGGAGAACCTAAACCCACAAGAATGAGCATTCAATTGGCGGATCGGTCTATAAGATATCCGATGGGTATTATTGAGGATGTGCTTGTCAAAGTTGACAAATTTATCTTTCCGGTAGATTTTGTCATCTCTGACATCGAAGAGGACACCGAGGTACCACTCATTCTCGGTCGCCCATTTCTTGCCACCTCGCGCGCCGTTATAGACGTTAATAACGGTAAACTTCTCCTTAGAGTCGGAGATGAAGAAGTTACCTTTACTATTGACGCGTCTATGAAAAATTCGCTCTCCAATGACGACTCATGTTATTATTTAGAGGCTTCTCCCGAAGAAGATTTCATTCCTTTTTCTGAACATTCTTTATCGTCTATTGATCATAACGCTTATTTTGAAAATTTAGATTTAATTACTTATGAAAATAGTGATAAGGATTTGATCACTCGCACACCTACTTTTGAAATTTTGGAAATTAGTAGTGATCGTTTGAAAACTTCCTATGATGAACCTCCCACGCTAGAATTAAAACAATTGCCTGATCATTTAGAATATTTATTTTTAGCGGAGGGTTCTAAACTTCCTGTAATCGTGTCGGCCTACTTGACCGATGATGAAAAATTTAAATTATCTAATATTTTAAAACGCCATCGCCGCGCAATTGCGTGGAAGATCACAGATTTGAGGGGAATTAATCCCTCCTTTTGCACCCATAAAATTTTATTAGAAGAACATTCTCACAAAACAATTCAACCTCAACGCCGGCTAAATCCTAACATGAAGGAGGTAGTCAAGGCCGAGGTGATTAAATTATTAGATGCGGGCATCATCTATCCGATTTCGGAAAGCTCTTGGGTGAGTCCGGTCCAAGTGGTGCCTAAGAAAGGAGGCTTAACGGTAGTTCCTAATGATAAAAATGAATTAATTCCTACTCGAACTGTTACCGGATGGCGGGTTTGCATCGACTACCGTAAATTAAATGATGCAACCCGAAAGGATCATTTTCCTTTACCGTTCATTGACCAAATCCTTGAACGGTTATCCGGGCACTCGTTTTATTGTTTTCTTGATGGTCTCTCGGGATATTTCCAAATCCCAATTGCGCCCGAAGACCAAGAGAAAACAACCTTCACTTGTCCGTTTGGCACCTTCGCCTATCGAAGGATGCCTTTTGGTTTATGCAATGCGCCGGCAACCTTCCAAAGGTGTATGCTAGCGATCTTTGATGAACTAGTGGAGGATATCATGGAGGTCTTCATGGACGATTTCTCCGTCTTTGGAGACTCTTTTGATTTATGTTTAGCAAATCTTTCCCGTGTACTCCAAAGATGCGAGGACACGAACCTAGTCTTGAACTGGGAAAAGTGCCATTTTATGGTGCGGGAAGGTTTGGTCTTAGGCCATAAAATTTCTAGCAAGGGTATAGAGGTAGATAAGGCAAAAATTGAAACTATAGAAAAATTACCTCCACCTTCAAATGTTAAGGCCGTTCGTAGTTTTTTGGGGCACGCCGGTTTCTATCGCCGGTTTATTAAAGATTTTTCTAAAATCACTAAGCCCCTTACACATTTATTAGAAAAAGACGCGCCTTTTATTTTTGATGAAAATTGTTTGCGCGCTTTTTCACTTATAAAAGAAAAATTGATAAACGCACCAATCGTAATAGCCCCCAATTGGGGACTTCCTTTTGAAATTATGTGCGATGCTAGTAGTTTTGCCGTTGGTGCGGTCTTAGGACAACGCATCAATAAAAATTTTCATCCGATATATTATGCGAGCAAAACACTAACCACCGCACAAGAAAATTATACAACCACCAAAAAAGAACTTCTTGCCGTAATTTTTGCCTTTGATAAATTTCGTTCTTACCTTACTTTATCCAAAGTTATTGTTTTTACCGATCATTCGGCTTTGCGTTATTTACTAACCAAAACAGATGCCAAGCCTCGATTGATTAGGTGGGTATTGCTTCTCCAAGAATTTGACTTGGAGATTCGGGATAAAAGAGGAGCGGAGAATCTAGCGGCGGATCACCTTTCTCGGTTGGAGAACCCCAATTCAGAGGAGCTCAAAGAGGAGGACATCGATGACACCTTTCCTGAAGAGCGCCTCCTCGCTATGCATAAGGTAATCACTCTCCCCACTCCTTGGTTCGCCGATTTTGCAAACTTTCTTGTTGCAAGATTCCTCCCGAATGGTTTTTCTTATCAAGAAAAGAAGAAATTCTTTTCTGATTTGAAAAATTATTTTTGGGAGGATCCATTTCTCTTCCGAGTTTGCGCGGACCAAGTAGTGCGGAGGTGTGTTTCTCATGAGGAGGGCGCAGAAATTTTAAAACATTGTCACGAGGGACCCGCCGGTGGGCATTATAAAGCTAATCGGACGGCTCGGAAAGTACTTGAAGCAGGCTTCTATTGGCCGAGCATCTTCAAGGACGCTCACGCACATGTAAGTCGTTGTGAACAATGCCAACGCTCAGGTAATATTTCCCGCCGAGATGAAATGCCCTTAAATTTATTTATAGAAATTGAAGTTTTTGATTTATGGGGAATCGACTTTGTCGGCCCGCTACCAACTTCTTTTGGAAATAAATATATTCTGGTAGCGGTTGACTACGTGTCACGGTGGGCGGAAGCGCAAGCTCTCCCCACCAATGATGCCCGAGTCGTGACCCGATTTCTTAAACAATTATTTTCACGATTTGGAGCACCGCGGGCAATAGTTAGTGATAGGGGCACCCACTTTTGTAACGCACAATTTGCTAAAGTATTATCTAAATACGGCGTTACACATAGGTTAGCCACCCCCTATCACCCTCAAACTAGTGGCCAGGTAGAAGTAGTTAACCGAGAAATTAAACGTATTTTAGAAAAAACGGTTTCTACTAATAGAAAGGATTGGTCGGTCAAGCTTGATGATGCTCTATGGGCTTATCGGACCGCGTACAAGACCGCTATCGGTTGTACGCCGTATCGATTGGTCTATGGGAAAGCATGCCACTTACCGGTTGAGCTTGAACATCGTGCCTTTTGGGCACTTAAATTTTTAAATCTTGATGAAAATTTGTCCTCCGAGCTCCGCAAATTCCAACTTAACGAGCTCGATGAGTGGCGCTCCCTTGCTTATGAGAGTAATAAACTCTATAAGGAGCGCACCAAATTTTATCATGACAAGAAAATTAAGCACTCAAAGGACTTTAAACCGGGAGACCAAGTCCTTTTATATAACTCGCGCTTACGCTTATTTCCGGGTAAACATAAGTCCCGTTGGTCCGGCCCCTTTGTCGTAAAGGAGGTTTGGCCTTACGGGACGATTCTTATTTCACACCCGGAAAAAGGCAGCTTTAAAGTGAATGGGCACCGGCTAAAATTATTTTTTGCCGGTGATAATATTAACGAAAAATTAGACAACATAATGTTGTCAAACCCATAATAAGCGCGCGCCACTATGGTCGAGCTCACCGACCATAAACAAAGCGCTCGTGGGAGGCATCCCATGGTTATCTTGTCTTTTTATTTTAATTTTGTTGTTGAGTTTTTTTTTACAGGATTGAAGAATTGCGATGCATGATGATCGGCCGGGGACGAACATCAAGTATACATTGTTCTTCAAGTCGGTAAATTATTGTTTTTTTTTAGTTTATTTAAATATATATAAAAAAACTAAAAAACAAAAAATACAACAAAAAAAAAACAAGGAAAAAAAAAAAAAAAAAAAATTCTCGTACACGCGTCCGTCACGCCCGTGACCCAATGGTCACGGGCGTGTCCAGGACGTGTTTTGCCAAGACTGCGGAAGGTTCCTCCTCCCTCGGTTTTCCCGCCCGTCATTCGGACATGACACGGGCGTGACATGTTTTGTCACGGGCGTCTCGACCACGTGTCGCGGGTATCCGAGGCGCTGACCAGCCACGCCTCGGATTCCTTCTTAGTCAGTCAACTTTGACTGACACGCCCAGAGTCACGGGCGTGACTCTGGGGCGTGACCGAAGAATCTGATGCCTTAGCATCGGATGCTCCTTTGGATTCCCCCTACACGCCCCCGTCACGGGCGTGTTCCTCAGAGTCACGGGCGTGACTCTGAGGCGTGACCCCGAATCCGAGGCAGTCCGCCTCGGATTCCTTTTTCCTTTGACCCGAGCTTGTCACGCCCCTTGTCATGGGCGTGACAGGGGGGCGTGACTAACCCGAAAAATTCTATAAATAGAATTTTTCCTTCCCTTTTCTCTTCACACCTCCACCCTTCAACCCTTCTCTTCTCTCCTCCCTTTGGACGAAATTTCCTCCACATCTCTCACCATGCCTCGCCACCACGCTCGATCCACCGCTTCCTCCTCCGAGCACCCCGCTGATCCAGCCTCGGCGGAGGCCATGCTTCTTTTAGAGAATGCTACCCAACAAGATCGAAGCGAGAGACTGCGCGCCAAGCCCTTTGGCGTGTTCAGGATCTTGGATTGGGCCATCCTCGCCCAATTTGGAGCAGCGGAGCTAGTTCGGGAGCTCATCTCTACCCAAGGGTGGGATCCCCTTTTCGCCATTTCTGAGCCTGCTTTCCTCGAGCTCACCATTGAGTTCCTGGCCTCATTTGAGTTCCGTTGGGCGGCGCAAGATGATTTCATCGTCTTTCGCCTGGGCGGGATGATGCACCAACTCACCATCCGCCAGCTTAATGTTGCCATGGGCTTTTGCTCGGAGACCTTATCCACTTCCCCCGCCTACCCCGACCTAAAAACTGATTTCCCTCCCGACTTCAGTCTCCCCACTTTTTGGTCGGAAATTAGTAATGACGTCGTCCCCTACACTCCAAAGAAATCTAAGGGCAGCCACCTCATCTCCCCCGCTTTACGTATTCTGCACAACCTTCTCTCTTTTACCATTTCCGGGCGTGGCGATAGCCACGGCGTGGTGACTCGGGCGGACTTACTATACTTGTATAGTATGTTTTACCGGGTCCCACTCAACCTTGGTTACATGCTCGCCATTTTCTTTCGGCACCAGGCCGAAAATGTGAGATTGGGAGCGGTGCACGGCGGGAATTTCATCACTTTCCTCGCCAAGCAGCTCGGCGTGTGGGCTGCTCTTCCGCGGCTCACTTGCATGCAAACGCCGCAGCCTCTTCAGTTCCCGACCCTTCAGGCGCTTGGTTTAGCTCGCCGACGTGATGGCGAATTTGAGGCTGTTCCCCCGTTCGTTGGTGGCGGTGATCTTGACCTTGATCATGGTGCCGGTCCCAGCGGTACCCATCATTCCCCGCAGATTCCGCCACCACCGCTACACTCTGCTCCAGCGCCCGATCCTGCAAATTTTTGGGACCGACAATTTGGGTTGCTCCATACTCGCATAGACCAGATGCAAACCCATTTTGACGGTCGCTTCGATTCTTTTGATGCGCGCTTCACCGTGCTCGAGCGAAACCATACTTCCTCCATAGCGCATATTACTCGCGAGTTCGCGAACATGCGGACTTTCTATCAGGAGCACGAGGACGGTTCTGACCAGGAGTAGCTGTTTTTTTTTCTTTTCTTTGTAGATGTAGAGGGCCACCTCTTTGTATCTGTATCTTTATTTTACTTTCATGTATCTGTTTTTTCTTATGAAAAAAAAAATCTATAAAATATTATGTTTTGCTTTCATCATCTCTTACAGGTATCTTTTGATGCTGCTTTGCGCTTCTCAGGGAAGCCTCCTCTCTTCTTTTTCTTCTTCATTTTTACATTGGGGACAATGTATAGTTTAAGTATGGGGGGAGGGATATTTCTCAAGCAAAACATATACAAATGTTTCAAAAAAAAAATTTTAAAAAAGCAAAAACCAAAAAAAAACAATTTTAAAAAAAAAAATTTAAAAACTCAAAAAAAAAAAAAAAAAAACAAAATTTATTTCATCTTCAAATTTTGTTTTTCCAAAATATAAAAAAAAAACAAAAAAATAAAAAAAAATGAAAAAATCAAAAAAAATTAAATTAGAGAAGTCTTTATTTCTATATTTATTCACATGCAAAATTCCTAGTAATTCAACTTGTTTATAGTGTTTAGAGAATTTTGATGTTTTAATTGAATGTTGAATTTTGGAGTAGAACTGTTGGCCATGCTGTGTTTCTAGTTAAGTGCACGTGTAAGTAGAATTTTTAATAGATCTAAATATTCAACATATAATTAGATTTTCATTTTTCTAAATGCGTAGAAACAACTTATTTTACTTCAATTTTGAAAACCGGTAAAACTTTAAAATAATTTAGGTGAGTAAGTAGAAGTTTGCTAGAGAGATATTTCGCGGACCAAGAGAGAGTTATTTTTTTTCGATGTCTAGAACTTGCCCTCTAACTATTCTCAAGACTTTGCATAAGATTAACTCATTAGCATAAATATGATTTAGGCACTCCCTTTGGCTAGTTTGAGCTTTTGTACCCGCACCTAAAATTTTAACTTTGCTTAGCCAATTTGAGCCTATTACCTTTTCCTTTTGTTTTAGCTCCACCAAATGATTTACCAAAGCCTAAAAAGCATCCTAATTACACACCTAAACCCGAGCTTGAAAGAACAAATGTACAAATATTTTGTGAGTAATTAGGAGCCTTTTCATTTTTGGTGGCTCTTTTCTTAAAAAAAAAAAAAGTTGATTTATTTTTCTCCTCTTCAAATTAAAGAAAAAAAAAATTATCAAAAAAAATAAAAAATAATAATAATAATAATAAATGAAGAGGAAAAAAAAAATCAATATGATGAGAGAGTTAAAAAAATAAGAAAAGAAACAAAGGAATTTAGGAAATTGGCTACGTTCCTTAAGAGCCATAGCAAATTTTTATGTACAAGCTTCTCTAGGTTTTGGTGTGACTAGCCATCATGTTTATCTTTGATTACCCTCACCAAGAACCTAAGCCCACATTTCAACCTAATTAAGCCCTATTGATTTATGTTTATAAGTTAGACTAGTGCCGTGGCGAGAGTGTGAAAGGGCAAGCCTATGGCCATCGACATTGATGGATTTCTTTGGAGGGTATCTTAATCTTAGTTTGTGCAATGTTATCTTAGTACGCACGCTACACTCTCCCTAAAGATAATTTCAAGATTTACCGGATTTTCATCTTAAAAGTAAAAATAATAGTGAAAACGCATTTTAAGAAAAATAAAAACCTAATTTGTATGCTGAGTAAGTCTTTCTACAAAAATATCTACAACCATAGGCATAAGACTTCGCATTTTACTCCTTAGGTTCAATTTTCTTTTCTAGCATTTAAAATTTGTCTACTCCCTATAGGAAGTTGTTTGCTCGGGACTAGCAAACGGATAAGTATGGGGGTATTTGATAACTCTAATTATTTTTATATTTTTATTTATTTATATATATCAATAGTCAGATATTTTATATTAATTTTATAATATTAA
The DNA here is from genome assembly GCA_039513925.1 of Platanthera zijinensis. Lineage (NCBI taxonomy): Eukaryota > Viridiplantae > Streptophyta > Magnoliopsida > Asparagales > Orchidaceae > Platanthera > Platanthera zijinensis. The sequence goes on from CM077078.1 coordinate 219,878,253, forward strand.
GTTTATTTTAACTTGTTTTTATAATTTATATCTCTTTGATCTAATAAAATCATTTTTAATCTTGCAGGGCTGATCTACAGGTAATTTGGAGCAAAAAGAAGGATTTTCATTTTTTCTGCTTAGACACGCCCTGTGACACGCCCTACCTGGGCGTGACACAGGGGCGTGACACGTTATAACCAAGCCTGCAGCCAGAGCTCGTCGACCGTGCCAAAAGATCGTCGACCGGTCCAGACACGCCCGTGTCAGATGAAGACACGCCCGTGTACTCCTTACACGGGGCGTGACGGCCTGCTACATTACAGCTGCCCGTGCCACGTCGGATTAAAATTACACGCCTGGGTCACGGGCGTGACCCAGGGCGTGTCGAAGAAGTTTCCAATCATTAACGCGCCGTTCCAGCCGTTGCCGCCAGATTTACGTTCCTGCTTGACACGCCCCTAGTCACGGGCGTGACTAGGGGGCGTGACACCTTCTTGAAGACAACTTTCACTCCCGCCGTTTCAGCTTCCCGCCGTTTCCAGAAACAGCCGTGACACGCCCTAGGTCACGGGCGTGACCTAGGGGCGTGACCCGTCAGTTAACCAATTTTGGCGGTTTCTCCTCCAACGTTCCCGGGCTTTCAAGACGACGGTTCCGAGCCTGACACGCCCTAGGTCACGGGCGTGACCTAGGGGCGTGACCAAACAAAAATTTTTCTATAAATTCCAGACAGCTTCAGATGCTGAGGAGGTCGAATTTTGGGAGTTGGAGTCTTGTAATGTTCTGTTTATTTTGCTGTATTTTCTCATTTCTAAGTTAGATTTACCTTTGTTGCAACTTTAATTTTAGTTATTTCTATTTCAATCATGTCTTTTCCTACTTCATTTTATATTTCCCCAATCATGATGAGTAGCTAATCTTCTTTTAGCACTTGATCATGATGAACCTTGGAATAAAATAAATCTTTCTCCTTCCTATTAAATGTCTTGTTCTTAATTATTCTCGCTACGATTTATCTTTGATTTTCATTTCGTCGAATTCATATTACGCGGATATGATCTTCGATCTAAGATCCGTATCCTAAATGACCGAGAGGTTGCGGATACGAGGAGATCACTCAAAGATAAAAGGAGTTGAACGCACTACTCGAGAGAGGGCGACGTAAATCTTCCGGATTGGAGTCAAATCCAATAGTGGGGTTCACCGCATAAAGCAAGCTTAGGGGTTTCGACTGGCCGAGAGGTCTTAATCGATCAACCTAAGGTTAGTTAGAAGCATGAACTCGAGAGAGACGCTTCTATACTTTAGGAATCTCGACGGTCGAGTGAGTATAATTAAGAATTCGCATTTCATTATTTACCAAAAAGATTTATTTTAGTCAAAGGGGATTCTAGATCAAGTGCTAGCTTTCTCATATTTGAATTTCTCTTTAGCTTCAGCTTTATTTTTATTTTCCAGTATAATCAAACTCACTTTTCCGTTAGATAAAATAATAGCTCTTCCTTGTGAGTACAAGTACTCAACAGGCCCCGAATCGCAATACGACACTTCCTATACTGCATTTCGATAGGTACACTTGCCTAATCGAGATTCTAGTTTGGACGTAATTTAACTTCTAGAAAATCATCATCAAGAGCCTGCGCAGCGGGTCTACCTGGGGCCGAGCCGAGCTCGGGGTGTTGATGATGATTCCTTCAACCAGGCCTATTCTATCGTCAAGATGGGGAGACATAGTCGGTTAAAGCAAAAGCATTTTAGGGTAGAAAAGACCTATTCTTGTGATAGAATTTTTTAGAGAGTCAACATTCTGAAAAGACTACATCGAAATGATAATATTTATTCACCATATTACAACACCTTCTCTCCCTTCAAGGGTAGAAACGTTTTAAGTCATCACCGTTCCAGTGTGGCTCAAGGTCCTTCCCTCCATATCCTGGCGGTAATAACCCCCGTTAGCCAGAGCCTTCTCTATTCTGTAAGGTCCTTCCCAACTGGGGTTGAGCTTGCCCACAGGGGCCAACCTTCCTGCTGCGTCGACCTTTTTCAGCACTAGGTCCCCCTCGGCGAATTGCTTAACCCTGATGTGTTTATCGAAGTACCTGGCCATTCTTGTCTGATGGCAGCAACATCCCGTAGCTCTTCCACCATATCCAACGAGAGGCACAATCCCTCCTCGTTCTCCAACCTCCAAGCTTCGCTTCCTTCACCCGTGGCTGCGACCCGTGGAGACCGAACCTCAAACTCTACTGGGAGGACAACCTCACACCCATGAGAGAGCTTGAAGGGGGTCTCCCCTGTGGCAGTGTTCGGAGTTGTTCGCAAGGCCGACAGGACGGAAGGGAGCTGCTCCACCCAGTTGCCCTTTAGGTTCTCCACCTTCTTTTTGAGCAAGTTCACGATGATCTTGTTCGCCGCTTCCACCTAGCCGTTGCTCCGGGGGTGATGGACAGAGGCAAAACCTGAGGTCAATCCCCAGTTGGGCGCAGAAGCTGATGAACTCTTCACTGGCAAACTGAGGACCGTTATCCGTCACTATCGCTTGGGGTAGCCCATGCCTGCATATGATTTCCCCCCAAACGAAGTTCCTGATGACCTGGGAGGTAACCTTGGCTAGGGCCTTGATTTCCAGCCACTTTGAGAAGTAGTCGATCATGACTAGGAGGAACCTCCTCTGCCCGCTAGCTGGAGGAAAGGGTCCAAACAGATCCATTCCCTAAATGGCGAAGGGCCATGGGGCCATGATGCTCCGAAGCCTTTGTGCGGGTAAGAGCTGGAGGGGGGCGTGTACTTGACATTTCAGACATCTCTTTGCAAACTCGATTGTATCCTTCCTCATGGTCTGCCAGAAGTATCCTTGTCTTATCACCCTTGCCTCCAACGTTCTTCCTCCCGAGTGACTGCCGCACTCTCCCAAATGCACCTCTTCCAGGATTCTCGGGACCTCCTCCTCGGTCACACATCTCGCGAGGAGCCCTGATAACATCTTCCGGTGCAAGCCCCTTCCAACATCAGGTAGTGGGCTGCCTTTCACCTAAAGCTTTTTGCCTCCTTAACCCCCTCTGACAGCTTGCCTGTGGTAAGGAAGGTCACCAATGGGTCCACCCATGAGGATCGCCGACCCACCTCCATCGATTCCCCCTCTTCAATCGTTGGTCGGAAAAGTTCAGTTACGGTCCCTCCTCCCCGAGGCCCAAACTTTGCCAATCGATCAGCTACTGCGCTTTCCTCCCTGGGAACGTGTTGAATAGAGAAGGAACGGAACCCTCCGATGATTGCCCTTACCTTGGATAGATACTTCACGAGGGTAGGCTCCCGAGCCTCAAACTCCCCTCTGATCTGCGATTCTACAACCATCGAGTCAGTAAAGGTCTCCACATCCTGGATTTCTAATTCCCTTGCCAATCGAAGGCCGGCTATCACAGCCTCATACTCCGCCTGATTATTGGTAGCAGGGAAGTGGAAAACCACCGCCTGTTCTATGGTAACCCCTTGAGGACTCACCAATACTACACCCCCTCCCAGGGAGTGCCTTACCGAGGCCCCATCGACCATCAACTTCCATGCTTCGTGGGGCTTCGGCTCCTCATTCTTAGCCTCAGTGACATAGTCTGCCAGAAAGTCCGCCACAGCCTGAGCTTTGATGGAGAGCCTCGGGACGAACGAGATGTCGAACTCGCTTAGTTCGATAGACCACTTTGCCATCCTCCCCGAGTGCTCTACCCCCTCGAAGATCTTGCGAAGAGGATGGTCAGTGACCACCCTAATCGAGTGCGCTTGAAAGTATGGACGGAGCTTCCTCGCCGAAACAACCAAGGCATAAGCCAGCTTCTCCAGGATGGGGTAGCGGAGTTCCGCCTTTTTCAGGATTCGTCTTACGTAATAGACGGGCAGCTGCTTCTTCCCCTCTTCCCTGACCAAGACGGAGCTCACAGCTTCCACCCCCACCCCGAGATACAAGGCCAGGTCTTCCCCTTCTTTGGGGCTTTGGAGCAGCGGAGCCTAGGAGAGTTTCCTCTTCAGCCCCTGAAAAGCCTCTTCGCATTCAACCATCCATTCGAACACCTGATTACTACGGAGCACTTTGAAGAAAAAAGAACACCTATCCCCGGATCGAGAGAGGAACCTGCTTAGCCCGGCCAACTTTCCCGTCAGGCGCTAGAATTCCTTGGCGCTGCGAGGTGACTCCAAGTCCAATATAGCCTTCATCTTGTCCGGGTTAGGTTCTACCCCTGCTGGAGTCAAGAGGTGTCCGAGAAACTTCCCGCGACTGGCCCCGAAGACACACTTCAAGGGGTTTAACCTCATCTTGAACCTCCGCAGGGTGGCAAACGTTTCTTCCAAGTCCCGCAAATGGGAATCCACGCATTTGCTTTTGACCAGTAGGTCATCAACGTAGACCTCTAGATTCTTCCCCCTTTGGTCTCGAAAGACTCAATCCATCATGCGTTGGTATGTTGCCCCTGCATTTTTCAATCCAAAGGGCATCATCTTATAGCTGAAGCATCCCTCTCTCGTGATGAAGGAGACATCCTTGACATCGGGAGGTTGCATCCGGATCTGGTGGTAACCTGAAAAAGCATCCAAAGAACTCATAACAGAAAAACCAATCGCTGAATCAACCAGCGCGTCGATTCGAGGCAGGGGATAGCTATCCTTGGGGCATGATTTATTTAACAGGGAAAAATCGATACATATACGCCACTTTCCTCCCATTACCACATTGGAGATCCAGCCTGGATACTGGATCTCCGAGATGAAGCCTGCCTCCAGAAGCTTCCTGACCTCCTCTCGGATGGGCTCCTCCAGCTTGGTGGCGATGGCCCTCATCTTCTGGCACATGGGGCGAGTCCTCGGGTCCAGGTTCAGGCGATGACAAGCTACGTCCACATCGATACCCGGCATGTCTGCCGCGCTCCAAGCGAAGATGTTGATGTTGCTCTGGATGCAGCCTAGCATCCGCGCCTGGTCCTCGAGGCTTAAGCCTCCGCTGACCCGCTCCTTCTGTACTTGCCCCGCTCTGGTGAGTACCTCCATCTCCACCACTTCCTCGGCCGGCTCCAGCCTCGACCGCTCCCATCCTGCCCTTGTTTCCTCTTGCTCAACATCTTCTCCTCCGACCTCATCAACCCCCATCGCTTCCACCAGGCCTTCTCCTTGCCTCTGCTCTCCTTCCCTTGCCTCTCCCAGGCTCATCTCTTCTATCTCCACTACCTCCTCCATCATCAAGTCCTCCGCCTCCTGCGGGCTCGCCTCCTCCACTTCTACCACCTGCCCCCCTGCTACTTCCAACGCCTCCTCCAGGCTCATCTCCTCCTCCTCGATACTTCCTTCCTGCCCAGCCATCTCTTTCTCCAGCTCCTCCGCCTCAGCCATCCACGACACGGTGTTTACCGCCGTCACATAGCACTGTCTTGCCACCTTCGGGTCCCCCTGATCCTAACTAGCACCCCTAAATTGCTGAACTTGAGGCATTGATAAAATGAGGAGGGGACACAACGGAAGGCGCTGATGAGAGGACGCCCAAAGATGGCGTTATAGCTACTTGGGGCGTCTATAATCACGAACCTACAATTCCGTGAGACGCCCCCAAGGTTCACATGCAGGCCCACTCCCCCTTCTACCTCCTTCCTCTCTCCAGAAAAACCAAAAAGCGGTCCATCAGAAGCCAAGACCCTTTTTCCCTCCACCCTCATCTCATCGAAGGACTTTTTGAAGATCACGTTCACGGAGCTCCCGTTATCCACCAGTATCCGGGAGACTGTGAAGTTCTCCACCGCTGTCTGGATCACTAGTGCGTCGCAGAACGGGTCTTCGTAGTCTCGCATATCCGCGGACGAGAAGGTGATTTTTTCTTCTGGGGGGGAGCTAGGGAGGTCGAGGTGACCCCTCTGCGGAACATGGTTTGAAGGCTCCCCTTGCGGGTTGCCTTGATCCCTACTCCCCCATGGATCACTCCGATCCCCACTCGGGTTCCCACATCGACCCTATCTTCACATCTATCCTCAGCCTCTCCATGCTGCACATCGACGATCCTTGTAGGCGGGTCTTGCCTTCCCGCTCCTTTGGCCTCCCTCACCTCTAGAAATTCTGGGCAGGTGGCCGTTGCGTGACCTTCCTCCTGGTGGAAGTCACAATAGGGCAACGCCACCCTGCCCCCTCTTCCTTCTCCTCCTCCTCTTCTCCCTGCTCCTCAAATTCTTCTTCCTCTTCCTCTCCCCACCTCCATGGCCTCCTACGGTGGTGGGGGCTGACCTCTCGGTCCCTGCCTCCATCCTCCCTGCTCGAGTCTTCTCGGCTCCCGGAAGTTGTCTCTTCCTTGAAAACCCCCTTGGCCCTGGGGGCGGCCTTCCTGAGGCCTCCAACCCAATCGGTTGTTCAGCTCCCTGGCCCCCCCATGCTGCTGTCCCTGCCCTCGGGGTTCTTCCCTCCTCCTATCTTCCCTTAGTTCCCTCTGCTCTCTCACTTCTCTCTGCCTCCCTGCTGTCGTCTCCTTCACATCATCCTCCGCCAACCTGGCCAGCTTCCTCGCAAATGCAGGGTTTTCCCTCTCGAAGTCTATCTCCTTTGCCGCCCTCTCCATGAGCTCCTAGAAAGAGAGAGGGGGCACTCTCTTCAGCTCCATGCTAAAAAACCCCGGCCTCAGCCCCAGGGTGAAGGCAAGCATCAGCGCATACCCCGGGACCTCCTGGACCAGGAGAATCACCTCTTGGAACCGGTCAACATAATGACCCAACGTCTCTTCCGGCTTCTGCCTCACCGTAAACAGGCACTCAGCCTCCTTCTTCCGCTTCTTCGAAGTCGAGAACCTCAATAGAAAACCCCTGTGCAGGTCCTCAAAACAATAAATCGAGCTCGCCGGCAACTGGTGGAACCAATCCATGGCCTTCTCTTTCAGGGTGATGGCAAAAAGCCTACACTTGAAGGCATCCGACATCTGCCTTATCGACACCACATCCTCAAACCATTGCACGTGCTGAACCGGGTCATCCTTCCCGGTGTAGTAGGTCATATCCGGCTCCCTGAACCCCTCCGGCACTGGGGCCGAGACGATGAGCTCACTAAAAGGGGTCTCGCCCCCTGCCTGGCGAGAGGGCCCGTCCCGCGACCTTGGCTGGCTGGACCGATCCGCGAGACCATGCCCGGGGAAGAGCTCCCAGACTATCGCCTCCTTCTCTCCCAGATCCACCGGAAACTCCTTTCCGGGACGCTAGCCTGGGAAAAGCTCCCGCGCAGCCGCATCCCTCTCGCCTGCCTCCACCGGGACTTCCTTCCCGGGGCGCTTCCCTAGGCCGTTCTTGCCTAACAGCGGAACCGCCTCCACAGGAGCCTGCGGCGTCTCCCACTCATTCCTTGCCGAGAATGCCAAGCTATTCGTCTGCATGACCTCTCGCCTGAAATCCTCTAACATCTTCCTTGTCGTCTCTTCTCCCTAGGTGGGTGATCCTCCTTCGCCAGATCCTTCACCTTCACCTCCTGTCATGGGACTCGACTCCAGATTTTCTTGCACCGACTGCTTCCACGCTCACCGCACCAGAACTGTTGAAGCCAAAATTGACCTCAACGACTGTTCACAAACCAAAGTGCAACCGACGCCTACTTCTCTCAAATCTCGACCCCTGACTAGCTGCTAAGGTCCTAAGACTGACCCAAAGCCTCAGCTGGGAGGTCCCACCTCACACCCGGAAGATCTCTGAGAGCTTCCCCTCCAAAACCAAAAGCTGGACTGGGAGCTCTTCAGAAAGAACTGGAGTTAGAGAGTAAAATGAGAACCCTGCCTTCCAAAGAGCCCCTTATGGGTCTTTTTATAGCATTCTCTTGACCTGAAAATACTGAAATACCCCTGATAGGTCTGCCAATAGCCAAATCCCACTGTCATCCCAGGGGCATATAGGTAATTGAGCCCGAGGATAAAGAAATAATAAAGTAATCTTTTCCTGGGCGCCAGGCCCTACCACATGGACCCACCTGGCGAGAACTCCGGCCGAGAAGGCTCTCGCCGGGTCCTACTTGAACCTACCTTGGCGAGAGCTCCAGCCAAGAAGTTACTCGCCCGTGGTGGTCTTAATGCCATTGTCGTTGAAGGCTCACCTAGTGTCCTCTCGCCTACCTCTGGGCGGGAGCTCCCTCAAGGCAGAAGCTCGTCTAGCCTGAGGCTCGAATCCTGGCGCGAAGGGTCTCGCCCATAGCTAGGCGGGAGCCCCTTAAGAAGCGGGAACTCTGCTGAATTGCCCTTGGGCTAGCCCGAGGCTAGCCCAACTCAGACCATTGAAGCCTCTGGGTTCTACCTAGCGAATACGGGGTTGTACACGTTTAGTGAGGTACACTCACTCAACGCTTTTGACTTAGCCTAATAATCAAAAACCCTGGAGCTAACCCGACCCCAGCTCACTCAACGCTTACTATGCAGAGAGCTCTATTTTGCCTAAAAAAATTACCTACTAACCCTTATACCTAAACAGCAGCTATCTGACTTAAACTATGGACAAAAAACTATACCCTTCCTCCAGCCATCTGACTTAAACTATACCTGTACAGCACCTACAACCATACCCTACCTCCAGCTACCCTCTGGACACCAAACCGAGGATATAAGGGAGAGATTAGACAAAAAAGAACACTCATCGCAGGAATAATCAAGTAAAAAAATGTCAAAATAATTTGCAAGGGCAAGGAGCCACTTGCCTCGCCGCCAAGATGCTGCAACTGCAGCAACACTTTCTGGCTTTGGCGGCAAGCTCGGCCACCTACGGCAAGAATAGGGCTCAGGGAAGAAGAAGAAGAGAACCCGAAAATCCTAACTCTCTAAAAACAACTCTAGAACCAGAACAACTTACCTAGGAAGGAAGATCGGGACGGGAGCAAGCCGAATCTGGTATTACCCGAGCAAACCAAGCTCTAGACCTCCAGCAATTGCCGGCCGAAGCTCCAGTACCTCCGCCTCTTTCTTCCTTTCGCAGGAAGCTGGCCGCCGGTCTTGGGAAGGGAAATGAAATAAAAGGACAAGCTTTGCTGCCTTTTTAATATCATGCTCCACCCAAGACTAATAATACAATATAAAAGTCTAAACTTACTCCACCGACTAGTGAAAAATAATACTCTAATAGCCTTACTCGAGCTCCACCCAACAAGCCCACATCTTAGAATATACTAGCCTTAAATAACTCTACTCAACCACTAAGAAAATAAAATAATCCTAAAGCTTGAAAAGCTCCCCCACTCAGCTGGATAAAACTAGACAATATACTTATATAAATATATATATATATATATATATATATATACACACACAATTATAGCTTTATATTATATAAAAAAACTATTTGTACCCAAGCTTACACCCAAACATATATATATATATTTATATATATATTTATATATATACGAGTGACAGGCACGGGCCTCCGGCTCTCGTGTCCCGCGGATCAGTATCCGGCCAATGGTGGCGGGCTTTGCCCGCCCCTGATGTTTTTTAATCATGATTTTTTAAATTATTTTAAATTTAAAATATTATATATATAATTTTTGTTAATTAAACACATATTTTATTAAAATTATTATTTTAAAATATTAAAATTTAATATATTCGCAAACCTGATTATCTTGATCAAACGGTGGAGAATTATTCAAAGTCTTATTTATCTTATCATGAATGTCTTATTTACCTTGCCACCCTACTTCTTTTTAATATAGTATAGATATATATATATATATATATATATATATATATAATTAGCTAAGCAACTTAGTCTAAAACAAGGCACCAGCCTTACCAAGCTCGGCCACACAAGGCCATGCACAACAATAGCAAAAATCTGATAACACAGTACCAGTTATCCCATAAAACAAAGACAACGTCGAAACGACGCGAAAACAAAAGATCTCGGAATTCGACGAAACTCGCACCGTAGCTAAACACCAATGCTATGAAGACAACGACGAAGTAGAAAACAACATCTGATGACAAAAACTCGGGCTAACACCTCCCGAAGCCAAAGAACAAGCATTCCCTAAGAAGCTCAGCCGAGTCACCAAAACAGACTCCGGCTAGTTAGGGAATCTTGCAAACAGGCTACAAATATGTCACTCAAGGAACCTAAAGAACTAAGACCACGCTCCAACAACGGCAAATGCCGACAATGCGTCGTCATAACGCAAAATAACATTTAAACAAACACAGAAAAACCGGGGGCGTTACAGCCACTCCCCCTAAAAGAAAGTTTCGCCTCGAAACTTACACTTAATTCCTCTATCAAGAAGGAAAAGAAATACCTAAGCCAGAGCTATAAAAGAGAGCACAAAACATACCAGGCATAAGGTCAGGGAAACAGATAAGGGTAAGCCTTCCTCATCGCCGACTCTAGCTCCCATGTCGTGCTTTCCACATCCTGGTTCCTCCAAAAAATCTTAACCATAGGAATGGTTTTCCTCCGCAACACGCGATCCTGAGCATCCAAAATGCGGACAGGCACCTCCACATAAGAAAGATTCGGCTCTAACTGAGGCACATAATCCAAAACCTTGTTGCCACTCTGCACACATTTCCGCAGTTGACTGACGTGAAAGACATAGTGCACGCCAGGAAAATTTGCGGGCAACTCCAACCTGTAAGCTGATACACAAACCCGCTCAATTATCATAAACGGCCCAACGTACCTCGGGTCCAACTTCCGGTTCTTTCCAAACCTCTTGACTATAATCATCGGGGAAACCTTTAAGAACACCAAGTCCCCCACAATAAATTCCAAGCTAGATCTACGCCGGTTTGCGTTCTTCTCATATCTCTCTTAAACTATATAAAGCTTCTCCCGAATAAGTTTAACAGCAATTTCCATCTCTTCGAGCGCCTCTGGACCCAAAAGTGGTCCCTCGCCAACCTCAGCCCAAAACAAGGGAGTCTTGCAGCGCCTCACATACAATGCTTCAAAAGGAGCAATTTGCAAGCTTTCTTGGTACCTATTGTTATACGCAAACTCCATAAGACACAAACGCTCATCCCACGCCCCTCCGTGGTCTAGAATATAGCATCGGATCATGTCCTCAACAATCTGATTGACTCGCTCTGTCTGGCCATTAGTTTGCGGGTAGTAAGAAGTAGAATATCTCAAATCCGTACCCAAACCCTCTTGCATGCTCTTCCGGAAGTGAGATGTAAACCGGGAGTGTCGGTCTGAGATAATGCTGACTGACACACTGTGCAACCGGATGACCTCATTCAAATACATCTCAGCCATCTTCCTCATCGGAAAGTCAATCTTAAACGGTACGAAGTGAGCACACTTCGTCAATCTATCCATGATCACCCAAACTGAATTATGCCCCCTAGGAGATCTTGGTAAGCATGTAATGAAATCCATCGAGATGCTTTCCCACTTCAAAGTCAGAATCACCAAGGGAGTCAGCTTGCCACCAGGTCTTCCATGATCGGCTTTCACATGCTTGCAAGTGTGGCACTCAGAAACAAATCTGTCTTTGTCTCCCTTCATCCCATACCACCAGGCAACCTGCTTTAAATCACGATACATCTTAGTAAATCCTAGATGGTAAGCAACACTAGATCCATGGGCTTCCCTGCACACCATCACCCAGATATCTCCAACGGAGGGGATGCAAAACCTGTTGTGGTACCGCAAGGTACCCGTATCATCAATAGAAAAATATGGAAATTCACCCTTCTGAGCTCGAATATACAAATGTAGAAGTTCGGGATCGTCCTTCTGATGTTGTCTCGTAAGCGAAATCCATGAAGGTTCTTCCACTACCAAACTACTTTGCAAATCGCCGCTTCCCACAGAGATGCCCATCAAAAGAAACTCCTCTACTAAAAGCTCGGCGGAGAGACAAAAAATCTTCCCTGACTTGCGACTCAGAGCGTCGACCACCACATTGTCCTTGCCCGGATGATACTAGATCTCAATATCGTAGTCGTCCACATACTCCAACCATCTCTGCTGGCACAGATTCAATTCCTTCTGGGTGAAGACGTACTTTAAGCTCTTGTGATCAGTAAAAATCTTTCATTACGCGCCATAAAGCAGATGTCTCCACAACTTAAGCGCATAAATCACGGCTGCAAACTCTAGGTCATGTATAGGGTAGTTCCTCTCATGAGTCTTTAGCTTTCTTGACCCGTACGCAATCACTTTCCCGACTTGCATCAACACGCAACCAAGACCAACATGCGACACATCCACATAAACATCATAATCCACACTGATGAGTTGTAAATATACCTATATTTTTGTATTTTAATTATGTCATTTTACTTTATTTTTGTCCTTTTTAGTTTATTTTCTTTAATAAAATGTTTCTTTTTTGTAAAAATATATTCTAACTTAGCTTTTTTTATTTTTTTATTTTCTAAATTTTTTCAGGAAAATATAATTTTCGGCTCTGTCACGCCCGTGTCACCCCCCGACACGGGCGTGTCAGGCTCTCAACTCAACCAGCCAGAAAAAATTAACAATTTCAATGTTCCGAGCCCGACACGCCCCCGTCACGCCCGTGTCCAAGCCTCGTCACGCCCGTGTCGATGTCGGCACGCAACTCTCCGTCAACTGTCAACGCTGCCGACATCGAAATGCCAGCTGTCCGTGTCACGCCCCCCTGTCACGCCCGTGATAAGCTTGTCACGCCCGTGTCCGCCACGTGGACCGCCCCGAAGTCAAAACGCGCGTCAAATCCACAGCTCCAGCTCCATGTCACGCCCCCTTGTCACGCCCGTGACCTGGGGCGTGACCGCCACGTTTCCAGCCGAAGTCAAGGCTTCAGTCAAATCACCACTCAGCTCATGAATAGTACTGTCACGCCCCCCTGTCACGCCCGTGACCTAGGGCGTGACCGACCCGAATTTTTGCCTATATAAAGGCAGCTGCTGTATGAAATTCTTGTCTCTTTTTTTGGCCACTTTACTTAGATGTTGTGCTGCCCATTTTGATCCAAATGTTATGTAAGAGATTTTTCTCCCCCCTCCCTTAGTTTGTAATAGCTTTTTATTCTATAAAAATAGTTTATTTTCTCTCTTGCTTAGCATGAATCTCATTTGGAAGCGCCCCATCTTTGTAATTTTTCGTTCCCCTTTTTTCGTTCTTTTCATGTTTTATCTTTTTCAGCTTTATAACTTAGTTTAGTTAAGAATTTTATCGCACTTTCGAGCCGTTGTAATGCCCATTTTACTTTCATTTTCCGCACCAGTTTAGCTTTAGTTTTTTTTTATTTTCACTTTTTATGCATTTCTACCGCATTCTAGCGATAGAAATGCACTTGTTTTAATTTTTCGTCAACTTCCATTTTGCGTTTATTTGCAAAACTTTTAGCTCCGTTTAATTTTTATTTTCACTTTTTATGCATTTCTACCGCATTCTAGCGGTAGAAATGCAGTCGTTTTAATTTTCCGAGCACTTAGCTTTTCGTTTTAATTTTCAAAACTTTTTGTCCGGTTAATTTTTATTTGCACTTTTTATGCATTTCTACCGCATTCTAGCGGTAGAAATGCAGTTGTTTTAATTTTTCAGTCACTTTGCTTTTTCTTATTTCTGTAGAGTGCGTGCGTGTATGAGTTAGATTTTATAGCTTTATTTCAATTTCTGTAGAGTGTGTGCGTATGCATCTATTTCCGCCTACTCGTTAAGAGTTAAATGGCGCTTTGCTTTCATTTTCCGCCCACTCGTTTGAGTGGGACTTGTCTTTTACTGCTTTCATTTTCTTCCTACTCACTTGAGTAGGAAAACTTAGAGTGTGTGCGTGTGTTTACTTTTTGTAGAGTGCGTGTGTGTGTTTTACATTCAAGTAGAGTGCGTGCGTGTATGAGTATAAATTTACCCCCGCCCACTCGCTCGAGCCGGGATTCGCATTTACTGTTTTCTTCAGTCCTACTCGTTTGGGTAGGACTTGCAATTTTCAGCTTTCATTTACTGCTTTATTTCCTGCTTTCTTTATCGCTTTCTAGCGTAAGTGTCTCCAATCCGATGAGTGGCTAACCGCCCTTAGCCCTCAATATCGAAGAGCATTGGGATAGATAAAGCAGCTTTAAATAATTAAAGGTCCTGTTTTCTATTTAATTAAATTTCTTAAGGTTTACCCCGGGTTAACGACGCGTAGGACCGCATATCGATGTGCGGGCACTATTTCCGTTATCCATACGCAACGCCGAGAGGCCGCACGTATGGACCGATCACCCTTGGGTAAAGAGAGCTCCGCGCTAACCCTCGAGAGAGGAGGCGCGTGACTCTACCGGATTGGGTTCCCCACCCAATAGCGGGGTTCTCAGCGTAATGCGGGCGTTAAGAGGAATCCTTCGTCGGTCTAGCGATCGGTCGAATAGTCTTAGCGTTCAGGTGAGCGATAGTCCTAGAGATAAGTGAGCTCATTCCTTTGGAACCTCCACAGTCGAGTCTCCGCCTTAATTAATTTGAAAATTAGGATCCCTTTTTATTAAAAGTTTACTTTAGTTCAATTCTCTTTTTGATAGCATCGCGCTAAGTTGGTCATCGGACTTCCGCACTTATTTACTGCATTTTTTCCTGCTTTCTTTTTATGCTTATTATTATTATGCATTTTTATATTTTTAAACCAAACTAAGATATTATCGGTAGAATAATAGGCTTTCAGGGAAAGAGTAGATATAGCTAAGCCGGCCCCGAGAACAATACGACCCCGATATTCCTCCACACGGGAATATCCTGTACTACACGCGATAGGTGCGCTTGCCTCCCTCTCGTTAAAACTCGGTTTCTAACAAAACAAAACGCTCTTCTTTTTATAAATAAAAACCTCCACTTTCACACCTAAATAAGAGCCGGCGTTTTAACCATCAAGTTTTTAGCGCCGTTGCCGGGGAAAATTTCGACTTACTATTTTGAATTCCTGAAACCTATTAATTTTACCATTATTTCTACTAATATATATAAAAAATAAAAAAAAATTAAAATTGGATCAAACAAAAAATTTTATATTAATAATAATAATAAAATCATTATTAATATTAATAATAAATACTTAAACAAAAAAATCAAATAAAAAAAAAAAAAATTTTAAACACTTAAAAAAAAAAAAAAATCAGAAAAATTTAAAACTAAAAAAAAAACAATCAAAAACTTAAAAACATAAAAAAACTTAAAAACAAAAAAATAAAAAAACAATAATAAAAAAACTTAAAAAACTTAAAAACAAAAAAAAAGATGATGAAATTTTTTTTATCTTTATTTTTCATCCAAAAATTTAAAATTCAAAAAAAAAATATATATCTTTCATTTTTATTTTGCCTTTAACCTATTTTCTTTTTTTCTTTTTATTTTTATTTTCAAAAAAAAAACATCAAAAAAAAAAAAAAACTAAAAACATCAAAAAAAAATCTACTAAGAAAACATCATATAAAACACAAAAATTATTAATTATGTTTTTATTTTATAGTTTCGGCGCGCTTCACAATCGTGAGCGCTAGGGGATCACATATCGGTCGCGCTCACTTAGCTAAGACGTTAGCTTACGAGTCGCACCCACTTGCCCCCTATCACCTGCACCATTTTCGCCGAATTTTTCTTTTTCGTTTTTTATATATTATACTTTTGCTTTTACTTTTAACTTTTGCAGGACTATACTTAACGGGCTTCCCCGAACGCGATTCAGGGAATAATTCTAAACCCCTGTTTTTTTTTAAAAATTTTTGTACATAACTGCTTAGTCTTTTTTTATATATATATCCTGTTCCTCCTACTTAGTGCAACATTAGGGACAATGTTGGACTTAAGTATGGGGGTGTTTCTTATTTTTTTGTGCCCTTTTATTTCCCGCACTTAAAAAAAAAAGTTAAAAACATTACAAAATTAAAAACTTCAAAAATATTTTCAAGCTTTAAATAATAATAATAAAAATAAAATTTCAAATTTCAAAAAATAAAAAAATAAAAAAAAATATAAATAAAAAATATAAATAAATAAAAAAATCGCTCTGCGACGTTCGACTCATCGAACCAACCACAAATAAGAGTCTGTTCGCGGGCGATCCTTTTTACTTTGTAAATATTTTTGTAAATATTCTCGTCTCCTTCCCTTTTCTTTCCTATCTTGTAAAAATTTCTCTCTTCTTGTAAATATTTCCGAAAATTAAAAAATAAAAAAATTTTATATAACTCAAAAACCCAAAAAAATTTGCATAACCTTTAAAAATGTCCAAAAAAATGATAAAAACACCAAAATATGAAAAAAAATTAGAAAAAACTCATAAAAATCAAAAAAAAAATTTTTAAATAAAATAATAATAATTCGAATCCCTTAAATCTTAACCTCTTTGCTCTCCAAAACAATCGTTTCGAGTTTATTTATAAGCGAATTTTAATTAATTCTTTATTTACTATTCGTTTTTTAATTGTAGCTCGATAGACTTAAATTTCTGGGGTTAAGATTTTAAAGAATTTTTTATGACTTTTTCTTATTATAGGGAACTTGTTTTCTCATTTTCACTTCTTAATTTTTTGAAATAAAGCACGTTTTTATGTTAAGAAAATAACATTCATGGATTTTACATTATTTCTACTTATGCTTTTAGAAACGTAGGAACGTCCAAATTAAAGAGGTTGCTCTCAAAATTTTTATTAAACTCTAGCTCTCTCTTTGAAATAAAAATAAAAAAAAAATATTCAAACCATCCACTTTTTTTCATGCCTTACTTGGTATGATTCCCCACTCACCCTTAAAAGATCTGATGTCAATGGGGATAAGATTTCATCCCGCAAACATAGGCACCCAATAATTAAAAAGATTATATGTTACGGAGTAAGAGGATAAAATTCATTACTCCTATACATATACATTGGGTTTATTATTTTTTATGAAGAAAGAAAGAAAAAAATGTTAGGAAAATAAGATTTCATTTTCCTTATAATCCAAAAAGAAAAAAATGTGGAAGTTCGAGAAAAAAATTACCTCGCCTCAAAAATCCAAGCCTTCTTCATATCCGCCAATCCACTTAGCCTAATTTTCATGATTCTAGAATTAATCTAAATCTTTTTGAGAGCATAATTTTTAAATTGAATTATTTCCTATCAATTTCTTTTTAGCTAAAGTTTTTTCGATAATTCCAATCCATTTTTGTTAAACTAATAAAATAACTTTCGCTTTCTATTTTTCTGTTTAGAAGTATTTTTTGAAACGGTTCCTCTATTTATAACGCTTTCATAATTTAGGATTTAATTCCGAAACCCCGGAAATTCATTTCGATCTTTCGTACAATTAAATCAAGCGGTAGTTAAATTTAGGATTCTTTTTAATTCCTTATAGGTTCATCTCCAACTTTTGCTCTGGAATAGCAAAAGCTTAAGTATGAGGGTATTTGATGAGTTGTAAATATACTTATATTTTTGTATTTTAATTATGTCAATTTAATTTATTTTTGTCCTTTTTAGTTTATTTTCTTTAATAAAATGTTTCTTTTTTGTAAAAATATATTCTAACTTAGCTTTTTTTATTTTTTTATTTTCTGAATTTTTTCAGGAAAATATAATTTTCGGGCCTGTCACGCCCGTGTCACCCCCCGACACGGGCGTGTAAGGCTCTCAACTCAACCAGCCAGAAAAAATTAACAATTTCAATGTTCCGAGCCCGAAACGCCCCCGTCACGCCCATGTCCAAGCCTCGTCACGCCCGTGTCGATGTCGGCACGCAACTCTCCGTCAACTATCAACGCTGCCGACATCGAAATGCCAGCTGTCCGTGTCACGCCCCCCTATCACGCCCGTGACAAGCTTGTCACGCCCGTGACAAGCTTGTCACGCCCGTGTCCGCCACGTGGACCGCCCCGAAGTCAAAACGCGCGTCAAATCCACAGCTCCAGCTCCCTGTCACGCCCCCTTGTCACGCCCGTGACCTGGGGCGTGACCGCCACGTTCCCAGCCGAAGTCAAGGCTTCAATCAAATCACCACTCAGCTCATGAATAGTACTGTCATGCCCCCCTGTCACGCCCGTGACCTAGGGCGTGACCGACCCGAATTTTTGCCTATATAAAGGCAGCTGCTGTATGAAATTCTTGTCTCTTTTTTTGGCCACTTTACTTAGATGTTGTGCTGCCCATTTTGATCCAAATGTTATGTAAGAGATTTTTCTCCCCCCTCCCTTAGTTTGTAATAGCTTTTTATTCTATAAAAATAGTTTATTTTCTCTCTTGCTTAGCATGAATCTTATTTGGAAGCGCCCCATCTTTGTAATTTTTCGTTCCCCTTTTTTCGTTCTTTTCATGTTTTATCTTTTTCAGCTTTATAACTTAGTTTAGTTAAGGATTTTATCGCACTTTCTAGCCGTTGTAATGCCCATTTTACTTTCATTTTCCGCACCAGTTTAGCTTTAGTTTATTTTTATTTTCACTTTTTATGCATTTCTACCGCATTCTAGCAGTAGAAATGCACTTGTTTTAATTTTTCGTCAACTTCCATTTTGCGTTTATTTGCAAAACTTTTAGCTCCGTTTAATTTTTATTTTCACTTTTTTTGCATTTCTACCGCATTCTAGCGGTAGAAATGCAGTCGTTTTAATTTTCCGAGCACTTAGCTTTTCGTTTTAATTTTCAAAACTTTTTGTCCGGTTAATTTTTATTTGCACTTTTTATGCATTTCTACCGCATTCTAGCGGTAGAAATGCAGTTATTTTAATTTTTCAGTCACTTTGCTTTTTCTTATTTCTGTAGAGTGCGTGCGTGTATGAGTTAGATTTTATAGCTTTATTTCAATTTCTGTAGAGTGTGTGCGTATGCATCTATTTCCGCCTACTCGTTAAGAGTTAAATGGCGCTTTGCTTTCATTTTCCGCCCACTCGTTTGAGTGGGACTTGTCTTTTACTGCTTTCATTTTCTTCCTACTCACTTGAGTAGGAAAACTTAGAGTGCGTGCGTGTGTTTACTTTTTGTAGAGTGCGTGTGTGTGTTTTACATTCAAGTAGAGTACGTGCGTGTATGAGTATAAATTTACCCCCGCCCACTCGCTCGAGCCGGGATTCGCATTTACTGCTTTCTTCAGTCCTACTCGTTTGGGTAGGACTTGCAATTTTCAGCTTTCATTTACTGCTTTATTTCCTGCTTTCTTTATCGCTTTCAAGCGTAAGTGTCCCCATTCCGATGAGTGGCTAACCGCCCTTAGCCCTCAATATCGAAGATCATTGGGACAGATAAAGCAGCTTTAAATAATTAAAGGTCCTGTTTTCTATTTAATTAAATTTCTTAAGGTTTACCCCGGGTTAACGACGCGTAGGACCGCATATCGATGTGCGGGCACTATTTCCGTTATCCATACGCAACGCCGAGAGGCCGCACGTATGGACCGATCACCCTTGGGTAAAGAGAGCTCCGCGATAACCCTCGAGAGAGGAGGCGCGTGACTCTACCGGATTGGGTTCCCCACCCAATAGCGGGGTTCTCAGCGTAATGCGGGCATTAAGAGGAATCCTTCGTCGGTCTAGCGATCGGTCGAATAGTCTTAGCGTTCAGGTGAGCGATAGTCCTAGAGATAAGTGAGCTCATTCCTTTGGAACCTCCATGGCCGAGTCTCCGCCTTAATTAATTAGAAAATTAGGATCCCTTTTTATTAAAAGTTTACTTTAGTTCAATTCTCTTTTTGATAGCGTCGCGCTATGTTGGTCATCGGACTTCCGCACTTATTTACTGCATTTTTTCCTGCTTTCTTTTTATGCTTATTATTATTATGCATTTTTATATTTTAAACCAAACTAAGATATTATCGGTAGAATAATAGGCTTTCAAGGAAAGAGTAGATATAGCTAAGCCGGCCCCGAGAACAATACGACCCCGATATTCCTCCACACGGGAATATCCTGTACTACCTGCGATAGGTGCACTTGCCTCCCTCTCGTTAATACTCGGTTTCTAACAAAACAAAACGCTCTTCTTTTTATAAATAAAAACCTCCACTTTCACACCTAAATAAGAGCCGGCGTTTTAACCATCACACACCCTCAGTAGGTTGGGTAAAAATAGGGGCACTGCACAATCTGTCCTTGAGCTCCAGGAAGGATTCCTCACACTTCTTGCTCCAGACAAAAGCTACGTTCTTCTTGGTCAATCTGGTCAAAGGTGCAGCCAGGGTGGAAAAATCCTCCACGAATCTCCTGTAATAGCTGGCTAATCCCAGAAAGCTTCTAATCTCCTTGGGTGTGCCCAGCCTACTCCAATCCAGCAAAACAACGATCTTTTCTGGGTCAACTGAAATCCCACTCTTATTCACCACGTGGCCCAGAAATGCAACCTGATGCAACCAATACTCGCACTTGCTCAGCTTGGCGAAAAGCTTGTGGTCCCTCAAGGCAGATAAAACCTAAGGCTGATGCTGGTCGTGCTACTCAGCATTGCGAGAATAAATCAGGACGTCATCGATAAACACGACCACAAACTTATCTAGGAAGTCCTTGAACACGTGGTTCATAAAATCCATAAAAGTTGAGGGCGCATTTGTCAAACAACACGACATAACCAAAAACTCAAAATGCCCTGCCTAGATAGAAAAGCAGTCCGCGGAATGTCGGACTCACGGATCCTGAGCTGATTGTAGCCAGATCGAAGATCAATCTTGGAGAATATTGTGTTACCATGCAACTGATCAAACAAATCATCAATCCGAGGCAGAGGGTACCTGTTCTTGATAGTAACCTTATTTAGTTCTCTATAGTCGATGCACACCCTCATCGACCTGTCTTTCTTCTTTATAAATAGAACAAGCGCACCCCAGGGCGACAAACTCGGTTTGAGAAAACCCTTTGCCAACATATCATCCTGCTGGATACGCAACTCCTCCATCTCTCGCGAGGCCATTCGGTATGGCGCCTTCGCAATAGGACGTGTACATGGCTCCAAATCTATAACAAACTCGACATCTCTATCTAGAGGAAGACCGGGAAGATCATAGGGAAACACATCATAGAAGTCACACACCACAGGAATCTCCTCCAAACGTGGCACACTAGCAACTGTCCCTACTAGAGAGACCAAACAGGCTAAGCAGCCAGAATAAAGCAACTTCTGAACACATACCGCAGAAATGACTTGAAACACCTTGTGCGGATCAGCATACACACTCCCAGGCTGACCGTCGTCCTAAACGAAGTCCAAGCACTTACCCTTGCACTGGATAACTGTATCATAATTAGACAACCAGTCCATGACTAAGATAACATCGAAGTCTTCCAGGTCGATCACCTTCAAATCTGCCTTCGCTAGAAAATTCCCCAACAAAATCGGACAATCCCGAATGCCCTAATCCGAAAACACAGAATCACCGGAAGGAAACTTGATGCAAAAGGAATCACTAACATGCTCAAGACCCAAATGATAGCGCTCCACAAAGGCTCTAGCCACAAAGGTGTGGGTAGCGCCAAAGTCAAAGAGAACACGCGCCTAGCGGTTCCTCACCTTAAATCTTCCTATAATATAACAGACGCAACTACGAAAAACAAATGCTAAAGCTATACTAGAAACAAAACATTTAGGGTAGAGAGAAATCTGACCTGAAACGACCTGAGTCGAATTCTACGCTTCCTCTGAAGAAATTACATACAGCTTCCCCTTGCCTTTATCCACACGCTGAGGTAGTGGCAATGCCTTGAGTGGCACTGGCTAGAACACTGGCTGGAGTTGTGGGCACTGAGCCTTGATGTGCCCTTCTTGCCCGCAAAGAAAACAACTTATCGGCTTACTCTTATCCTTGCCCCAGCAATGGGCAACATCATGCCCAGGTCTCTTACACGTAGAACATAATAAATATTTCCTGGGAGCGCCTTGAATCGCATGCACCTACTCTTTCTTTTGAGCTGCCAAACTCTTGAAACATTTCTCCACGGGATGGCCCGGACGGCCATAGAAGCTAAAAACCTCCTTGCTCTTCTTTCTTGAAGATGTACCGGGTACTTGGGGGCTCCTTCCATCAACAGATTTCCTTTTATCTTTTGTCACCTGCTGCCCTCTTTGCTTAGCATTATCAATGGCCTCCACCTTCAAAGCAGCTTCTACCGCACCAGCATAACTCACTTCTGTAACGCCCCCGATTTTCCTGCGTTTATTTTTATTCTCGTTGGCGTTACGATGATGCGTTTCTGTGGCTTGTGCCATGTGTGGAGTATGGTTTAGCTCCTTAGAATTGAGTGCCCTATTTTGTAGCCTGTTGGCAAGATCTCCCTAGCAAGCCGAGTCGTTTTGGGTGACCCGGTGTGGCCTCTCGGGGGGATGTTTGAGTTTGGCTTTATTTGGGTATAACTCAAGTTCTGTTCGTCGAAAGTTAATTTCGACTTCGCCGTTGTGTTCGTAGCATGGATATTTAGCTACGGTGCGAATTTCGTCGAATTCCGAGGTGATTCGGTTTTCGTGTCGTTTGGTGTGTTAATAGTCTATGTGATCAATTAGTTAAGTTGATTTGGCTGTCCTGTAGCCTTTCGGTTTTGACCGATTGTTAAATTCTGCAGGAGACTTTAATTGGCCAGTTATTGCCTTGCCTTGGTGGAAGCCATATTTTTGGCTTATGCGTATTTTTGTATTTACTTAATGAAATTAAGTAATTAGGCGTTTAGGGTTCGGTTATGGATGAACCGGTGTTTAGCTTTTTGTATAAAAGCTTTTCTTAGGAAGTGACGGCCCACTTCTTCTTCTTTTCCTGAGAGAGAAACCGTCGGCTTGCTCTCAGAAGAGCAGAGGAGAAAACCGCCCGTCCTGTACCTCCTTTGGTCGGCGATTCCGGGCTTGTTCGTGGACGGAATTCGAGTCCGAAAGTGGCGTTGTCTTGCTCTCTCCGAGATCTTCGTTTCGACGGTAAGATATTCGATTTTCGTGTAGTTTTGTTGAGGTTTGGGTTTTCGATTTTGGAGTTTTCTGCCATTAATGGCCGAGAGTTATTTTCTAGGTGTTGCGGCTGTTTGTTCAGTGTGAAGAGGAGGAAAGCCATCCAAGCTTCGCTGAAAGTTGAGGCAAGTGGTATTCTTGCCCTTGCCAAGTTTCTTCTTGAACTTTCTTTCTGAATTTGAAATCCCTGTTAGCCCTAGGATAGAGGCCTTGTTGTTCTCTTTTTCTTGCTAACTATAAGATTTAGTTCTTCCTATTGAACCCCCCTACTCGTGCTGTTGGAACCCAACCTTGCCGGCGTGATGCCGATTATCTTTGCTCAAATCTTTGCTCTGGTTTGGGTATAGCCGAGAGGAAGAGTTAGGAGGGGGGGGTGATTTGTTCCCCGAATCAGTTAATGTATTACTCGAGTAGTGTTCTTTGTTACTCGAGTAGTAGCCTTGAGCTACTCGAGTAGTAGGTAACTACTCGAGTAGGAGTTTTGGTTTACTCGAGTAGTGTTCCTTGTTACTCGAGTAGTAGCTTTGAGTTACTTGAGTAGTAGGTAACTACTCGAGTAGGAGTTTTGGTTTACTCGAGTAGTGTTCTTTGTTACTTGAGTAGTAGCCTTGAGTTACTCGAGTAGTAGGTAACTACTCGAGTAGGAGTTTTGGTTTACTCGAGTAGTGTTCCTTGTTACTCGAGTAGTAGCTTTGAGTTACTCGAGTAGTAGGTAACTACTCGAGTAGGGGTTTTGGTTACTCGAGTAGTGGACTCGAGATACTCCAGTCAGTGGTTTGGTTTACTCGAGTAGTAGGCATCTACTCGAGTGCTGGAGTGGGTATACTCGAGTAGTAGGCATCTACTCGAGTGCTGGGTTGTAGATTCGCGAGTGCTGGTCTTTCTCGCATACTCGGGCGACTACTCGAGTAGAGGGCTAAGGTACTCGAGTAGTTGGCAACTATTCGAGTACTGGAATTTGAACACACGAGTAGCAGGCGACTACTCGAGTAATGGAAATTCCCTGCCTCTTTGTCTTAGAATCGTTCGACTATCGTCGATCTCCGTTCGACGTTTTTCCAGAGGGAAAACGTCGAGCTCCGTTCGCCACTCGATGAGCGTCAAGCTCAGCTCTTGTCTGATAGCCGATCAGCGCTCGACGATTTCCTGGAGGAAGATCGTCGAGCTTCGCTCGCCTTTTATCCTTCGACGATCATCGACCTCCAGGATGATGATCGTCGGGCTTCTTTTGGCCTTCAGCCGATCGACGATCGTCGACCTCCGACTGACAATCGTCGAGCTCCGTTTCACCTTAGCGGGATTGTGGTTAGAGTTTTGTTTTGGCTTTAAGTGAGGCAAGCTCACTCAACGCCTAGGTTTAGGTTGGCACTGAGTGGGTCTCACTCAGCGCCTTGTCGTGTTGATCCTTTTCAACACTCTTTCTTTACCTTGTTTTTTTCGTTCCCGAGTGGTTTTCTTGTTATATTTCTGGTATTTCCTTGTCGTCCGTTTTCCTTACCTTCTTAAAGGCCGAATCGTGGGTCGTGGTTAGTAGTGGTGGTTTATAGCTCTTCAGGGGGGGTGGAGTTGTGTGATATAGCCAAGACCACTCTTGTTTTTCTTTCTCCAGGTACGGGCTGGGCATGTGTGGGTGGAAGGTCCCTTGTGTTTTCACGTGTAGACCCTCGAGCTTGTTGACTTGGACATAGTGGATGGGGGACTGAGTTTACCTCCGATCCGGTTCCTCGTCGTTTGTTTTTGCTACTACCACTATCCACAGTTTAGGGTGTTAGAAGTTTCTTCCTTAGTAGCTTGCAGCACTTTGGGCTCTTGATAGCCTAGAAGGCCCGGCGGGATGATGTTCCTGAGTTGGGTTGTTGCTATTTTCCTTGCTTGTGTGCTTGTCTTGTTGTCTTGTCTTAGACAGTTGTGACTCTTTCTACTGCATGTTTTTTTTCGGTTACTTCTTCCTTTTGGTTGACTCCTGCATGCAGATGTTTTTACCTTGTTGCTTGCTGAGGTATTCTGTTTTCTTTTGGAATGCCTCAGGTTCTGAGTTGTAGCCGGTCTGGTGGCTAGCTGAGGCAGTGGTGCTGCAGGTGGACTCCCGGACTTTGGAGTTCCGTTTACCTTGTTAGTGAGATAGTTTCTCTGTACCTTCTTGCAGACATACATATGTGCCAGTGGGTTCGTGTCAGGTTGTTGGCGCCCACTGGTAGTTTTTCTTACCCTTGTACTAGATATATTACTTATGCTGCTACCATTTTCTGCAGATAGTCTACTTGCTTTGAGAAGGATTTATGCTAGGTTGCTAGTTACTTTTAAACTATAAATATTATTATAAATGAAGCTCCTGATCAGCATGTTTTATAAGCTTAATTATTATTTTCCAAATCACGTATGAAAACCGTTTTCTTATATAGTGTATAAATTAAAGGTAGAGGCTTGCATAGCGTAAGTGGTTCTATTAGGACCCTTATGTGCTCTTTAGGATGTAAAACCTAAACAAAGTATTTTTCCGCAGCGTACAAATATCGTTTTCTTTTGTGGACTAGGTGATCCACTGAGCCGAGGGATACGGTCTCTAAATATAACTGATTTTCTATTCATAAAACACAGGATTTTCTTGCATAAAGTTTGTAGTTGGTTTTGCCTGAGCGTCAGCGGTTATCCCCTGCTTGACGTGGCATCATGACGCGTGTTTTCTCATACTTTGATAATTCTTATATTCGGAGAAAATGCGGGTTGTGACAGTTGGTATCAGAGGGAGGTTGCTTGACAAGTTAGTTGAGCAACCTTCCTTTGTTTGCTTTTGGTAGTTCTGCATCATGTCATTCACACACCAATATGTCATCAGCACGTCTTGGCGAAAGCACGAACACTTCACTCATGGCATGAAATAAAGTATACGGGGCATATTATGTAGTATGGGATGCATAATATGTGTTCGTATATGGATCCACCATAGGGGCTACATGTGAGGGTTATGTAGTATGGGATGCATAACCTCACCACATGACTGCGACTAGCACGTTTCTTTTCGTTGCATGGGAATGTTATGTAGTATGGGATGCATAACATTTTCATGTGTACGCCGCTCATAACTTGCATTAGGGCCTTTTTTTAGAATGCATAGCACAAACATGCATAGCATATCATAGCATAAGCACAATGTGCCAAGCTAAAGATTTGCAGGATGACATATGTACACACATAAGTTTTCAAATTAATTTAAAGTCATGCATTCCCGATCTAGGCACAGGAGTTAGTAAGGTGGTGGTTAACTATCCTAGGTTAGGGCATGTCATCAAATTTTTGTTAAAAAGATAAACTCTCAGAGCAAGTTTAGCAGCTTTAAGCCTATATCTATATATGTATGGTCTGTACTTGTGTTTGAGTTCTAGTCGTTGATTGGGGATCTGATTTGGGGTGGTTATGATGTTAGGATGGCTAGGTGACCTGTGACGCGTTCGACTCCCCGGTCTGAAGGTGAGTCGTCCGGAGCTCAGAATGGTGCGGTGATCGAGAGTCTGCGTCAGAGTAGCGAAGCTATGGGCAGATAGCTGGAGGAGGTGCGAGCCCAGATTCAGTCTTTGGTGGCAGTTGTGGCAGGACAGGCTCAAGGTGCGCAAGTTCCTGCTGGGGGGTTAGCTGTCCCTCCTCCCCCTGCACTCGTGAGACCTCCAGTGGTGGTGCCAGCGGAGATGGCCTTCATCTCGCAGTTTCAGAGGCTGAGCCCTCCCACTTATGACGGGAAGGCAGATTTCATGGTTATTGATGATTGGCTGATCTCCATGGAGGAGATGTTTTCGTATTCAAGGATCGCAGGTGACCAGAGGGTGATGCTAGCCACCTATCAGCTTAAAGGATTGGCTAAGAGTTGGTGACTGAGAGAGAAGGAGAGCTTAGTAGCTGGATGCTCTTGGGAAATGTTTAAGGAGATGTTGTTGAGGAAGTTCTTGCCTTCGGTCGAGCGTGACCGCCTCATGAATGACTTTCTCTATCTGAAGTAAAAGCAACTCACGGTGGGTGAGTATGAAATAGAATTTATTAAGTTGAGCCGTTTTGCCCCTGCTTTGGTCAGCGTTGAGGCTGATCGAGTTAAGAGATTTCTTGGTGGTTTGAGGAGCGAAGTGCAGCAGTTGACCAGTGCTTATGGGTCAGTGACTTATGCTGGAGTCGTAGAGGCTGATCTTAAGGTTGAGGCTATTGAAACGGCAAAGTGCAGAGGCCAGCAGATGAGAAAGGACAAGAGAAAGTCTGTGGAGGGGAAGAAGCCCCTGGTACCCGATGCTGTTCCGGGAAAGAGGAGCCGAGTAGTGTGCAGTTTCTGTGGCCGGACAGGCCATCCTGTCGAGAAATGTTTTAAGAGGTCAGAAGCTCAGAAGAAGGAGCAGGTTCATGCTATCCAGGGTGCTCCTAGGAGAGATGTCTCCTGTTCAGTTTGCAAGCGGTCCGGGCATGATGCGGCCCAGTGTTGGACCAAGGATAGAGTCTGCTTTCAGTGTGGGCAGAAGGGTCATATCAAGTCGAGGTGT
Source organism: Platanthera zijinensis (assembly GCA_039513925.1). Classification (NCBI taxonomy): domain Eukaryota; kingdom Viridiplantae; phylum Streptophyta; class Magnoliopsida; order Asparagales; family Orchidaceae; genus Platanthera; species Platanthera zijinensis. Next base: position 219,905,574 of record CM077078.1, read on the forward strand.
CCTCAGGTTCAGACAGCTCTTCCTGCAGTTCCGTTACAGGCCTTACCTCCACCTCCGCGTGTGGACAAGGGAAAAGGGAAGCTGAACGTGATTTCTTCCGAGGAGGCTAAGACTTCGACCTAGGTTATTTCAGGTTTATTGATTGTTGTTTTTCTAGCCTGGTAGTTTTATTTGCTAGAGTGTTGTGGTATTGCTATGGTAGTTCCTTAGTTTGTGTGTTCCTATAGGGAAGTTTAAGGTGAAGAACCGCTGGGCGCGTGTTCTGTTTGACTCCGGCGCTACCCACTCGTTCGTGGCTAGAGCCTTTGTAGAGCGTCATCGATTGACTCTAGATCGTGTTCGGGATTCCTACCGTGTCAAGTTTCCTTCTGGTGAATCTGTGTTGTCAGATTTGGGCATTTTGGATTGCCCGGTTGCGTTGGGGGACTTTCTTGTGAAGGCGGACCTGAAAATGATTGATCTGGAGGACTTCGATGTCATTTTGGGCATGGACTGGCTCTCTCGATATGATGCGGTCATTCAGTGCAAAGGAAAGCGCTTGGACTTCATCAGGGACGACGGTCAGCCCGACAGCGTGTATGCTGCTCTGTGTCAGGATTTTCCTATCATCTCTGCGGTATGTGCTCAGAGATTGTTTCCTTCTAATTTTTGTGTTTGTTTAGTCTCGGCGGTTGGAGCCTCTGTTATCGTCCCACGCTTAGAAGAGATTCCTATTGTTCGTTGTTTCGCCGATGTTTTTCCTGATGATCTTCCTGGTCTTCCTCCTGATCGGGATGTTGAGTTTGTGATCGATTTAGAGCCGGGTACACGTCCTATTGCTAAGGTGCCGTACCGGATGGCCCCTCGTGAGTTAGAGGAGTTGCGAGTCCAGTTGGATGAGCTGTTAGCTAAGGGGTTTATTAGGCAGAGTTCGTCGCCTAGGGGTGCTCCTGTTTTATTTGTAAAGAAGAAAGATGGGTTGATGCGGCTATGCATCGACTATAGAGAGTTGAACAAGGTCACTATCAAGAACAGGTACCCTCTGCCGAGGATCGATGATTTGTTTGACCAGTTGCGTGGTAGCACGGTGTTCTCCAAGATCGATCTTCGTTCTGGTTATCATCAGCTTAGGATCCGTGAGGCGGATATTCCACAGACTGCGTTTAGGTCGTGACATGGACACTTTGAGTTTCTGGTGATGTCGTTTGGTCTGACCAACGCACCTTCAGCCTTCATGGATATGATGAACCGGGTGTTCAAGGATTTTCTCGATAAGTTCGTTGTAGTCTTCATTGATGATGTGTTAGTTTATTCTCGCAGTGCGGAGGAGCATGAGCAGCATTTGCGGTTGGTCCTATCGGAGTTGAGGAATCACAAGTTATTCGCCAAGTTGAGCAAGTGCGAATTTTGGTTGCCTCAAGTTTCTTTTCTAGGCCACGTGGTGAACAAGGAGGGGATCTCGGTCGATCCAGAAAAGATTGCAGCAGTGATGGATTGGAGTAGACCGAGTTCGCCTAAAGAGATCAGGAGTTTCTTAGGGTTGGCTGGTTATTACAGGAGATTTGTGGAGGGTTTCTCTTCCCTAGCCGCACCTTTGACCAAGTTGACTCAGAAGAATGTGGCGTTTGTTTGGAGCGAAAAGTGCGAGGAAGCTTTTCTTGAGCTAAAGGAGAGATTGTGCACTGCTCCCGTTCTGACCCTGCCTACTGAGGGAGTAGATTATGATGTCTACGTCGATGCTTCGCATGTAGGTTTGGGGTGCGTATTAATGCAAGATGGAAAGGTAATTGCCTATGGGTCAAGGCAACTGAAGACTCATGAGAAGAATTATCCTACGCATGACCTCAAGTTTGCAGCAGTTATTTATGCTTTGAAGTTGTGGAGGCACCTACTTTATGGGGCTCAGTGTAAGATCTTTACTGACCATAAGAGCCTGAAGTACGTGTTCACGCAGAAGGAGTTGAATCTGCATCAGCGGCGGTGGCTGGATTATGTGGCTGATTATGATGTGGAGATCCAGTATCATCCGGGCAAGGCCAATGTGGTGGCTGACGCCCTGAGCCGAAAGACGGGAAAGATCTTTAACCTCTCCGCCGATCGTTTAGTGGAGGAGTTCCTCCTTATGGATATTTCAATGGGATGCTGTAGTTTGCAGAGTACCTTGTTAGTGGCAGAGACGTCCTGGATTTCTTTGACTAGGCTGCACTAGAAGGACGATCCTGATCTTATGCACCTTTTCACTAAGACTGAGAAGGGAGAGTTGCCCGATTTTGCTATCGATGATGCGGGTACTTTGAAGTACCGCGACAGGTTTTGCGTTCCCGCTGTTGGGGATATTAGGAGGATGATTTGCAGTGAGGCTCATGGTTCCAGCATTTCCTACCATCCAGGATCTACGAAGATGTACCGTGACTTAAGACAAATTGCCTGGTGGTATGGCATGAAAGGAGATATAGCTCGATTTGTTACTGAGTGTCACACTTGCAAGCGTGTGAAGGCCGATCATGGAAGGCCTGGTGGTAAGTTGACTCCGCTAGAGATCCCAACTTGGAAGTGGGAGAGTATATCTATGGATTTCATTACGGGTTTACCAAAATCCCCGAGAGGATTTAATTCTGTTTGGGTTATAGTAGATAGATTGACGAAGTGCGCTCAATTCGTGCCTTATAAGATTGATTACCCGATGAAGAAGATAGCGGAGTTGTACTTGAATGAAGTCATCCGACTCCACGGTGTGTCGGTTAGCATCATTTCTGATCGAGACTCCCGGTTCACTTCTCATTTTTGGCAAAGTCTGCAGGAGGGTTTGGGTACGGATCTGAGGTATTCTGCTGCCTACCACCCGCAGACCAATGGGAAGACGGAGAGGGTGAACCAAATTATTGAGGATATGATCCGGTGCTATATTTTAGACCACGGTGGAGCGTGGGATGAGCGGCTGCGACTCATGGAATTTGCCTACAACAACAGTTATCAGGAAAGTTTGCAGATGGCTCCGTTCAAAGCCTTGTATGGGAGGCGCTGTAGAACTCCGTTATTTTGGGCTGAGGCTGTTGAGAGGCCTTTGTTGGGTCCCGATGCGCTTAAGGAAATTGAAGTCGCTGTGAAGCGTATTCGGGAGAAGCTTCGTATAGCCCAGGAGAGATATGAAAAGAATGCCAACCGACGCAGATCTGCCTTGGAGTTTTCCGTCGGGGACCTTGTTTTCCTCAAAGTTTCCCCGATGGTAGGTGTTAAGAGGTTTGGTAAGAATCGAAAGTTGGACCCAAGGTTCGTGGGCCCGTTTGAGATTTTGGAACGGATTGGCGTGTCAGCATATAGATTGGATTTGCCAGCGAACTTCCCAGGTGTGCATAATGTTTTTCATGTTAGCCAATTGCGGAAGTGTGTGCGCAGCAGTGGGCAGCTCTTGGATGTTGTGCCCCAGTTGGAGCCCAACCTCTCTTTTGTTGAGGTGCCGGTTCGTATTTTGGATACTCAGGAGCGTGTGCTGCGAAAGAAGTCCATACCGATGGTTAAGGTTCTATGGAAGAATCAGGATTTGGAAAGCGCGACTTGGGAGTTAGAGTCGGCTATGAGGAGGGCTTACCCTCACCTATTTCGTTGATTTGATCGGTATGTTTCCTTCTTGTAACTCCTATTAGTCGCTTTCCCTTCTTTAGTAGGAGTGTTGTGCGTAAAGTTTCGGGACGAAACTTTCTTTTAGGGGGAGTGACTGTAACGCCCCCGATTTTCCTGCGTTTATTTTTATTCTCGTTGGCGTTACGATGACGCGTTTCTGTGGCTTGTGCCATGTGTGGAGTATAGTTTAGCTCCTTAGAACTGAGTGCCATATTTTGTAGCCTGTTGGCAAGATCTCCATAGCAAGCCGAGTCATTTTGGGTGACCCGGTGTGGCCTCTCGGGGGGATGTTTGAGTTTGGCTTTATTTGGGTATAACTCAAGTTCTGTTCGTCGAAAGTTAATTTCGACTTCGCCGTTGTGTTCGTAGCATGGATATTTAGCTACGGTGCGAATTTCGTCGAATTCCGAGGTGATTCGGTTTTCGTGTCGTTTGGTGTGTTAATAGTCTATGTGATCAATTAGTTAAGTTGATTTGGCTGTCCTGTAGCCTTTCGGTTTTGACCGATTGTTAAATTCTGCAGGAGAATTTAATTGGGCAGTTATTGCCTTGCCTTGGTGGCAGCCATATTTTTGGCTTATGCGTATTTTGCTATTTACTTAATGAAATTAAGTAATTAGGCGTTTAGGGTTCGGTTATGGATGAACCGGTGTTTAGCTTTTTGTATAAAAGCTTTTCTTAGGAAGTGACGGCCCATTTCTTCTTCTTTTCCTGAGAGAGAAACCGTCGGCTTGTTCTCGGAAGAGCAGAGGAGAAAACCACCCGTCCTGTACCTCCTTTGGTCGGCGATTCCGGGCTTGTTCGTGGACGGAATTAGAGTCCGAAAGCGGCATTGTCTTGCTCTCTCCGAGATCTTCGTTTCGACGGTAAGATATTCGATTTTCGTGTAGTTTTGTTGAGGTTTGGGTTTTCGGTTTTGGAGTTTTCCGCCATTAATGGCCGAGAGTTATGTTCTAGGTGTTGCGGCTGTTTGTTCAGTGTGAAGAGGAGGAAAGCCGTCCAAGCTTCGCTGAAAGTTGAGGCAAGTGGTATTCTTGCCCTTGCCAAGTTTCTTTTTGAACTTTCTTGCTGAATTTGAAATCTCTGTTAGCCCTAGGATAGAGGCCTTGTTGTTCTCTTTTTCTTGCTAACTATAAGATTTAGTTCTTCCTATTGAACCCCCCCTACTCGTGCTGTTGGAACCCAACCTTGCCGGCGTGATGCCGATTATCTTTGCTTAGATCTTTGCTCTGGTTTGGGTGTAGCCGAGAGGAAGAGTTAGGAGGGGGGGGGGGTGATTTGTTCCCCGAATCTGTTAATGTATTACTCGAGTAGTGTTCTTTGTTACTCGAGTAGTAGCCTTGAGCTACTCGAGTAGTAGGTAACTACTCGAGTAGGATTTTTGGTTTACTCGAGTAGTGTTCCTTGTTACTCGAGTAGTAGCTTTGAGTTACTCGAGTAGTAGGTAACTACTCGAGTAGGAGATTTGGTTTACTCGAGTAGTGTTCTTTGTTACTCGAGTAGTAGCCTTGAGTTACTCGAGTAGTAGGTAACTACTCGAGTAGGAGTTTTGGTTTACTCGAGTAGTGTTCCTTGTTACTCGAGTAGTAGCTTTGAGTTACTCGAGTAGTAGGTAACTACTCGAGTAGGGGTTTTGGTTACTCGAGTAGTGGACTTGAGATACTCGAGTCAGTGGTTTGGTTTACTCGAGTAGTAGGCATCTACTCGAGTGCTGGAGTGGGTATACTCGAGTAGTAGGCATCTACTCGAGTGCTGGGTTGTAGATTTGCGAGTGCTGGTCTTTCTCGCATACTCGAGTAGTGGGCGACTAATCGAGTAGAGGGCTAAGGTACTCGAGTAGTTGGCAACTATTCGAGTACTGGAATTTGAACACACGAGTAGCAGGCGACTACTCGAGTACTGGAAATTCCCTGCCTCTTTGTCTTAGAATCGTTCGACTATCATCGATCTCCGTTCGACGTTTTTCCAGAGGGAAAACGTCGAGCTCTGTTCGCCGCTCGATGAGTGTCGAGCTCAGCTCTTGTCTGATAGCCGATCAGCGCTCGACGATTTCCTGGAGGAATATCGTCGAGCTTCGCTCGCCTTTTAGCCTTCGACGATCGTCGGCCTCCAGGATGATGATCGTCGGGCTTCTTTTGGCCTTCAGCCGATCGACGATCGTCGACCTCCGACTGACGATCGTCGACCTCCGACTGACGATCGTCGAGCTCCGTTTCACCTTAGCGGGATTGTGGTTAGAGTTTGGTTTTGGCTTTAAGTGAGGCTAGCTCACTCAACGCCTTGGTTTAGGTTGGCACTGAGTGGGTCTCACTCAGCGCCTTGTCGTGTTGATCCTTTTCAACACTCTTTATTTACCTTGTTTTTCTTGCTCCAGGTACGGGCTGGGCATGTGTGGGTGGAAGGTCCCTTGTGTTTTCACGTGTAGACCCTCGAGCTTGTTGACTTGGACATGGTGGATGGGGGACTGAGTTTACCTCCGATCCGGTTCCTCGTCGTTTGTTTTTGCTAGTACCACTTTCCACAGTTTAGGGTGTTAGAAGTTTCTTCCTTAGTAGCTTGCAGCACTTTGGGCTCTTGGTAGCCTAGAAGGCCCGGCGGGATGATGTTCCTGAGTTTGGTTGTTGCTGTTTTCCTTGCTTGTGTGCTTGTCTTGTTGTCTTGTCTTGGACAGTTGTGACTCTTTCTACTGCATGTTTTTTCGGTTACTTCTTCCTTTTGGTTGACTCCTGCATGCATATGTTTTTACCTTGTTGCTTGCTGAGGTATTCTGTTTTCTTTTGGAATGCCTCAGGTTCTGAGTTGTAGCCGGTCTGGTGGCTTGCTGAGGCAGTGGTGCTGTTGGTGGACTCCCGGACTTTGGAGTTCCGTTTACCTTGTTAGTGAGATAGTTTCTCTGTACCTTCTTGCAGACATACATACGTGCCAGTGGGTTCGTGTCAGGTTGTTGGCGCCCACTGGTAGTTTTTCTTACCCTTGTACTAGATATATTACTTATGCTGCTACCATTTTCTGGAGATAGTCTACTTGCTTTGAGAAGGATTTATGCTAGGTTGCTAGTTACTTTTAAACTATAAATATTATTATAAATGAAGCTCCTGATCAGCATGTTTTATAAGCTTAATTATTATTTTCCAAATCACGTATGAAAACCGTTTTCTTATATAGTGTATAAATTAAAGGTAGAGGCTTGCATAGCGTAAGTGGTTCTCTTAGGACCCTTATGTGCTCTTTAGGATGTCAAACCTAAACAATGTATTTTTCCGCAGCGTACAAATATCGTTTTCTTTTGTGGACTAGGTGATCCACTGAGCCGAGGGATACGGTCTCTAAATATAACTGATTTTCTATTCATAAAACAAAGGATTTTCTTGCATAAAGTTTGTATTGGTTTTGCCTGAGCGTCAGCGGTTATCCCCTGCTTGACGTGGCATCATGACGCGTGTTTTCTCATACTCTGATAATTCTTATATTCGGAGAAAATGCGGGTTGTGACAACTTCTCCATGAGCAACAGCTAACTGCTGAACATCACATCTCAGGCTGCCAAGAAATCTCTTAACCCTATCCGCTTCGGAACTCACCAAGCTGGGAGCAAACCAGCTCAGTTTGCTGAATTCTATTTCGTACTCCACAAATGTAAGCTTCCTATGCTTCAAATGTAGGAAATCATTCATCAGGCGATCACGCTCGACCGAAGGCAGAAACATCCTTAGCAATAGTTCCTTGAAGGTCTCCCAAGAGCATCCCTCTTTCAAGCTCTCCTTCTCTCTAAGCCACCAACTCTTCGCCAATCCCTAAAGCTGATAGGCGGCGATCATCACCCTCTGATCGGGGGTAACTCAAGAATAGGAGAACATCTCCTAGATGTCTATAAGCCAATCATCAAAAACCATAAAGTCTGCCTTCCCATCATAAGAAGGTGGTCCAAGTCGCTAGAAGTGTGATATGAATGTCATCTCCGGGGGCAGCACAACAGGAGGTACTAGGGGAGCAGGAGGAACAAGCACAACTATGCCTAGAGTAGGGTCCGACACTCTCTGAGGCTGTCCTGCCACAACTGCTAACAGAGACTGGATCTGAGTCTGCATACCCATCACTTGCCAAGATAAGGCTTCATTACTCTGCCACAGACTTTCAATCAATGCCTCACATTGCGCTCCAGAAGACTCACCCTCGGATTGGGGAGTTGATCTCGATGAAGGACGCCTCGCCATCCTATAATTGTATCAGCAAGACTTAGAACCTACCACAACTGCTAGAACAAAACTACCCGGTACAGACAAACATACTTAAATATGAACTTCAACTTCTAAACTTGCTCTGGGATTTGTTTTTTACAATGATGATGTTATGCTTAACGCAAGATGGTTCACCACCATCCTACCAAATCATGTGCCTAGACCATGAATGCATGAATTTGTATTCTTTTTGACTCAAAACCATGTGGGTACATACGTCATCATGCAAATCTTTAGCTTGGAACGTTGTGCTAATGCAATGTTATGCTATGCATGTTGTGCTATGCATTCTGGCCTTAATGCATGCCATGGGCGGCGTACACATGAAAATGTTATGCATCACATACTACATAACATTTCCATACAACGAAAAAAGAAAATGCGCTTGCCGCATTCAAGTGGTGAGGTTATGCATCCCTTACTACATAACCCTCACATGTTGCCTCCTATGGTGGATCCATATAAAAACACATATTATGCTTCCCATACAACATAATATGCCCCGTATACTTCTATTCATGCTTATGGGTGTAGTGTTCGTGCTTTAGCCAAGACTTGTTGATGACATATTGGTGTGTGCATGATATGATGCTAGACTATCAATGCAAATATGGGAAATGTTTCCCGACCAATTGTCAAGCAACCACCCTCTGATACAAACTATCACAACCCGCATTTTCTCAATGATTAAATCGTATCAGAGCAAGAGAAAATATGCGTCGTGATTCCACGTTGTGCAGGGGATAACTGCACACGCTCAGGCAAAATTCAAGACTTTAGATTTTAAGAAAAATTCATAGTTTAATATGAAAGAAAACCAGTTATATCTTAATGGCCGTATCCCTCGGCACCATGAATTAGCTAGTCCAAAATATATATTTATACGCAGCGGTAAATAATTTGGTTAAGTTGCTTAGACATCCTGAATGAGCATAAGTGTCCCTGAGGGACGACTTATGGTATGCACGACTCTAAAGTTAGTACAGTATGTATAAAAAAATATAGTCTTTACGCTTTCAGGAAAAATTGTGTCTTAGTTTTCGAAACATGACGTGCATGAGATACATATGGTAATGCTTTAGGCTTTTAAAATACCTAACATGCAACCTAGCATAAATCTTTCCGAGAAGAATAAGTGAACAACCTCAAATAGGCAAAAGTAGCAGTTTTAGTTCATACCCAGCATCACAAGTAAGCCACCAGTGGGCGTCAACAACATGACACGAACCCACTAGTGAGTATGCATGTCTATATAGAAAGGAAGATAACTACCTCACAAGGATGAAGATTGGCAACCTCAGCTACCTAGGAGGCTATCAACAAGCTCTACAAGAGCACTAGCCATCTAACTGTCTATAACCTGAACCAAGGGCATTCAAAGAAAGAACACCTCAGCAAGTAAAAGAAATTCAAAGGAAGTGGAGCATTAGATTCATAAGCATAAAAAAGAAGGGGTTTACCAACCCAACAACAAAAATCTAACAGTAGAGGAAAAGGCATGACAGTAAGAAGAAACATTGTCCAAAAAGTAGCAAAAGCACACCAAGTGAACAAAAAGAGCAACATGCTCTACTAAGCACCTGCAACAGCACCAAGGCAAACATATGTCAAAAGAAATAGTCACTAAAAAAGAAAGGAACTAACATTCCTAATCTTTGTTAATTATTGGTCGTGGTGAAAACCTTGGGTCAGAGTGGGCAGCACAACCCTCACCAACAATCATACCCAAAAACACTCAAGGGTGAAAACAAACGGTGGCAGCTACAGAGTCCACACACCTAACCATACCAGCCCAACACGGCCTAGGTGGTGGTGGCTACATCTTCTCATGCAAAATTCACCCCTTACAGAGCCCACAAAACCACACCATCTGCCACAATCCACGAGTTGGCATGCATAAACTAGCCGAACACAAACCCCCCCTCCTAAGGGAAAAATCCATACTAACAATCCTAAGGAAACACACCAACCCAAGGCAAAAGCATCGAGTCCACTCGGCGTGGCGTTGAGTGAGCTTCACTCACTCAACGCCAAACCTGACACAGCGTTGAGTGATCTTCACTCACTCAGCGCCAAACGATAGCTAGGGACGGCGTCGAGTCCACTCGACGCAGCGTTTAGTGAGTTCCACTCACTCAATGCCAAAATACTTAGCCGCAAAATCTCCGCTGGTTGACGACGTTGAGTGAGCCCAACTCACTCAACGCTGTCAATGCTTTTCTACTTAGCCGCAGAAACTAGCCTCGGTGTTGAGTGAGTTCCCACACTCAATGCCAAACCTAACAGCCAAGGCGTTGAGTGAGGCCCACTCACGAAACGCTTTTGACTTAGAGAAAAAATAGGCTTTGGCGTTGAGTGAGTCTACCACACTAAACGCCAAAATAGCCAAGGCATTGAGTGAGGTCGACTCACTCAATGCTAAATGACTTAGCTTCAAAAATAGGCGCTGACGTTAAGTGAGTCCACCACACTCAATGCCAAAAAAGCCACGACGTTGAGTGAGGTCGACTCACTCATTGCCAAATGACTTAGCCGCTGGGAAAAAACTGCAGCGTTGAGTGACTCCACCTCACTCAACGCCAAACAGCCATGACTTTAGTGAGGTCCACTCACTCAACGCCAAAACACAGCCACAATAATGACCATGGCGTTGAGTGAGGGCACCACACTCAACGCCAGAAGCCTAATAGTCTAGGCATTGAGTAAGGTACACTCACTCAATGCTTTTGACTTAGGATAATAATCTGAAAACCCTGAGCTAACCCGACCCCAGCCCACTCAACGCTTACTAACCAGAGAGCTCTATTTGGCCTAAAAAAAATTACATCCTAACCCTTATACCTGAACAACAGCTATCTGACTTAAACTATGGCTAAAAAAACTATACCCTTCCTCCAGCCATCTGACCTAAACTATACCTGTACAGTAGCTACAGCCATACCCTACATCCAGCTACCCTCTGGACACCAAATCGAGGATATAAGTGAGAGATTAGCCAAAAAAGAACACGCACTGCAGGAATAATTAAGTAAAAATAAGTCAAAACAATGTGCAAGGGCAAGGAGCCACTTGCCTCGCCGCCAAGATGCAGCAACTGCAGCAACATTTTTTTGCTTTGGTGGCAAGCTCGGCCACCTACGGTAAGAACAGGGCTTAGGTAAGAAGAAGAAGAGAACCCGAAAATCCTAGCTCTCTAACAACAACTCTAGAACAAGAACAACTTACCTAGGAAGGAAGATCGGGACGGGAGCAAGCCGAATCTGGTATTACCCGAGCAAACCGAGCTCTAGACCTTCAGCAATCGCCGACCGGAGCTCCAGCACCTCCACCTTTTTCTTCCTTCTACAGGAAGCTGGCCACCAATCTTGGGAAGGGAAATGTAATAAAAGGACAAGCTTTGCTGCCTTTTTAATATCATGCTCCGCCCAAGACTAATAATATAATATAAAAGTCTAAACTTACTCCACCGGCTAGTGAAAAATAATACTCTAATAGCCCAACCCGAGCTCCACCCAGCAAGCCCATATCTTAGAATATACTAGCCTTAATTAACTCTACTCATCCACTAAGCAAATAAAATAATCCTAAAGCTTGAAAAGCTCCCCCACTCAGCATGATAAAACTAGACAATATACTTATATATATATATATATATATATATATATATATATATATATATATATATATATATATATATATATATATATATAGCTATAGCTTTATATTATATATAAAAAAAGCTATTTGAACCGAAGCTTACACCCAAACATATATATATATATATATATATATATATATATATATATATAATTAGCTAAGCAACTTAGTCTAAAACAAGGCACCAACCTTACCAAGCTTAGCTACACAAGGCCATGCAGAACAATAGCAATAATCTGGTAACACACTACCAGTTATCCCATAAAATAAAGACAACGTCGAAACGACGCGAAAACAAAAGATCTCGGAATTCGATGAAACTCACACCGTAGCTAAACAATCATTCTATAAATACAACGGCGAAGTCGAAAACAACATCCGACGACCAAAACTCTGGCTAACACCTCCCGAAGCCAAAGCACAAACATTCCCTAAGAAGCCCAGCCGAGTCACCAAAACAGACTCTGACTAGCTAGAGAATCTTGCAAACAGACTACAATTAGGTCACTCAAGGAACCTAAAGAGCTAAGATCACGCTCCAAAAATGGCAAAGGCCGACAACGCGTTGTCGTAACGCCAAACAACATTTAAACAAACACAGAAAAATCGGGGGCGTAACATCAATAACTAGGAGGCATATTCTATAAATCATCAATCTGCCTTAATTACTCTGCTGAAAGAGACACTCCTTGAGCTGAAGCTAGAATTTCTGAACTTTCCACTACAATTTGTTTTTCCTCACAAATCTGCTTATCTTCAGCCATGTATTCGTCTTGAACTTCATCCATGTCAGGGATTGGAGAGGTGGAGAAGACAAAAGTAGGAGGGGAAAAAGCCCTGGGCTTAGAGAGTTCAGTTTGAAGGACTGGAGCAATCTAGATCTCAAACACTAGAAGCTCTTGAACTGCAAAACTGTCCTAAATGGCCAGTAGGATTTCTGTGCTCACTAGAGCTGCATAGAAGACAATGTCTGTGCAATACTGAGTGGAAACAAATAAATGAATGTTTATGTATAGGAGGTAAAAAGAATCTCGAACTAAATTCAGGTCAACTGCTTGAGAGATTGAACAGTCTCTAGAAAGAATGACCAAAGAATCATCTATCTCTACAGAATCTATATCCAAGAAATCTGTAAGCTATGTATCTGGTATTTTAGTATCAACAGTCTCTATTGCTTCTATTGCTATTGCTGCTGCTGATCTGCTAAAGGAGAGACTTCTTTATTGAACATCTCCCCCTGCCTGCTATCAGGAATGTCTGACGTCAGGCCCCTAGATAAAGAAGGGCCAAGAATTGAAGCAAGCTGAGTAGAGAGTGAGGTGATGGAAAGAATTAGAGGTACAGTAGCATACTCTATGAGAGATTTGATGGTATGGGTGAGAAGAGAGATGATGGTAGATGGATCAGATGAGGATGATGGAAGAGATGAGGTGGTGATGCCACATGAAGTACAAATATTGAATGAAATATATAGAGGTGTAGGTAGAATTTTAGTGGGGATGACTAGAGGGATGTCAGGTGAGATATCTATAGGCATGTCATCCGCTAATAGAGATGTTGAAAGAGTTTATATTGGTGATTGGGATGGTGTTATTGTTTGTGTTTGAATAAATTGAAGGAGGGTGACATCTGTGTAGATACAGAGATGGTGGATGGGATTTCCTCTTGGTAGTAAGGTAGAGGAGATTGAGGAGGTAGAGATGGAGGAGGTAGAGATGGAGTAGGTGGAGATGGAGAGGGAGTAGAGATGACTGTGGAGACAACCGGGATGGAGGGTTATTGAGGAGGTGGTGAGGGTGGTAGTCTAGGAGAAGGTGGAGGAGGAGAAATTCTTGGTGCCTCTTCATCTACAAGTGGGGAATTGACTCTGGGAGTCTTTGTGTCCTCAAAAATTCTAGAGGAAGAGGAGGCCCTATTGGGCTTGTTGATGGTCCTCTCCCACTTCACAAAGAGGGCTGAGGTCAGCCTCTTGGAAGCATTTATGAAAACTATTGTGGAAACCAATAGTTGGGGACATTTTTCCTGGAGGAAGATGCCCAATATCCTCCCAAAACAAACTTATCTTTTGTTATTTTTATTATTTATCAAATCAAACAAAATAATGCTCCAATTTACTCATTTCTTATTCACTAGCGCACCCATCAGTAAGAACTGGTGCCTTGTTACCAATTGAAGGATGGAATGGCGCTCAAGGTTAGAGAGGAAACAAGCAAACATCAAGTCAGGGTTGAGTTGATGACTTGTTTGCACACCAGCTGATATGTCTCCATTCACTTGAGATATAGGATGATCTCTAAGTGTGACAAGATCAGTGGGAGGAGTTTGAGTAACAGCTTGTGGAATTAATTCCTCTTGTGAAATTGGTTTAGCTGTTTGGACAGTGTCAGGAACATCCAAGATATCTTCTTCACTATCATCTTCAACCGCTTGTGGAGAGGGATTATATGGCACCTCTTGGGTGAGGTTTATATCATCCAATCTCTCACACAAGTGAGGTACCTGCAATGAGCTACTGGTAGAAATTTCTTTCTCCTTGTAATACATGTTAGCTTCATCAAAAGTCACATGGACTGATGCCTCAATTTTTAAAGTGGATTTATTAAAAACCCTATAAGCCTTGCTGACTTGGGAATATCCTAGAAAAATTCCCTCTGCAGCTTTAGCTTCAAACTTTCTAATATGTTTCTTGTTGTTATTGTGAATATAACATATACAACCAAATACTTTAAAATAACTGATTTTTGGTTTCTTTCCTTAAGCAATTCATAGGGAGTCTTATTCTTAAGATTATGTATTAAACTTCTGTTCAGTACATAGTTTACTGTTCTCACAGCCTCTACCCAAACGGAGAGGGGCTTGTAAGCATCTGCAAGTAATTTTCCTGCAGCCTCAATTAGGATTCTATTCTTCCTTTCAGTTACCCCATTTTGTTGAGGAGTTCTAGGAGCTGAGAAGCAGTGCCTGACACCTTCTTTCTCACAAAACTCTTTCATAAGAAGACACTCAAACTCAGTACCATGATCACTTTTGATCAATGCAATTGGAGTAGAGTACTCAATCTGTATGGTCTTGAGAAAATCTGTAAGAACCTTGAAGTTATCTGACTTAGATATCAGAAAGAACACCCAAGTGAATAATGAGAAGTCATCTACAATAACTAGAGTATAAGATCTCCCTCCTAGGCTTTATAGATCAATAGTGTAACACCTCGACCCGTCACGTAGGATATAATAGAGGGTCCGGTCGGGGCCCCACACCATATTCCACAAACAAGCGGAGACGTCATGAAATAATACCACGAATCACCGCACCCTAACACAGAGCATTCTAGTGGAAGCTTCAGGGTTGAAAACACGAACTCAATAATACCGGAATTGTCAGATTCTATAACAAAATAGGAATGTATACAACCATACACAACAGGTACACATCCTTATGGCGTTTACAAGTTTCTCTGAATATAAGGTGTGGTTTATAAACATCGACACGCAGACCGGTCACACATGAACAAGACTATGCAAAACAAGGCCTTCGAGGGAAGAACGCAGCAGCAACGCAGCTTGGGAATCAGCCCGCTAAGTCCCGCTTGGACCAGCACCACCTGCAACTGTAAGAACCATTCCACCAACCGGTGGCAAACATGGCAACGGTCAGCATTCAACTAACCAATTATAATTACCCTGCCTCTGGCACGGGGCAGCGGAATTCCTTCCCTACATAGCAATTTACATCATACACATATATTTTCAGCCACCAAGGCCATACATATCACAAATACCGGCACGACGGCCCGACACTCCGTGCACTCAGGGCACATTCTGGTGTACCGGAAACACCAGATCCCACCACCGTTCAAACTTGAGCATTCCTAGTCTGATTAGCACGCAAGCCATCAACTGTCGTTATGTGATCCTTACAGGGCCTTAAGCACCCAAGGTTAGACAACCATAACGCGGGTACAGATCCACCTTTCTCGTTGCTCAAAATCGTCAGACTCAAGACTGGACTAATGCGGGTATAACTTCACCTTGCCCGTTCGCCACCATGGCATTTCCCCCAGGTGCAGCCCAACAGCTCAACTTCATACCACATGGCACTTACGGCCAAAAGAGTTGAACCCAACTCTAATAATTTCCTGGACTTCCTCCAGTACTTCCTGCGGCACCAAGCCACAGGAATCCACCATAGATTTCATGCACACATGTAATAAACACGGAGTCTTCTCCGATGTGAAAACAAGCATCACCAATCCAAACCAACATGTCCAGATGGGCTTCACACAGCATGCCTAACCGTACTCATACTTCTGGTTCTAATGCATACAACAAGGGACGAACCTCCGACCCAAGGGAATCGCTTCTCCATCCACCTTTTTGGTGGAGGATTCCTATGCAAATGCAGGAAAGAAGGACTTCACTGGTCTAAGAAGGAAATCGTTACCCTTGGAAGACGCTTTGGAGCCATGGGGAGAAAAGTAAACGGATGAACGTTCTCGCAGCAGCCTTGCCTTAGCAAATCCAAACTCGTCTCGCAATTTTAACCACCATAGCACCACAGGCAGACGGCTTCCTCTTCTAATTCCTCCTAAAGCTCTCCTCCCTCTCTTACTTAAGAAAAACCAAGGCACAACTCAAACATGAGCTTCCTCCTTCTCAAGGCCGGCCTTATCACCCCAGGGATGAGCCTAGACCATTGGATCTTGTTTAAAGAAAATGAATTGATAGGATCAGCCCTTAAACTGATTTCCTGGACTGAACACGGGTAGTGACACGCCCGTGTCATAGGTCGTGTTCCTGAAGCGGCTACAGAACCGACTCACCCAGTCCAGAACACGGGCTTAGACATTTTTATGTAAAACCCCTGACACGCCCGTGTGAGAAAGCACACAGCCGTGTGATTAGCCGTGCCACCCTTTCAACACAAGACCAGATCACCCGAGAAGGACACGGCTAAGGCACATGCCCGTGTCCTTAGCCGTGTGCCAAACACGCCCCGGTGATACGCCCGTATCACAGGCCGTGTTCCACACTCAATGCTATGATACTCAACGCCACTCAACGCCATTCTACTCAATGCCACTCAATGCCACCCGGGTATTCACCCGAGCAGGACACGCCCTAGGACACTCCCGTGTCCCAGGCTGTGTGCACTGGACACGCCCTGGGACACGCTTGTGTCCCAGGCCATATCATCCAGCCTAACCCTTTTTGGGACATAGGGATTTATGGGGTGTTACAATCCTCCCCCCCTTAAAATAAATTTCATACCAAAATTTTCACGCAGCAAGGGAACAAACATTACAATGTTATTCCACTAACAGTTTTGTTACAACAGAATGTACACGGTCAACAAATTACACAAAAAGCTCAGGAAACTCAGCTCGCATTGTCTACTCTCGCTCCCATGTTAGCTCCTCATTGACAAAATTGTCCCACCGGACTTTGACCATCCTGATCATCTTGTTCTGCAACTGCTTTTGGCTCGATCCTCGATTCGAATAGGCCTAACTTTTGTCGTTAGCCCACTGTCGACCGATAATTGATCTGCAACAACCACTTGGACTGGCTCTCATAGCACCTTCCGCAACACCGAGACATGAAACACATCATGTAAACTGCTTAGCTCTTGCTAAAGTGCTAACCGATAGGCAGCTTTACCAATACGCTCGACCACTTCAAACGGTCCCAGATACCTCGGGCTCAACTTTTTCACACGCCGTATCCTTGACACACCTTTGATGGGTTTGATTTTCAAGTACACCTAATCACCCACCGCAAACTCCACGTTTCAGTGCTTGGCATTGGAATACTTAGCTTGTATGTCTTGAGCCACCATCAGTATTTCACGTATCAACCATATAATTGAGTTGGCATCATCTAACTCTTTTCACCGATATAACTTCATTTCGCCAATCTCCGCCCAAGCCAAAGGTGTATGTCATTTTCTACCGTATAAAGCCTCAAAGGGTGCCATTTGGATACTCGCTTGGTAGCTGTTATTGTAGGCGAACTCAACCACACCGAGATGATCTTCCCAATTCTTCCCGAAATCCACCGCACACATTCGGAGCATATCGTCCAACGTCCTGTTGTTCCTCTCGATCTGACCATCCGTTTGAGGGTGGAAAGCCGCACTAAAATGTAAATTTGTACTAAATAGTTCGTGGACTAATCTCCAATCGCCCGAAGTGAAACGCCCATCTCGATCACTAACAATACTACGGGGCACACCGTGCAACCGTATAATAGTATTCACGTACATCTTTGCCAACTTCTCAACTGAATCGTCCTTACGGTTCAGATGAAGTGTGACACCTTGGTTAACCGGTCCACAATCACCCATATCGCATCATTTCCACGTTGTGATCTCGGCAATCCATGCACGAAATCCATGGAAATATCGTCAAATTTCCATTCAGGAATAGGTAACGGCTTTAGTAAACCACCCGGTTTTTGGCATTCCGCCTTTACCAAAGCACGTGTTTGACACTTAGCGACATAGTGTGCTATGACCTTCTTCATTCCAGGACACCAGAACAGCTTCTTAATATCTTTATACATCTTCGTGCTCCCGGGGTGAACTTAATATTTGGTGAAGTGGACTTCATACATCACCTCTTCACGAAGCTTACCCTTACTTAGGACACACAAACGACCGTCCTTCCGAAAAAGACCATCAATTAACGAAAATCTATAGTCCGCACTTTCTGATGCTTAGCGTTGTAGACTTTCATAAAGTTCTGTTGCTTGTCGAATTCTGTCTGCTAGGTCACACTGTACTTCCGTCTAGTTTAAGCATGCATCTGCAATGGCATTCCTTTCAACATAAGAAATATTTAATGCCTCCAGATCTCGAATTAGGCTTTCGTCATGCCTTAAATGCCAACTTGCCCTTGCCGGAGTCCGACGACTCAAGTCATCCGCGACTACATTCCCTTTACCGGGAGTATAATGAATCTGGAAGGTGTAGTTACCAACAAACTCCATCCACCTTCTCTATCTCATATTAAGATCTTTCTGATCCAACAGATATTTCAGGCTCTTATGGTTCGTGAATATATCCACTTTCATGCCATATAAATAATAACGTCACGGTTTGAGTGCAAATATTACCACCGCCAATTCCAAATCATGGACGGGGTAATTCTGTTCATGCACCTTCAACTGGCGAGAGCCATAAGCTATCACTTTTACGAATTGCAAAAGAACGCAGCCTAAGAAGCTCCCTAATGCATCACTATAGACCTCAAAGCCGTCTTGACCACATGGCGATGTAAAGATTGGCGCCGCGTTCAATCGAATCTTTAACTCTTCAAATGCTCGAGCGCACTCTGACGTCCAAAAGAACTTCTGATCCTTTCTCGTCAGTGTGGTGAGAGGCAAAGCTATTCTCGAGAAATTCTCTACGAAGCGCCTGTAGTAGCCTACAATCCCATGAAAACTCCTGACTTCTGATATTGAAGAGAGAATAGGCCACTCCTGTATAGCAACTATCTTGGAAGGATCCACCACAATGCCCTCTCCACTAACTACATGGCCAAGGAAAGCCACTAACGACAGCCAAAACTCACACTTAGAGAACATGGCGTAGAGCTTATTCTTCCTCAGAGTGTGCAATACCATCCGCAAGTGATTTGTATGATCTTCTTCGGATTGGGAATATACGAGGATATCGTCAATATAGACGATCACAAAGATGTCCAAGTATTCCCTAAATGTTCAATGCATCAAGTCCATGAATACCGATGGCGCATTAGACAGCCCAAACGACATTACCGCGAACTCATAGTGACCATAGCGTGTTCCAAATGCTGTTTTGGGTATGTCACTTTCACGAACTCTCAACTGATAGTAGCCTGACTTCAAATCCAACTTGGAGTATACAGTCGAGCCAACAAACTGATCAAACAAGTCGTCGATCCGTGCAATTGGATACTTGTTCTTTTCTGTTAGTTTGTTCAGTTCTCTATAATCAATGCATAGACGCAAGCTACCATCCTTCTTTTTCCCAAAGAGAACCAGCGCGCACCAAGGCGTGTGACTTGGGTGTATATAGCCTTGCCCTAGCAATTCTTGCAACTGAACCTTTAGTTCAACCATATCCTTTGGTGATACTCGATAAGGCGAGCGGGCCACAGGTTTCGCACCTAGAAACATCTCGATAGCGAAGTCGATTTCCATTCAGGGTGGTAACCCCGGAAGGTCTTTTGGAAACACATCAGCGTATTTCGATACAATCGACACATCTCTTACACGTGCCTTCGGCTCCACCGCCTCAATGAGTGTGAAGAATAACTCTGCACCCTTCCGAACTGCCTTAACGACTTGGAAACTAGATATCAATACCCTACTCATCCCTCGCATGCCACTGAACTTGGCCTCTTTTTCGGTATTTTTCCGCAGTGTAACCTCTTTTGAGGTGCAATCTATACAAGCATGCTGCTCTGATAGCCAGTCTATACCGAAGATAATATCAAACTCTGATATCAGCAATACTAACGTTTCCACCTTGAAATCCCGACTCGCTATCTTGACCTCAACACAACAAGACTTATCCGCACACATCAAACATCCGTTAGGTAGTAACACCTTCAGACTGTCTGTCGCGGTCCGTATAGGAACCCCGATTCGTAAGATAAAATCTACTGACAGAAACGAATGTGAAGCACCTGTATCGAATAGTGCTCGTGCCAGAGAGTCGCGTATAAGGACAAAACCTATAACACCAAGATTAAAACAAACACAGCACACAACATATAATAAAATTTAAAACTGCGCGGACATGTGACGATATCGGCCTGTATAATGGCCTCCTCTTGCCCAAGATTGAAGACCCGGGGCTGCGCGTGCGATGCAAAATACTCCACCATAGTCTTCCCTTTCTCCGTATAAGATGCTCCTGTCTTATTTTCACCCTTCGGAGGGCCAACTCGGCAATCACGTTCAAAGTGTCCCAACTTCTCACATGTAAAACAAGCGCGAGATCCATACCAAGAAGATGCTTCCGTCACAGTCACTAAAGGATCTTTTCAAGTAGATTTGGACTTCTTATTCCATCTCCTTCAGTATCCAGACTTCTCCGGACGCGGCGGCTTAAACCCCGATTTTGTAACAGCCATGGTCCCCCGTGCTTGTCCACATTTCATATCCTTTTCCAAAGACCCATTCGTACAGACCAACGCTTGGAATCCCTGATTCACAAAACTCGAGAGCAAATACCGGAGCTCATCTCGTAGTCCCCCATAAAACTGACTGGTCTTACGCTCCTCTTCGGCGAAGATATTGCCCGCATACCGTCCCAAATGTGTAAATTCATACAGATACTCATCCACACTATACTCCCCTTGAGTTAAACGTTGGAACTCCAACTCCATGGAAATTCTATGCTGCATCGGGAGATGCTTTGCTAAAAAAAATTGAGAGAACTCGTCCATCGAGACTCCCGTCAAACGTCTGCCTGCCAAGTGATGCAGTTCGACCTCGTCCCACCACAACCGAGCCTCTCCCTCAAGTAGGAAAGTGGTTAGTGTGACTTTCTGTTCCTCCTCTACTCTGATAGCGATTAATAGCCTCTTATTCCTTGAGAGCCAATCCTCCGCTTGGGCTGGGGAACCTGCCCCAGTTAATTGAGGAGGATTGAAGCTCATGAACAAATTCAATTGTTGATTTGTCGCTTGCGGATCAACTACAGCCTCTACTGGTTCTTGTCTTATCTCAGCATGAATTTGCACCAATGCAGGTCGAGCCTGCCCAGCTTGCTGAGAATTCATAACCATAATCATTGTCTCCGAAATAAAACGGAAAGTTTTAGTAGATGGAGGAGGTGTGGGCACCTCAAACGGTGCTGCACTTTCAACAGAGTGCTGAGTTTCTGATTGACCTGCAACACTTATAGTCACCTATATGTGTAGCAACACAATTTAGCGACTAAACAAACGGCATACAAACCAAAAATGAACACACATGTTCACCAAAAAAGTGTATGTACATTCCTAAGTGGACATTATTGAGTTCAATATATGCGTTATAACGGCAGCACTGACATGTGCTCGCCACCCCTCAAAAGTATTCGTCCGCGAATTCGGAAGAGATCGACCAACCAGCTGATACTAAATTGTAACACCTCTACCCGTCACGTAGGATATAATAGAGTGCCCGGTCAGGGCCCCACACCATATTCAAAAAACAAGCGGAGACGTTACAAAATAGTACCACGAATCACCGCACCCTAACACAGAGGATTCTAGGGGAAGCTTCAGGGTTGAAAACATGAACTCAATAAAACCGGAATTGTCCACTTCTATAACAAAATAGGAATGTATACAACCATACACAACAGGTACACAGCCTTATGGTGTTTACAAGTTTCTCTGAATATAAGGTGTGGTTTACAAACATCGACACGCAGGCCGGTCACACGTGAACAAGACTAAGAAAAACAAGGCCTTCAAGGGAAGCAACGCAGCAACAATGCAGCTTGGGCTTCAGCCCGCTAAGTCCCGCTTGGACCAGCACAACCTGCACCTGCAAAAACCATTCCACCAACTGGTGGCAAATAGGGCAACGTTCAGCATTCAGCTGACCAATTATAACGACCCTGCCCCTGGCACGGGGAAGTGGAATTCCTTCCCTGCATAGCAAATTACATCACACACAAATATATTTTCAGCCACAAAGGCCATACATATCACAAATGCTGGCACGATGGCCCGACACTCCGTACACTCAGGGAACATTCTGGTGTACCGGAAACACCAGAACCCACCACCATTCAGAGGTCCCAGACAAGACGGTCAAACTTGAGCATTCTTAGTCTGATAAGCACGCAAGCCATCGACTCTCATTATGTGATCCTAACAGGGCCTTAAGCACCTAAGGTTAGACAACCATAATGCGGGTACGAATCCACCTTTCCCGCTGATCAAAATCGTCAGACTCAAGACTGGACTTATGCGGGTACAGCTTCACCTTGCCCGTTCGCCACCAAGTCATTTCCCCCAGTTGCAGCCCAATAGCTCAACTTCATACCACATGGCACTCACGGCCACAAGAGTTGAACCCAACTCTCATAATTTCCTGGACTTCCTCCAGTACTTCCTGCAGCACCAAGCCACAGGCATCCACCATAGATTTCACGCACACAAGTAATAAATACGGAGTCTTCTCCGATGTGCAAATAAGCATCACACAACCAGACCAACATGTCCAGATGGGCTTCACACAGCATGCCTAACCGTACTCATACTTCTTGTTCTAATGCAATACAACAAGGGATGAACCACCGACCCAAGGGAATCTCTTCGCCATCCACATTTTCGGTGGAGGATTCCTATGCAAATGCAGGAAAGAAGGACTTCACTTGTCCAAGAAGGAAATCGTTACCCTTGGAAGATGCTTCGGAGCCATGGGGAGAAAAGTAAACGGATGAACGTTCTGGCAGCAGCCTCGCCTTCGCAAATCCGAATTCAGCTCGTGATTTGAACCACCGTAGCACCACCTGCAGCCGGCTTCCTCTTCTTCTTCCTCCTCTAGATCTCCTCTCTCTCTTACTTAAGAAAAAGCAAGGCACAACTCAAACAAGAGCTTCCTCCTTCTCAAGGCCGGCCTTATCACCAAGGGATGAGACTAGACCATTGGATCTTTGTTAAAGAAAATGAATGGATCAGATCAGCCCTTAAACTTATTTCCTGGACTGAACATGGGTAGTGACACGCCCGTATCACAGGCCGTGTTCCTGAAGTGGCTATAGATTCGACTCACCCAGTCCACAACATGGGTTTATACACGCCCGTGTCAAACACCTAAAATGCCCGTATTAGAAAGCACACGGCCGTGTGACTAGCCGTGTCACCCTTTCCACACAAGACCAGATCACCCAAGAAGGACACGGCTAAGGCACACGCCCGTGTCCTTAGCCGTGTGCCAAACACGCCCCTATGACACGCCCGTGTCACAGGTTGTGTTCCACACTCAACGCCATGCTACTCAATTCCACTCAACACCATTTTACTCAACACAACTCAATGCCACCCGGGTATTCACCCGAGTAGGACACGCCCTAGGACACGCCCGTGTCCTAGGCCATGTCATCCAGCCTGAACCTTTTTTGGACTTAGGGATTTTTGGGGTGTTACAAATAGGGTCAAAGACATCCATATATAGCAGGTAGGAGATCCTAAGTGAATCACTTTTATTTATAGATTTAAACCTAGATTTAGTTGCTTGCCTAATTTACAAGCCCTGTAGAGACCTTCCTTCTTGTAGGAACCAAAAGGCAATCCTCTAACAAGGTTGTCCCTAGATAGCTTAGCAATGTTTTTTAGATTTACAAGTCCTAGTCTTTTATGCCACAAATCATTTTGATTGCTAACCTGATTAAAAATGCAAATATCTGAAACAGCTGATTGAAAATTTACTACATATATGTTGTATTGTCTATTTCCAATTAAAACAGTTTTGTTTTCTTTAGTAGAAATAATACAAGAGCTTGAGATAAAAGATACCTGATAACTTTCATCAAAAAATTGACTTATGGAGATGAGGTTATGCTTTAGTCCACTTACATATGCAACCATTTTGAAGGTTACTGCCCTAACCATGACTTCTCTAAAGCCTTTAGTCTAGACATAATTGGAGTCACCAAAGATCACATTTGGTACCAGCTAGGACTTGTAATTAATTAAGTTTTCCTTGCTGCCAGTCATATGCTTGGAGCATCCACGGTGTAGATACTATTGTTGATTTAAAGCTGGACAGCTCTTCACCCTTATAAACAGAAGTTAGTTGTTCTTGACCCAGGTCACCTTGTGTCCTTTATTTTTCTGATAAGAAAAGCTGGAAATAGTTGAAAATTTAGGTTGGCTTTAACATCCTAATGGGTGATATCTCCTAGGTGGAATTTCCCAACTGGTAAAAGGATTGATAAGTTGTCTTGTCAGATTAGAGTTTTTAAAAGAATTGAATTTTTTGTTAACTCTTACTGGGTTCGACGAATAATCATAAGTTCGTCAATCTGCGTTTGACGAGATGGGATGAGATCGTCGATCTTTGATCAGAAAATGAAAATATTCATTTTCTTTGTCCCACATTCTTCAATCGCTGCTCGAAGAACCATATAAAGTTCGTCGATCGCAGTAAGACGAATTTTTATTAGTATAGTTAGCGTTTATAGATCGTCGATCTTGGTTAGACGAACTATACACATTTCGTCGATCTGAGTTTGTCAAAATCTGTTGAACATTGTTTTTATTCAGATTTTGATTTTGATTTTTTTTTCTCTTTCTATTTTTGGATTTGTGAGAAGCTTTTGTTATTTGATTATTATATATTACCTCTTTTCCTTTATCTGATATAAATTTTATGGGGGTTGATAATATAATTTTCTTAAGTATGGGGGGTAAGCTTGATGAAGCACCTAAGCTCAGCTTGCCATTTAGTCTTGTATTGACTGTGGTTGTGATTTCCATCAGCTTAAGGCTTCTCCCGTTGAGAGATTCCTCAAGTTGCATGGCCTCACATAGTTCTGTTTTTAGAGAAATGATGTGTTCATTTGCTAAAACTAAATCATCTTTAATCTTAATGTTTTTAGCAAATAGATTATCCAATTCAGTTTGCCTATCTCTTGATTTCTTTTTCAGATTTTATTAAGTCATTACATAATGCTTTGAATTCAATTTTAAAATCAATACAATTAAAATCAAAAGAAGAGATAAGCTGATCGTCTTTTGACTCACATTCCTCTTCTGATTCCTCAGTTTGTACTTCTACTTGATCTTCAGCATCAAGACTGCTGCATGAGGCATTAATTGCCATGAGGCAGACTTCCCATGATTTGGTTTCTTCTTCATCTTCACTGGAGCTGGAAGATGAAGACTCTTCATCAGTATCACTCCAGGTTTCAGCAATGAAACCTTTCTCCTTTCTTTTATGTTTGCTGGAGGAGTGTTTGCTTTTGTGCCTGCTTGAATTCTTCTTATTTTCCTTCTCTTTTCTTCTGTCTCTTTTTTGAGCTTCTGGGCATTCAGGAAGAATGAGCCCAGGCTTTCTGCATCCAAAGCATACAATCTCCTTTGTAGGAGTCTTGTCATATCATGGTTTGTCATCATTTCTAGATGACCTTCTCCTAAAGTCCTTCTTGGCTTGTTTGTAGAACCTTTTGGCCAGCAAGCTCATCAGCTCTTCATTGGCAGGAAGGGATTTTGACTCTTCATTAGCCTTGAAGGCTATGTTGTGCTCCTTCCTTGAGGATGTGGAAGTCTTATGTTCAGCAACCTCTCTGGATTTGATCAACTACTCATAAGACTCGAGCTTGCCAAGGAGAGATTCAGTGAAAATCTCATTTAAGCTTCTAACCTCCTTGATTGGCCATATCCTGGAATCCCAAGTTCTAGGGAAGCACATTAGAATTTTATCATTTATCTCAATTAATGAGATGTCTTTATCCAGAGTTTTTAGCTCACTAATGATAACACTTAGTCTGTTATACATCTCATCCACTGATTCTGATTCTTCCTTTTTGAAGTTCTCATATTGAGAGATTAGGAGAGATCTTCTATCCTTTCTCTCATCTGCTGAGCCTGCCACCATCTGGTTTAGAGAGTCCAAGATTTGTTTTGTTGAAGTGCATTCATCCACTTTTTGGAATATGTCATCTGACATAGTTTTAGCTAGTATATTCATAGCTTTTGCATTAGCTATCTTGCCTTTCTTCTATGCATCAGTCCACTCAGGTGGTGGAATTGAATGTGTGTCAGTTGTTGTTGTAGGCACTGCTATAGGTTGAGGAGGTCATGTCAAAATAGAATTGAAAATATCCTCATCAATAGAGTTCAAATAAAGCTTGATTCTTGCCTTCCATATTAAAAACTTATTTAAGTTGCAGACTGGAGGTCTGGTGCTAGCATAATCCTTATTTTGTGCCATGTTGTAACAACACACTAGTGAGAAGACAATCTTACAATTATCTTTGTTCAGATGTTAATCTGTGAAACAAACGAAACACCCTTCTGATACCAATTTAAAGATAGTATGGCAATACCACTTGAGGGGTTAGATAAGCTTAGCTCTAGAGGGGGGGTGAATAGAGATTTTAAAACCTTTTTAAAGAATTAAAATTTGCGGAATTAAGATAGTGATATTACTATGTGTAAAAGGTGAAGTGTAGAAAAGAAACAACAGCACACAACACAATAAGTAAAAGGTAGCATAACAGACGACACAAGAAATTTATAGTGGTTCCCCTAAACTTGGGTACATCCACTCTTATACCACCCTCGTAGGAATTAACTCCGGTTTTTGTTCAGCTTCCCAGCCACCAATCAGTTTTTTTCTCAGGTGACCTGTCACCACAAGATCTATTTCAAGGGAGATCTCACAACCCTTTAGGCTTTTGATCAGGTGCTAAAAAACCAAATCAAGTATTTTGATCAGGAGACTTGCAACCATGGTGAATAACTTTTCTAGGGAGTTAAGAAACCCTTTATACAGTTGGTGAGAAAATAACACAAAAACAATAAGTAGTTCTTCTCTTTCTCAAACAACTGAGAAGACAAGTGGATTTTACTTGATGATGTCAAAGCTCCCCTTGAGATAGAAATTTGATTAAGAAGATGGAAGCTTTGTAGGGTGTGTAGGTATTCTTGAGAATGATCTCTAGAAAGCTTTAGACTAATGGTGATGATTGTCTCTTGAATCCCTTTGGAGATGCAAAACTGATGATGAAGAAATGTTCTCAGTCTCTTGTGTATTCACAATTCTGTCACTGCTTCTGCTTCTATTATCTTCCAAGCTTTTGAAAAACATGTTTTATATTTACTATATTTTCCTGCAGCAACGTTTGAATTTCCTTCCTTAATTGACTGCTGATTTCTTGGAACTTGGACAAACGGCTAGAAGACAAATAAAATAATTCCTTAACTGTCCCAAGGAATTAGCTGTATATTAACTCCGTGAAATCCAGTAATTATTGTTGCCATTTGAACGGTTATATTAAGAGAATATAAGCATTAATTACTCAGAGTAAAATAAGCCAAAATATAAGCCGTAATCAATCTGAAATAACTGTAGAGAATGGAAAATGAACTGATAGTTATCGTCGATCTGAGATCCAAGATCATCGAACTCAAACCTCTCATTCGTCGAGCTGAGCCTTGAGAACTCTGAACTGATTTGTTACTTTCCATTCCGGGCTCCAAGTTAATCGAGCTGAGATAGAAGAACGTCGAACTCAATCCTGATAGAAGATCAGAGTTCATCGAGCTCAATTCAACTTTCCTCGATCTCAATTCAGAGAAGAGACACTGAGATCGTCGAACTGAGAACGAAGAACGTCGATCTCACTTCAGAGTTCGTCGAACGTCTTCTTCAATAGAGAAAATTCTGCCTTATTCTGGTTTATTCAGTCTTCTAAGTCTTTTGAGGGATTGGTCGGATCAATATTAATTATTGACCTACCCTATAATCTAATGAAGAACTATGACCCAAGACTATACAAATTGATTCAATCTATGTAACCCTAATAGTGAACCTTAGCCCAAATCCCTAAAATTTGTGGAATTCTAATAGAGAGTCTTAGGCATGCGCGCCATTAAGACTAAAGTCTCCGATGAGAGGTTGCGGAGCATAATGCTCAATACCGTTGGTTTTCGGACCTTGAATGGTGGTGGGACTCTGGTTCGTCGGGACACCAAGAATGTGCCCTGAGTGCACGGATCGTCGAGCCGTGTGGCTGACGGTTGTGATATTGTTATGGTGCGTGAGTGCACATTTTGTGATATATCTGCTGTGAAATGCTATACCTACAGGGAAGGAATACTACTGCCCTAGAAAAGGGGTATGGTCGTTATAAATTTGTCAGCTAAATGCTGACCGTTGCCTTGTTTCACACCATCATGGTGGGCTGTCCTTGTGCAGGTGCTTGAAAGCCGAGCGGGAAATAGAGGGCTGAAGTCCCTACAACTGCTACTGCTACTACTGGCCCTCGAAGGATAAGCGAAGAAATTTATGTTTTTCATGTGTGGCTGTCCTGCGCGCCGATGTTTATAATCCACACATTTAAAGCTTAACTGTAAGGCCTTTAGGACAACCTTTTGTGTATTTTTATGTACATTCCTGTGGGATAATATATATATATGAGGTTGTTTATATATAATGGACATTCGTGGTTGTTGACTTCAAAATTAATCTTATGTTTTCGCTAACATGCTATGCGTTAGGATGCGATTCTATTTTGTATTAACCTGTAACCTCGACTCCTGTTTCTGGCATATAGTGTGGGTCCCCGGAAGGATCTTCTATTATATGTTCTTTAACAGATGGGGTTGTTACCATTTGGTATCATCTTGGCTCGGTCTTACTCTTTCAAATTCGCAGTCGAATTCTTTTGTGGGGTGGCGGGCACGTGTCAGTGCGACCCACTTTAACATAAATGAACTCAAGGATGTCCATTTTGGAATGTAAATACACATATTTGGGGTACTTGTGCATTCTTGGTATTGCTTTGTGCAATATTTGAGTTGCTTACTTGCGTGTTTCACGATTGTAGTTGACTAGAGGTAATGAGGGTCCGCAAGAACCCCAGCTTTCGATGAGGATTAATGATCCAACTGCAGCGCCAACACCTCCTCCTTCGATAGAGAAGGTCCGGTTGATCACTGATGTGGTATTCGTAATGATCAAGGCCCACCATGAGGGACATGTACACCTATCAATTTCTGTGGTGCATCCCATTCCAGTTAGTGTACCTGAGAAGATTATAAGGGGAATAGCATCGGCCTCGCCGTTGAATATGTGTCTGATCCAAGGACCATATATGGTCGAGGAGTACTTTCATGTATTTGTTGCATTTAGACAACATGTAGAGTTTGTGTTTGAAACCAAGGAGATTAAGAACAACAAATTTTACATGGTCTGAGCGATGAACTACGACGTTTCTTAGTGGGTCCAAAGTTATTTGGATTTTGTGCCTTGGTAATGGCAGCTAGGTCTTTGGAAATGGCCTTAATGATGTCACGACCTCGCCACCACTACTTGATGATGATCTGGTTGCCTAGGTGCTACAGCATAAAGACTTTCGGAGCCATGATGATGCTAACGGAAGACAGCGTTACAACCTCCGCCCGCGGTGTGCTAAGCCTACTTGAAGGCTCATTTTAAATTTATGCACTTAAGTTATTATGTTTATCTTTTATATTCGAGAATATACAATTATTCGATGCTTGGGTAATAATTTTATATTCATGAGAGGACTTTTTTTTTGTTATTTTGTGCATTTAAAATATTTGCTGTGTTATTATCTGCCCAGATGGATAAGATTTCATCCCCATCTTGGACGGCTCAAAGTATGTTTGTAACTCCTATTTAAGGAGAACCTTTTATGAGAATATTAGAGAAGATTTTTGCTTAACCCTAAATTCCTCCCAAAGAGAATTAGGCCAAGAGGGAACCTCCCTAGCCACTGGCCCCAAGGTGGTGTGAAGCTGCCCCTTGCTCCCTCCACCCCTCTTTGATGCGACTCCGACGTGGATTCCTTCGGTGCGATGCTAAGAAAGAAGGTTGCAGCCCCCATTCGGTGTGACGTCGGTGGATTCGTGGAGAGAGTGATTATCCCACTTTATCTTGTGTGCAAAGTGAATCCGGGTTGGGTAATTTCTGCTTCCCCCTCTTGTGATTTCTTGCTTTAGTTGTGGAGATTGAGCAACCGTTTTTTCCGTGGTTTTAAATACATCGGTTGCAATTTTTGAAATTGATTCCATCGTTGATGAACTTCTTTAATCCGGATCGGGTAGATCCTATTTGCTTGAGTGGATCTTGGCCTATAGCCTATATCTTCCTCTCAAAAAGAAGTGGCAACCTTTACGTTAATTTGGGGAATCATTCGACTCTTTTTCTTAATCATTGTTTTAGAGTCGATTACTCCTCCTTGTGGTTTATGCATTGTGTTTGAGGCGATCCGTAATGAGATGTTCGATGCTTGTATAGGTGCGGTAGATCTAAGGCATGTTGGGCATGGTAGGTCTACTTTGTGCCCGTACCGCTCTCCGCATACCGGATACCCACTACGTTAATTTTGTATCAGAGGCAGTCATCTCAATTTTTTAATTTAAACGTCCTCGCTTGAGTTTTCTCGGCACGTACAATGAACAAAAAAAACAACAATTTTTTTATCTGGTTTGCCAATAGCGCTCTAAAATCTGTAATTTTCAGCGAAAAGTTCAAAAAAAAAATTTTTTACGTTCTACATTTTTATCTTGTCGAGAAATTATAAAAAAAATTGGTTTTCAATATAGGGTAAGCCCTAGGAAAAATCATCTGTCCAAAAATATTCTACACCTGAATGTGCACTAGACTAGGAACGTAATACACTACACCTTCATCATCTAGGATGGCTGCGAATGAGCAAGGGAATCCCAACGCTGAGGCTATAGAGGGTCTACGTAATGAAATGAATGAGATTAGGGCCATGTTAGGACAACTCCTTTTGAATCAAGGAGGGCCTCCACTGCCACCCGTAAATGTTGCGCAGCACCACCGACGCCAATAAATCCCTGATTCGGATTCTGATTGGGACTCTCCTCGAGTGCCCCCTCGAGAACACCGCCTTGAGCGAGGCTTTGATATTACTAGGGAAATTAAGATTAATGCCCCCACTTACGATGGCATGGGAGATCCCCAGATCTTCGTTAACTAGACTGTTGACATGGAATGTTACATTGAATGGCACAATCTTATGGACCCTCAAAAGGTCCAAGTTGCCAGGATGAAGTTAACAGGTCATGCAAAGACGTATTGGCTGAATGAGGAACGGAGATTAGGAACCGGACATTCGGCCCCACTTATAGGTTGGACAGTGATGAAAAATTTGCTAACCGATCAGTACGTCCCTGTGTACCACCGAACACAGATGTTCAATGAGCTTGCAGCCCTACAACAGGGCTCAAACTCGGTAGCTGAGTACATGGGAGAGCTGAAATACCATGTGGTGCGTTGTGATCTTAGGGAGATCCCCAAGGTCACCTTATCTAGATTTCGTAAAGTGCTTCAACCCAAGATTCAAAGGAAGCTCTTGCGTTATGGTCATACGGAACTGAATACGACCTTCAATGCCGCCCTCAACATTGAAAAACATCTGGCCTCTAAGGCCCATTCCCGTTATTCCCATGTGAAGAATAAGTCCACAGTTGGAGCATCTGCCTCCACAGACCCGAATAAGGGGAAGTAGAGGTCCACCGAGTCGAAGTCGGTAGTGATCACTGCTAGGAACGCTAAGAACCCTGTGAGTGAGCGTATCCCTATAAGGAAGGTTAGTAAGACCAATACCACATGTTATTCTTGCGGCATTTAAGGTCACTATTCATTTGAGTGCCCAACGAAGACTAAGGCCATAGCCCTTTAAGAGTCGACTACCGACCTCGCTGATTACGTTTATGAGGCTGCAGAGGAGAGTGACCTAGATGTGGTCCCAAGTGATTTAGAGGACGATCACCACCTTATGGTGATGCGTTGTATCTTGACCACTCCTTGTCCGTTAGATGATTGGAAGAGGACGAGATATTTTCTTTGATTTTCGAGAGTGGTGAGAAACTCTGCAAACTGATTATCTATAGTTGTATCTGTGTGAATGTCATTTCTGAGAATTCCATTATACGTATGGATTTGACCACGCAGCCCCACCCGACTCCTTATCAGGTAGCTTGGATCAATAAGGTTACCCTAAGTGATGTCCTTCCAATGGACGCTTGTCACATATTGTTAGGTCGTCCTTGGCTATACGACCGCGACATGACACACTTTGGGAAAGCCAACACATATGAGTTTAAATTTAATGGCAATGTCATTACGTTGAGGCCGACCATTCCGAAGGAACTAGTAGCTGTGGCTAAGGACACCACTATTCCAATAGAGAGGAAGACGTTGAGTCTAGTGGGTAAGAAAGAATTTGTGAAGGATTCATTTTTTGATGGAGTGTTGTATGCTTTAGTACTTATGATTGCAAAGACTAATTTGGGTGTGTTAGATGACTTGCCTAGTGAGCTACGAGCATTGTTGGAAGAATATAAGGATTTTACCCGGATGAGCTACCTTCGACATTACCACCACTTAGGTATATACAGCATGCAATAGACCTTATTCCTGGTTCATCCCTACCCAACCCTCCCCATTATAGACTTCATCCCGCTGCCCATTAGGAGTTACAGACCCAGATTGAGGACCTGTTGAAGAAGGGGTTCATTAGGACTTGTTTGAGCTCATGTGCGGTACTAGACTTTCTTTCCCCCAAGAAGGATGGTACATGGCGGATGTGTGTGGATAGCCGCGCTATCAACAAGATTACTATCAAGTATAGGTTTCCTATTCAGCGATTAGATGACCTTTTAGATGTCTTATTAGGCGCCACTATCTTTACAAAGTTAGACTTACAGAGTGGCTATCACAAGATTAGGATCCGTGATGGTGATGAGTGGAAGACTGCATTTAAGTCTAAGGACGGATTATATGAGTGGCTTGTGATTCCCTTTGGGTTATCGAATGCCCCCAGCACCTTCTCCCGGATGATAAGACATGTCTTTCAACCATTCCTGGGGAAGTTTGTGGTAGTTTATTTTGATGACATCTTAGTCTACAACACCACCACTGTCAAGCACATCTCCCACATGTGAGTGATTCTTTCCACCTTGAGGAAGGAAACATTGTTTCTAAACTTTAAAAAGTGCACTTTCTACGCTTCAGAGGTTGAGTTCTTGGGTTATATAGTCGGGTCTGAGGGAATACAAGTTGAACCCGGTAAAGTTCAAGTGATAAGGGACTGGCCCGAACTGCCCCGAACCGACCAGCCTACGTGAGGTGCGTAGTTTCCATGGTTTAGCTACTTTCTATCGCCATTTCATACGAGATTTCAGTAGCGTCATGGCCCCAATTGCGGAGTGCATGAAGAAGGGAGAGTTAACCTGGATGAATTCTGCCACCCATTCTTTCCAACGCATTAAGAAGCTTATGACTAAGGCACCTGTATTGCGTCTACCTGACTTCACCAAAGTCTTTGAGTAAACTGGTTATGCTTCTAGGGTGGGATTAGGAGTTGTCTTGAGTCAGGAGGGGCACCCAAATAATTATTTAGTGAAAAGTTAACCGGTACTAAGCTAAATTATTCGAACTACGATAGGGAGTTTTATGCAGTTGTATGGTGTTTGCACCATTGGAGGCAATATCTCCTCTCCAACGAGTTTGTGATCCTCTCCGATCACGAAGCTTTGTGATTCATCAATGGCCAGCATAAAATCAGCCCGCATCACGCTAAGTGGGTAGCTTTCCTATAAGGTTACACGTTTAATCTTAAGCATCTTAAGGGTTCAGATAACGAGTCGCGGATGCTCTTAGTTGCCTTACCCTCTTGCTTTCCACTATGGAGGTTAACGTTGTAGGATTTGAACGAATTAAAGATGAGTACGCAACCTTCCCAGATTTTAAGGAGTCATATTTATCTGCTCAGGATAGCTCCCCCATGACGATATCTGCGTTTGTTATTAGAGACGGCTACCTCTTTAGGCATGGGAAGTTGTGTATCCCACAGTCATCTCTACGACTTCATATCATCTGGGAGCTGCATAGCAGAGGGTTGAGTGGCCACTTCGGTAGGGATAAGACGATGGTGGGAAGGGTAGTAAGTAGCTGTCGTACTTGTCAGGTATCTAAGGGCACCAAAACCAACGTAGGATTATATACACCCTTGCCTATCCCTTCCACACCATGGGAAGACGTGAGTATGGATTTTGTTCTAGGCTTACCCACCACTTTAGGCCGTCACGATTCTATTTTTTTAGTTGTGGATAGGTTTTCTAAAATGGCGTATTTCATTCCGTGTAGTCGGACCAATGACGAGTCTCACATTGCGAAATTGCATTTTAAAGATGACGTTAGTCACAGTGGAGTGCTGAAGACAATAGTA
This sequence comes from Platanthera zijinensis, assembly GCA_039513925.1. Taxonomy (NCBI): domain Eukaryota; kingdom Viridiplantae; phylum Streptophyta; class Magnoliopsida; order Asparagales; family Orchidaceae; genus Platanthera; species Platanthera zijinensis. Next base: position 219,940,009 of record CM077078.1, read on the forward strand.
TCGGATAGAGATGTCAGGTTTACGAGTTATTTTTGGAAAACACTTTGGATTTTAATGGGTACCAAATTATCATTTTCTGCCGCTTACGATCCACAAACCGATGGGAAGAAGGAAGTGGTTAATCACAGCTTATGGAATCTTCTTCGATGTACTGTGAGCGATCACAAACGCACTTGGGATCTACTTCTTCCCCATGCCTAATTGGCCTACAATAACTCAAAAAATAGGTCCACGGGTATGTCTCCCAACGAGATTGTCCACGAGTACAAGGCCTCTGTGTCGCTTGACTTGGTTCTGTTGCCTCCAACGCACAAAGCAAGTCAATTCACACAATCCTTCGCCCAACACGTTCATGACCTATACGCATGTATACAGGCAACCTTGACTACCCAATACGAGTCTTATCAAGCGCACACTAATCAACATAGGTGTGTGTCACACTTTAACGTCGACGATCTGGTCTTAGTCCGGTTAGTTCCTGAACGACAGCCAACTGGCACCGTTAAAAATTTAGCACCAAAGCGCGCCAGCCCTTTTCGGATTATAAAGAAGCTAGGTGACAATGCTTTCATTTTGGATTTGCGTGCTGATTAGGGGTATCTCCCACATTTATAATGTCTAGGATTTGATGTTGTTTGTTTCGCCTCCACAAGAGTTGAATTCTTTGTCATCCTCTTCTTCCACTAAAATTTCTAATGGGTTGGGGAGTGGTAGTTCGGATGATCTCTCTTATGGTCCCCACAGGTATATCATCGGATGGTGAGTTGCATTCCTTTATTCTTCTGCTAACATGTTCCCCAGGTTTCCCAAGAAATTTCTTACTCCAGATAGGATACTTGTTGTTGAGGCTCTTGCTACTACCGATAGTGATACCTACCGGTTCCCCAGCCGTTGGCGTGACCACCCCCCTTTGGATGACTCATGGGTACTCGAGACGGAGCTTAGATGCTTGGATGTAGCTCTTCTCCACTGCTACTTCTTGGACCATGCATCCGAGATATGTGATTTTGAGCAGGGGAGGATTGATGTTGCGACCTCGCCACCACTACTTTATTATGATCCGGTTGCCGAGGCGCTACATCAAAAGAATTTCGGAGCAATGATGATGCTAATTGAAAATTGTGTTACAACCTCCGCCCGCGGCGTGAAAAGCCCACTTGAAGGCTCATTTTAAATTTATGCACATAATTTATTTTATTTATCTTTTATATTTTAGAATATAAAATTATTCCATGCTTGGGTAATAATTTTATATTCATGAGAGGACTTTTATTTTGTTATTTCCTGCATTTAAAACTTTTTGTGTGTTATTATCCTCCCGGATGGATGAGATTTCATCTCCATCTTGGACGGCTCTAAGTATGTTTGTAACTCCTATTTTAGGAAAACCTTTTATGAGAATATTAGAGAAGATTTTTGCTTAACCCTAAATTCCTCCCTAAGAGAATTCGGCCATGAGGGAACCTCCCTAGCCGCCGGCCCCAAGGTGGTGTGAAGCCGCCCCTTTTTCCCTCCACCACTCTTCGTTGCGACTCCGACGTGGATTCCTTCGGTGCGACGACAAGGAAGAAGGTTACAGCCCCCATTCGGTGTGACGTCGGTGGATCCGTAAAGAGATTTATTCTCCCACTTTATCTTGTGTGCAAAGTGAATCCGGGTTGGGTCATTTCTCCTTCCCCCTCTTATGATTTCTTGCTTTAGTTTTGGATATTAAACAACCGTTGTTTCCGTTGTTTTTAAATACATCGCTTGCAATTTCTGAAATTGATTTCATCGTTGACGAACATCTTTAATCCGGATCGGGTAGATCCTATTTGCTTGAGTGGATCTTGGACTATAGCCTAGATCTTCTTCTCAAAAAGGAGTGGCAACCTTTACGTTTATTTGAGGAATCATCCGACTATTTTTCTTGATCGTTGTTTTAGAGTTGATCACTCCTCCTTGTGGTTTATTCACTGCATTTGAGCCGATCCATAACAAGACGTTTGATGATTTTGTAGGAGCGGTAGATCAAAGGCGTGTTGGGCATTGTAGGTCTACTATGTGTCTGTACCGCTCTCCGAATATCTGATACCCGCTACGTCACTTAAACCATTTCAGGGCGAGGCACAGTTTCAATGTGCCAACTGTTGCAAATGTGTCAAACTAAATCTCTCGTAGGTGGAAGAAGAAGTTACATCTTTTGGAATCAACTTCTTCCATCATCATGGGAACAAAGAAAAGGTGTGGTACATATGTTTATTTTTCTTGTGGAAAGGTAAGACATCTTGCCCGAGTCAGCCATGGTACTGTGCCAAGGACAAATAAAGCTAAGGCTGGAGCAGTTGCAGCGAAAAGAAGGACATAAATCCATTGACTGAAAAGTGGACCTTCACTAAACAAGAAGAGAAAGAATTTATGTACATAAATAACTGTAATTATGTTCCGTACATTTACTAGTCAGTAATGATGTATACAATACATGTTTTTCGTATATAAACATGTTGTGATGAATAATCAAGAAGTTATTGGTTTAAGGCTTTTATGCCCTGTGTACTTATCTTGGTATCACAGGTAAGAGTGTATATTGGTAGAAAGTGATATGTTTAGATCTCGTTTTGATTTCATATCAGGACGTAGGAGCGCATGTGGTGACAATAGTGGTGTTTGTTGTTATCATAGGCAAGGACGAGCACTTGGAGCAGCGTATCTGTGTAAATTTTACCTTTACGGACGTTACACTAGGAAAGAACACTGAACGAGAGACCAGGTTTGCTTGTATGCACAGATTGAGAAGGATGTTATTGTCTGCTCTCCAAGTCATCAAACTTGTTTGGCAAGGCACGAAGTAATTCTTCATGCCTATTGCGGCCATTCGGCTGAAGCCCGGTTATGTGACACTTCTATTATGTCAGATTATACAGATGTGTTTCCTAATGACCTTCATTGGTGATGAAACCCACAGGATACCAATGACGCTATTACGGTTGTGCCAGGTGTGAAACCTGTAATCTATCGGAGAAGAACATGCATCCGATTCCACGGAGTGCTAACGTGTTTGATAAGCTAGTGGGATCAATTGTCTACTCTAATCTAGACTTAAAGTGTTAGGATTTGGGATATGACATTCCCAAGATAGCATTTGGAACACGCTTCGATCATTCTGAGTTCACTATAATGCCATTTTGGCTATATAATATGCCATCAGTGTTCAAGGAACTTCATAGTTAAGCGTGCTTGGGCGAGAGTATTACTAAGATGGGTGACCTCCTGGGAAGTCCCCGTGATGCGCGCGTGACTTTCGAGTTTGCCTCATCTCAAAGGGAGGTTGTGGCCATCAATAACCCTCCTGAGGGCTGGAGAGGGGTTGGGGTGCTTGGGCTGCAGGCCAATAGCTTTGCTTAGAGAGGAGTCGTGACATTGTCATGTTGGACATGGCTCTAATACACCGAACGTTCCGAGAGTACTTGGATTTGCTTGTTTGTGATCGTATTCATTGCTGATATCTTGGTTTCCTCTCAATCTAAAGCTGATCATGCGAACCATTTACGGATGGTGTTGCATACCCTGCGGAGAAATAAGCTCTTTGACACGTTCTCAAAGTGTGAATTTTTGCTGTCGTCAGTGGCTTTTCTTGGCCATATGGTAAGTGGAGAGGGCATTGTCGCGGATCCGTCGTCAAAGATAAGAGCCATTCGAGAGTGGCCAGTATTGTCTTCGGTGGCTGAAGTCAGGAGTTTCCTTGGACTGACAGGCTACTACAAAGGTTTTGTAGAAAACTCCTTACAGATTCCTTTTTCTTTTACCACATGAACGAGGAAGGATTAGAAGATCGTTTGGACACCGGAGTGCACGCGAGCTTTTGAAGCGCTAGAGTCATTTGACACGGGCGCCTGTTTAGACATCTCCATGTGGTACAGACAGCTATGAGATATATAGTGATGCTTCAGGGAGCGTCTTAGGCTGCGTTCTTCTGTAGTTTTGAACGATGGTTGCATATGGATCACGCTAGTTGAACGTGCACAGGCAAAATTATCCTGTCCACTACTTGTAGTTGGCGGTGATTTTCGCACTGAAAATATGGAGTCATTATCTATATGGAGTTAAAGTTTATATATGTACGAACCATAAGGCCTAAAGTACCTATTGGATCTGAAGGATCTCAATATGTGACAATGAAGGTGGGTGGAGTTCCTCGGGGACTACACCTTTGATATTCACCTCACTACCGAGAAAGGAAACGTGTTCGCAGATGCTTTGAGTCGTAGGACTCCGACGAGGGAAAATTTATTGCAGATGCATGATGAGCGTCTAATCTAGGAGTTGGAAGTGTTAGAGATTTCTTGTGTTGATAAGAATTCCACTACAAATGACGGCTTGAACTGGATGAAGGTACAATATGACTTTGCATACATAATTCGACGAGCAACAGAACTTGAGGAAAGTCAACAATGTTATGCAGTGGTAATTCAAATGACCATCTCGCTTGGGATGACGGCCTTTTGAGGAATGAATATCGTATGTGCGTCCCAAGTATGGATAAGGTAAGAGAAGAATTGATATATGAGGCTAACTTTATGAAATACTCAATTCACCGAGGGAGCACAAAGATGTACAAAGACATGAAAAAGTTGTTCTGGTGGCCAGGGTTAAAGAAAGACATAACACATTATATGGAAAAAGGTCAAACACATGCCTTGGTGAAAGCCGAATGCCAGAATCCCGGAGGTTTCTTGAAGTCATTACCTATTCCGGAATGGTAGTTTGATGATATTTCAATGGATTTCATGCACGGTTTGCCAAGATCTAAACGCGGTAATGATTCGTTTTGGGTGATCGTAGACCGGTTGACTAAAATGGCTCACTTCCTTCTGAACAAAAGGGACGATTCAGTGGAAGTTTTGGCAAAACTTTATGTTGAACAAATCGTACGATTTCACGATATTCCCCATAGCATCGTAAGTGACCGTGACAGATGATTCACTTCTAAGGATTGGAGGCTAATCCACATGTTGTTGGGAACAATGATAATACATTTTGTAGCCTAAACTATTATCTTATTTTCTGTTTTATAATGTACAAATCATGCCTTATTACCTTATTTTTTATCGTTTCTATGTAAATATTATTGCCACTAATATTTTCTTTTCTTTTTGCAGGTTTCCAGAAAATTGGCCAAAAATGACCTGTCACGCCCCACTGTAACGTCCTCCCCGGGCATGACCTAGGGCGTGTCGTCTTATCCCGTTGATGACTGTTGAAAGAGATAGGAAAATAGGAAAAAACGGCTGTCACGCCCCCTGACACGCCTTCCCTGGGCGTGTCCCCGGGCGTGACATGGGGCATGTCGCCCTCTGCCCGAAGCATGCCGTCGCATTAAATGCCATTTCGCCTCAGCACACCAATAGAACTGTCACGCCCCCCGTCACGGGCGTGACACAAGGCGTGACCCTACCTTTTCCGATGACTGGCGGAATTCCAACCAATGATTTCGACGTGACGTACGTGTCACGCCCCCCTATACGGGCGTGACACAAGGCGTGACCACCGACGTAAAAAAGCAATCATCTTTCCCACCAGAATCCAGAGCCTGAGGTCAATACCGTACCTATCACGCCCCCTGACACGCCCTCCCTCTGCATGTTGCCGGGCATGACCAATCCGTGGAAATTTTCTATAAATTCAGACCCCCCTTCATTTCAGAGAGCTTGGGTTGAGAGGGGAGGTGCTGCCCCTTGGTTTCTTACTTCCTTTTCTTGTTTTTTTATGCTATCTCTCCCTCTCTCCCTTTCTCATTTTAGTTTTTCTGAATCCTAGTTTAGTTTTAGATTTTGTAATAGCTTTTGTTGTAATCTTTGCTCTTGCTTAGTGCTAATGGTAGGGCTAGACTAGGATTTTCATTTCATGCAAATGTAATTTTCATTTCCTAAGTGTAGCTCTCTTCATTATTAATAAAAGTGTTGATTTTTCTCCTTGTTTACATTGTGTTATCATGCTCTTCTACTCATCTCTCCCCCTCCACTTCACCATGAGTAACTAATCCTCCTTGTACTCGATCTTGATGATCCGAGGTTCGACGGATTAAGTTATGATGTTTTGAATTTATCTTTTCTTTTTAGGGTTTAGGCCTTGGATTACTGTTGATTTTTCATGGGTTGGAGGTATATTATCGATATATACTCTCCACCTTTTTTTTCATTCTGGGCTAGCCGAGAGGCCGATAGAATGAAGTGAGCATTCAAGATTAAAGGGAGTTATACACACCCCTCGAGAGAGGCAGACGTTCCAAATCTCCCGGATTTGAGTAAAATCCAATAATAGGGTTCATCGTGTAAAGCGAGCTTTAGGCCTCCGATTTAGACGAGAGTCGGTCGGACCTTCCTAAACTCAGTTGGGCACGACTTTGAGAGAAACGTGTCTAAGCTCTAGGAACCTCCACGGTCAAGGACCTTTACCCTATTAAGTTTAGGTTTATTTTTATCGCATTTCTTAGTTAACTCTTGCCGAGGTGATTCTTGATCGAGTGCTCTTCCATTTCATAGTTTCAAACCTTCGTTATAATCACTTACTTTATGCTCTTTAATTAACTGTAGTTGTTCTCTTTCTAGCATAGCTTTATTTCTTTAATTACACTTATTTTTTCAAACCCTAGTTTTTCCGTCGATAAAATAATAGCCTTCGTGTGAGTAAGTTTATTCAATAGTTCCCGGATTTCAATACGACACTTGAGTCCCCTAGCTTCAGTTCGATAGGTATACTTGCCTCATTGGATTGCTAGTTCGGTTGCTTTTATTTTCTTCGAGCCTTAGCGACCAATTTTTTGGCGCTGTTGCTGGGGAATCAACTTCCGTTGATAAATTGAAAACATGAATCTATTAATTTTATCTTTTCTCTTTCTCGCCCTCCTTCTAAAAAAAATATCAAAAAATTTTATTACCGCTCTTAATAGTAACAAACTTCATAATTTTTCTACTCCACCTAATTCTCTCGAAAAGGGCAAAGCGGCTTTAAGTTCCGCTATCTTGTCTAGTACCTTGCAAACCCTTCACCGGGTAGTCCTTGAGAAGTTTGGGAGATAATCTATTAAAAAAAAATCTATATCAAAAAAAAAATCTAGCTTTTCTTACTAGTTTATTTTATTTCTCTTTCTTCTCTTCTCTTCTTTTTAGTGCATGACCCGCGGGAGTCCGTCGGTTGTTTTTGACTTGGACCACGAAATTGAGCGTACTCTTTGGAAAAGATCGCGATTTCAAGGCCCTACTTCCCAAATACCGGTTGAGGACTCCGAGTCATTCTCTACTCTAAGAATGGAAGAACCCAATGTGGAGGAAGCCGTGCAAAGACCTATGTCTTATTATGCATGACCGAATCTCGAGGGAATAGAATCTAGCATAGTCCGCCCTGCTATAGCAAATAATAACATCGAATTAAAGCTCAGCGTAATTCAAATGGTGCAGCAGTATGTGCAATTTGACGGACTTCAAGATGAACATTCTAACGCACATATAACAAGCTTTCTTGAAATTTGTGACACCTTCAAGATAAATGGTGTCACAAATGATGCAATCAGGCTAAGACTTTTCCCCTTCACTTTAAGAAATAAAGCTTAGCAGTGGCTGAACACTCTACCTAAGAATAGCATAACCACCTGGAATGAATTAACCGAAAATTTTTTGGGAAAGTATTTTCTGCCAGCAACTGCTAAACTTAGGAACGACATTTCTTCTTAAGGACAAATAGACTCCGAAACCTTATATGAAACTTGGGAAAGATTTAAAGAACTATTAAGACGATGCCCACATCACGCACTGCCTGTATGGTTACAAGTGCAGACATTTTATAACGGGCTAAATCAAAATACAAAGCAAATGATATACGCAGCTTCTGGCGATACTTTAAACCATAAGACCCAGGAAGCAGCTCTTGAGCTTTTTGAGGACATGGCCATGAACACTTATCAGTGGAATCTGCCTAGGTCCCGCCCGAACAAGCCTGCAGGTATCTTTGAAGTAGACAACATCTCCCAGCTCGCGCTACAAGTTGAAATATTAAGCAAAAAGATAACGGAGATGACTGCTGCCTCCGCCCCTCAGGTATGGGAATCTACAACTCCTGCCCCAGAAAAAATTGATTTTGTTAACAATATGCCTAGAAATGCTTTTAATAATTTTTCACTTGCGAATTTTCATCCTCCTGGTTTTAATTTTCCAAATTGTTATAATCCTGCCTTAAGAAATCATCAGAATTTTTCGTGGAGTAATCCATCGAATGCTATGCGTCCGCCACCACAAAATGATTTTCCTACACCACCACCACCACCCCTTTAAAATTATCCAAAACCTCCAAGCTTGGAGGAGTTACTATCCAAATATATATCCACAAATGATGCTACGATTTAACTGGAAGCGTTAAAAGTCTTGAAAATCAAGTAGGACAGCCAGGTAAAATTATTTCTGAGCGACCCGCAGGGTCTCTTCCTTCGAATACCGAGCCCAACCCAAGAGAGCAAGCGAAATCTATAACTCTTTGGAGGGGGAAGAAAGTTCCCGGTATTGTAAGTGAAGAGCCCGAGGCAAGCTCCGTCCCCACTTTAAAAAATAAAGCTTCGCTCCCATTTTAAAAATTCCACCCTCTGCTGAAGAAGTTAGCATCCCTATTTTAGAAAAAGATCTCACTCCACCACCCATTTTTAAAAATAATCCGACCCCGCCTTACCCTTCCGAACTTAATAAATAACGTCAGGACGATCAGTACTCTCGTTTCTAAGAAATGTTCAAGCAAATCCACATAAATCTGCCTTTTCATGAAGCGATTTAACAGATGCCGAAGTACGCCAAGTATCTTATGGACCTTCTGACCAATAAGAAAAAGTAAGAGAACCTTTCACATGTAACATTAAATGTCGAGTGCTCTGCTGTTTTGACAAACGGTTTTCCGAAGAAAATCCGTGACACAGGTAGTTTTTCTATCCCGTGTGTCTTCGGTGATCTTTTTGCCAAACACGTGTTAGCCGACTTAGGAGCGAGTATTAACCTAATACCCCTCTCGTTATTTAAAAAGTTAGGAATTGGTAGCCTCAACCCCACACGCATGAGTATCCAGCTCGCTGACCGATCGGTCAAGTACCCGTTAGGTATAGTGGAGGATGTTCTAGTAAAAGCCGACAAGTTCATCTTCCTGGTTGACTTTGTCATTTTGGAAATCGAAGAAGACGTCAAGGTTCCCATAATCCTTAGCCTACCCTTCCTTGCCACCTCCCGAGCTATCATTGATGTAAGTAATGGTAAGCTCTTCCTTCAAGTAGGTGACGACGAAGTCAATTTCTCTGTCACACCTTTGATAAAAAACACCTTAGCAAATGATGACTCCTTCTTTTTCGTAGATGCCGTGAGTGATGAATCCTCCTATTGCCTCTTTAATTTTGAAAATAATTTTCTGCTTTTTGTTCCTCCTCATCTCTTCCAACTGAATCGCTGAAAGAAAGTGTAGAATCCTCTTATCTTTTATCTGATTTTGAAAACAAATTTTCCAATTTTTGTTTCTCTTCTACTCATCCAACTAAATCACTGCAAGAAGTCGCCTTGGCCACGAGCTCCACACCTTTTAATTTTCCATATAAAAAATTCTACGAAGATATAGTGTTCGAAAAATAAATAATTTCTACATCCTCTTATGAAGAGCCCCCTACCCTAGAACTTAAAGAACTTCCTGAACATCTCAAGTACGCCTTCTTAGAAAAGAACTCCAAGCTGCCAGTTATAGTTTCGGCCTACCTCACAGATGTCCAAAATGAAAAATTTCGTTTAGTTTTACGTAAGCATCGCCGAGGTATTGCTTGGAAGATTTCTGATATCAAGGGCATAAGACCATCTTTCTGTACTCATAAAATTTTAATGGAATATAATTCGTGTAACTCCATTCAACCTCAGTGCCGTATCAACCCGAACATGAAAGAAGTAGTTAAGGGCGAGGTTATGAAACTATTAGACGTAGGAATTATCTACCCAATATAAGATAGTAACTGGGTTAGCCCTATTCAGGTAGTACCAAAGAAGGGAGGGATAACGGTAGTTAGTAATGAAAATAACGAATTAATCCCAAAACGGACGGTGACGGGTTGGCGTATGTGTATAGATTATAGGAAGCTAAATGACGCCACCCGTAAGGACCACTTTCCTTTGCCGTTTATCGACCAGATTTTAGAACGATTATTCAGCCATAGCTTTTATTGTTTTCTCGATGGCCTCTCGGGGTATTTTCAAATCCCCATCTCTCCCGAGGACCAAGATAAAACTATGTTTACTTGTTCCTTAGGCACCTTCGCCTACCGAAGAATGTTGTTTGGATTGTGCAATGTGCCAGCTACATTCCCGCGATGTATGCTCGCTATCTTTGACAAGTACGTAGAAAGCATTATGGAGGAATTTATGGATGATTTCTCCGTGTTCGGCGATTACTTTGATAAATGTTAAGAAAACCTTGAAAAAGTCTTAGAACGATGTGAAGAGACTAATCTTGCCCTAAATGTGGATAAATTCCATTTCATGGTGAGGGAAGGGTTAGTTTTGGGTCATAAAATTTCTGCGAGAGGTATTGAGGTAGATATTGTGAAGATAGAAGTTATCGAGAAGCTGCCGCCGCCTACGAATATAAAAGCTATAAGGAGTTTCTTAGGTCACGCCGGTTTCTACCGCCGCTTCATAAATGATTTTTCCAAGATCACCAAGCCCCTTACCCATATTCTATAAAAAGACGCCCCATTCATTTTTGATAACTCTTGTCTTTCTTCCTTCGAATTGATTAAAGAAAAGTTAATTAACGCACATATTATGATAGCTCCGGAGTGGGATCTTCCATTTGAGATAATGTGCGATGCGAGTAGTTTTGCGGTGGGAGCCGTATTAGGTCAACACATATCTAAAAACTTCCACCTTATCTATTACGCTAGTAAAACGCTCACATATGCATAGGAAAATTACACCACGACCGAGAAGGATCTCATCGCTGTAGTATTCGCATTTAATAAATTCTGTCCTTACATTACGCTTTCAAAAATCATAGTCTTTATGGACCACTTGGCCCTCAAATACCTTCTTGCTAAAACGGATACACGACCGTGCTTCATTCGCTGGGTCTTACTCCTCCAAAAGTTCGACTTAGAGATCCGTGATAAGCGAGGAGTCGAGAACTTGGCCGTCGACCATCTCTCCAGATTAGATAATCCCTTTATTGAAAAATTTAGTGAAAAATCTTTTAATGATTATTTTCCTGATGAGAAGCTTTTTTCAATTAGCACATATACTTCTCCTTGGTTCGCACAAATCGCCAACTATTTAGTGGCCCGAGTGCTCCCAAAAGAGTTCTCCTCTCAGCAAAAGAAGAAATTCTTTTCTGAGCTGAAGAACTACTTTTGGGAAGACCAGAATCTTTTCAAAATCTTTGCAGATCATGAGATAAGGAGATGTGTTTCTTATGAAAAAGGTTTAGATATTTTAAAACACTTACATGAAGGTCCGACAGGTGGGCACTATCAAGCTGCTCGCACCGCTCACAAGGTGCTTTGCGTGGGTTTTTACTGGCCTAGCCTGTTTAAAGACGCGCAAGCCTTTGTGATCAGGTGTGATAGTTGCCAGCGGTCGGGAAACATTTAAAATAAAAATGAAATGCTGCAAAATTATTTCCTTGAGTGCAAAATTTTCGAACTCTGGGGAATCGATTTTATTGGCCCCCTTCCTTCTAGCTTCGGAAACATATATATTTTAGTTGTCATTGATTACGTCTCACGTTGGGCCGAAGCCCAAGCTTTGCCTACGAATGACTCCCGAATTGTATTCACCTTTTTGAAAAAATTATTTTCTAGATTCGGTACGCCGCGCGCCATCGTTAGCGATTGGGGTTCCCATTTCTATAACGCGCAATTTTCAAAAATCCTTACCAAATATGGCGTTACACATAAGCTTTCAACTTCCTATCACCCGTAAACTAATGGACAGGTCGAAGTAGTGAATAGAGAAATAAAAAGAATATTATAAAAGACTTTTTCAACTTCTAGGAAAGACTGGTCAGCGAAATTAGACGATGCTTTATGGGCCTACCGAACAACTTACAAAACCGCCCTCGGATGTACGCCGTATAGGCTGGTCTATGGAAAATTGTTTCATCTAACCGTAGAATTAGAACACCGCAATTTTTGGGCCTTAAGATTTTTAAACTTCGATCCCCACTCCGTCGGTGACCTTATAAAATTTCAACTAAATGAACTCGACGAGTGGCGCTCTTACGCTTACGAAAATAACAAACTTTATAAACAGCGGACGAAGAGTTTACATGATAAACACTTAAGGCATCCGAAAACCTTTAAGCCGGGCGACCAGGTTCTTCTTTATAATTCTCGATTATGTTTATTTCTGGGGAAATTAAAATCTCGTTAGTCTGGCCCCTTTTCTATTTTAGAAGTTTTTCCGTACGGAACTGTTTTAATTTCACACCATGATAAGGGTAATTTCAAGGTGAATGGTCAGCGTATTAAACTGTATTTCTTTGGTGATGATGATGTCAGTCGAAACAGAATTATGTATCTATTGCACGAACTCTAAATTTAAAATTTTTTTTTATTAAAAATAATTTTATTTCTGGACAACATTAATTTCAGACAATATTATTTTTGATGCGTCGAGCTCAACGACGCTTAAAACAAAGGGCGCTCTTGGGAGGCAAGCCAAGTTATCTTTGTTTTGTTTTCTTTATTTTACAATTTTTGCCCCGGACGACTCCGACAAGCTGAAGCTTCTGCGATCGCCTGCTCTAAAGTTGTTGAATCCATCACGAAGTCCAAAGAAGATATTCAGGGGAGCGGCATAACGTAGTTTTCGCAGCGAATAAATCCGGGGAAGTACCTGTTTTTCAATTATGTCTTTTGATTCTGTACTTTATTTTTCTCTCCTTCTCCAATCCCCTTCTTTTTCCATTGAGGACAATGTCCATTTTAAGCTTAGGGGAGGACTTCCTCCTTCATTTTTACATAGTGTAAATATTCTTGTTTTCTGTGTATATTTCTTTTCAAAAAATAAATTGATGAATATCTAAAATTTTCAAATAAAAAGAAGAAAATATTTCCAAAATTAAAAAAAAGAGAATATTTCACCAATTTAAAAAAATATTTATGTTTTTTGTTTTTGCCTTAACAGTTTAGACATTTTGGTATTTCAATAGTACCCCTAGTTTTTATTTTTGTTTTACTCAAAATTTTCTATAAACAACGTAGTTAATTATAATATTTCTAATCGCCTTTTTTAATTATATTTCACAAGTAAATGTTTGCCATACTGTGTTTCTAATTCACGGTAGCATATTAAGGTGAAATATTTTTTTATAAAACTCGCATTTCTATTATGGTTTTTCGTTCTTTATTACCTTTAATTTCTCAATAATCATTATCCACTATTTTCCTTTTCATTTTTGTATAATTTTTGTAAGGTCAACCTTTGAATAGCGTAGTAGATGTGAATGATCCAAGTCACCTATTATTTCTATTTTCAAAGTAATTTCATCAATCTTCTTTTATAATCTAGGACTCGCTTTTTGAAATTTTTCAAACCTTTGTTCTAAATAAATTTAAAAGCGTGAAAATGATTTAGGACGTTTTTGTTTTCGTTTGAGCTCTCCTGCCAACCTAAAAACTTTTACCACTAATTAGCCGCTTTTGATCCTTTTTTCCGATTTCATTTGATAGCTCCTCTTTTCATTTCATTTTCACCAAAGCAAAAATTTCCATCCTATCTAATCACACTAGCCTTCTTGAGTTTCATAAAATATTTTCATAATTTTGATAGGTTATTTTGTGATTTTCTTGGGAGAAAAGTTTTTGAAAAAAAAGTATGCTCAAAAGATATGTTTGTTTTTATTTGGCCAATTCAAAATTAAAAAGAAAAAATATATATATTTATGGACTTTGTTTTGAAAAAAGAAAAAAAATAGAGAAAAGAAGAAATAAAAGAAAAATATATATATATATTTCTATTTTAAAATTTTGAAACTCTTTGTTTTGGTTTAGTGTGATTTTAAAATTTCACGTTTATCTTTGAGTTCCACTCCTAATCATATTCCTAAACTAAACGTTTCTGTCCTATTTAAGTCCTTTTATTTCACGCCTTTTGAATCTTATTTAACAACTAAGAAAAGAAGAAAAGTAAATCAGATTTTGTTTTGGATTTAAACTTGGATTTTTGTTAATTCAATTTATATAATTATAATGCGTTGCTTGGATCTAGTAACAACTCAATGCATTTTTTCATTTTCTTTGCTTTGCTTAAATCTATTTAAAGAATTTTGTCAAAATTTTGGATGATTTATTTTCGTTAAGTAAAGTATATAAAAGATTTACCAAACCTAAATAATCATTTTAGATTTACATTTCACCTTTTCCCTACTTAGAATTTCACATAGTACTTCTGTGGGCATAATTAGAACTTCTTAATTAGTCTTTTTTTATGATTATCTAGTTTTTATATTTTTGCTTGGGGACAAGAAAAACATAAGCTTGGGGGAGTTTGATAATACGTTTTGTAGCCTAAACTATTATCGTATTTTCTATTTTATAATGTACAAATCATGCCTTATTACCTTATTTTTTATCGTTTCTATATAAATATTATTGCCACTAACATTTTCTTGTTTTTTGCAGGTTTCTAGAAAATTTGCCAAAAATGACCTGTCACGCCCCCTGTCACGCCCTCCCCGAGCATGACCTAGGGAGTGTCACCTGATCCCGATGATGACTGCTGAAAAAGATAGGAAAACAGGAAAAACAGCTGTCACGCCCCCTTACACGCCCTCCCTATGCGTGTCCCCGAGCGTGACACGGGGCATGTCGCCCTCTGCACCAAGCCTGCCGCTGCATTAAATTCCATTTTGTCTCAGCACGCCAACAGAATTTTCACGCCCACGTCACAAGCGTGACACCCGGCGTGACCCCACCTTTTCCGATGACTGACGGAATTCCGACCAATGATTTCGATGCGACGTACGTGTCACGCCCCCCTATACGGGCGTGATACAGGGCGTGACCACCGACGTACAAAAGCAATCATCCTTCCCTCTAGAATCCAGAGACCGAGGTCAATGCCGTACTTTTCACGCTCCCTGACACGCCCTCCCTGGGCATGTCGCCAGGCGTGACCAACCAGTGGAAATTTTATATAAATTCAGACCCCCCCTTCATTTCCGAGAGCTTGGGTTGAGAGGGGAGGTGCCGCCCCTTGGTTTCTTGCTTCCTTTTCTTGTTTTTTATGCTTTTCTCTCCCTCTCTCTCTTTCTCATTTTAGTTCTTCTTAATCCTAGTTTAGTTTTAGATTTTTTAATAGCTTTTATTGTAATCTTTGCTCTTGCTTAGTGCTAATGGTAGAGGTAGAATAGGATTTTCATTTCATGCAAATGTAATTTTCATTTCCTAAGTGAAGCTCTCTTGATTATTAATAAAAGTGTTGTTTTTTTCTCCTTATTTACTTTGTATTATCATGCTCTTCTTCTCAACTCTCCCCCTCCACTTCACCATGAGTAAATAATCCTCCTTGTACTCGATCTTGATGATCCGAGGTTCGAGCGATTAAGTTTTGATGCTTTGAATTTATCTTTTCTTTTTAGGGTTTAGGCCTTGGATTACTCTTGATTTTTCATGGGTTGGAGGTATATTATCGATATATACTCTCCATCTTTGCTTTAATTCTGGGCTAGCCGAGAGGCCGATAGAATGAAGTGAGCATTTAAGAGTAAAGGGAGTTGTACACACCCCTTGAGAGAGGCGGACGTTCCAAATCTCCCGGATTGGAGTAAAATCCAATAGTGGGGCTCATCGCGTAAAGCGAGCTTAGGACTCCGATTTAGACGAGAGTCGGTCGGACCTTCCTAAACTCAGTTGGGCACGACTTCGAGAGAAGCGTGTTTAAGCATTAGGAACCTCCACGGTCAAGGACCTTTACCCTATTAAGTTTAGGTTTATTTTTATCGCATTTCTTAGTTAACTCTTGCCGAGGTTATTCTTGATCGAGTGCTCTTCCATTTCATAGTTTCAACACTTCGTTATAATCGCTTACTTTATGCTTTTTAATTAACTGTAGTTGTTCTCTTTCTAGCATAGCTTTATTTCTTTAGTTGTCCTTAGTTCCTCAAACCCTTGTTTTTCCGTCGATAAAATAATAGCCTTCGTGTGAGTAAGTTTATTCAACAGTTCCCAAATTTCAATTCGACACTTGTGTCCCCTAGCTTTAGTTCGATAGGAATACTTGCCTCATTAGATTGCTAGTTCGGTTGCTTTTATTTTCTTTTAGCCTTAGCGACTACCAAACAACATAATGATGGTGGACATGCTCCGAATGTACACCTTGGATTTTGGAAAGAGGTGGGAAGATCATTTTTATTTGGTCGAGTTTGCCTATAATAATAGCTATCAAGCTAGCATACGTATGGCACCGTTTGAAGCTTTATATGGTCTGAAATATCGTACACCATTAGCTTGGGCGGAAGTAAGAAGATCTAAGCTTTATAAGCTTAAGGAAGTCGAAGAAGCTAATTCGATGATATGCTCTATTCAGGAGAGGCCACTGATAGCCCAAGATAGATAGGCAAAGTATTACAACGCCAAGCACTGAAATGTTGAATTTGTAATTGGCGAATTGGAATATTTGAAAATCAAGCCCTTCAAAGGCGTGTCCAGGATTCAGCTCTTGAAAAAGTAAAGTCTGAGATATCTTGGTCTGTTTGAAGTGGTGGAGTGAATGGTAGAAGCTTCTTATCGTCTAGCTCTTTCGGTAGAATTGAGTGAAGTGCATGATGTGTTCCACATAT
Organism: Platanthera zijinensis; assembly: GCA_039513925.1. Taxonomy (NCBI): domain Eukaryota; kingdom Viridiplantae; phylum Streptophyta; class Magnoliopsida; order Asparagales; family Orchidaceae; genus Platanthera; species Platanthera zijinensis. The sequence goes on from CM077078.1 coordinate 219,956,830, forward strand.
CAGTGCTTCAAAAATCCATAAAAGATCCATCTCAAGTGATTGCGAATGATCGCGTACCGGTCGAATTTGGGCTAACAACGAGGTTAGGCCAATTCAGATCGAGGATAAAACCGATAAATAGTTGCGGAACAAGATAATCGAGATGGCCAAGGTCTGATGGGACAACTATGGCCATGAGGAGCTAACATGGGAGATGGAGCAGACCATGTGAGTTTAATGTCCCAAACTATTCGTTTCAACTATTGAACAGGACATATCATGTTTTAATACATGTTGTTGACGTTATAACATCTTGATTGCTGTTTCCTTACTGTATACAAATTTCGGGATGAAATTTCTTTTAAGGAGGGGAGGATTGTAAGACCCCAAATCTCAAGAATGAGTGCAGGCTAAGCAATATGGCCTGGGACACGGGCGTGTACCTAGACGTTTCCTGCTCTGTGTTGTCGAGTTGAAACACAGCCTGTCGAGTGATCAACGAAATGAACTTGATGATTCTCGAGAGGGTACACAACCTGCGATACAGGCGTGTCCTAGGTCGTGTCCTACTATGGGTCGATGAAATACAGTCGATGAAATGCACTCGACGATCCTCGATAGGCAAGTCGAGTGGGGCACACAGCCTATGACACGGGCGTGTTAAAAGCCGTGTCATTCTATGGATTTGTCCAGGGATGTGAGGCCTGGTGAACACGGGCTAGACACGGGCATGTCCGAAGCCGTGTTAAGGCACACGGACTATGACACGGGCGTGTCACATAGCCATGTTCTGTTCGGGTCAAGTCATTTTATTTGCTGCTTATGGTACACGGCCTATGACACGGGCGTGTCACATGTCGTGTTCAGCACAAAAAAAGATATTTCAGGGCGATTTGTAGCCGTTCATTTCCTTCACCCAGGATCCAATGGTCCAGGACATTCCCTGCTGTATTAAGGCCAGGAATTGAGAGATAACTCTCATTCGTCTTTTCTATTCTCTTTCTAAAAGAGAAAGAGAGAAGGGAGAGCAAGGAAGGAGGAGAAGGAATCCGGCCGCCAGTGGAGCTTCAGCTTTCCGGAGCGAGAGCCGAGTCCAGATTTGTGGAGGCAAGGTCGTTGTAGTGCTTTTCATTCAGATAGATTTCCATGGATCCAAAGAGATTATCAAGGGTAACGATCTTCCTTCTTGGATATGTGAAATCCTTGTTTTAGCATGTCTATGGATTTCCCCCACCAAAAGGTGGAGTATTGAGGGATTTCCTTTGAGTTGATTCTTGAAATCCCCCATCAGTCATGCATATAGATCCGGAAATGTGTAGTACGGAATAGGCATGCTGTGTGAAGCCCATCTAGACAGGTTGGTCTAGATTGGTGAAGTTTCAATTTGAGCACCGGACAAGACTCCGCGTACTAATGTGTATTTTATGGAGTCGATGGGTTGTACCTGTGAAGGGAAGAAGCTGGAAGTACTAGGGTGGAAATCCAGGAAAATACCCTCATAATTCTTGTACTGTATGCTATGAAAGACCAGTTATTTGGCACTGCAGGATGCTGTTGGATTTGGGTTGAGTTTGGATGCAGAAAGAGAGCTTCTGCTGAACCCGCCAAGCGATCGTGAGGAACAGTAGCACTAGCTCCCCTTTTTGGATTATGAAGCCAGTCCTTTATGGACAGTATGGCTATTGTGAGCTGCGAGCTCTTGAAGGCTTCGTGCCGAACGGATAAGGGGAATCCGACCCGCGTCAGTTTGATGATTTGAGCGACGGGTAAAGGCTGACCTGTCTCCGCATTATGGATGTTTGTACATGAGTGCTTGAAAAAATCGCATTCGTCAGGATCACATAATGAGAGTCTTAGGCCTATATGACATTAATACTAAAGTCTACGATGAGAGGTTGCAGAGCTTAATACTCAATACCATTGGGTTTCAGACCTTGAACGGTGGTGGGACCCTTGTTCGCCAGGACACCAAGAATGTGCCCTGAGTGCACGGATTGTCGGGCTGCATGGCCGATGATTGTGATATCGTGATGGTGCGTGAGTGCACATTGTGTGATATATCTGCTATAAAATGTTATTCCTACAGGGAAGGAATACCAATGCCCCGAAAAAGGGTTAGGGTCGTTATAAATTGGTCAGTTGACTGCTTACCATTGCCTTGTTTGTCACCGTCATGGTGGGCTGTCCTTGTGTAGGTGCTGGAGAGCCGGGCGGGAATTAAAGGGCTGAAGTCCGTACAGCTGCAACTGCTGATGGCCCTCGAAGGCTAACCGAAGAAGTTAATGTTTTTCATGTGTGGTCGGCCTGCGCACTGATGTTTGAAATCCACACTTTTAAAGCTTAACTGTAAGGCCTTAAGGACAACCTTTTGTGTTTTTTGATGTACATTCTTGTGGGGTTATATATATAAATGTGGTTTTTTATATATTATGAACATTCGTGGTTGTTGAGTTCAAAATTAATCATAAGTTTCCGCTAGCATGCTCTGCGTTAGGATGTAATTCTATTTTTGTATTAACCTGTAACCTTGCCTCCTGTTTGTGGCATATGGTGTGGGGCCCCGTCCGGACCTTCTATTATATGTTCTTTAAAGGATGGGGTTGTTACACCTATTCGTCATACGACATATAACGGTAGGTCCGGCTGGGGCCCGACGCCAGATACCACAGACAAGACCGAAGGGTTACAGAATGAAACCATCTATCTAATAAAACTCGTCCTACACAGAGTACATTCTTGCGGAAGTGTATTAATGGTTGAAAAGTAAGAATGTCCACTAAACCCAATGTAGGAATGTCAGTAAAATACACCAAAAAGCTTGGACTTATGGCCTTACAAGAGTTTACTTTAAACAATAAGTGTCTTCCAAACATCGGCACGCATGTTAGTCACACATGAGTATAAAAGTAAACGTTCGCATTGGCCTTCAATGGCTGGCTCTGCAATAAGGGCTATGGCCCTCTACTTGCCACTAGGCTCCGCAGCACCTGCAATCAAAATTCCACCGCAGCGGTGGCAAACAAAAGCAACGGTCAGTTAAAGCTTACCAAATTATAACGACCCCACCCCTTACTTGGGGTTGGGGTGCTCCTTCCCCGCATTTAGTAGCATAGCCAAATAATATAGTGAAAGTACAATAACATCACACTTCACCACAGGTGTAGGCACAGACGGCCACACACATCGTGCTCTCAAGGCACATTCTTGGTGAACCCGGTAAAACCCGCAGTCTCACCACCGCCCCAGGACGGCAAACCTCGTGAGAATTAAAGTATTTCTGTCTTAAGAATAAGACCCTCCTTCTATGCCATCGGTAGGCCTCTAAAACCGAACCACATAGAGTGGGTACGGTTTTACTAAACTCGTTGCTCACAGCGCCACAACAATTCAAGTCATCGACATGATTTATGCTTCCCCGAAGCCAGAATATCAATCAAACAAAAGTACATAACCTGGTTATGTACAAGGATTGCTCCCAGTCCACCAAAATGGCAGAACTTCGCTTCTGCCAAGATTTCTGGGTGCACCTTGGAGTTTATCCCCAAGACTCCCTGCTACAATCTACCACGTAGAAACCCAAAAATAAATGACACTGAGTCTTCTCCGGCAATACAAGCATAATTAAAACATCACCGATCCAAGCCAACTTATCCGAGTATGCTTCACACACCATACCTATGTCCGTACTTCGATTCCGGACTCTACATGCAAAATGGTAGGTATAAACCATATCTACCCGAAGGAATACCTCGCACTCACCGGTCACTCACAGGAGGGAGTTTCCTATGCAAAAAGGAAGAGGACTTTACATGTCCAAGAAGAGAATCATTACCCTAGCGATTCGCTTCGGTGCCATGGAAAACTAGCCGGATGAAAAGTACTGCAATTAACTTACCTCCATGGATCTGGACTCGACTCGTGAATCGGGGCTCTAAAGCACCACCGGCGGTTGAATTCCTCCTTCTCCTTCTTCCTTGCTCGCCCTTCTCTCTAACTCTTTAGAAAGAGAATGGATGAAAATAAATGAGGGTCTAACCCTTATCTCCCGGCCTAATACCAACAGGGGAAAAGATGAGCCGTCAGATCTCTTAGAAATAAAATGAACCGCCACCATTATCCCTTAAAATCAACTTTCTTGGCCGAACACGGCTTGTGACACGCCCATGTCACAGGCCATGTCTCACGATATAAACATGATCGTAGAGCATAGAATATGACACATCATCTTACAAGGCTTGGGACACTCCCATGTCAACCAAGGACACTCCCGTGTCATAGGCCGTGTGTCTTAATCGATGCTGAAACCGTCGCATCCCGAATAAGACATGACCATGTGACACGCCCGTGTCACTGGCCATGTGCCAAACACAACTTTTGATACGCCCGTATCCCAGGCCGTGTAACTCACACAACACAGCCTGACAAAACACAGAGTAGGACATGGCCCTTGACATGCCCGTATCACAGGCTCTGTGCTAGACACGACTGCTAACACGCCTGTGTCCCAGCCTGTGTTCAACTATCGACACAGCCGGCCAAACACAGAGAAGGACACGTCCCTTGAAATACCCGTGTCACAGGACGTGTGAACCTAATCAGGCTCCAAGTTTGCCTTAAAACGCTATCCATTCCTCTTTTGAGTTTTGGGGCGTTACACAAGAAATCAGAGAAGGCTCTGATGGCAAAGAAGTTAAAGACCTTGTCTGATAGTGAAGCTAATTCAACTTAATCCGATGAAGAACCTGTAGGACTATTCTCCTATGAAGAAGAGTTTATCAGAAGGTCTATATACAAATGTAAAAGCTCTAAAACTTCATCAAACTATGGTGATTATGAAGAAGACATGGAGATCATCTTGATGGCAATATCTGATGACCCAGAAACAGAAGCACATGACTGTAAAAGTACACTGGTAATCTATGACAACTCTTCCTCCCATAAGACTTTTGTTTATGATACTGAAGGTGAGCTAAACTCATGTGACTCAGTGGTTTATTCACATGAGATTAACTATGCAACTAAACTACAATATCTCACAGTTAAATTTAGTGAGTTGCTGGTAGCTTTAGTTAACAGTAAGAAGCTTGTTAAAGAACACGCTATAGAAATTGCATATATATAAAGTTATGAGTATCATCACAAAATGGATACTCAAAAGATTGGTATTCAAAATTCTAAGTTGACAAAACTGACTAAGATCATCAATTACAAAATAATATTAATTAATAAAAAGGATGCAACCATTCAGGAGCCAGAATTGAAACTTCTGAATGAGTGAAGCCAAGTACAACAATTTTAAAAACCCAAAACTGTACTACCCATAATAGACACCTTCTTAGGAACACCATAAAGTGGTCTTAGGTTTGTAAAACCCAAAAGAAAAATGGGCAAAAAGCCAATAGTACCAAAGGGTCTAGTCATTCCACAACCAGTGTTCCAGTCTAAGTCGCTAAGGAGGAATCTTGCTGCTGAGAGACAAAACAAGTATTGTTCTTCCAGTCAAGATAAAACTGTTAAGTTTGCTGACTCATACCCAAACGAATGTCAGCACAAAGATCCTTATTGTTCTTCAAAGAGGAGGTATAACAGATATGAATGCTGGTGTTGTGGAAAGATAGGACCCTTTGCCTTAGATTACTGGTACAATTACTCAGTGTCTCATATTCAGAAAAGTTATCCAGTCAATAAGTTTACTGGTGGCTTTGATAGAGTCATAGCAATCAAAAACCTAGGACCCAAAACAATTTGGGTTCCTAGGCAAAAGCAAATTCTTATTTTGCAGGAATGTCCAAGTTTTAGAGAAAGACCAATCTGGTACTTAGATAGTTGATGTTCCAGACATATGACTTGAATAAGGGGAAATTTGTGGGAATACATCCCTCTGTAGGTTGGATCAAAGGTGATCTTTGGAGAAGCTTGCAAAGGCATAACCAAAGTTTATGGTAAGATCACAAATGGCTTAGTCACACTCACTAAAGTAGCTTTTGTGGAAGGGTTGCAACAAAATATTATAAGCATAAGCCAACTTTGTGATTTGGGCTATGTCATATCTTTCCACAAAGAGGATTGCCTAATAAAAAGGTCAAGTGACCAAGAGGTCATCTTGACAGGCACTTGATGTGGGAATATGTACTATTTAAATTTTCTATGTACAAAGTCAGACTCTCCCTTATGTCTAGTTACAAGTGATAGAGCCTCACATTGGGTAAAATGGCACAAGAGGCTAGCTCACTTGAACTATAAGGCCATAGGCAAACTTTACAGCAAAGATCTCGTTAGGAATGGTCCTAACCTTAAATTCTCTAAGGAGAGCATCTACTCAGCATGCCAAAAAGACAAGTAGACTAAAGCTTCTTTCAAGGGTTATGAATCCAAAGACTCAGTGAGGTATTTATACCTCCTACATATGGTCTTGTTTTGTCCTATGCTAGTTCATAATTTAGGAATGAGAATCTACACTTTTGTAATTGTTGGTGATTATTCCAGATACACTTGGGTTTTCTTCTTAAGGAAAAAAATCTAAAACTCCTGATGTCTTCAAGACTTTTGTCAAACAAATTCAAAATAAATTAAACAGTTCTGTGGTCAAAATTAGAAGTGACCATGGAACGGAATTTCAATCTGATTATATGATAAAGTTATGTGAAGAATTGGTGATTCAGCAAGAATATTCTTCACTAAGAACACCCCAGCAAAATGGAGTTGTTGAGAGGAAGAACATGACTCTCATTAAAGTTGGAAGAATCATGCTGAGTGATTATTCACTCCTAGAATATTTCTGGGCTGAGGCAATTAATACTGCATGTCATGTTCTTAACAGGGCTTCAATCAACAAAAGACAAAATAAAACACCTTATGAACTAATGAAGGGCAGAAAACCAAACATAGCTTATTTTAGAATTTTTGGATGTAGGTGTTATGTCCTAAATAATAGGAAAACATACATAACCAGGTTTGCTGAAAAGTCATATTATGGGATATTTGTTGGTTATAGTAACCACAACAAGGCATATAAGGTCTACAACTCAAAGGATCAAGTTATAGAGGAGTCTGTACATGTTGTATTTAATGAAAGTTCTATGTTTTATAATGATGAGTCAGGTACATCAAGCAAGACGGGTGTTGACTTGAAGCTAAAGGAGCTATCTATAGAAGATACAGTTACAGCAAAGCAGAATGTGCAAGAAGAAATCAACATTATTGAGGAAGTGCTTGCACAGGAAGAGCTAGGAGAAGCAACTAAGGACATTGATCAAGATGGTCCAGGAGATGAAATCACAGTACATGTAGCTATTAGAGACCTAAGAGATCATGCAATGGAATTGATTATTTGAGATGTTGCTCAGGGAGTGACTACAAGAAGAAAACATCACAATACTGTGATGTATTTATTTTTTCTATCATAGACAGAACCAAAGAAGTTTGAATAAGCAAATGTGGATCCATTTTAGATAGGAGCAATGTAGGAAGAATTGAACCAGTTCAAGAAATGCAAGGTCTGGAATCTGATTACCAGACCAAATGATTGTAACATCATAGGAACCAAATGGATATATAGAAACAAACTAGATAAGAATTGTGTAATAATAAGAAATAAAGCTAGACTGGTTGCAAAGGGATATATACAAGAAGAAGGAATAGATTTTGGTCAAACATTTGCACCAGTGGTTTGGTTAGAAGCTATAAGAATCTTCCTAGCATATGCAACCTACAAGGGCTTCAAAGTTTACCAAATCGATGTTAAGTCAGCCTTCCTAAATGGCAATCTCAAAGAAAGAGTCTATGTAGAGCAACAATAAGGTTTTGTTGATTCAACTAAACCTACTCATGCTCATTTGCTTTCAAAGGCTCTCTATGGTTTAAAAAAGCCCCAAGGGCCTGGTATTTGACTTTGTCTGAGTTCCTTCTAGAGAATAAATTCTCAAGAGGAAAAATAGACAATACACTATTCCTAAGGGAAGTCAAAGGCAAGAACATCCTGGTACAAATATATGTAGATGATATTATATTTGGTTCTACTGATGAGTCACTTTGCACTAAGTTTGCCAAATTAATGCAAAGTAAGTTTGAGATGAGTAGCATGGGTGAACTTAAGTTTTTCTTGGGTCTCCAAGTTAAACTAACTATAGATGGACTTTTCATTTGTCAGTCTAAGTTCACCATGGAGTTAATCAAGAAGTATGACATGGAAACATCCACTTCAATGAGAACTCCTCTGGGATCC